>JALDNG010000007.1:2935000-3535000 GCA_024349245.1 Neodontobutis hainanensis
TTGTTGCAGTTGTATCTCTAGGTTGTTTTGGAGACAAACCAAAGCGTTTGATTTGATTTGCGGCACTGACTGTTACTTACAGAGTCAGAATGACATTAGCAGATCAGCATTATCATAATCATCCAAAGCATGCATGAGTTATTTTCATATTCGCCATATCACAACAAAGTGTTTTGGAATGTGTGTGTACAAATGAGAAATGTGATTTTCTTTATTTACATTAAGTGTTTTGAAATCAAAGAAGAGTCTGTAAACCTAATTATAAAGATTATTAATCTAAAATAATATTAAGCCTGCTCCACAATCATTACACAACCAAACAAACAGGGAAGTTTTAAGCTTGATCTTGTGGTTTTATAGAAATGGAATTTAAAGCTTCACAGATATGGCCTTTTGCTGTAGGCCAATGAGTCAAAAGCTGACAGACAAAGCTTTTTCCTCTGAGTAGAGGGGTTTTAAATTTTGCCCTAAGTAATATATAGATTTAGATTTTTAGTGCTTCCATGCGCAATTCTTCCTGACAGGCAAAAGTGACGAAGTAACATTGTGTGCACCAAGGAAAACTGCAAAAGGCTTATCTTTGAATGTGATTATCTTTACATGAAGTGACTTTTTAAAGCAAAAAACAAGTGAATTTTTGAAGGATAAGCAAATTAATCATTTTAAAAGACCTTAGGTGAATACATTTTGTAAGAAATAATCTTTTGGAACTTTTGTATTTGTGTGAAATATCATCTACCAAGGTCAGACAAAGGGACAACAAAAATTCTGAGTGCATGAGTTCTGGGTTTAATCATGGTACATACTCGCATTTAATCCTTGGTTTGGTTAAGTCTTGCTCCTGAATATAGTCCTGGTTCAGTGGGACAGTCTTGGGTGACTGACTATCTAATTCTTTTGTGCTGGTTAAGAAGAAAAAAAAGTGGTAAAATACCTCAACACCAATAGAAAATATGTATATAAAAACCATTCAACTGAAGTCTAGCAATGATGCCCCGCTGGACATTTCTCCAATAAATCTCACTTACACTAATGAACATGTGACAGACAGGTTGCACTAACAAAATATGTTAAAACTGTTAATTTCATGCAGTGTGACTCAAATACAGTGAAGGAAATCACTGAAATCATTTTGACTGGTGCCAACATGGTCCTTCATTCTACACAGCACCTAGTCTGACAAAGACATCACAAATCCTGTCTATCTGACACCCGCAACCATCTGTTGAGAGCCTGCGGTGGAGCCTTGATGGCTGTGCATTTGAGTGGTAATTGAGCCTGAAATGTGCTTAATAACGATTGTCCTGCCTAATACGCCACATCAGGAGCTCAGAGCACCGTGACAACCCCGAGCAGCTGAGACAGGGGTTCAGGCAGGCAGATACAAGAGACGGGCAGAACGCACATTTCTTCTCCTCATTAGCCTCCATAACTGGGAACAGCCCACATAAATAGATCACTGGGAATCAGCTAAGAGAAACAGTGTTAGAGTGATTTTAGCTATGTTCTGGGAATGGCCCTTTTAATAGAAAACAAATCAGCCTTTGTTTTACAGAAAGTATATTGGTTACACAACAGTTTTCCTGTCTAAATTATTGTTTTGATATTGGCTTAACAACATTAAGCTCCATTGTTTCATCTAAAACCAACCAAACATGATTTTAGTGTATTTTTTGACAATGCAAGTATTGAATATTTAAACTGACATCCTCTGGAAGATGTTTCCCATATTACTTGTAAAATGTGTAATGAGTATTAATACAGTCTAGTCTATAATAGGGGTGGGGGATATTTCCTGTGACAGGTGCCCCAACAGAACAAATGGCACTAAGAGGTACTTGTCAGCAGCGACTTTAAGACAAAAGTCAGGCGTCTTCTTGGTCGGCAGGGGACGGTGAGTGGGATCTGAGGGCATGATATCCTGTCCAATGCCCCCGCTGAGGATCCAACAAACTCCAAGTTCCTGCACCTGTCAAACACTGTGGGGAGGTGGTTTGACGGTGTCACACTCAGAACACAAGTGAACACCCCTCTCCTGAGGTGAACGTGTACAGTAATTATCATGGCTTCCTTTCACATCTATAATCACTCTTTCAACTTGACAGAAGCACTGTGTTTTTGTGTGTTCTCTTCAAGCTGAAGTGATTTGGTGCTTGGGGTTTTGGAAGGGTAATTGCCTCACAAAGTAAACTGAGTCATGAGGAAATGAACATCCTCAGAGAAAAATCTGTCTTGTAAAGTAACTCATATACACAACAACTAAAGCCTGCTGGTGAAGCATTACTTATTCCCTCTTAACTTTCTCTGCTTTTCATTTTGCAGTCAGTTCAACTTATAGTGTGTGGGTGCCGCTAACTCACCAGCCACATGTATAACCTGCTTTGCAGTAGCTAAATGTTACTCTGGGGATATAGCTTCATAAGAGCAATGCCATGCATCACACAGACCACATTTAAATACCAAATATTGCCCATTCGTTTCTCCCTATCCAATTGTAGAGGAAAGCACAGCACTGTGTTTAGCACAGGCCAGGGGGATTTGAGCAGGCAAACAGATGGGACTTGAGAAAAGGTATGGATAAAGTACAAATGCAGGCACAGGAATCCCCCCGGGAGCACCCTCCTCATTCTGGCACCCATTTTCATGGTTTGTTTAGTGCCCTGTTCTGTATGAATTATGAACAGTCTCAGCCTGATTGTGTGAAACTCTGAATACAAAGTGTGTTATGTTCACATGGCGTACTGATGAAAGAAAATAGTTTAGCATTTTTCTACAATGCCTCAAAGTGGGCCTGTGATTCTGGTCTTTAAAGCTTAAACGCTCAGAATATGTAACAATAACAGTTTTCTCTTTATTCAGAATTTAATTTAATTGGCAAATAGGCTAATAAAAAATAAATAATACATTAAAAAGATAATATATGGCCTTATCTTAAGAAATGTTACTCAGCAGCTCTGCAATTTTCAGAGATCTCTTCACCACACAACACTGACAAAACATCTAGGAGCCGAGATGACAAGATGGGCACTCTGACCTTCCCATGGCACGCCGCCTACAGCCTGTAAACCCACTCAACTTTACAGCTATCTAAGCGTCTCAGCAGAGATTGTGGCAGGCATAATTGCGCCTGCTGTCCAAGTGTGAGGAAGATTCTTGAGGACCTTTTCGCAGCATATCTCTGTGAGACACGATAGAACAAGAGTACTCATCTTCTTCTGTGGATCAGACCCCAAAGGTCTCAAGCTTTAGTTGGAAATGTAATGAGACATTGTTAACTCAATTTTCAGTTTCAGAGAAAATTATAATTTTTTTTTTTTTTTCTTTGGAACTTCATGTTTTCAATTTTTTTATCTGGAGCTTGACATGGATAGAAACAGGATTTAATATATATTTGTTTTTTGCAAGATGCAAGCATGTAATAATTATTTTATACATGCATATATATATATATATATATATTGTGTGTTTTCTCCGGGTACTCTGGTTTCCCCCATCAACATAAAGAACATGCTAGGCGCCCCTAGGGATTAACCCATGGGGATAATAAAGGGATAATAAAAATATATATATATATATATATATATATACATATATTTTTACATTCTATTTTAGTTCATTTTCCCTCATCCAATTCATTTCTAACCAGTGAAGGACAAGTAGTTTTGTCAAAGTAAATGTGTGTCTCTATCCATTAATGGATGCAGCTAGGTGGAGACAGACAAATTACCCTGCTTTCCTGTTATCTCTTTCTAGGTCTTTGTAGATTTAAAGGGACACTTACCACCGCCATAGGTCTGTTCAGATGCCCTGACATTTACACTGCTGTCTCTGTGTGCACAAAAACATTCACACACATACATCACACGCATCTGTGTCACAATGTCCCCTGAAAGAATTGGGCACCCTTCAAAAACAGTCCTTTTACAAAGGACAGTTCATGGCACTGGCACATGTCAAGGCAGAGGTCATGGTGAACTGTGTCATTGCAAGCCGTGGAAACAAATGAGGTTGCTCTGTTATGCCAACCCATGGTCACATGGACACATTTAAGGACAAAGAGACTTGAATCAACTAGCCCTGGATGGCAAGTACAAAAAAAAATGTACGTCATTATTTTCAACCTCTAAGTGAACACATGTTTGTCATGTATCATGGCATCTTACAGCTAATGAGACCTGTGTGTAGCTCAGCCAGGTAAGTAGAGTAGAGTCAGGTAAAGTCAGGTAGAGTCAGGTAAACTGACTCTCAGTTTTAATCTTAGCCAGTTTAAATTTAAAGGCCTCACTTGATTCTGAACAGAAGACAGGACATTTAGGGTGTCTTTGGTGCAGATAAAATTGACCATGAACCATAATGTGAACTGAACATACACACCAAGACACCTTGAAATGGTAAGTCAGGCTCCACTTATGACTGAATTCTGGTATAGTTTGATTCAAATGTGAGCCTTGCACAGACATTAAAAGGACCAAAAAAAGGAAGATCATGACAAGCTTGATAACTTCCCAAGAGCAAAAAGAATGATGTTTGTTGGAATAACACAAATCAAGGAGAAAACAAACATAGAGCAATGAGGATGTTAAATGTCTTGTTAGTGTTTGGTGCAGATAAAAGAAGATGAATATGCAAAAAATTAAATAAATCAGGAGTTTTAAATGTAGCTACCATCAGTGTGTGGTTTCTGTCACAAAGTGAAAGTCACATCCAATCAGATTAAGTGGTTATCCACACACTCTCTACTGGCAGCTCCATCTAGTGTGTCTCAGTCTGTTGTATCATTTGGTCCAGAAAAAATTGACAAGTTCAAAAACCCTGACAACACACACTGGATGTAAAAAAAATGTTAGGGTCAACCATTGGCATACGTTCCTCAAACTAATGTACTAAGGTTGTTGCAAGATTTTCTAAAATTTCTGACACAGTTCAAAATTTGTTTTATGCAAGGTGACATAATCCTGCCACGCTTTGCAAGGTACAACCACTGGTTTAAAGCTACAACATTCTATTTTGCCATGACTAATTAATCACTACACAGCAACGTCAAAAACTGCCCAGCATGACAGGGATTAAAAAGTGGCAATAAGACCAATATCAAGACCAAAGTCAGTCTCAAGTACTTCAGCACTAAACAATATGAGCAACAACCTTATAATCCACAGTCTGTTACAATTTACTGTATACTTACTAATATTGTGCTTTTTGTATATAGGTTGTGCTCATAAGGGCCATTCTTCAAAGGATATAAATGATAACAAAAAAAAATGTTTTCACTCATAGTTAGTGGTTGGATGAAGCAATTTATTGTAAAACAACTGTTTACTATTTTTAAATCATAATGACAACAGAAACTACCCAAATGACCCTGAACATAAGTTTACATACCCCAGTTCTTATTACCATGTATTGCAACCTTTAACGTCAATGAAGGTGTGGATGAGGCTTTTTATTTCTCTAATGGTAAAGCTGCCCACTCTTCTTGGCAAAAAGGCTCCAGTTCCTGTAAATTCTTTGGCTGTCTTGCATAAACTCCCCAGAGTGGCTCAATGATGCTGAGGTCAGGAGACTGCGATGGCCAGTCCAGAACCTTCACTTTATGCTGCTGTGGCCAATGACAAGTCGACTTGGCCTTCTGCTTTGGATCGTTGTCATGTTAAAACGTCCAAGTACGTCCCATGCGGAGCTTCCGGGCTGATGAGTGCAAATTTTCCTCCATTATTTACTAATAACATGCTACTCTCACCTTTTCCTGTGCCTATGTAGCTCACACATCCCAAAAACATCAGTAATTTTCCTCCATGGTTCACAGTAGGAATGGCGTACCTTTCATTATAGGCCTTGTTGAATCCTCTCCAAATGTAACGTTTATGGTTGTGGCCAAAAAGTTAAATTTTGGTATCATCACTCCCAAAACTTTGTTTCAGATGCTTTGAGGCTTGTCTCTGTGCTATTTGGTGTATTGGAAGCGGGATGCTTTGTGGCATTTGTGTAGTAATAGCTTTCTCAACCCTGCAGCCCATTTTTCTTCAAGTGCCTCCTTATTGTTCATCTTGAAACAGCCACACCACTTTTTTTCAGAGAGTCCTGTCTTTCAGCTAAATTTTTTCTTGCTTTGAGTAAAAAAAAAAGGATTTTTGTTCATGTTCTTTAAAAAAATGACCAAATAAATCACACATTCTGTCAGGGTATGTAAACTTATTAGCACAACTGTAACTGTACAACAATAATTAACAATTATGTGAGTGGCCATATACATTTAACACAGCTTTACTGCTTGGTTCACAAAAGGTTTACTAAATACTGACAATGTTTTCTGTTCTCTTTTCATTCCAGCACGCAACACAAGATGATAAAAAACATGAACAGTTTATGTATTTGCTATGGGTCTTACATTTTGTTGCAGTGTGTCTACGTATTTAGACACCATGAAAAGAGACACAGTGTTTAGGGGCATCACATGGTGTGTGCATGTGATTTGCTTGAGGCAGCTGTTTGTCTGTCAATCTCTTTCACACATAATGCCCAGCCTGTGATGTTTAAGCTGTGAGCCCGGAGGGCAGTAGAGAAACACAGTATTGTTTTTCTGCTCAGTCCATGCTGTTCTGCTTCAGAATGTAAAGACTTCTACTCCTGTACATTGATCCTTTATTTAGAGAGAGCATCTGCCCACACAGACCAAATGTGCGCACCCAACAGGACTTCACTTAAAGCAGGCAAGGTTGTGCAAAGGAATGTTGTTTTCTTTTTCTTAGTTGAAAGTCACAATCTCCTAGGTAACAATAGGTTTCATCATACTCTAATCTCAAGTATTTAATTGCTTAGATCAGTAAAATTACAGCAACAAAGCAAACGTGAATAAGCAGTTGAGCTGTTTTCTTTTGAGATGAAGGATTGCGTGTTGGTAAGTAATTGGCATTGATTAACAACACAAAGCCACTTGTGGTTATGGCACATTAACCAGGTATTCAGAACTACTGCATCTTCACCAATAAACAAAACAGTGTCTAGAGTGTACTATCATAATTATTTAATCTTTAACTCTTTATAAAATGTAAATGTAGCACTTCTTTGTTATATTGTAAAACACAAGGCAGCTGGCAGACGGCTCTTATTTTTAAGGCGTGTCTTGAGCTGGCAAATCTGGCGGAGTTTCCCTTTAAGATTGACAAGTCAAGTTGCGCATGCCAGAGGTGACAGCACAGTCTATATTTGGTAATTTTAGATGTTTTGATGGCTAATTTCACCTGCTAACTCAAGGAGCATATATTTCCAAGACACCAAATAACATGTATTTCACAAATAACAGCGGGTATTAATATATGTTGTTTTACTGGAGTCACTGATGTGTGTCATCTCTGAACAATGAACAGTATAAACAAACCTTAAATATAATATAAATGGCGGAGATAGAAAATCATGTAGAGACACAGACTCACACAAGTCATATATTTATAGAAACTCTGACAAAAGACATTGTGTTTACAAGGGACTTGTTACATATGTGTTTTATTGAAATAAATGAAGAGCAATGGCATAAATAGGAATAAAACGTGGTATGACTGGACACAAGAAGCAGCACATGGATGGATGAATGGATGATTATACATTTATGATCATAAACTATAGAACGTTTATCTAATGCAGGAGCCGTCACAGGCATGGATTAGGTGCGTAATGTGCGTAAAGCAGAGCGCGCCCTCTTTGGATGGATTTGAAAAACTAGTGACTGCATCAAAGACCTGTATAAATGGGAGCACATGAAGACACACTTCATAATCTACTCAGTGAGGTGTTCTGTGCTCTTTCCTGTCTTTGCATAATAACAGCTGTTATGCGTGCGCACACAGTTAAACAATTTTGTTCACGCCATCCTTTATAAATCAGTCCACAGTGAGATTAAATACAACAACAGCAGCAGCTGCGTAGTTTTGAAAATGATTTTTTCCTGTTTGTTCCTCAGTCTCCTCTCAGGAATTATCCAGGATTGTTCTTATGTGTCTTATCTTATCAATTCTGACGGAAGATCGGTCCCTTTGCTTGGTTTGTTGTTTCTCTTTTATTTTGAAACACAAAACATTTTTTATCATCCATACATACGCTTCTGAAATGTATGCTTCGTTACCTAACAATATGTTTTAGTGTGAAACAACCTTGAACAGTTAAATTATGTTTACTAAGATTTGCTGCCTCTTCCATATAAACAAATGATGGAGTACAATTTTATATATATATTTTAACAAAATAATTTAACTTAACAGTGATTATAATTATGCCATGCAATTAGTTTGTTACTAATTACTATTAAACTGATATTATTATGGGCAATATATTAAAGGTGGTTCAGTGTGTGCTTTTTTAGTTGTCTGCTCTTTTCTTTTATCATTAAGATGCTCTAATTAAAATATTCAAAAGATCAATGGACAACCAGATGTGCCTTGTGATACCAACTTGTTTTCTTTTGATGCCTGTTTGTTCAGTGGCTACTAACAAGCAAATAGACAAGCAAACATAATGTACTTGGCAGAGGCAGAAGTTGTGCATGATATGCCAAGTTTACCAAGTACTTGGTTGCTAAAAAGACATCTCTGGGTCTGAAGTTTGTTTCCAAGCTAAGTGGAACCACATCATTACAATCAAATGCCCACCCAGACTCACTCTGGGATTAAATAACTAAATTGATCCAAGCCAAAAGCATGCACTTCACCGTTGACACTGAAGGGGACTCGGCCCTGTGGGGATATAAATACCTGCAGAATCATGGAATGCCAGCCACTCAGAGGCCGAGGAGAGGCCAATCAGGTGCATAATGGCCAGAGTTTTAACACTGTTGGCTAGCAGTACAGGTAGCCATCAGAAGTAATGTCCACCTTGAAAAAGTAAGTGTGCTGTTTGATCAATGCTGCCTGATGGGAAAGGGAAAATCAAGCCCATAAACAGGCCCTTGGATGCTAAAAGGGGAGTAGGACCTCGAGGGACTGAGCATAGAATTGTATGGTGAGAGGTGTATTGATGGCTGAGTTCCGAGAAGTAGCGGTGTTTAATCCTATAGCGTTTATCCTTGTTGTAATATACAAGTAGTGCACACAGGCTTTTAAAAACACTGTTGATTTACCAATATTTGAAACGTAAAAAATATATATTCTGACACATTAAAACATTTTTTTTATGAAGACAGTCTGACCTTCTTGCATGACTTTTAGATAACAGGTCTAAGGCTTAAAAGTTCATTACTTCATTACAAATAACAAAAACATCATAGTTTCTTGAAACTGAAAATGATGGCAGAAGAAAGGCAAGAGTGAAAAGATAGTCACGGTAAAGTTTCTCTTCTCGGCAAAGCAGGCATGCTTCTGTGTCACTGTTTTCTCTTTTCATGGCAAAGGGAGGAGAGCCAAGGTCGAGCGTGTCAGTGTGAGTCAACCCTGAAAGTGTGAAGGCTCCAATTAGACATAGCCTGGGGTCTGACTCCAAAAGACAAGGATAACGCACACACCCTTCTGCGAAAATGTGCCAAACAACGCATAGTGCAAACACACACACATACACCACATGTCTTCATGTCCCTGTTTTACATGAAATGCATGTTGATACCACAGCTGTTTGCACCCCATCCATCATCTCGAGCAGGCAACAAGCAGAATTATTAACAAGCAAAATCTGTCATGCCCTATTAGCGCAATAAGGAACCTGCTAAGGCAAGTAAACAATTTATTAATGTATGGCGTATGTATCTAATTATCTTGTGTGTGAAAAAGAACAAATATTTATGATTTAACAGTCTATTTGCACTTAATCGAACATGTTGCTTGTAAAAATATTCCAGCATTGATTATTTAATGAGTGTCAAGATTCCTAACTAAGTTTATGGTGATGGATTTTTTTTCAATCCTTACTTCTTTGTAAGAAAATGACCTCACACTGATTTGTACATTGGTTTGCTTTAAGTTGTGGTCATTAAAAGGGCTTTACACTTCATTGAGCAGTCTCATCCAAAATTAAATATTTCACAAATGTCTGTCTTTATTTTAGGTGTACATTATGTAATATTGCACAGCCCCAAGATGTTCTGACAGCAGCCACATTTGTATATCTTTCTTGTCTTCATGCAAATGATCTAAAAAAAATCTTAAATTTGAATATGTTCCTGACCATAATCCTGTCCAGGTCAAACCCTGGATTAATGGCAGTAAGGGTACTGACCAATGGCTATTTAAGCATGAGTCAAAACAAACATCTTGATTATTGACTATATATGACAAACATAACATACAAGCATATTTTCTTTACTGTACTCTTGTGTGTGTGAGTGAAAAACACAAGAATGCAGAGCAGATGTCCGGTGTACACTATGGACTTAATGAGCCATGAATGATATGAGACGCAAGTGGAAAAGCCTAGGCCTTTCTGCATCAACTCTGCTTGGGACACATCTGGTACCAACCCACCTTTCTACTGCACCTGTGCTTAGGATGCTAAGGGACTGTTGTGAAGCAAAGCACACCATTTAAACTTGCCAGACATCTATTGCACCATGTAAGAGAAATGCCGCATTTCAAGACCAAATATCCTACAAGGGACAAAAATGCTACATTCTTAACCAGTAACAAAAATAGGTCGAACTGTTCTACCATGCATTATGAAAGTTTACTCCATATATTCCAGTAGGTCAAAGGCTGGTTTGCAAATATTTTGTGTTTTTGTTACAGTGGTAACAATTATCTAAACAAACAGACTAACTATGAACTAATTGTTTGTAATGTATTTCTGTATTTTGGAAGATGAGTCAACTCAAGCAAGGACAGGGATGCTATTCATTGAAATCTGCAAAAAAGTGTTTGTTGAACCAGTCAACCAAAACGTTTGGTCTAAAACACTCTCAAACATACTGCCGCTGTTCCCATACATGGGAAAAAAATGTAATGGTTTTACTGGTGAGTGATGTAAAGCGGGATCTGAATGGCAGTAATAGGTTAGAATGGGAAATGAGAAAGGGAAGTGTGATAAACCAAAGATGAATAAAGGATAGTGAGGCCGATGGTGCATAGAAATGGCCGTCAAAGTGAAGTGCAAGAGGGATAAATTCCTCAAAACTGATGTATATAATTTGATGTTGGTCAGTGATGTACCCAGTGGTTTGCTCCTCGCTGTGTCAGGGGCACTGATGACCCAAAACTAGAAAGACTACCCACTGTCGCCCACATTCAGAGACCCCCATGGTACTGACCCAATTTATACGGATTGATCATCATCCAAGCCCTCAAAATTGACCTCTCACCCAGTTTTTCAAACATCTCAACTATCATAAAATAAATGCCTCTTTAACAGTTTTATTTTTTGATAGCCTTAACAACTGACAATATCAGTTATCACAACTATCTCTTTAAATTAGTGCTTGTATTTCCTAATTCAGTTGTATACAATGGCATTTGTGGCATTTGCTCTGCACCCAAAATCAACAATATGTTCATTATTTTATCATTTGTTAAACCCACGTGGGATAAAGGTAGTCCAACCACAACACAATGACAAAGCCATGAGAATTGTCTGTCTATTGTTTTCTTGTGTTTTTACTGCACAATTTAATCAAAATCATTATCATTATAATCCATAGCATGAAGCACAGCATCAGTGTCATCATCTGCAAATGTTTTTGTCACTGGGATTGCAGGGCACCACGCAAAATATAACTGATCAGATCTGACTTTAAGATCTTATCTATCCATCTACACAAAAGAGGAATAGCAAAGAAGAAATAAATCACTGGAGGCTTCAGACCAGCCTTTATAGTCGCACACTTCTCCTCTCTTGTCCAAGCAACAAATCAGTGAGTTAGACTGAGTGGCCCTGCTCGAGCATGTTGAATAATGAATTAGGGGTTGATATCCTGTGACGGAGGCTGGGAGAGAGCACTTCCTCCCTGGGCCAGAGTGGGGCTTGAATACCCGTGAATAATACATGGCCAAAAGTGGGTCTGTTGAAATGACTCAATACTGGGAGTCAAGTGCAAGATTATCTTTCCACGCTTATGAAAATATTGCAGCCTTTGAAACACAATAGGAAAGGTGAGAAGATGGTCATACAGAGCACACTTAAACTTACTGTATGATTTGAAGTATGCATGTTTAAGTACATTAATCTAAAGTGGCAAAATATGACTAAAGTATAATATGGCTACAGTTTGGTATACACACAAAATGCACAGGAACAAAAATGTGTGAAGACAAAAACGTAAAACTCAGATCAGAATCTCAGTTTTTTCTGGCGTTGCTTCGCTCATGTTCCTTTTACTCAGTCTGGAAAAGTAATAATCACAGCACCTGTCCTTCCAAACACAAAATAAATCCTCCAAGACAGAATTATGATATATTTACTTATCTTTATACAGTTGTCAATTTACACATGCAGAATTGGATTTTCAGACTCCCACAAGATTAACTGGGCCCCCCGTTTCTCTCCGGGCCAAGGCAGCCTCCAAGAAAGCTGCAAACCACAGGCTCTCACTCAGCCCTGCTCTCCCAGCTAACCGCTAATCCATGTGTTTGATACATTAGACGCTCTGCTTGGATTTGTTCTATTGGGATGTACTGTCCCTTCTCCTGCCAAGTCTACCACATTCCCAGTGCTATCTTTCCTGCTTGTGCTCTCTGCTGCTCCTGCTGCAGTCCAGAGGATTATGCCCGAGTCCATGGGATTTATCTAATTGAGTTTAATTAAGGCTGGGTCAGGCCAGAGTCACAAGGTTCAGGATGTTGGGTTTTTAGAAAGCCACAGTGAACTCACCTCCCCAGATCTGAGCAGAGTGGTTGAATAGAGAGAATCTAAGGGAGGAAAAAAGAGATAGATGGAGGGCATCAGAGAGGTGGAAGAAGAATCAGCAAGGCGACGACAGCGTCTGAGTCGGATCCCCCTGAGAAGAAATCGATTGCCTTGTGCCTTACTGTTCCCCAGACCTATGCTTTTCCACGCTTTTCACCATGACACCATGCTGTGGGGAGCCATAACTCACTGTGCTCTTGGTCAGGCTTAAGCGGATTGTGGGTCAGGAAGTTCTCCTTTTGGCGTGCTGCACTGTATTCCAGCTAAAATAAATTCTCCACTGAAAAACATTAAGAGTGAGCGGCCTCCTGCTCTTGTCTGCTCAGGACTGCTAAGGGCTTAAAGGAAGACAAAGTCACAGAGGGGACCGAAAAGAAAGCACCAGTTTCTACAGGTTTTAACTTAACTAAACACTCACTAGTTGTTAAAGAGTTGATGTCTGGGACAATAAGTCAGTAAATTTTATTTTATTTACTTATTTGAACTTATTAATCAATAAAAAATATAAAATTTACATATACATTCTACTTACTTACTGTATAAAGCTATATACGTAAAAATGTAACCATGGAAACAGAATAAAATGCTGAATGGTTCTCTCTACCACTCAAGAAGCGGCACATTATATACACATATATCTCGCAAATATTTGCTCATGCAGTGAAAGGTTATTGAGAATCTAATAATGACAAGTAAAAAGCCTTTGATAGATCTTGAAAAATGAAAAAGAGCTGTCATGTTAAATCTCTCCAGCATTTTCCCCTTTTACATGCAAAATGAATCCAATTGCCTTATAATGAGGTTTTATTATGATATTGTTTATGTTGGATGAAACAAATTGTTATCCCTTTGGGGCATGCAGAGAAATGTGTATGTAATTCATGTACTGTGGCACTGTCAAGCAAACAGCCTCTCCAATATGATCTGTGGACACTCATACACATACAAATAAAGGATGTAATAGAAAAAAACTCCAAAAAGGAGTTCTGGGGCTCATAAAGGCATTATGATGGAGCGGCAGTGGTAAATAAATGTAATGTAATAGGGCTGCTTGCTATTATCTTGATTTGCTTTATTGTGTTGTGAACAAAAATTATTTGCATGCATTTGCGTATGTGACATGGAGACTGATTTTGTGTTTGAAACGAAACTAGGATGAATATATGTTCTACAAACGTCTTGGAGAGTTAGATTCGAACTAATGTCCTCGGGATTCTGAGTGTGCAGTCACATTAATGAAGGTGGCATTTTATGTTTTACAAAAGATATCAATTGTAAATATTATATTGTTTTTGGTGCGTGTTTTATCACCTTCTGAATGGAAGTGGTTGTTGGGGGACTTTAGTCTATGTCCAGTTCTACTCCAAGTGTTGATTCAGCAACGAAGATGCAGCAGAAGGGCAGTCTAAGCTACTGCAATCAACCTCAATTGACTCCAAAACCTCAACCAATTACTCACAACCTCCTAATAACAATGACCCATAACAGTATCTAAGGGCCTCCAGTGCACTCACCACTGCGTCACTGTACAATTATTCAGATCACAGCTGAACAAGAGCAATGCATGGAATTGTTGGAATTGAGTAATTATAGGGGCAGCTGGCTATGACTCCAAATGCCACAAGCTGAGCAATTAAGTAATAGTCTGGTATCCAGGGTAACCTTTCTGAAGAAAAATAATGTCTATATAATATAGTCCTATCTGATCATGGAGTGTGACCAGAGCGCCTGGTGACTACGTGATTGAGAAAAAGGTATTTCTGACTGCGTTTTTATGTTAAAGTTAGAGACAAGCTCCAGACTTCTTCTTTCTTCCTGGACCTCACTGCCTCCACTGCATTGGTCATCCTTCAAATGAAAGGGAGAGACAATGGTGTGAGCTTTCATCACAAAGTATGAGAAAATGAGTCAAGGCTTTATTATTTATCACAAGGCTGGCAGTCTGAACTTTTGAACACAATATCTCCATTTGCATCACCGGAACCAACACCATCTTCTTTCATCCTCAGCATTAAGAATTGAGCTCAATGTGTCACCCCTGGTCAGCGCTGTTCAGATCTCTATATCCACAGCATATTGTAGCTAAAGACATCAGCAACCTTTGCACACCAATTGAAAGCAAAATAAATTATTGAGGAAAAATTGTCTATACATTGACATTTAAAATACTCTGGAACATTCATTATGTTTAGTTTAGGTTATCTTTTTTGTCCTAAGATAAAATACTTTTGATCTAACTGTAACAATGTCATAATTACTGTTAGCAATGTTGTATACTTTTGCAAAAGGCAAGCATTATAGCATATGGGATATAAAGCTCTAAATGTCATACAACAAGATACTTCCATGAAAATATTCAGAACAACACAAGTGGAGAATGGAGAAACAACAATGCAGCAACTAAAATTTTGACCCAGATATGAAAGGTTGTTTTCTTTGCAGAAGTCACCTTTGTAGACTGATACAGTGAAGTATGGCTGTGCTGTCCCCACTGCACGAGGTAAAAGTGGGACACAGCCAGACTTAATTTAGCGGGAGCGCATGTGTTGCACATAACATTGGGGCTGGTTGCCTAGTCACAACGGAACACAGCACTGCATCCTGGTCCCAGAGTGTGGAGTGGAGATGCTGACTAAGCCAAATCCCTCAGCTGCAGGGTGGAATTGGCCCCCAGGAGCACAATGTCTGACCCACAAAACTCCACACTGCACTTTAAAGTACTAGCATACATTAAGTTTAGCAAGAGTTTACTTCCTAACACAGACCCATGTGCTTATGTTAGCTTAAATGACTAGAAGATTTGGTAGTAAGAGACCAATATAGATATCTTATTTGTTTGATTTTGAATTTAGACTAGATACAAGGTTCTTCTGTAACTGGGAGGAAATAAATAGACTTTTTGTTCTTGAATTAGCTTTAAAACCACTCTGGTCATAAAGTTATCTATGACAGATACAAAAAGCTTGGTTGTATGTGTGGTAGCCTAAGGCTAACTTGCCTGTGGCAACAGACCACTGGGCCATCGGCTCCCATTAACCACTGGCCTACAAGGGGGGATAGAATTGCAAACAGACAAGCGCTCAAGACTTTATATTTAGAGACACGCTGCTGAGGTTCTGCTCTCTCCGTTTTTGTTCCATCTTGAAAGGCAAAGCTTGCAGACTGTAACCTGGCAACAGGTTAGGTACTCTTTACTTAATATGTGCTTTTATAAAACAAGAAAAAAAAACAGTTTAATCCAGTTGAGAAAGTCAGGCAAGTTTCCTCGTATGGCAAAATGCCATCACACTGGATTTTTTTATTGTTTTATTAGGACTCGTAACAAAAATATGAATAAAATGACCTGTATAAATTCTATAGACAGTAAAATGGTAGAGGTATGTTTCACAGACTAATTCATAATACTCTTAAAGTTTCCCTTGTGGAAACTTGTTTATAGAAGCATGCTTTTTATGTGGGATTGATTAGAAGAATGGCTATTCATCACACTCATAGATAAAGCATGGGGTTTCTTTCAGGAAAAGAAGGCCACCGTTTTCGATCCATTAATAATGTGTGAAATACAGACCTTATTATGATGATATATCATTGGATCGTAGTATTTGTCTGATTTGGTCTTTTACTTAGGTTTTTTATTTGGCTTATAATCATGTAGCTTTGAGCTGTGTCAGTGATCATTATATGTGTGAACTGTGATTGCATGGCACCATGAAGTGTTAAGTGAATTACATTGTGCTATTGTTGCAGTCGACTCTCTTGTGTGTTGTTTCAGCCCTGAACAAACCGTAAACAAAATCTGTGTCTATTCAAATAACATGGCCTCCATTATGTCATCGGAAAAGCATGAAGGTCATTGATCAGGAGGGTGTCATTAGCAACTGACACTTTAATTCATCCACAGTAATTGTCAACATGGTGGAGAATGTACCAGTAAGAAGATCAGCTATAGTAAGTAGTGAACGACACAAACTTATACTTATAAAAAATATGTCTGAGCAGTTGAGAGATGAGTTAAATAAAAGAAGCTGTTGTCCAGTACTCTTTCATTTCCCAGCCTAAACCAGAGACTTGTGCGAACATTTCCATGCCAACATTGATCAGTGTTATAAGGTAAATGGCCCTCTGGATTCTGTACAGGAAATTTTGTCCTAATTGTTAAAGCTAACACGGTGGAACCTGTACTGTGTTCTTTGGGATCCAGTGGGCACACCGGCAGCTGGCTCCATTTTGTTGTCAAACACAAGAAGAAGGGAAAAAAGCCTGAGTTGTATCATCGGGGAGAGAGGACACTTGGCTTTATTAATAGTAACAGACCCATGACAGTGAACAGAGAGTAGCCTGTGTGAGCTGCCTTTTATTGCAACTACCCTCGCATAGCCCACAATCTCCCACTTCCCTCCAGCCCAGCATCTTATGAAATATGTACAAGGCAAACAGAGGTGGGGTTGATGCGCAGACCTTCCTCTTCTATGACTAACCACTACACGTCCAGTACCATTACTTATTTATAGGCCATGCCGTGTAAGTGCCAGAGTGGCCTTGCTTGCTTCCCTCCATGCCATAAGGGAACTTTCATAACACCCTGTTTACATTTCAACCACTAAGAGACGAGTGATAACAAAAAGGGATCTCCAATTAGTTACAGTGTCCAGAGCATGGGCGAGACACACGGTGCAGTGAAAGCTCCAATGAATATTTGTAATGTGTTGTTAAAACTTTGGTTTGCACTGCTCATTATCCAATATTATTGGAGCCAATGATACTTTTCCAAGTCCTTTTATGTTGCTTCTTTGATGAAAGTACCTTTAAAAACAACTTATAGTTCCTTTCTCCAGACATGTATGTTTAATAATTGAGACTGGACATTAACAATCAAGAAAACTTAAAATAATTCTGACAAATGATTATTATGTTACATCATCAATTATTGCAACTACAGTACCTTAAAAAATATGTGGGATTTATTATCCGCAAGTAAACAAAATAGTGTGACAAGCCAATTTCCTTTCTCCAGTGTTATTGTTTTCATAGAAAGAAAGTGAAGAAACTTCAAATCTGGATCAAGAATACTGTGACTTTGGCAACATCTACATTTAAAGAATAACTGAGCATTCAATGGTATTGTGGCAGATGACTTTTCAAGCCATCCACTGTTTTTCCCCCAAAGAAGTCTATAAATGTTTCTTTTATGAATTATATTACATAGTATTTATCTAATTATAATTTAATCTCAGTAACCATGTGAAAGCAATGTATCCTCCCTCCCTTATGGCAATGTAGGTCAAATCTTTCTGCAACTGTGCCTCTTGAGTGTCTCAACATGAAGCTAGTTCTCCCCCATCTCTGGATGCCACCAAACACAGAGCTGGTACCACCTCTTGGGACACACACACAAACACACTCTCTGCACATTCTGACAGAAGTGGAGCCAGCCAGACCTCAGACATGTTCCCATACTGCACCAGTGTTCAGGACCTTCATTGCCACTGTATCCCCAAACCACTATCCTGCACCACGCCTCATAGATCCAGTCTCAGGCCAAGCCAACCCTAACCCAGCTGTGTGTGATGTGGCCCAGACCTGGCTGTCATGAGTCCATCCACGCCATGCCTTTCCACAACTCCCACACCCTAATCTTTCTCATCACTTGTCTCTAGATAGTCGGGGGCTTGGGATTGACGGCAGGCTTGCAGCTTCCGTCCTTGCCGTGGCCATCTGCTTTGTGAGTCCAAGGAAAGTGAGAGGAACAGTTGCATGTGTCTGCCAACCAGCCAGCTAGCCTCGCTGAGGGTCGCTATGTCCAAAAACGCTGTGCCGTGCCGCAGAATCTTAACTCACTGTCACAGAGCCGTCCACTGTGATTGATCTGGTCCATTTAGTCAGAGCAGCCAAGTCTGGGGGAGGCCTGGTCCTTGTGTAGCCCCTCAAGCCTCGTCAGCCCACTCTAGCCCTGACATCCCGACTAGCACAACACAAACACCAGAGCCCTGCCAGCTGGACTGCTTATCAGTTAACAGGCTGCAGGCCTAAAATCAGCCTTACACGGTCGGCCGCAGCTCATAATAGCATTTTATGATAGCATTTATAATAGCATTTTGTTGGAAGGGCACAGTATTTTGTCTAGGGTTAAAGATTAAACAGTGTCTCTGTCCCGCCAAATTTACACATCACAAGAGAAGAGAAGACTACACTATCTTGGTGTAGCAAATGTCTTGATTTTGCAGAATAAACAAAATAGACTTATAAGTGACAGATGAAAACGAATTCGGAGGAAATTAAATAGGTCATCAGTTTAGGTTTGTGCAGTTTTATTTTACAGATTTATTCCCTATTCACCATATTTACTTATTCCTATCCTTTTCATTGGACATGGGCTCTGGCTTGGCTCATTCCAAGGAAGACATTAAATTGGTGTTTAGTTACTATGAAAATGAGTTCCCGAGACACGGAGGTCATGGCCACAGCTCTTCACGCAGTTGCTTTTTTGTGGTCTGTGCATTACATCACTTTGAAATCAGGCTTGTCTAATGCACCGACTTCTCAATGCTCCCCTTCAATAGACCTTGTGTTAGTTTTGGGAATGTTCATGTCCGATGGTTTTCCTTAAAATTCCAACCACATCACACAGACTTATTTTACTTTTTCAACTTCAGAGTGCCGAGAATAAATCGATTCTTCCAAAAGCTCCATTTCACTGTATAAACAGAAAATGATTGTAGATTTAGCGTTACAGGTTATGTGAGGTTTACTTGATTTGCTGATATGGATGTGACATTTAGCTGAAAGAAACATTGCAATAAACCTTTGTGGGCACTGAAGCAAGGCAAAGATACAGACCTTTTCATTTAAAAGACAGAATTCCGATGAAAAATGGAGCCAGTGTGCTGCATGAACACCGAGTGAGTCTCACAAACTCAGGGAAGTTGTTAGGGGAAGTTGCGTGTTCTTTCGCACTTTAATATTTAACAAGAGGAAAGCTTTTTCTCTGAACCTTTATGGTGTCCTTTTGGTCACTATATTTTTTTCTTCTTCATGTTGTCAAGCTTTTCTCTTTCTCAGTCTCTTATGCATGTCTCGCTGTCTCCCTGTCGTTTTCTATTTCTGTGTTACTTTCTCAGTGGGGAAAAAAACAAATAAAGCTATAACACTGTTTAGAAGCATCTAAAACGGTGAGTGGAACCAAAGATTATTGATTTTTAAAAGATTTGATAATTAAATTATTAGTGGAGTTACTGAAGTGTCCCAATAAATGACTAACTCCTCAGCTCCTATGTATTCAGCTAAATTATTTTTATACTGTAACATGAATTGTGATTTAATTCTGTTGTTTTAAGAGTCATCTCCAGTTGTGCTTTTGTGATTACATTACCCCTGATTGTAAGAGATTTCAATCTTTATCTGTCACACAAACTTTCCCTATCTGACTGAGGCATTCTGTCTGTGTGCTGTCCATTCTGCAGGCTGTCCAAGGACCACCATGGGAACTTTCCTCAAAGCGGGAAAGATTGTGGGAGTGCAGTGTCAGTTGGGGAACTTTTCTCATGTGAAAAGGATCTGGTCGTACCGTTGAAAAATACAGCACTACAAACTAAGAGCATCCGTGACCTGATAATGAAGCACTCTGTAGTGGCAGCCCTCCTCGTATTTATTTTTTTTTCTTTCTCCACATTCAAAGCCAGGTTAATTAAAGACCTCTTAATTCCCTAAAATATAATCATGACACTTTTGCAAGCAGCAAGGTAATATGATCTCATATTTTTGTCACTGCTGCTTACCGTGTCGCAAAGTACTTTTAAGCGTGTCTCCGATGGTGACATCTCGTCATGGCACAGTATGAAATGGTCCTGAAGTTGAATGAGACTCAAACAAAGCATGAGGGAATTAGTACATGCAAGGCACAGTTCCAGAAAGTGTTTATGTTCTTCTTAAAGCCTTTCTCTGGCAGAAGCGATTACATGAACGTCTTCTACTTATTTGTTTTCATCTAAACGTTTGGCTGAGGCGTTTATCCATTTTGACAAGCACATAATATGGCTTTTGCTGCTGAGAGGGAGAAAAGGAGCGGGATCGGAGGAGAGGGAGGCATAAAATGTGAAAGTTAAAACAGAGGCTGTATGCCGGGGTTTTATCACTTTTCTTGCTCTTCCCATCCTCTCGTTAACAACACGCTTAACTCCCCAAAGATGTGTTGAAAGATCACAATAATCCCCTCGAAATGACATTAGTCTTCACTCTCCTCTTTGAGTAGGTGGAATGTATCTGAGCCAAATTACTGAAGACACTCTAGGGTGTTGGGTATGATGTGATAAACACATAAAGTTCTCAATGTAATTTGATTAAGTCTAAAAAAGTATAAATATGGTGTCTGCACAACATTGCATGGTAAGTCAATTAGGAGCTTTACAGTAAGAAAAAAAAGAGTCCACGTGAGAGTTTGACTTGACTTACAGAGCTGTTGAAGATTACCAGATTAAGAACTAAACATTTAGTCTAAAACTTTCTGCCGTGAAAAAACACTTTAAAACACGGTAATTGCAGACGTTGTTATTTTAGAAACATTCCACTGTTAATTCCAACACCTAATTTAAACTAAACAAATGTTATATCGAAAAAATACACTACCGGCTGTTTCAACCAGACTTGAAGACCAGTCCAAAAGACATAATAATGGCTGAATGGCCCTCTAACATTCTTTCTCAACTGCTTTCAAAATAGAGCGTTACAGAATATGGACCTCTCCCTTCACCAGTAGTGCCTTTTCAACAGAGCAAAAGCTGCAGCAAAGTGCTTATTTCTACTCCATCAAATGGAGAGCCAGGAAGGCTCAACTTGAGTGCGCTCAGCTCCTAAAATTGCGGCCAAGATTTGCCACTGACTTTTCAAACAGATTCTACTGATAGTAACCAGTGTGAATGTTGAGGGGCAAGAGTAAAGTTAAAATGTTTCTTGGGTCAAATCGATCATTTGTCTTACATACATACAGACTGGCCTCTAGTGTCTTTTCTGCCCATATAAAGCATGTCTGTCTGTTTGCCAATCCACTTCCCCCAGTGTGTGTGAAGTGTTGGATAATTAGCTGCCTTATCAGCCTGGGACACAGGCAGTCTCCTCTCCACTGACAGGTCATGGAGCCCAGGACCAGCGGGAGGTTGGAGGAGAAAGCGGTGGGTTGATAAGGCCACAGTAGGCGAGACAAGGAGGATGGAGAGACCAAGAGAAGGTAAAACAGGATGAGTAAAGAGGGGGATGGGCTCAAGAACAGGCCTGAACAAGAGGAGAGGGATGAGGAGGCCAGACCGCGGAGATGGAGCACTTAAAAAGGAGGAGACAGTTAGGCCCCGCAAGGACAGAGCAGCTGCTCCGGCCTATCAGCGCTTCTTCAAGACCTCGGCACTCATTAGCATAAATTCAAATGACAAATGTGGCCCGCTTTGGCAAGGACTAATTAATTCACAAAGGGAGGGGAACTCGCCAGAGTAAAAATTCAAACCATTCAATGCCACAGGCCATAACAAGTGTTAAGCAGGAGCACGTTGAGTTACATTGTGTTTTAGAATTATTACAGTAAAGTGAAAGTAAAGGTTATTCACTTATGTTTAGATTTGTTTTTGTTTTATGTTTGGTTTGTAAATATTCAATCTGAAAAATCTTTTTGATGAAGTACTTAAAGAGGTTCTGTTTTTTCTAAATTTACTGCTAGTTCTCAGTTACACTGATTACACTCATAGGTTTAGTTCTGCATTTTGACTCACACACATTTGGACTTCTTGATTTATAACAAGGAACAAAGGACCAAAAAAGATTGCTCAGCTCTGAAGTGACAGAAGGTTGCAGTGAAAGAAGCAAGTGAAGGGAGAAGGATAAGTGCTCCCCCTTGTGTTCAGCGCTCAAACCTCTTCTTCCAGTCTAGATTTAAACTGTTCAAATACATTAAATTAACACAACATGCATTGATGTCATTTTACGGCTGCTCCTTCTTGGTACAATATATAACAAAAATTTTAGAAATGATGGGGCAAATGGATAAAAAAAATAAAAGACATATTTTTAAGATGGCTGATTTGGCAGAATTTGAAAATATCCTCGAATTCAAGTCAAACATACATAAAATGCTTGACACAGTGTTAATTATTCCTGACCTGTTCCAGTCAGAGCAGCTGCTATGTTGCTTGTGTAAGACACTGTAAAACCAGACGTTTTAAAGCATGTGCTTACATTTATATGACTGAAGCACATGAACGGTTCATCATTTCATCTTTTTATTTCACTAAGTAGCACTACAGGAATTCCCTACCCTAGCGTTAACTAGAGCTAGGGGTTTTATTTGCAACTGATTCCAGCATTCTGGCAATTAACAAAATGTGCTAGATGTGAATGAACAAGATTACCAATAAACTGTGTTCTTTGTGCCCAGTTTGGGTTAACTCCCATTCCCCTTTGTTTCCCACTTTAACTGGCCACAACATCTGGCCTTCATCATGTCCAGGTGTTCCCAATACAGCACTTGTATTTATGTGTTTGTGGGTGAGTGGGTGACTGTATCTGAAGCTGCCTTTTCCAGATTCCCACCTTTTCTCTCGTTATGTCTTTATCACTTTCACCACCTTCGTCACTTCCATGAGTCTGAATCACACCAACATCAACCAGGTGTGACCATTTTCCTTCCCAAATTCCTTGTTAAAGACTTCACAATGGTTGCCCGAGAGACTTTGCTACTAAACCAGGCTCTTCTTGTACCATAATTACATCAAAACAGAACATGTTGTGCAGTGTGAGGACTATTTATATAGTCGCACCAAGAGCCAGTTTTTGCTCTTTCTGATTCCAGTGAACATCTTTCTGACTACTTTTGGTGCCGTTTGCGTGTGTTTGCGTGTGTTTGCGTGTATGAGACTAAATGGAAGGAGGTTGGCAGGGGTAGTGTGATTCTCCAGGTGGCACACAGGGGCCCCAGTGGCTTCTGCCCATTCCCAATTACCCCTAGACTCCCACACCTGTGAAATACATTATTTCTTGACCAAAAACACTGAAAGTGGCCACCAGTGTTTTTGTCTGAATTCAGATGACAGCTAAAACGATTCAAAGGCAATGCTATAACCAACTGTCGGTTCAAAAGGGATCGTTCAAGCAAAGCCACAACTATTATGAGCCTACTATTCATATCTTTGTATGAGACCATCAAAATTTCCATAGTAGCCTCTGTGTAATATGATTGCTCTCCAATTTAAAATACAGAATCGTCTTTGTTAGAAATATCTCATAATGATGCAATGTTCCAGGCTAGGCAATTACAGACAGCCATTTATTTATTTAATAGCATTGCTACCATGACAACAATGTCTTCCTCGTTCATGCTAACATATGATCACTGAGTATGGTCTATTTTATTTTCACCTTTACAGAAACAAGAAAGGAGTAATTCTTGCTGATGCAAATAAGAGGTAGACAGGTGCTGGATGACCTTTGAGAAAGAGAAATATATTTCCATATTTTTCTATTGCTAAATAAAAATGTGCTTGTTTGTATGTTTGTGTATGATCAACATTGATCATATACACATGAGACTTTGGTCGAAGACAAATCTTGTCATTGTAACTATCTTTGAAGCACTTGGGTTATCCGCTGTGAGAACTTGGACATCACTAACAATCTGAAATATAAATAGCCTCAAAAAAAAAAAAAACACATTAGTTCACTTTATTTATTTATTTATTTTCTGCAAAACTAGTCATTTAAAAAAAATACTTTAGGTGGCATTGTTGCATTCATAATAAAACTAACATTTATTAATGGTAAAAGTTTGGGCCCTGCTGAGATAAAAGCATGCAATGTGATATGACAATAATAAAGTTAGTCCGTTATGTCCAGGTATGTGCACTTGGATCGTAGAGGAAGGGAGTGGAGGAATCGTTAGAGGAAATGGTTTCATGGCTGAGCTGACTGTTTGAGTTAGTGTATCTGCAATGGGCATCGTCTGTTAGCACTCTGACATGGTGTTGCTCTCGCCTTTGGCATACATCCATCCCTTCAGACTGACACACAAAAGCGACGCACAGACACACTTCTGCACAGAAACACACATGGTGCGTTTAGCTTGCCTTCCTACGACCTCCCCGCTGCGTCTGACACAGCACCCATGATCCTTTACCTCTCAGGCTGTTAGCTGTCAGAATGACAGGCCATGAGGACCTTGACATGTGATGCTGTGAGACAAGATTAAATGTGTCATCATATCTTCAACTAGAGGAACAAAGAGATAACAAAGTCTTTTGAAAAGCTCATTTTTATCAATATCATATTATATTCTTAAAAATTTCAAGATACTATAAAATGGTAATATATATATATATATATATATATATATATATATATATATATATATATATATATATATATATATATATATATATATATATATATAGTAAGTAAACTGTATTTTACGTTGATTTGCACATTTTAAGTTTAAGTTTTTACCTGAAGGTGAGTTTGAGAAAACTTTGGAGATTGGTCAGTACTTAGTTCCACTAACTTTTGACGTGAGTGGTACAGGTGTTAAAATTAGATTTGGACACAAACTTGTAAGATTACTATAGTAATCCTGCTCTGTCTAGGGTGTGACATGCCGCTGACAGGTAAAGCAGACACTCACATACATACTGAATACTACAGGTCTTACTGATTTTGCCCAATCTGTCCCGGCCTGTCCAGCTTCTGCTGTGCTAGTAGACCACACATCCGCACATCAGCCCTTTATTGTTCCTTCCACTGCTGTAATGGAAATGGAGTCAATGTGGCACAGAGGGGGAGGAAGTGGTGGCCAAAGCTGTGGGCCCTAGGCCCTGCACGGCCCTTCTATGGTTGGCATCTCTCTGCTCACATACACTGAGATTCACACATACACCACATAATTGCACACAGTACAGTTTCATTCTCTCTCTGTCTTTCTCCCTCTGTCTCTTGGCTGTCTGCATTTGACACACACAAATATACCATTACCAGTGAGTTTGGAAAGCCACACTTTAGTGAAAACACACATAGCCCCTGCCTCCCTTCAAATGGAAGGAAATCCTGGACATGTCAAGCACATTCAGGAAAATACTTGAGGTTTTAAAGAAATTGGGATCACCTCATCCCAGAGTAATGTGATGCTAGTTATATTAAAAAATGAAAGGGTGCCCATATGGAAGCAATTGCCAGATTTGTGCATGCACGTACACATCAAAGGAAGTGGAGGCGGGCTGCTAATGAGAGTGGCCGTGACGTTTTTATGTTGTTATCCTACTGTGTGGCTTAGCTAATAGGATGGGAGGTTTCATCCACAAATGCACTGGGGGTCAGGGTGGTATTGTTACAGCCTAAACACATTTTTATGGTCTTTTTGGACTTTGAATTATAGTATCAGCTCTACACATGGCAGGTAGGGTTTAGTGGTCGGTTAGCAAGCTGAATTTATTTACTTTAAATGTCCTGCTGCAGTCAAATTAACACAGAAGGGAAATGGTGCCTGAAAGCTGATGACTTAGAAGAAAGCATGGTGGGAGAGGGTGTAGGCTAACTGAGGATGGGGTGTAACCTGTGAATAGAATAGGATTTATCAATATTTGAATTTCTTCTTTTTTTCTTCTTATAAGTATTGTGAACAAAATATAATTACTAGAATAAAAAAGGACCTTAATGAAAAAGACTACATTCATTAATCTCAGAATCATTCCAATCCAAGTGAAATGTCGTATGACAAGTGCCACTAGATGGAGTCAAGAGCAACTCCAAGAAACAGCCCTAGGTGTGAATTGGATTTCCTATATTTTCCTATAGGCATATGTTCTGGCACAATGCTGCCATACTAATGTTAATCTTTTAAATGGTCAGTCGGTCAGTTTTTCTTTGGTGTGTTGAGTGCTGAGTTGATTCAAATTAATTCCAATAATTAAAGCATACTTATTAATTTATTTTGAAAGTGTTCATTCTCTTTAATCAATGTTGTTAAATTATAAATCACCCTATATAAGGCTTGGTGAATAAGATCTTGTCTTGAATCTTGTGTTTACATCTTCATCTTCTACATCTTCTACATCGTCTTGAATAATGGTAACCCATTAGTGAATGTGTTACAAATACTGGATGTACTGTCTCTTAAATTCACTAAAGCTCCATGTTAGACAGATAGTTATGTGAATGTTTGTGCATCTGTGCACTGGTGTGCATGTGTGCTATCAGTCTTGGTCAGGGCCCTGCCAGGCTGTGTGAAGGTTTGTCTCCCCGTGTTGTTGCAGCCTGTGTAATCATGGTATTAATTATTAGCTGTTTGCTCTCCATCATCCCCCTCCCCTGGGGCAAGCACCGAGCTGAGGTTGCCAAGGGCTGGCTCTGGGTGTCTCCTTCACTATAAATCTGTAGACTCAACATCGTTACCATAGAGCCTGTGATGCAAGTCTAAAAAAGAGAATAGGTTTGGTAAGTACAAGTTTTAGCTGTACTATATATTAATCAAGAAACATGTATAGGGTTTATTATATGCATGCCCTTCGTGTCAAGCTGTGTTTTAAAGCCACACTTAAGGCCTCCAAGCATGCAGTTCAGCCAAGGAATAAACAATGTGTCCCCATGGGCTTAGCCTAAATGGTGTGAGAGAAGATGTCACACATTAAGGTGCATAGGCTCCTCAGGCCACCCTATGAATCAGACTCAACTCTATCCAATCTCATGTGTCCTTTTCATGTACTGCCAGCATATTAGCATCACAGCTACACATTTGTGTTTGTACAGTGCATTATTTTCCATACCACTGGCATTGCTTCTGAATTCAGAAATGTTAAATGAGTTGTCTGTGAGAAAGTCACAGCACCTGGCAGTGATTGTGAAGCAACAGGCACGTGTGTGTGTGTGTGTGTGTGTGTGTGTGTGTGTGTGTGTGTGCATGTGTGTGTGTGTGTGTGTGTGTGTGTGTGTGTGTGTGTGTGTGTGTGTGCGTGTGTGTGCATGTGTGTGTGTGTGTGTGTGTGTGTGTGTGTGTGTGTGTGTGTGTGTGTGTGTGTGTGTGTGTGTGTGTGTGTGTGCACACGTTTGTGTATGGGGAAGGGGGGGTCAAAGGAGCACAGATGCTTTTGTCGACACGAGCCTTGAGTGATTTACCTAGACTTCTTGACTGATGACTTCTGAAAACGATTAGGCCTTAAACTGAAAGTCATCTCTATTGTTAAAGTAATAGTTGCCATTGGTGTTTATGAAATATAAGTTAGACGTGTCAACATTTAAAGTCATTTAGTGGATTGAGAGCAATTTAGAAAATCAGTAGATGAAATCCTTTTATCCAAAGTTGATCTCGGATAGTTTAACTGCCTTTCACTGGCTGCCACTGCCTCTGTCATGCTTCCAATTTCTTTCACTTTCGATGATAGTCATAAAGCCCAGAAAATATCATTTTAGTAAAATACATTCAACATCCAATTTTCTGAACGGAAACATAAATGACTGGTGTAGAGCAAAACCCAATAAGACTTATCCAGACAGGCAGTATTTCTTCTGGAACACAGCCTACTTAATAAAAGTCACTTGTGCTTATTTGAATGTCCAGGATAAGCATTTGAAGTTGAGACAAAGATTATACCAGGCCTGTTGGAAGGTTCAAAGTATACATTTTTAGTTTTTAACTTTGCATTCAGAAAAATAAAAGCATTCATAGCAAGTCTGTTGCATTAATTAACAACTACCAATGTTCCCCTGTGGTTCCCAACTACTTTGAAGATTCCTTCACAATAGACCCAAAGACTTAACCATTTACAAACCGAAGAAGGAGAAAAATCCCTGTGATCAGCTCACAATGCCACATGTTGGCTGATTGCAGGCACACAATTTGTAACATAAAGCCAAAAGGCACCTCATGAGACTCGTGACAGAAAAAATCCCATGGAGGATATGCTGCCAACCAGTTTTTTGTCTGTTTTGTTTTTTTTTTTTTTGTATTTTTTTTTTTTGTTTTTGCTTTAAGATAGAGAGATGTTCTAATCCTTTACTCATTGTTAGGCTTGTGTGGGTCTGGCAAAGGGAAATTGCTTTTTGATGGAAACAGAGACGGGGAGCTTTGCCAAAGAGGCCTACAGAAGTTAATAGGTTGCTTTCTATGCTGACAGTAAAATCTTGGCTAGAGCCATCAGTAGCTTCCAAGGCTTTATCTGCCTTAGTGGTTTTAAAGATAATGATAAAACGAGAATAGGACATTGTCAGACACTAAAAGCACTGGTTTAACCAAGACTTACACCAGATGGAATTATAACTTATCAAAAGCTGATTTGAGATTGTCTTAAATCCAAACACAATGAGATTCATGTTTTGATACAACAATTTGCACTTCGCTTGTTATTGCAGCCTAGAATTATTTCATTTATTCGCTTAAAAACAAAAAAAAAAAAAAAAAAAAAAAATGAACGCTTAAAAACACTGCACTGTCAGAATGATGAAGTAAAAAGAGACATTGTCTCAGTGAGGGTCCTCTGTAGCATTTACAGATGTTAACAAAAAGGCTTTCATTTATGGGATAGACAGGTGCTTTTGAACTATTTTAGGAACAATGATGCATGCCTGCTGCTAAACCTTCATAAAAGCAGCACCACTGTGGATACTGTAAAATGTTGAGGTGGAGATCATTGAGCTTCAGCATAAGAGAGTGTTTGAGGCAACGTAAAGCCCTGAAGAGAGACTGCAACCCTTCTGCTTTTTTCTCCTCATGTCTTCTTGCGTTTTGCCAAGTGCCAGGAAGAATACTCGATGTATTTCGACTCAACTTGCCCACAGGTGCTTGCAGCTTGCAGAGAGACGTCAGAGTTGGAAGAATGCTGTGGTAAGATTTTTGTTTCCTGCAAACTGACACCTCTCCCAAACATGTAATTAATCACAAAAAGTTGCAGCAAACTATTAGTTAGAAGATGACAGGCAGGGGTTGAGAAGTGGCAAGGAGAAAAAGGTTGATTCACAGAAGGCTAAGAATAGTGTGTGTACATCCACACATGCATACACTAGTGTTTGTGGCCTTGCATTTTCTTCACGGCAAGCATCTTGTTCGCTCCGGAGAAGAAACACAGCCAATCAGCCATGAGCTATGAACAGCCAGGTCGGATTAGGTTTGTGTCATTTGGCCTTTGTGCTGATAACACTACACAATGAGTGGCACTTCCCTAGCACCACTTCACCTCGGCCATCCCACACTTGTCAGTCAGATAGGCTGTCAGTTAAAAGATAAAATGAAGGGTGGAGAAGGGACATTGTTAGTTTGTGAGTTTGGTATCAGATGTTGGTAGTCAGCTGTTTAATGTTTAATTCAATCAACCTTCTGAAGTAATTGTACTTTTGAGAAAGAGAATACTACGCCTGGCATTATAATATAGTTACTGGGCCTTTATAAGAATCCAACTATTAATTAGCCTTATACAAACTACCATCTTACACTCACTCTAATAATAATGATAATAAATAACTTTTATTTGCTGTGGGAGTTTAGCAGACAGGGTATTTCTAATGAGGGTCACAGAAAGAGGGGACAGCCTAAAGCAGAGCAGACCGGAAAGTTGACTGGCACATTAGTCGGTCTCTCCCCATCACTCTAGCTAATCCAAGAAGACAAGGGATCACTTGAGTTGTGGGGATGACCATGGGAATAGGGGTTTGGCAGCTTGGGTATAGCGGGGACACATCTGTCTAAACCAATTTACTTTTACATTTTGCCTGCTGCCATGTAATCTCTCTCTTTACCTTACAGCTCTCATATATGTAAACTTTATGTTAAAGTTACGTTCAATTTCTTTCTATTTATAAATTAACCGAAATCTCTCTAAAACACACAAACACTTTTAAGCTTTTCACGCTCTTCTGCCCTCATTCCAATTACTGTTTTATAAGAGGCTCATCACCTTTTCACACATATCAGTGGCGATTAGCCTCCTGGAATAACAACGGCAGAATATTCTCCTGGATAGATTTAGTGAGTCTGTCAACAAGCATCAGTTCAGCCTGGATGAGACCCATGTCAAACACTACCTCTCTATTTCAGAACAGACGCACAGCTGCCAAACACCGTTATTGAACTGGCACTACCAAAGCATAACCAAACCACACTTCTCCTGACAGAAATACTAAAGGTGTATGCTTAAGAAATATTAATGTCAAATTTAATCAATCATTATTCCCCTTGACGAAAATCCTGTTTGAGGTGTAGCAGCATTAGCAATTTTTAGCTTTGGAAAAGTCTGGATATCCCACATGTGAAATGTGGGGAACAATGAGCCTCCTCTCTGCCTGTCAAAATATTTTGTCTTTTGTCCGAAGGAATGCCTGCATATGAAGGGACACAAAGTAGTTCCTATACGGACTGATGGGTAAAGGCAATGTCTCCACCTATCGATGAATATAAGAAACTGCAATTCACCAACTCATGATATATAACTTTATTGGTAGGATTTATTTATTTATATTTTAGCACCAGTTTTTTTTTCTTTATGCGGAGTTGTTATTGTTTTATTGAGCTATATTTAGCAAATATTACAACGCATTTGAAGACACAATTAAAGCCACTGTACAGTAGGAGACAAACTTTTTTTAATAAAAGCCTTTGCATATTCAGTACTTTTAGAGCAAATAGAAACATTCAAGAAAAGCATAGTAAAAAGGAGCATTTTTGTGTTTCTATACATTCTTATATACAGTGTAGTCTATTAGGACAGTACAGAGGTTTAGTAAAACAATTCAATCTCATAATTCAAGATTATTATAAAAGATATACTTTAAAGGAGATACACATACATAAAACAGCACAGTGAGTGGTTTTTATATTGCTTTTTTATCTGTTGTGGGTAAATTAAAATAGCTATGAATCTTGTTAATAAAAAGAGTAAAATAAAATATCTCAGGGTAATAAGATGACACCCAATGTGATAATGCAAACAAGTCTAGAGCAGTAATTTATTTAGAAAAAAAACACACACACAAAGCAAACTATGAGCAGAATGTAATGCTTGTTATATGAGTGGATCAAAAAGCGGAATATGTTTGTTATGGAAAAAGCAAGTTTGTGATCACTTGTCATGTTTTTGTTCCCTCTTGCTATCATTTCGAGTGCATCGCAACAATAAGTTATTTTGGTCCAAAAGAAAAGGGTCTTACACAAAAGAAATGAGGCTGGTTTCTGCTAACATAAGAGAATATTTACTTTGTCAAACTTGTTTTGTTTTTTTTTTTACACAGAAAGAAGTTCGAGTGGGTGGATAAAGGTAAGAGTGTAAATGTTGGAGGAGACGGTTCCCTGAGCGTCTGTACGGGTGTGTCTTGGTCTGTGGCATGACTCATTGTGGTGATATGGTCTCCACATAATTGGCAGGGAACAAGCCTTGATGACCATCTTTGCTCCACCCCCTCCACCAGGCTTTGTCCACCGCTTCCACGTCCCTAATGATGTCACCGGGTTCAAAGGAGATTTCTGATTCGTCCTCTATATAGGGACCACAAAATAACATGGTTAAGGCCGGCTAATTATACATCATATGTGAGTGGAAGCACTTACATGCTTTACAATTATCTCAATTGCAGTTGCTTACCTGCTTGATAGTCATACAGAGCTCGGACGCACATTTGTTGCTCGGCTAAAACCTATGAAAAGGAAGTGAGTAGTGGGAAGAAAATGGAGTCAGAGAATGGCTGTTATCGCCGCAGGCGTTTTTGTCTTTTTAAACGAGCAACTTATTCCCACTTTTCTGCACTTCCAATCTGCTCAAAAGTATATAATTTGTTGCTACGACTGTACCTCTTGTCCATTTTCAGAAACCTTTGTATAATTATAGTCAGGAATGTCCTCCTCATCGAACGTGTTGAGGACATCACAGTACACTGCAAGTTCTGGGGAGTCCAGCTCAGTGTCAGATGGACTCAACGTGTGGTCTGCAGAAAATGAATCATCACATACCAGGCAGTATTACAACTTTTAATTACACTTTAAATATTTTATACGCAATAGGATATGCTCTAACCTGTGCCATTGTGCTCCTGTGAGTCTCCATTTGGGATCATATTCATTGGCAGGTCTGCAGTCACACATTTGATTTCCTGACTCTGAGATCTGGCATCTTAATAAAAAGGAAAAAAGGCACTTACTATAGCATTTTAAATCAAAGGGATGCAGTTTGGTATGATAAATATACTGCACTTATTATTATTTTTATAAATATTTTTATAAATGGTATCAAAAGGTGTATTCAGTAATAGCATTTAAATTTTAAATGTAAATGAGAGTTCTGGGATTTCTTTTTAACTTTGGCCTTGTTTACTAATTATTACATTAATACAAGACATTTAATGAATTATGAATGTTTTACAACCAATGTAATATCCTAACCAGGCTTACATTGGCTCAATTTACCTGTGGCCGCTAAGACTTCCTCATTTTGGGAAAGCTGGGAAGGTTCAACAGGGCCCTCATTCTCTTGTAATTGGTCATGTACGTCCTCAGCAGCCATAACTTTATTTTCCTCCTGCACCAGCTCTACTGGTTCCTCTAGTGTTGCAGGAACAAATGTAATTTCCACTCGGTCCTCTTCCTCTTTCTCCTCTTCCTCTGCTTCCTTTAGTTCATCCTCTGGCTCCTCACTGTTAGCTGTCTTTTCCGTGATTTCCTGCACCTCTTGCTGCTCTTGTTCTACCTCATCGTTTATCGTTTCTTCTGTTTGCTTCTCCAGAGCTGAAGTCTCCTCTGGTTCTGGTTCTGGTTCTCGCTCTGGTTCTGGTTCTGGTTCAGATTCTCGCTCTGGTTCTGTTCGTGATTGATTATAATTTTTCCTGTCATCTGTTCCTTCAACATCCTCCTCCTCCTCATCTTCCTCAATGAGAACTGCTTGCACTTTGTAGCCAATGTCTGAGACAAGCCCTTGATCAGCTGCAAAGAGATCTAAAAAAAACAAGAACAGTTTACTTGAGCATGTGTGCCAGTAACGGATTTATAAACTAAACATTGAAAAAAACATTTAATGACCAATTATGACCACTCAGAAGTAAAAAACATGGATTACACAGTCACCGTGTCAAAGTCTTCATCTACAGTTATAATCATTTGGTGACCGGGATGTTATAGCATTTTAACCAGTTATAAAACTCACAATACCCCCATTAAGGACCACCATTTCTGTATTTTGGAATATTTCCTACTACTCTACTATTGTTGACTCTTACCTGTGTTTGGCTGTTGCCTCTCAGGAAGTGAAGCTGTTGGAGCCAGTTGTATTAAACTGGGCTCAAAACTGAAAGTGTTGTGCTCTGCTGAGTTGGTGGTATTTAGAGGCAAGGCTGAATGAGACGTGGTGTTCTTTGTTAAAGGCGGCAACACAGAAGCCAGTAATGTAGGGGACGCTGGAGGTGCAGATGGCTCTGTGGGTGATTGCGCCCTGGCCTTTACCTGGCTGATAGTTTGTGGGACACTAGACAGGGCTGAGATTGGAGGGTTGGGGCGAAGTGGGGACAGGGGAGGGGACAAGGGGGTTCTTTGTGGAGAAGTGGATGGCAGGAAAACCGGGCTTGTAGGTGGAGATGTGGCACGGAAGAGAGGAGAGGGAGGAGCCCTGGAGAAAGGTGACACCAGAGGAGAACTGCGAGGAGAAGATCCCACGCTCTCCTCTGCTTTAGAGAAGATGAAGGCTGTGTCTGTCAGGCTGCGTTGGTAGCGTCTGAAGGGTTTACCTGGAGAGAAAAGAGACCTAATATGTACTCACTGCAAAGGCATTGTCTACAACACCAATTTTCTGCTTGTTAAAGAGTACATCTGAGGTAATATTTTACATACCAGTGCGGGAAGGACTGGTAGGGTTCTGTGATGATGATGATGATGATGACGATGACAGCTGCCTGAAGAATTCTCGAGGGTTCATGGAACGCTGGGACACTAATGCAGCAGCCTCCTGAATTAGAAGCATATTATTTATATTAATTTATGGCAAAATAGGGACTTTACAGAGTCCATTATTCATTCACTCCACAGTCACACACTGGTTGCAAGCTACTTTTGTAGCCACAGCTGCCCTGGGGCAGACTAGGTGAGACATAGCAGCGATATCGCACCTTCGGCCTCTTCGAACACCAAACACACTCACACATTCATACACCAGTGCCACGGAAACTGGAGGTTAAGAACGTGGATCGAACCAACGACCGACACTGTGCCCTGCTTTGGTCACATTAATCTCAAAAGGGGTCCATAACTGATCAGATGTCTTTGAAAATGCGTTATTATAATAATAATGTATTGGATTTATATTTAGAGAGCTCATTATTCATTTACTTCATAGTCACACACAGGTGGTGGAGATGTGGCAGTCATTTTGATCCTACAGACTCTCCAACCTCCCTCTCTTGCCCAAGGACACAACGACAGTATGAACCAGGAAGAGCGGGAATTAAACTGAAAACCTTCCAACTATAGGACAACTACTACCACCTGAGCCACTGGTAACATAACCCCAAGAGTAACACATATGAATTAAAACACAAGTTTCTTGTTTTTCTTTCTTTCTTTCTTTCTTTCTTTCTTTCTTTATTCTTATCATTTAATTTTTTGAGTTAATTTTATTAGATGAGGTGTTTTTCACTATAGCAGAATGTAAATAAAAGCTCTTGCATCTGTTTTGACACATTGCTGATTCAAAAAACTAGAAAAAAAACGATGGCATACTTTTAGACTGTATAGACATTGGCAACATTGACTTACTGCTGCTTTCTCAATGGATTCACTTCTTCTAAGACGAGCTCTCATGTCTTCTTCATGTTCTCTCTGATGCTGTTCCTGTCAACATAGAAACATAGCACATGACATGTATTAACTGCCTTAAAGTCAAAACGAAGCATGTATTTGCCTTCAGTTCTATACACGGCGCACTGATTTCAATGTACATATTTATTACATACATGTCGACTGGAAGGAGCTAAGTGTCAAAAATGCTGTCACCCCTTGTCATTTGTTTGCTATGCAGGTACATAATTCCACTTAAGTGGAATAATAAGTCTTTTTCCAGCCTGTTTGCACATTGTGTCAAGGGCTTTACACATTACCACTATTGTTCAGAGTATATCCAATAAAATCCTGTGTGCACAAACCCTTTCACTTCACATCACCCAAATGACCTGTTGTAATGGCCACACATAATGTCCTATAATTGCTTATAAAAGTGTACTTACATGTACCTACTATGAAAATATAGTACATTTTACCCACCCATTTAAATGTTTCTTTCCTGCGTTGTTCTTCTTCTTGCTCAGCTTCTTTCCTTCTGGAAGACATGAGACAAGTTCAATATAGATCTGGCCACTAGAGGACAGTATCAGCACACTGCTAAATGTCCTTACCTCTGTTCCTCTATGATCTTTAGCTTCTCATTCATCTTTCGGTCTCTCTCCTCTGCATCTCTCCGTTCTTTCAAAACTCTCTCTCTTTCAAGTCGCCGTCTCTCCTCAGCTGCCCTCTTCCTCTCCTCTTCCTTTCTCTCTTCTTCTTCCCGCTGACACACAGAAAACACAACACAAAATAAGTGTTGCTGCTTGGTGATACTATTAGAAATAATAGGAGCTAATTTGATTGAAAGAAAAAGGTACCTCTGCGCGTGCCCAAAAAGAATCCCTGTTTATTCGTCTCATTTCCATTGCGGCATTAGTTTTTCTGTAATTTGTCCCCTGTTTCAAAAACAAGAATTAGGTATTTTTAGATTCAATAGAGAAAAGAGAAAACACTTATAACAGTTATAAGTCAGGCTGTGTGCGTCTGAAAATCAAATTTGAACAAGCTGCTCAATGCTTTGTCTCCATCTAGTGGATCTTTGTAGTATTACATTAGACTTGCCACTATCTCCTCCGTGTCCAATGATTTGGAGCTTCTCCTCAGCCACTGTGTGGAAGCATTGTTCTGGGCCTTACTAAGCTCAGCCCTTATTCGTTCCTCCGTCACCTCCTCTGGTTTTTCTGCTTTAAGGAACACATGTGCTTCCTGAAACATAAAGAATATCAAATGTATAGGCGCATAAACAAATAAATCTGTCCATGCATACAATGTAAACTGCAGCCAGTCACACACTAAAGACAGAAATCCATAAAAGTACATAATCTGTTGGTCTTCATTTACTCTTTCTGACAGTTATGCATACTTACAGCCAAACAATTGTGCAACAGTGTTGGTTTTAAAAATAGAGAGAGAACAAAATATTACCAGGCTTAGGCAAGAGGCAAGGAATATATTGGTTTGGATGGTTATGCAAAGCAGTGAAATGTGAAACAGGAGTAAGTCAGGGAAAAACTATGCTTTCATTTAAATGGAAATCAAGTCTTAGTCATGTTTATTTTTTTTCTGTGTTAGGGCCCTATGTGTACTTGTGGAATTTACAGTGTACAAGCTACAAAACAACGTCTTACCTAAACAAATATTTGTCCAGTATGTTACATGGACGTTGTTTGTTTGTTTTTTCAGATGGACTAAAGCCCTACGACCAAACGAGACTAAATGCTACCTGTTTGCACTTTCACAAGAAAAATCACTTCTGTGAAAGAAATAAGCCAAAATAAACTACGTTGTGCTTATGGCAGTGCTGGTCTATGTAGCGTATGTCTAGAAGCATTTGTGTGGTTTGAGAATCTTTTCCATTAAGAAAAAGTCTACACTTGTTGATAGAGGGCCAGGTCTGTCTCCAGCAGGAAACCACAGCTTTATCTGAGTGACAACACTGACACTGACACAGAGCAGAGCACACAAAGCCGCCTATAATACATGTCAGGGCAGTGTAGAAGCCATATTACTCTAGATGCCACTGCCAAACTCATACATCTACACACAAGCCCTTAATGCTGTCAGAGGCCTAGCTGAGATCATGAAAACAGATCAAACCACAGCCCAGCTCTTAGTAACATACACAGTTTGTAATATGCAGGCACAATGGCTGTGATAAACATAATGATAATATGCTCTATGTTTTTGATAAGATATTATAGTTACATGTGCTATTGATTCCAAAGTAGGGAAATCTCAGTTGGCCAAACACGATGTTGTACAAGAACCTATAGTGCTTCTCTTTTTCACATCAGACGAGGTCACTATATATTGACAAGTGGCCTTTGTTCAGACACTCCACCGCCACAGCTGTGTTGTGTTATTTCATCATTTCAATTCAAATCATACAATGGGAAAATCTGCACCCTATTCATATTTTAGTTTTCATAACTTAATGCAACAATAGAGTACAGTCTGCTACACACACCCAAATTTGCAGACTCGCCTTGACAAAACCCCCTCACTGCCAGCTGGGACATGCAGCAAGTTAGAAGCTAGAAAGCTCGTCTTGATGGTTGAAATGTTTGGAACACTGTATAAAGAGACAGTGCCTATGATGAAGAGAATACTGTTTGTGATTTGTCTAGTAAATATAAGTACTGCCTTAATTAAAATATAGCAGAATCACATCCCACTAACTGAGGTTATCCACATCACTGTAGATTTATGTGTGCATATGTAGATGTATATGAGTGTTATAGAGGTTAGAGACACAATCACACACACACACAAACGCATACACACAAACCATCTCATGGAGCAGACAGGGGCTTCCAGACAGCTCACAAAAATCCCAGACCCTTTACTCATGCTTTTCAAAAAAGGACACAAAAAACAACAAACATTCCACAAATGCTTTAGCAGTTGACTGGGTGATGCCTTTATATGGAAACAAGTGAACTCAGGGGTCATTTAACCCTATCTGGTTTCACAAAGAACCACCGATAGAAATGTCTTGCAGAATAAATATTTCTTAATTTCATTTCATTTTTATTTTATCTTTCACCACTTGAAAATTGAGATTTGTCTGTGTTAAAAATAAACCTTAACTGTGTTTTTTAAACCCATGTCATGCAGGACAAATTGTAATGGGACAGGAAGTGGACTGAGCACAGGAAGAGCCCAAAACAATGCAAAGTAAACCAATGTGAGTAAATATAGAATTCCAAAGTCCAAGGATGATGAAAGAACACAACAAAGTGCAAGCAAGAAACGACTCTTGAGATAATTTCATTTTTTACTTTAGTTTAACTTATAATTGTGAGTAAACAATTTACTGCAGAACTATTTGTAGATGTGGCTGCGTGTACCTTGAAGAAGCTTTTGATTGCTGGAATGTGGTTGGCACATTCTGTCCTTCTATAGTCGTCGACATTTGGGCCGACCTGTGGACAAAAACAGGAAGTAAGGCGCTTGCATTCATATCAAACTTGGGGTAGACAATAAAACCAGAAAGAAAAGTAGTCTCTGGAAATTTAAGGAATAAACTAACACCAGTTGATGTAGTGGAGTGGAAACTGTCTTTGCCAAACTGACCAAAACGTGTCCCAGCCAAATTCTGCCATGTAACTAAGCCTCAATGCCTTTTTTTATTCAGAAGGGTGTGTTAGATTAGTCATTGTTGCTTAATAGTCAGCAAAAAACATGTGCATTCACAAAGAATACATTTTTTTATTAGCTCTTAGGAGGATACCAGCCACTTACCCAGTTAACCATAGCAATCCGTGTGCTCCCAGTCTCTGTATTTCCTAGTCTGCACAGTCCGTACTGGGGCTTGGCGATGTGAAACTTGACAGCCAGCTCCGCTACACCACCCACTGTGTACAAAGACAAATACAAAGACTGTAAAATAAGCAATCCATAACAGGCCATACTTTGCTGTAAAACATATGACCACAGTCAATATTATTACCCGATAGTATTTTTTATTACATTATTATCTATTTGCTTCTTGTTTGGGACCAGAAACTCAACATTTTTATTTTACACGCCACGTGACAATGCACCTTACCTCCTGAGTCAGCCAGTTTGAGCTTGTTGCTGATTCCATCGTAGGAGAATAGTGCCCTGTAGACACATAAAGGTCATAGAAAATTGACTGAATGTTTAATAAAGCACCTAAAAAGCGTTATAGAAATTTAAGGACAAAATGACAAATTGTGCATGAGTGGTCAATTACTGTGCCCCAAGGGACAAGACAGAAGCACGCATGGTTAGAAATGTGAGTGCAAAACTTGGACTAAAGCAAAACATGCTTTCCTTGAGTCTACTACATCTCAAAAGACTTTTTCTGTGACAATGCTCTTGATTGTCTCCATTTACCTTAATGCCCTTGGTACCCACAGGACCCGAAAGATAAAGTCTGGTTTAACCACACAAGTCTTCAAAGTGTCAACATTACTTATTGAGAAAATAACCAAAATGTAAAAAAAATACAGCCATTCACAGCTACAGGGTTTCTACAGGTAAAAACCTGCCCTACCACACCCTGCTGTCACAGAAACCAATGGTGCAGGTCATTGTGTGTTATTATTACTTTAATACTGCCCTGCTTAATCAACTGCAAGAAAAGAAGAGATGACATGTAACATAAATACTGAAGAAAATTAAAGCCACTGGAAGATTAAATGCTATCTCAATTATGAAAATTAGCATTAGGTACTGAAAAAATAAACCTACTTTACAAACCCATGTATGGTTTAACACAGCACGGACCAAACGTGATCCTGAGCTATGGGTGTGTTCTGAAAGAGGCCAGGGATAAATGGATGTGACTTTAAAAAAGTGGCCTGTGGAGTGACGAATTGTTCTCCTTTGTGTGTGAAAGACTGGAGTGCTCGTCCAGAGTGTAAATTGCTCTGTAGAACTCCAGGGGGTGTGTCAAAAACATCTGTCGGTCATAAGCAGCTATTACAACAGGCCAAAGGTGAATGTGTAGGTTTGTGTACGTGTGTTTTTCATGGTATACAGAAAGATCTACAGATACAACATAAAGTTACATTTATGTATCAAATGCACATACAAATCTCTTCCTCTGGCACAGTCTGAATTGTGGCGATGAATACGTGGTCATACTAAGGATGGTGTGTACTCTGATACCAGACTTAGACTAAACTAACAGTGCCCTTGTTTTTAGCCTTACGCTTTTTTAAAGCACTTGTACCTTAAAATCTCTAGCTGCTTTTCTCTCTAGCGCTATTGAGGCATGTAATCAAAGGGCCAAAGAAAACTTAGGGAGGTGATGAATACTAACACTCTCCTTGCCAGATCATGTCTAAGGCTCGGGGCCTATTTCTGAAGCAGACATTATTGAGCTGTGATGCTTAATGTGAAGTTTATTCTAGCATTAGTGGATTAGAGCTTAATATTTGTTTTAAAGCAACCAGTCATACAATAGTGTCACAAACGGAGGGTCATCAAAGACACTGCCCACATACAGTATTTTTGCATTACTCATCACAGCTCAATGCTGTATGGGCTCTAAACCACTTGAAGCACTGTTTTTTTTGTAAAAACTGTCTTTCTTTGTTCTCACAGCAAAGAACAACAATGCCAGTTTGTGACAGTCCCCAAGAATCAATCCCTATGTTGTGGATGATATTGAGTTAGCTGGACACTGTATTTGATGAGGCACACTTACACTAATCTTTTTTGTGTGTTTTCACTGTGCCAAAAACACTGATTTAATGTCTCTAAGGCCAATGTGCTAATCCTTGGAAACATTCTTGTCCTCCCAGTGTTATTTGAGCTCATTCTATGGCACCAATTCCTCTCCCTCATTAGCCTTGTCAGCATCCACGTTAAGACAAAAATCCACATATCCACTGATCCAAAGTCATTAAGGCATTCCGAAAGGACACTATTTGTGAGCAGACGAGGTCAAAGGTCGCTGCATCTGAGGGAGTTTGAAGTACATGTGCAAATTCTCCAACACATTAAAAAGGTCACTCAGAGGAGAAGCTTAGTTTTGCACAATCTGTAACAAAGAGTCTTTATTTTGTCTTACAAAACATATTTCATGTTTTATCCTGTCTGGTTACCAACACACTACAAACACTCAGAGAGGCAACCAAACAAAATGGTTGACTGTGGAGTTATGCGTTTTATCTCATTAAAGATAGTCTTGGTGAAGGACTCCTACATGACAAGGTACCCTGACCTAACATCTTTTAATAAAATATTATATGTTTTCTTATGTGGCTCTACCATCTCAGCACATTGTCTTAGATCTACATTTAAATAACATGTGGTATACTGATGAGAGAAAAGCTACCAGCAGTGAACAGGTATGCTTCAGACACAAGAATAATGATTTTTTATTTTTTTAACTATATTTTCCACCAGAGGAAACAGGTGGGGGATGTGAGAACAATGCATTGAATTGTGTTTTCATTCAAATGTTCATTTATGCAACATGCAATATCATTAGTGGCTTCTAAATAGTGTTATACTGACACAAACGTAACATGCCAATTCTAACTTCTCAAATGAGTAGTCATTATACTGTTTATTAATGAAAAAGACATATTTCACACGTGTATGATGAAGAAAATAGACTCCAAACTTCAAACTCATCCAGCTATGACCTTCGGCTCTGAGAAAGAGAGTGACAAGAGGAAAGAAGTGACAGCCACCGCTAAAAAAAAAAAAGATGAGGGCTTAGAAAAAAGAGACGTCATACTGAAATACTCCAGTTCTTTTTGAAATGTACAATGGAAATCATGTCAGTGCAAGCCAGCCACATGTTGCAAGCAGAAAAACAAATAAACAAGACAAGAACACCCTGAGAACAGCTCACGCACTTGCACTTTACACAGAAACAATAGTTTGTTTTTCTTTTAACGTGCTACATTCTACATCTCCCCAAAACTTCCCCTGTCTGCATCTCTTTGTGGACACATAGGTTGTATATACTTTCCATCTGTGCCAGCAGGGAAGATATAAAAGATTTGTGGTTACGTGCACAGCCACAATTTGATCAACACAGTGCAAAGAGTAGAAGTATATGAGATGGCAGACTAGGGCCTAGATTTTCATGACGTGAAACGTAAAGCGCTTGGCAGATGGCGCATTCATTTTCAGGGCGTGTCCAGAGCTGGCGCATTGTGTAATGAAAAGCTGGACATGCCAAATTTGGGCGGGTTTTTAATTTTTTTAGATTGACAGGTCAAGTTGCGTCAGCCAGAGGTAAAAGCACAGTCTGTGTTTGGTCATTTTAGATGTTTTAATTTCACTGTGAACTCAAAACGCAACTGTATTTTCAAAATGCCAAATAACATGTATTTCACAAATAACTGCGGGTATTATTATGTTATTTACATGAGTCACTGTCTAAACAAAAATGCACCTTAAAGACAATATAAATGGAGGGAAAGAGAATCACCATCAATCGCTAGTAGTCATATATTTCTAGAAACTCAGACTGTTCACAAGGGACTTGTTATGCTTGTGTTTTACTGAAATATATGAAGAGCAGTAGCAGTGTACAGGAATGAAACAGGGCACAACCTGGCACGAGAACCAGCACATGGATGTATGAATAGATAATAAATTATGGGACAGACAAAACCTTGCAACACAGATAAACCACCTTTTATAAATCAGTCCATAATGACAATGACACTAAAAACAAAGACAACAGGTTAGCAGCTACTCCTGTCCCTCAGTCTCCACATTTATCCAGGACTGCTCTCTCCTGTGTCTCATCAGCTCATAAACACACTCCAGCAGGTAAACGCCTGGTAACTGCACGTGCCGCAGGTCCGCGTTGCCCAGCTCGGCTCAGTACGATATCAACATGGCTTGCATCTTCCATCGTATTGTTTAAAAAGCCTGCACTGCCGACACAGCGTGATCAGGTGGAAGTGTGTGCGCCTGGGCCTGAGATGGGGTCTGGATTTACAAAAGTCTCCAGCCCCAGAAAAGAAATGCTACTAGAACCAGGTCCAGTTACCACTGTTTTTATCAAATATTCTCACTTATTTTATACAGTTATTTATTAATCCATTGTTTTACGTATTTTTAAGTATTATACAATATTAGTTTAAATGTATATAACTGGATTATGTATTAAATATACTGTATTTATGTCTGTTTTTTTATTTAGACTATTTACAAATGTATTATTAATACATTTTACATTCATAATTAATATATCTATACTATAATACTTTTACTTATATATATATATATATATATTATAAACCCTTCCTCAGAACGGCCAGAATGGCGCATGGCGGCTCGTCCACACCTGCGTCAGGTGGAAGATGGTAAATCAGCCATGCATCACTGTCACTGATGAGCTTTTTGCGAGCCATAAGATTGGCTCCCAGAGTCTCACCAGGATTTACAGATGAGATAAAGTTCTTCATCAAAAGACATTATTATTTTGCGCTCTTCTTAAGTCTCATACACACATTCCCCAATGACCCAAACAATTTTTTTATGTTTTTTTTTCTTCTGCCTCCTCTCTGGCCTTTTACTTACTCCTGGCTCAGAGGTGACCTGGGCCTCCTGTGCTATTTTTAACTTTCTGTCTGCACTTGATTTGGGATTTTGAGAAACATCACAGTACAGCAGATTCAAAACTTCTTTTCCCTCTTGAAACATGGGCAAAAGAAGTCTAGTTAGCAGAATATTCAAATCGTTGCCAGACAACACAAACACATACAATCTTATTATTGCATAGAGACAATTATCTCATTGTTTTGGGTGAACAAGTCAGTGTGTCTAAGTGATAAAAGATGGAGGACAAAACAATGAAAGCTTCTTTCATAAGGTGGTGTCTGTGCTGCTGACAAACATGACAACAAAAAAACTGTCCACTGGAAAAAAATAATAGTTTAAAAAGAAATGTATTAAGAAATTCATTATTCTGTCAAGTTAAGTACTACAGAAAAGCAATAGTTTGAAGTCTGAAGTTGTTTTTTTTTATGATGGGGAAACTGGAGTTTTCAGCCGAGCACAGGGAGAACATGCAAACTCCACCCAGAAAAGGCCAACCCAGGAGTTGAACCCTCGCCCTTCTTGCTGAGAGGCAACAGTGCTATCACACAGAGTCACCAATAATAATTAATTGGCCTCTCAATAAAGGTTTTTAAGACACAAAAAATTGAAACTCACACTTAATGATCTAAGTTATGCATTTTTGACAGATAGAAATACACTTTAATCTAACCTTTGAAGGTTGCTTTTAATTGTAGTTGAAGAAGAAGCATGTGAAACTCCTTCAACCAATACTGCAGATTTTGGGATATTAAAGGTATCTTTTGTGTAATTTCCACAGAAGTGATCGCTCTTCTTCTAGTGACATTTCAAAAAGCACCACAGCAATCATAGTATGCCCTTAAAGCCAGAGTAAGCATTATTTTATATTATTGACTGCGTTTGCTCCTTCAGATATTGGTCTGATCCACCGAGCAGCTTTCTGCCCAGAAGATTCTTATCTGTAAAGGATTAGTCTGGGTGGAGGACACAGGCATCTCCCCCAGAGACTATTACAGACCACTGAAGTTATTTAGTCTGGATTCAGGGATAAATAGTCAAGGCAAATGACAGGGGCGATACAGAGCAAGATTATACGAAAGAACAGTGGCTAACGCTCAATGAAATGCAGGCAAACAACTGAAAGCATACAGAGACGTTTGGGAGGCAGAGAGTGGAATGCTGCAAGGAGGAGGGGAAAGGGAAAATATTTTGTTTTCAGCAAAACATTCAGCCAGAGAAGCTTAGAATATTACAATCTAAACAAATAAGTAATTAAAAGAGTGCCAGGGACGAAGGAGAGCTAAGAGGCACATGGAAAATAGTGGGAAGTGGACAAAGAATGAATCTCTGATTTCGGAAAATGCCTTGAGAACAATCTAACGTCAAGATGAAACATAAGACTGGGGACAATAAACTGTAAAAGCAAGGCTTTATCAAAGGTACCAGTGCATTGCATGGACAACAGTTGGCCTTGTGTTACAAAGGTTAATCCACAGTAGCCAGTCATTGTGTAAGCAGAGCTGCACACATACCAATTATTTAGCAACCACATGTTCCTCTGTGAAACATAATCCCAAGTACTGACAAAAAACTTTTCAAGAGTGAAAAAATAAAATACATGGTGAAATCAGACTACCTGAAAACAACACACTGGACTGACTATGGATCTCAATTGGCCATGTGATAGGGAAGTCAGGGCATCCCTAATACCCAGCTCCAGAAAAACACCACTAAATGCTCTTTTAGTATAGGCTCTATTACCCCTTCTGTAAGGTAGGGAGCAGGCAACACACAATGCACTACCATTGAGTTATGTTCTGTGTATACACCAGAATTTGAATAGGAAATTGTTATATGAGTCTACTTTTAATGCAAACAGTTTTAATTTACCACTAGGAATTCTGTTATTTGACTGCAACTGGTTAAAGAAAAATATCAAACAGTATTTTGAGCTTTGGGCTGAGTGGTATAACTTCATTTAGTTTTAGTTTAGTTCGCAGTCTAGACGACCCTTCTTTGTCCTGGTTAAAAAAGGGATATAAATAGAATGGGATTTCATTTAGCTCTAAAGATTTGTTCTAAGAAGGCATGTAGTTATCGGAGAAGTATCTCAATAGTGGCTAATAAAGGTCTCAATGACTGTAGGTCACTAAAGGAAAGACATACTCAGATAGAAGGATAATATTTGGGTTGAAAGCAGAAGGAGGCTAGAGTCGAGGAGAACTTTAAAACTGTGTTCCATTGGGATATCTCAGGCATTTCCTGTACATGCTGTCTCACACTGTTACATTTACATTTACATTTACATTTATTCATTTAGCTGACGCTTTTATCCAAAGCGACTTACATTGTTCTACAGTAATTACCAGTGTTACAGCCACTGGAGGCAAGGTGGGTTAAGTGTCTTGCCCAAGGACACAACGACAGTATTGTGGGTATAGTGGGAATCGAACCGGCCACCTTCCGGTTGAAGGACGACTGCTCTACCCACTGAGCTACTGCCGCCCCACTGTTTCTGTTACATACAGAAACAATCTCCAGATCAGAACTGTTACAGAACTGCATCTTCCACAACAATTACATTTATCTAAAACCCTTGCCAAGTCTCTGTGATTGTATTCACACCTGACATTAACGTGTTTTCATGCACAGCTAAGTTAAGTAACACTTAGAACTCGACTAGGCTGATTTACTGTAACTGGACTACTGGCCTTGACCTGTTATACACGCATGGGGAGGAATAACACTTCTTAGCCCCGTTTCCACTGGGATGGGACAGTGGGGTGCATTTGCATTACCAAAGGGGTCCGAAGCGTCCAAGAAAAACATTCTGGCAAGGGGTCCCAAGCCGGTCCTTCTCTGTGGTAAGCTTTGGGAGAAGTGCAGGTCAACACTTAAGTCGGCTGATAGGACAATAAATATTCCTCACTTGAGCGAAAACGATAAGCGAGCGTAAAAACGCCTTCAGAACCCAGCACAATAGAAACACATGCCTTCATCCTCTACTAACCTGACCAGTTCCATGTGGCTTGACATTGACAAGAAACATGACAATATAACATTCAAATCCCTGTGAGTGAAAATGGATGTGAGTGCATAATGCATCCATACTGTAAACATTCTGACTGATCTCAAGTAGACAGCTTTAATGTCAGATGTGAACACATGAATGTCTATTGATGGATTTGAAGAGCACATGAGTGGGAGCTGTTAAAGCCAGTCAAAGACATGTTTATCAGGTGGGGAAGTGAAATCTGATTCGATGCAGATGTGACTATAACAAGTGTTGGAAACTTGGCCAATTAGAAATAAGTGTAAGATCTGAAATGCCCCTGACATCTCTAAGTGCTCAGTGATCCATGTAGCGTCTCTCGTTTGCTAAATCTGCTTTTGAACAGCCAAGGGTTTTGTCCAATCATCATTCATTTGCACCCCCTTTCCCAGCCTCTTTACCCACTCTTAACTCACCTACCCTGCTTTATTCAGCTTTCCCACTAGGGTCGCCAGGACAACAGGGCCTACTGAATTTGTACTCAAGCCCCCTCAACAGCAAGTGAACAAACAACACAAGAAAAGGAAATGTGGAATCTCAGTCAAGACCCTACATCTAACTTAACTTTGCTGCAGGAAAGTTATGGTTAACCCTTAGCTTGTCACAATTTTAACATTGCTGCCCCTTCGTAACCATGGTGAGTCGGGTTTTATTGTGCCGAGCAGTCTGCAAACACAGCTGATACTTAGCACTGTCAGCTACAGGACACACATTACACACTGCAGCCATTAAATCAAATATGTTCAAAGATGTTACAGCATCAACTGGAAAATACATACAGTATGCATATAATTTAAAGTGAAGCAACAATCTTTTATGAGGGAAATTTGTTGATTTCAGTTTTTGTTATTGGCATTTGTATATATTATTTTTATATTTTTTTATCACCAGAATGTCCCTTATGGCTATATTTGAGGACATATTCCTGAAAGGAATGCAACCGGATGCCCTTTATTTGTTGTACTGAGCAGACTTGAGTTAATTCTTTAATAATGAGGCAGCTGTGTGGGAGTTGGCAAGGAAGCCCAGAACACAGTGTCTCAGTTTGGCTTACTCCTACTGTCTAAACCAAGCAGTTTCATGTGCATAACTGCAATGATAGAACATGAAATCCACTGCACTTGTTTGCCAAAGGCTTAGTTTCAAATATTACATTTTTGACCAGTAATAACAGAAGAAAAAAGTCAAGTTTTTGCATATGTTTAATAAAACACTAAATCACAGATGTCTTAACAAGCTTATTATATGTTTTGATTTCACAATGATAGAGGAAGCAAACTTTTAAAAGTATTTGCTCTTTTGCAAAAAGAAACAACACTGTATTGTTTCTACTATTGTGGGCACAAAGATGAAAGATTTCCACTGGAAACTATTTGTAGAGGGTATGTGGCTGAAGGTTGGCCTTTCTGCCTCAGCCCAAAAGAATTGAATAAAAAAATAAATAAAATAAAAAACGTGTAGCACAGAGTCATAAAACATTAATAATCAATGTGTCAATTACAAGCCATACTACAACACATGTCAATTTGTGGAGCTTACTGAGCACTTACATACAATTTACAACGCCATAATTTATGGTACCCACTAGAGTATAATCTTATTCAGTCATGTCTCATCTTGCCCAATGACCTACTATTAACTTACAGCTTTACCCCAAACCCAAAGTTTAACTAAGCCACAAGCTGTTGTTCTGTGCTTACTAATGAATAGTGATTGCTCAAAGTTTATCTAAACAAAGCTAGGTATAATAGCTATTACTGTATCTATCACTGTTGTCACAGTCCAAAATGCCACCCACAAACTAGCTTTCAAAAGAAGCTTACCAAAGTGAGAAGAGTCCACAAAAACGCTGTGGTCCTTTCAAGCTAATGCCAAAGCTTTATAAACAGTTGTATGAAAAGCTTTTACAACAAAGGTTTCAGGACAGAGACAATAGGACGGCATGTAATAGCATGAGCTGCTTCATTACAAAACACCACTCTCTTTCATTCAAGCAGTTTTCTCGCCCAAGCCTTCTCAACCTTTCTTTGCAAAACTGCGACAAACAGGTGTTTTTCACACACAGCTTCAAAGTTCAACACAGCTACTGACTCGCCACATTACATAGTACTGTTTAAATTCCTACAGTTTTATGATAATACATGTTTTCCTCAGTGGAATTTCAGGGTTGTGTGAATTTAGAGCTTTTGTTTAAGAAAGAACTCAGAAACATATCTGTCTGAGTAGGCTCTCAGTAATCATAATCGATGATTACTGTAATATACAACCAATATGTTTTATATCCTGGAAATAGATCAATCAGAAGTACTTCTAAAGCAGAAGTAAGCAGTTCCTTAAAACAAGCATTGTTTAAAGCTTTACATGACTTGTACACAGTTGAACTCTCTGCCAGTGGAAGCCCTAACTGTCCTCTCTACCCACAGGTGTATTCCATCTAGTCTGTAACTTTAGACCTGCTTCTCCTTGACTCTCACTTAATCATGCATGAGCCTGCTGAAAGTCTTGCAAGTAGAAGCAACACAAACACCCCAGGCCTTATGAAATAAAAGCTATCTTAATCAAATCATATCCTGCTTTATCAGTGATAATGAACACTTTTGGTAATAATAATGACAAAACTGAATCTCATTTGATTGAAAACTACAAACAAATCTGTCAGCGTTGATAAAATAGGTTAAGCCATCTAAAAGATCCATGGGAAAAAAATTAAGTGGTTCATTCAGTTTTCCTAATGTGACTTGACATGTCAAAATTGCCAACTTAATTGTTGTTACTGATGTTGTTTCAACAGAGTAGGCTGAGTCATTTCTTGCTTCATTCATTAATAAGTGGAAGACTGGTGTATTTTTAATACTTAACACTGGGTTTTAATAATAACACTGGGTGAGGTGAATAAATCAGGCATTTATATTGTGTTGGTGCCTCGGAGCAACAAAGCAATGAGAAAACCCTTCAACATTTAACATACGGTTGGGACTTCAGCTTTAGTGAGAGAAATTGGTTGGGCTACTTGTGCAGATTTTACTTTGTCTTTAGAACAAGAAGCTATTTTTACCATTTTGACACAATGGTGCACAGTTCTGTTCTTTGCACTGGTGCACAGACAAATGGAGCAGTGGGGACGGGATTATAAGTCCATGGGTGGTACTCCTTTCTCATGAGCCACTGTCCCCTAGATACTCATTATGTTATGTGTATATACTTCCACATAATCACTGTTTGTTTAAAACCACAAATGCTTCCTTTCAGATGAGAAAAATGTTTACACTCAAATTGAAATGTCGCAGAACTAAACTCACCGGCGATCGCCAAGAAACGGTTATAGATAGAATTACACCTTTAAAGATCCCCTTTAAAACTGCTTAAACCTTCATTGGTTCAATGGCCATGTGTAAATTTGCTGCACACACTCCAAACAAAGATAAGTAGATCTTTTTGGGTGTGGTACTGTCAAATAAGACAATTTCCAACTTAAAGAGAAGCACTGGGTGTTAAAAATCCCCCCAGCCCTCGATGCTCTGAATGTGAGGTGGCTCCTCTTTTCTTCAAAGTCTCATCACAAAGGATCTGTTTCCCATTCAGGACACAAGGTCATTAGATAATACACATAGGGACCTCAAGGCCGCATGGTGGGGGTGGGATCTTTGAGCAAAACAAGCGCCCCCATCCTTATCCATGCAAACTCATTCTCATCACCTCCCACCTCACTGTAATGGTCTCCTCTGGATGCATTTGCTCGACCGTATACACATATTCGCCAGCAAATTTGCACACACGAAGCTAACATCTGTTATTCTCAGTGGTTTGACAGTAAGAATCATGACATTATTAGGCTCCACCACAAAACTCAGGCCCCTAAAGTAGGCCAAATCCCATTGAAATTCACAGACTTGTTTCGTAACTGCTCAAGTCAAGACTGTTTTCACATTTTTACTTATAAGGTGTATGATAACAAAACACAAAGACAAAAAGGTTCAAATTTTCAAATGACAAAAATGGAGTGTGTTTAAGCAGGTGAAGGCATTCTCGTTTTTGTTTCAGGTGTCAGATTTGACCGTAACATATTGAAGGCTGCAGAGTGTTGAGGGGAGAAAAGAAAGACAGTGGAGATGTAGAAATGAAAAACTTATGAGCACATGTGTTGGCTTTGGCAAGATCATCTGAACTATGAGTCATGATGTTGGGAAAAACTTGTAACAAAGTGGTTCGACAAGTGGACTCAGACTTTTCAGCTCATTTTTCCATGCAAAAAGGCACGCACTGAATTGAGTGTTGACTGTCATTTAAGTAGGTTTGAGGTGAGTTTAAATGTTTTTTTTGTCTATGTAGGTATTTTATATTTATGTGTTATGAAATGCTATCACATTTCAGCAACGCCTACATGGATAAAAGCCACAACTCTGCTTTTAATTAGCATTATCTCTCCTCTGCAAAGTTGCCATGCATATACGGTGTCTGACGGTCAAATTAAAGAGCTTCTCCCTGAAAGAAGATCAGCACAACAGCAGAAACCCGATCCCCCTAAAAGACAATAGCAAGGTCTTGGAGCGTGTACGGTTCTGGTGAGAGCAGAAAGCTGCTGGCCAGGTGTTGCGCCATACGCTCAGCGTGCGTAAAGGACCGACAACATCACTGAAGCCCTTCGTAAGCCCTTGTACCTGGTCTTACACTCTACTTTATAAATATAGTTCCGTTTTGTGCTTGTGCCTCCGCTGCTCACTTCAGAATCCCCTACACTTATTGGATTGATGGAAATCAATCCAGTGACTAAGCCTTTGTTTACGCACCAGCTACTCTGGAAAAGAAACGTACCAGTGAAGACACATGTCCTCAAAAGTTTTCAAATGTTTCTAAACTGTCACAAACAAAGATGAGGTGGTGTGCTATGCTACGGCGGCGTGGATGCTAACTTGTTTTCGATTATAAAGATGGTGTGTTACCAGTTAGTGGATGAACGTGGGTTGAGAATGTCTTCTTTAGCCGTGAGCAGCGACAGGCTGTAGGTATCAAGGTTGACCGTTTGCGTGCTCATCGTGGCATAAGTTTCCAGAGCACTCCCTCAGTTCTCTCTTCATTCACTGGTCCCGACACTTTTCGGGCTCGGACTATGTGCAGGAAGCAGCCACGAAACCACTAAACTACGGCAGCAAAAGGTTTACAAGGTCATACAGCACAAGCTGAAGTAGAAGTGCAGAGATCTGTGTGGGCGCTGCTTACTCCCAGTCTGGACGGGGACTACGAATGCACGCTCGTCTTTGTGCACTGGGGTAGAATAAGTTTTCAACAAAAGCCCCACCTCCTGTTGGGAGAGTGGAAGGCATAATGACTTCACTTGCTGGGTCATCCGGGAGGAGAAAGAGCACTGTATAACCTTACCAAAATGCTACATTTACAAAGTCTTGGATGAATTATTGATCTCTGTAAGTCATTTTATGGTTGTGTCATTGAGGTGAGCCACTGAGTGCCTTGTACTAGTGTCATTACACTCTAAGACTTTTCACACACAAAATCATTTATTTTCAAATTTACCTTTGCTGTTATGTGATGCTTCTGTGTTAAGCTTTCTTTTGGATGTTAAAGGGGCCGAAGGGTCCGGATGCATACTTTTCATGTGCCAATCTGCTTTTGTCTCTCAGTGGGCCCCCTCTGGTGCTTGGCAGTCTTCGTAGAGACCATTACAGTGCAGCCCATATGAGGACGCCAAAGAGGAGCCAGTTTCATGGGAAGTGAGTGCAGGGGGAGTTGAGAACTTGAAGTAGATCTGTTTAGGGAAACTCAAAGCTGACCAAGTGATTATCATAGCCAAACATTATTATGTGTTACTGGTACACATGTAGCACTTATTCTATTAAATACACAGCATGCTTTAAGAAACAATAAAAAAATATAGTTATTACATCATAAAGAGATGAAGCATACAGTATTGGCCAGTTCTTACTGTTCGTTGCTTCATAATTCTTGCCCTTGTAGGACAATGAACAGTTGTCTTTAAGTGTTGAAACAGTCTCAACACTTGCATGCCAAAGGAACAAGAGGCAAAACATCCCCATGCCACGTTTATTCTTCAACTTCCTGCTATTAGTGGCTCCTCTGTCCTTCCAGCCTCTCCGTCCAGTAAAGTGGGGACTTTGGCATTTCCTTTGGTCTTCTAAAAGCTTTCCTGGCTTCATGGGTGACTGTTGTCTTTGCAAGTAAGTTATTCTCTTGTGTATTTATGACATCCTTTGACAATAGTTGTTGCATTCCACAGTATTTTAAAAAAGCTAAAAACTTCCTTGAAACATAATTACTTCCTTTTAGCCATGAAGTTGTCCAACCTCAGTTGCACACGGAGGCCTGTGTAGCAGGTTTGTGTTTGCCCAGTTCAAGATGCAGTTTTTTTTAATCAACATTGATTTTATTTGAAATAAAGCCTGTAGATTAGGTTTGCATGGCAGAAGTTCTATAAATAGCAGCTCTCATATATTATGTTACAAAACGGCAAGCATTTGATTCCTGACTCAGAAGTTGCTGAGTAGCTCTGTCTGTCCTCCTTGTGTCATTGAGATGCTGAGCTCATCACAGGAGTGCTGTTATTGTTCTCCTGAGGACATAATAAGCTGAATGTGGGAGAAGGTTATAGCCAATAAACAAACAAGTTAGTGACAAACATATTGTTTCAGCTAGACCCATTCAGGGACCATTAGTCATTAAAAGACACCTTTCACATATTGACATAACGCATGTACATATCTTTAAAATGTATTTAATACACTTTGACAATCAATAACACTAATATAAATAGCTAAGATACTTACATGAGATGGTTCTGGACTTTCAGTATGAAAGTAGATGTCCTATCAGAAGGCTTCCAGATGAGGTCACTGCTCTGCTATGCACTTTCAAAACAAACCTTTTGAGTCCATTTCACACTCTATGCTCCCCCTGAGCCTCAGAGAGGCCACGAGGGAGCCACATATGTTTTGTGAATTTCACTCACATTCTCACCTGTCTCACCCAAGCACATACATAGAAAATGCAACACACTCTGGATTAGAAACCTGTTCTTGAATTTTTCAAAGCAGTGGTTATAGAACAGTGGCAGACAGCTTTGTTTAAGAGGTAAACTTTTGATGTCCTTTGAACATTTATCAGTTGGTTAGATACGGTTATTTTAAGGCTTCAGCTATATGTCAGATTGATCTTCAGCTATGCATAGATTTAAATGATATCACACAATTTAAAAAGTGGTTTATTTCTCTAAAAAGACAATCTTTTTGCCTCACCCCGAGGGAAGTCTAAAAGATGGGAGCCAGATGTGATGATGTCATTGTGTCTCCCTCGCTCCAAGTCTGTGTTCTCTCACTCTGTGGCCTATAGCCCTGAACATGGGAGTGGAGAATGTGAATTTAAGCAAGGAGCTGACAAAGCATAAAAGTCTGTAATCAGTGCCAAAACCCGTGGCCAATATTTTTGTCACAGACACTGTGTGTATTTGAAATTATTATTATTTTTTTATTTAACCTTTATTTATCTAGGTAAACCATTAAGAACCTATTGTTATTTACAATGGTGAATGGATAGATTGATAGAGAAACAAAAAACAATAGCGATATAGCACAGTGCTTGATACATCATATTGGAAGCTGCTTTCTTTAAATGCGACTAAATTGGGTTAGTCACCATCATATACAGCTGTGGTCCACTAGAGGGCGCATGTACTTAACATCGTGATGTAAAGCAGCATCAGGACTTTGTATTCACAATCTGAATACTGGCACAGAAAGGACCAGATTATGACACAAATAAAGACAAAAGACATGTTCAAAAGATTATCTGTTTTAATAAAACCCATGTCAAACATTAAAATACTGAAATGGCAAAAAAGAGCTTTTTTTTTCCTATTTTCTCAACATTTTGTACAAATCAGTGGTTCAAAAATATTAATTTTTTTTCAGCTTCAAAACATTTTTCCAACAGCAGCAGAACATTCTGATTGTTATAGATTTTCTGAAAGCCCTTTATAGTTTTGTTGTGTATGGTGTGCTCTTTTTGCCTTTTATTGTTATATACACAACATAAGTGGTAAGTGTTACTCAAACCCATCTTGTAATGAGCCGCTGGGAACAAAGCTGCATTATAATACTACACAATCAATACTATCCACTTAAAATTACAGTATAGTCCATAATAGAAAAAGAACACGGCCTGTTCTGGACCTCTCTGCAGAAAACAGTTTAATACATAAAGCCTGGTGGGAAGGTTTTTGTTACAAAAAGTAAGTCTAATCAAACTTGCAACACTGCTTTACTTTGGATAACTACTATGTTGTGTTAAAGCACATTATATATAGTCTATGCCTTCTGGTAGTTTCAAGATTGTATTATAGTATTACTAATAATTGTAGTTAAATAACAAAAGGGTATATTGGGTGACTTGATTTGGCTTTAAGAGAAGAAGAAAGTGGAAAAGTACTTAGTATCCATAGTATAGTAGTGATAGGCTACATAACATAAAGTACAGGCACCTTAATGAATGCAACACTGAAAACACAGTTTTAAACTGCTGGGTTACAGAGATTAACTTTTATCATCTTAGCATAGACATTACACTAGGCATGCTTCTGGAAGTTCTCATTTTGCTGCTGTAACTGCTTTAATGTCTCAAAAGAAATATTCAACAAACACAACCCATTCAAAGCAATAAGATACTGTACATAAATGAGAGCTGCCTACATTTATTTCTGTGCTCTTGTGTTTATTTATTGGCTTAGCTTAATCAACTCTTGTGAGCTCAGAAAGATGCAGGTGCAGTGCCTGTGCAGAGCCAAAAGAGTGAGGTTTTACTCAAGGCACAGAAAAGGAAACACCTAACAGGGATGCAGGCGTTACTAGTACAGAGACTTGTGTTAAATTAATTTCATTGGCTCAATTAAACAGACTTTGGCCAGTAGGTGTCAGTGTTGCTCATGTATGAAGAGTAGGCAAATACATTTTACATTGTCAAATTACTAAGCCATTTTTATTAGTTGCTTCAATGTCATTTTAGCAAGCCTCCAAAAATATAACATACCACAATCTTCTTTTGTTACTTATCTTTAAAAATATTATCCCAGAACCCCATTTCCATATCAAGTGAAAGCTGAAAGGGCCTAAACAATGTCTAGCCCCAGAAAAATGCATCATGCTTTTGTCTTCACATGCAGCTAAACCACTATTTTTTCAAACTTTAGTTATTGTTAATGCTCAATTATGAGCAATAAAACATTCAAACTAACAAGAGTTTTGCTCTTTGAATTTTGGGTATTCATGTAGGCAACTTTCATTGTGGAAGAAAACTTTGATAGTAACAGCACATACAAGGTCAGCTAAAACGGTTTATTGCAAAACCCATTCCTCTGGTTATTGGAGCCTGGAGATGTTCTTGCCTGTTGTAGAATGTTTTTTTTATTATGCTACTCTGAGCTGTGTTGAGTTCATTCAGTAAAGCTGATTTGTGCATAAAGCGTCATTGCAAATTAAAAGCTACTGCAAAGTTGAAAAATACTGTCAATAATTTCTATATTGTTTTCTAAACTGTTTTTTCAAGGATTTAAATGTAAATAGCATGCTACAATCATCAGGTTTAGAAAAAAAATAATTAAATGGTAGAACATGGGAAACAATACATGTTAAGCACAGATCATCGTCATCAGTCATAGACATAAAAAACAAGAAAGTGCATTCCAACACCAAGTGTTATTGTAAAGACTATAGGCAAGTAACCACAATCCAATAATGCACCCAGCACAAAGGCCAGCCAGTGCTCAACTCTTTTTTTAATTAATTTTTTTTCTTTATTTTTCACCCCAGGAATCAACATGTCAAACCCATCCCTTACTCTGTAAATAATTCCAACCATGAAGAGTTTTTTATTGAAATAATGGCAATTTAAAATAAGCACACTAAGACCTAAATTATTTAATACAACTTATGAAAATAAAGCGTTAAAGTCAAGGCCATCTGTCAGAAAATCTGCAGAAAACAGCCTGAAGGTGCTCCACGGGCATGGCTCAGGTCGGCTCAGAAGTCCTCTCAAAAACGATATAATGGCTGAGAGTGCATAATTACAACACCATAACCCTTTGCATTACTAGAAAATTGCTAATTATCTAACGCAGAACCAGTCTGCAGGTTCAAAATAAAAATTTTGTTCAAATCCTATTAAACTAAGGTTGTCCCAGTACTATAAGGCACATGGACTGATTACTGGGTTGTAAACCCCATTAATAAGACCAGCTAACCCCACTAAAAGCCATATATACTAACGAGATCTACCAAAAAAAAAACATGTAAGCAGAGTAACTCCTCTTTGAGTCCTGCATTGGGATAAATCTGAATTCATTTTGAGCTGGTTGCATGTACAGACAAAATCTTGTTTGCCTTTTCTCCACTTACAAATTATTCAACGAGGAATTTGTTCATTTCTCACTCAGGTCTTGTGAGATCCTGTCTACTTTCTATTTCGGTAGCTGACAATAACCTTAACACATTTCCCATGGAGAACGGCAGAATGCGCCACATGTCTCACACCATCCATCTCTCTCCTACAGTCACTGGGTAGCGCTGAGGGGCACAGACCCACAAATAGAACAATGTGCTAATAGAAAGTCATCACTACAAACCCTTGTTTTCACATAAAGTCCAAAAGCCCAAAGAAATTAGCACCCTTTACAACAAAATCAAATCTGCTCTCACCTGCAGTCAAGCTATTTGAAAAAGCCAGTACAGTCACCTTCAACCTCTATTTTCTTGTTAGGAGGGCAAAAAAAAAAAAAAAAATAGAACAGCAGAGGTCATTGGAAGTAAAATAAAGTTTACACATTCTAATATCACTGACCTAGCATGTGACCCTATCAAGACTGTTAACATATGTGAAGAAATCATTAAATACTTTTCAAATCTGAATACCTTCTACTCAAAGTCCCACTTTTGATTTTGTAGGTAAACACTAAACCTCTCAATAGACACTGTGAATATCAAATTGCATGTGGACACTGTAATACTGTGTCATTAGCACCATTTTTTAATTCCAGCAAGACGAAATGGAAGGCAATGTGTAGCAGTGATACTTTCTTCTAACACACAATGAAGGGCATCATAACGTATATTTTTTCTAAAAACGTTCTCACTTAGCTTCCATCACCTTTCGCAAATAAATGGATGCAGGGGAAAATGAAGGACATACAGATGAAAAAGAATCACAGCTTTGGTAACTGAAAAGAAGAAAAGAAAAGTCTAACTGGAACTCTATGCATTTGCTTTTCATACCGCTGCTTTGTGTCGTTCAACTAAAAGTCATAGGAAGGTCCTGTAAAGATTGAGTTAGTGCTGGGGCCCTGAGCAGTGCTGCCCCTAGTTGTGAAGGGGTGTAAAGGCATGTTAGTTAAAAGCTAGTGCTTCTGGACATCTCTTTTCTACTGCTAACATTCTGCCAATACAGAGATATCAAGAAAATCTCAAACTCATTACCTCATTACTTGTGTTTCTAGTGGTCACTTTGAAAGTGCATTGGGTTTACACAAATCATTAAAAAGTGATTGTATTTTGCTTTTTTTGTACAAGGAGGGTTGATGATGGACACAGAGGACCACTTGACTGAAGGCTAATTGCTATGATCAGGTCATAGTGATTAACCTGGTGGCTGGCAGTTTGAAGGTTGTCCTTACACTCACACCCGGGCTGTAGTTTAACAGTCCGTAAAAGGGTTCTTTTCCAAGAGTGGTGTGCACTATTTCCCCTGATAACAGTATCCTTGAAACATCTATCAAAAAGTTGAATAACATCATAAAATAAAATTTGTATCAGTATCCGCTTTTCCAGTGCTGGTTTTGGAGGGGTTAATCGTGTTCACATGTGCAAGCTAACAGTCTGTGTACAGGTGAAGGCAAAAAGAAGCTCCTTACAGGGAACTTCAGTGGTCAATGTGTAATAGTCATTAAGGTCAGTGTGAAGGATGGAGACTGAGAGAATTCAAGAGCCCTTGCTCCCAGTCCAATCACTCAAAGGCTCGGGTGCTGCAAGTGCAGGGGGAGGGACCAGTTCTTTTAGAGGGAACAGAAGGGCATCAGCTGGGAAGCACTCACATCGGAAGAGTCAATGAACACCCACAGCTACATATTCATGTACAGTCCATCACACACACTCCAAATTGCACTCACGTAAGTAAGTAAGTATGTAATTAAGTAAGTAAGTCACAATTAAAAATAGTCAAACATTCCTCAAACATCACATTCAGGCATAGTCTCCGTCAGATTGACCCGGGGGACCAAACGCTTAGGAGACATGGGGAGATGAAGACGAGTGTCTCCAGAAACACCAACCACGTTTAGTGTGCTGCTTGCGCAAGATCTCTTCCTCACGTTCACGCTCTTTCTGTGAGCGTAGGTAGCGGTCCTCCTCTTTTAGGAACCACACGGGAGGCCAGCGCTGTTTCTCAAAGTGCTTTTGGTTTTCTGCATAAATTTATTAAATAAAAAGGATTAAACATAATTTGTGATGGTTGTTTGTACTATCTATTGATTAAGTTGTGTCAAAACTAAATATCAATGTTGTAGTTAGATTAACTATTTCTTGAGCTGTTTTGTACAACAAAAAAGACCTAAACAAATGATACAAATATATAGATAATAGAATAGTATAGAACTCATACCTGGAGACATGGCCTTCATATCTTTGGGAAATTTGCGGCAGATGCTGTTATAATTAGTGCAGATGTGATGAAGACACCAAGCTGAGAGTTGTTTGGCATTGTGAAACTGCAATGGCAAAATTTGTGTTAAATTACTTATTTATTTAAAACAGAGAAGGATTCATTAATGTTATTTTTCAGACCTGTGCCAGTTCCAGGTAAGCCAACACTTGTCCATCCATGTCCACTCCTTTTACTGCCAAGTGAAGAAGTTCATCCACAGCATGTTGTTCTAGAAACACAAGCGGGACATTAATATATTAGCATTGTTTGTTTTCACCGGCGAAATATGGCAATGGTCATATTTAAACATAACATTTTTTTTTACTAAGTCATTAATATAGACTGTTTGTGGTGAGATCTGACACAGTTCGATAGATATTTACCAGTTAGAGCAACCAGACGTGGCAAACAAAGACGATTGGACAGAATTATAAGTTCCATGGGCTCAAGACCGGGACATGGAGTCAGCAGACCACAGTAAAGGAACTCCAGGACTCCTTGCATACAAGCTGTGCTTGTATTAGGAATGGGCACCTAAACACAAGAAAAATGGAAAATTGTAAATTAAATGCATTTATATAGTACTTTTACACCTTCTTGGGCACTCAAAGCACTTTAAAACAAGTACTCACACATTCACACTCTGGTGATGAGTTATCTCTGCAGCCACATCTGCCCTGGGGCAGACTGATGGCATACCAGCAGCCCGACCACCGCCAAACACACCATCACAATTACACTAACGCCAACATTGCCGTGGACTGCCAACAGTATAAACTGGGGGGAGTGGAGATCGAACCTTTAGAGGTTAGAGGACGACCTGCTTGGGGTAAAGGACAGAGGAGATTCCGTTCTGGGATGCCTTTAAACTTGTGTATCTGAACCGAAATTCACCCATTTTCAAAAGGAAGTCAGAAATGATAAATACTTTGTCCAAACCCAGATCCATACAACATCAAGTTAAAATCTGTTTAGTTGCAGACCCCCATTCATCATTAAAATTACCCCTGGCTGGGGTCCATAATCATTTTAAACAAAAACAAGTTCGCATAGTGACCTCTAGATGTCGCTAAGCCCCCCCAAAAAACTTCCTGAAACAAGAGCCACTTGGTCCAGCAGCATTACGCTTCACTGTGGCTTGTTACATAAATACATAAACTCAAAGTAGCCAGTCCCTTTACAGGACCTAATTATCTAAGCTAGACCAGTGGGTATTTACCTGTGACCTATGCAATTGAAGAAAGGTAAATAATGATGACAGTGATAGCCTGACCTGATTGGGAGTTCCCTGAGAGAACCCACTGAGACACTCTTTCACCTCATTTTCCATAACCAATTAGGGATAATGTCAGCCTGGGGTGACCTATCGTTAAGACTAGAAAGTGACAATGCCAAGACATGGGTGGTCTCTGGAGCTTAAAACCTCATCTGAGACCAGGAACTACTAATGAACACATTCATTCCAACAGGGGTTTAACTTCAGGCAGCCATGTTTATTTATAATACTACTTAGTCCATCACAAAAATCAAGCACAGATAGGCTTTCTGGCAATGCAACTTATTTATGTGATAACACAAACATACAATGCCTCAATAGTCACTAACAAAAACAGTTTAAAGTAACCATAGACACAGGCAGCCCACCACCAGCAAACACAGTGCCCCCTCAGTGGTGCTAATGTCCTGTTCTTGCTGCAAAGTTTACAGTAAATGCTGTGGCTGTTTTATTAGCCCACTCACACAATGTGTTTATTTTAATTTCAACATGCCTTGCTGAATTTGAACTAACATAAAATAGACAGTTTCTTTATTTCTCTGTTCAGTGAGAAGGCCTGCTTTACTTTCCGTACTTGGATCTACGTAACCTAACCTGCCGGCCTTGCAAGAAACCATACTCCCAGGGATCTGTTTCTACACAGACCGAAAGGCCGTGGGATACAGTAAATCTACTTCCTGTTAGGTCAGGTCAGGTTCAGTGAAAAAGGCCTGCTTGAGCCATTTGGTGTCTTTGGTGAGGTAATGATTCAAAACCAAAAACAATGTTATTTCCTACATGACCAGACATGAAAACACACGTGGCTTCACGCAGACTTCAGCTTGTTGTTTGTGTTTGTGGGATAATCTTTAGGCATATTACATTTAGTAGACCTTAGGTAGTCTTACTAGTATTAGCAAAGCATTTATGTGCAGGTTAAGAAAAGGTTATAAGATATAGAAATGTATTAGATGCGCATGACACAAGTTGACACACATTTTTTTCAAATTAGCGTAGAGACGTGCACCTGGAGACATTACTCAACATTTATCTAAAAGGCACTTCAGGCAGCATAATTAAACATAATGGTGTATATTTACTAGATCAACCAAATCACAAAGGTCAACTGTTACATTTAATGATACTGACCAATTCCAGGCATGAACCTATAAATGTATTATTACAAAATTATTTCTCACTTACCTCCTCAGTGTAGCTTTCCATAAAAGAGCCACGGAACATAGCGGCCATCCAGTCACAGCTGGAGATAAGCAGGGGCTTGTGGGCCGGAAGGCAGCCATCATCCAGTCGGAACACCACATCTAAAAGCGGGGTGGAAAAGAGCATTCATCTTGTGGAGTGCCACAGAAGCCCTAGCTACAGAGGGAAAAACAGACAGCGCAGACAGCCAGACACACAAACACAGGCAGAAAAATACGTCAGACAAACATGAAGACAGAGACATGGACAGAGGAAGACAGAAAGATAAATCGACAGAGGGAGAGAACAGCTATGGAGAAGGGAAGAAGACTACACGTAGAATTGTAGGTCATAGAATAAATCTTGTAACTATGACAACTATCAAAACGGGTATTAAATGTAACATAAAACACAGAGAAGATTTCCTTATACAAATTTTGTTTTTTTCAAATTTCACGTCACACATCAATGCTAAGGGGAAAAACAGAGACTACAAGTTCTAAGTTAAAACAACTATTGACCGTCCAAAAACTACCTGGTAAGCTGCAGTTTTCTTTGCTGTAACCATAATGATGTTTGTTACCTAAACAGATTAATTAAAGATTTAGCATTAATGTGCTCTCAGTGTGGCTTTTTTGTTTTAGTTTTCGGAGAGTTAAAAGCAAAATGCAGTGATATTTGCAAAAATGAGTGAGTCACTGACTGCTCTCTTAAAATGTAATCACAAAAGGTGAACGTAATACGGACTTTATTGGCATTGGCTGCACATTTTGTGAAAACCTGCATGAACCAGAGCATAGAGGAACTTAAAGTAAAGACAAAGGAAGCACAACAAACACAGGAAGGAAACACACAAATATATACTAGACAAATAAGCAGATTGCCATCAAGTAGGCTAATAGACATTTTTCTTACAATACCATGGCAAATATAGTGTATGACCAAATGTAAATATGGTGTACATTTCCAGAGATTAAAAAAGACACCTGGGCAAAAGCAAATAATTTTTTTGTCTTGAACTTTTACCATTATGGCTGCATGATATCAGGAATGCATGTAAAGTACTAGTAATACCTATGCCGAATGTTGCACCACAAGCAACATGTCTGTCACTTGGAATAATATTGGAATAAACTTGGAATTATATTGGAGCTCATTGAATTATTTTTATAATATGGGTATTATTGCTATTGTCGATACTGTTATATAAAATCAATTTGCAATACATTGTTCAGCCAGACACACACCATATAAAAGCACTCTGATGAAGAAAAGGTTGAAGCAAAGGCCTCTTGGACCTGGATGACTGAGAACCTTCACAGACATAAACACACTAATGTATTTATGGAAAACGTCTACAATGACAGTGGCAGTGTTAGTTTACCAGCAAAGGTCCCTTTACTGAGACACTCCTTGATCCTGTTGGCCCTGCGCACGTGGAAAGCCTTGGTAATCTCCTGGTTCATGAAGCTCTCTCGATTCAGTACATTTGCCACCATCATCCGAAGGTCAAACACTTCGAGTAACTCTGCAATGGTGGCTACCTGCATCAGATCTCCTCTGCCCTCATCCAAATTGCCAGTGTAGAGGTACTGAAGCACAGCCTAAAACCAAAACAAGAAGTCTATTATGTAAATGTAAAATTGGGCTGCACAAAATGAGGAAAACCTGTTAAGTACAATGACAACAACATGACCTGCAACCTTTGAACGCCCCTTTTTGGCATAGTAAGGGCTGGAGAAATAGATTTACCATTACCTTAAATGGTTCTTCCTGTATGAGTGCATCCATGGCCACCACAGTCATGAGCCTTGGCCGTCCTGTCATGGGATCGTCAACATGCTCCAGACACACACTCAAAAAACCCCTTCCCCATCCTGAAAGTACATGGCCAGTCCCTAATGTCCCAATTGAGTACTGGGCTCGAGATGGGAGTGCATTATCACTCTGGGAAGTCCTCAGAGAGCCCTGCTGGAGCAACTGGGGCCGATTCAGGCCCTGCACTCCTCCCTGCACACCGTCTTTGTCGATGTCTAAGCTTTTGGTACGCCCAGCTTGCTCCTTGGCTCCTCTTCTAGTCAGCTCATCTTCTTCCCCAAGTTCTAGGTTTTCCTTGCTCTCTTGCTCCTCGCCCATCAGCCCAACAGACAATCCACCCAAATCAAGAGTGAATAGGTCATAGAACTTGGAGCAAGATGTAGCAAGATAAACTTTGTGTGCAAAGACACGAGAGGAACCACCCTTCATTAGGAAAAGGACATCTGCACAGAGTGACTGGCAGAAAAGAGAATCAGGGCCTTCTCCAGCCAAAGGCGGGGGGTCTGGGATTCCGACTATAGGCCGAGGCGGACGAGGAGGCAAAAAGGGCGCCTGCAGGAGTGGCCTCTGGACCTTTTTCAAATGGGACTTCCAGAACTGCAGGTGACGACGGGAGATAAGGGCAGCTCGGATGGCATTGTCGAACACATCTTTGACCCCAAACTGAGCTACAATACTTGTCTCATAGTAGGGAATGCCAAGTTCTTTTGCCACCTCATGGCCTCTTTCTGGGGGGAGAATATCTGTGGGTTTGATCGGTCTGGAAATAAAAAGGATAATTCTTCAGTTTAAATTTCAAAGTGTAATGTATATGACATTAACTCGCTATAAAAAGACTGGATAATAAAAGTGATAATTTACTAGTTTATTACTTTGTTCCCAAATACGATTTGCGCAATATATTTTAAGAGGCTTTTGGTTTAAGTCAACTATTTTCTTATTTGTTTGAAATCTACACTAATCAACTAACACATTTCAATTTTAGACGTTATTTTGAAATAGATCAACTGTCCCTAATACATCTCAATCTGAATTTGATATATTGCAGCCGAAGTTTTCTTACTTGGCTAAGGGTCGACGTGCGCGATTAACAGCATCCAGGTCAGCATAGCGCAGATCCAGCTGGCAGCCAACCAGGATGATGGGCGTTCGGGGACAGAAGTGCTTGATCTCCGGAAACCACATGGTACGAACATGGCGCAGGGAATTTGGGTTAGCCAAAGAAAAGCAAAGCACCACGACATCTGACCTATAGTGAGGAAACAGAGATCTTGAACTAGATAAAAGAGGAAAAATATGGCAGAGAAGAAAAGCAGATATATCATAAGCAGAAGATGTCATTAGAAAGAAGACATATGGTCAAGGATGAGGGGTAAGCTTATAGTAAAACATTTAATATTCCACAGTTTCTTCCCTTTATGACAATATGACTAATGTCAAGAAAGCAACACCGTGGGTTCTCAAATGTGTGTGTGTGTGTGTGTGTGTATGTGTGCGTTCATGTGCGTGCATGTGTGTGTGTGTGCATTTAGTGCTTGGCTCTGTGTCCATGTGAGATGTCTGGACCTCTAGTGATGTGTGTGGCCTATTTTTCTCTTATATAAACACATCAAAGCCCTTTAAGGCTACATGGTCCACAAATAAGGCTAAGAATAGCTCAGAAATATAAATTCCTTAATGGTTTGGAGATGTCGACAGTACAAGTAGTAAGTGCTGCTATCTCCACTGCATGTACATGTGTTGGGTTTCTAAGTAATAGATAAAGAAGTGTCATGGTCCATTCAGTGCGGGTACAATGCTGACAGTACAACTCTGCTAAATGATCTACTTCTTAGATGAACACAATAACAGGGGACTTTTGATCTCAAAGAGCAAACTCCTTAGCACATTGAACAGCTTAAGCAAGTGTGTGTAGCATTAATGATTGTTGAATATTCTTTCTTGAATCTTATAATCTAGTACTACCAGAAGATGCTTATAAAAGCTATTCAATAGATTGTTTAATAACCCAAAGAGGCGTGTATCGGTCAAAATTATTCTAGGCTGGTAGTAAATAGATGCTCTACTAAAATATGGGAGTTACTTATTACATCACATTCATTTAAAAAAATTACTTGTACACACATTACAACTGCACAGTTCTCTTGTATTGGGAAGTGTTTTGGTACTATAATTTCAGGTAACACTCATAATGTTCATTTTTAACATATAGAATAGTGTTTTTGTAATTTGGTTTGGTGATTAGTAGCTAGATTATGCAACAACATGTTCATCTAAGCACATTACTATAATTATCATTTTACTGTTCAAGTGTGATTAAATATATTTTACTAAAAAAAAGGTCAGTTTGTTGAGGTTGGCCTACTTTCACTTACTCTTGATTTTTTTTTCTTAACTGTATGCTCAACTCCTGACAAAGCATGTGACATTCTCAGTTTAGTCTAACAATGTGATACTTGAGTTTCTGATATCAACACAACCCTACAAGGTCAAGAAGAAGTTTGTTTATTGTTCATTATTAAGCTCACATTAGCATTTGCAGTGTACTTCATCAGCTACTCTTCTAAGTAGTTAAGTAATAAACAACAAAAAGACAAGAGAAAGGTCAACCGAGGTAACGCAAAGATTGCCCTGATAAGAAAGTAAGAAGAGGGTGAGGGGTGGATGCTGCAAGTAGTAGAGGCCAGTGAGGCAGCTAAAAACAGCTGAGCTGACACTAGGTCTTAATCAGCTGACTGCTGTATGACAAAGCATAAATGACATGGGGATGGACATGCATGCACTGCATCAACAGACACACAACAGAGTTCCACTGGGGCTCAGATCAAGGTAAAATACCACAGAATGTATTTACACAGTTACACAAACGTGATGTGTAAAGGGTACTTAGCTTATGGTGTGTGTAATGTGCTATTTGCGCTTTGTGGTCAAATTTGAGCACATTCCTGTGACTTTTTCTGATTTTGCTTTAAAAACAAAACCACTTGCATTCAAAGCCAATAATGCAGCTTTATCAGAGGATGGGAAGTAAGAGGATAGAGTGATGATCCAATCATGTTTGGAGGAGGAAGGATATAACAGCCTGAGAGCACAGTCCAGCTAAAAGCATGGCAGCTGGATTATTTTTGTTACAAAAACTGTAGTCCTAACATTATTTTCTCAAAACCTACGGTGTCGTGTGTTACAATACTTATCAGTAATATTTTAAAGCTGCTGGTCTGCATGTCTACTTACCTGCCATAGGCAAATCGTCTGTCTTTGTGATGATCCCCAAATGTGTCCCACAGCCTGAGGGACACACTGACCTCATCCACAACATCACGAGATCTCTCTAACACCTGTAACACAAACAGCCTTCTGATCAAGTTGAACACCTGAATATTCCATTTTTGACCATTAGCTTAAATTACACTGTCCTGACATGCCATGCATTACATATACTATATATGAGCAGTGTGTTCTTTCCTTCTTAGAAGAGTACCTACCTCCTGGCATACTCGATACTGGTCAATGGCCCAGACGGTTGGCACGTGGGTAGCAAGCAGCTGATACTGTGTGAGGGTGGCATTGCAGGCCCTCGCACAGATAAGCCTTGTCTTGCCTACTGCATTATCCCCTACCACCACACATTTAATGGTTTCCACATTGGGCCGCTCATAGTCTGTGTCTATATCCATGGAGAGGGCCCTTAAAGAAAAAGAAAGAGAAAAAGTTGTAATTGCATTACGCATGGGGATGTAAATCACGGTACGACAATTCAAAAACAATGAGAGCTACTAACATACATATAGAAACCATTAGCACAGGGCCAGTCTAAGATAGAAAAACATCTTAAAGGCTCTAAGCCACTGTAGTTTTACTGACCAGTGGCCTTAAAACTTTGTACCAAACCCACCAACAAAACACAAAGATGCATAATTTATTATTCATGGAAATAAAATAAAAAACAGACATAAACAATTTGTATTTCATTTTTGCTTCAATCTACTTTAAGTATCTTCAATCTTTAAATATTTACCCACTTGGTGGATTTATTTGTTACTTAATGATACAGAGCAGAGCATCTTTTGTGTGGTTGTATGTTGGCCCACCTGCCACCTCTCCACCAGCCTCAGCCTTGGCACAAGAAATGGGCAGTTTTGTACAAAGCTCAACTGACTTCCTTTTAAAGCTACACATAACTATGAAAAGCTTATCAAAATCGCCTTTCTATAAACTGCTTACAAACATTTCTGGCATGTCCAAATACATGATTACACTATTTTTTTTACATTCCTGGAAGAATCTACTTTGTTGCATAATGAACCACGTAGGCACACACTGATAGTCTGTAGTCAGCAAATCGGTCCATCTGTCCTTGCAGCTAAGTTGTTTATAGAGCCATCTCAAGGTCCCAAAAATAGAGCATCTGAAACATTCATAAAGGTCTCACTTGTTATTCTATTGACATGAATGCCAAAGCTGCACTTCAGTCAAGCATTGACAGACACTGCAGCTAAAAACAGTATCTATTCATTGGTAATTTGAGCCATGTGTGCACTCTGCTTTTGAGCTATGACCTCCTCTGGATGCTCTTACAGACCTTACAGCAACAACGTCAATAAGAGTACAAATTACATCACATAGGGTAAGACAAGTAATAAGCTATGCTACTCGAAAGAACACCTTTTTGGTTGATTCTTTACTGACAAAATGTAATAGTGAATAGAGAAACAAGGAGATTTTTTAGCTAAATTTGACTTGAGTATTTTGCAGATGGGCATCTGTAAATGCTCTGGCTTAGAGCTAGAGCATGAGGCACGGGTTGATGGGAACAAAGATGTCTGTGTGACAAATTGTCAGTGGGATCAAAATCCCAAATATTATCCCCCATCTGTGACTCTGCACCATGCTTCAGGCTGGTCATGCATCAATCAACACAATTCATTAAACAGTCCACTCACACATCACTGCACTTAATAGATGTGCACCTGCTTCTGCCAATTTTACACTCTGCCACAGCTGCAACAAACTTTTAGATAGAGCTATACAGTATGTCTAAGGGCACACAGAAGCTAGCAGAATAATTTTAGTAACTGACCAATATGAACTTGAACTTCAAACTACATCAGCATCTAGACTTTATATGGTGTCCAGTGTTATTAGCGCTTGAGCCTGTGCAGTGTGACAATACAATCTGTGAAAAGGAAAAAAAGGTCTGTGTGGAAAGCAAATTATTTTATTTTTTTTTAAGTTTTTATAGCATATTGATGAGTGTAATCTTGAGTGTAATCAAAGTGATTGGATGACTGTGACAGGAACTTGAAACACCCCCTCAATACACAAACAGCAGATTTCTGTTTTACTTTGGAGTTTGAATTTGTTCAGAGACAGTATGCACAGGAAGAGCATCCAAACAAAGAAAACTATCTCTGTATGTCTTTGCTTTGAGGTCATTTTATTAGATGCTATTCTTGGACTCTCACACACTTTTTATACAAATTCATAAACATAATTTAAATCTTGTTACTTTCCTTAATTATTATTACTTCTGTACCATCTCTTTTCACCGGCTAACTTGTTAACAATTATCCGTACATACCAATCAAAAACATATTGATTCACACTATTCTACTGTTCTTCAAAGCACAACATTATGAGTAGCACTCTTCCACATCCGGTTTGCTTCCTACAGTCTCTTTTCTCTCCGTTATGTAACACCGCAATTCAAGGCAGCAAACATCCCAAAAACCCTCTGGAGCCACTTCTGTCCTCTTTTTGGGCTTGGACTTGGCTCCAAAACCCTCCTAATTTTTCTTCCATTGAACTCTTGCTAACATGCCCTAAAAAAAAATACCCACCAACCATGCACTTTATAAATGGGCCAACATAATGTGCTCACACAGCGTGGTGTGTTTTACAGTATCACAGGCTTGGCTGCATAGTCAAATGGGCCATGTGCATCTGTTGATGTGTGCATGTGCATTCATGTATGTAACCCAATTTCAAACTATGCTTATCAAAACTTATGAAATGTTTACTTGATTCCATGATCCTTTAGGTGCTAAATGTCAGCTGTGGCCGGCTGATAAAGTATGTGTGTGTCTATGTGGGCGTTTGAGACAGTGACTGCCATAGGCACAGCTGGCACAGACTAGTTATATAACCTGATCTGTAGCCTGTGCCTGGTTCCCCTGCTGGATGACAGTAGACCTCATAAAGCACACACCAGAGCAGGCGTGCATACATGCGCATAGTCGGCTCGCCCACTGCAGATGGTACTGGTGTTAAAACACACGCTGTGACAGACGATGCAAAGAACACATCTATTGCAATGAATGAAAGCCCTCCTCTTCCCGGCCTGCTGGAATAAGGCTTGGTAAACAAAGATGGGCTCCTTACTGTGCCCTTATTTCAGTTGTATGTCCTCATCTTCCTCCTTTGTTTTCCTCCACTCTTTCATCATCATTTCAGTTTTGTTGCCCTATCATGCAACTATGACATGAAATAGCAACGGGGCATCTATACAATTATGGCCATTAGTCTGCTCACTGTGTTTCTGATTATTACCAATTAGTCACAAACTGATCTAAAATAGTGAAAAGCCCACAGTCATTCGAGTCATGATACAAATTAAGGTGACTTGTGTAACACAGCCTCCATGCTTCCAGATTCAGGTGTTGTTATACATAACATTCAAGGGAGCCCTGTAATGCTGCCTGATTCTTACATGTTGGTCTGTCTGTGCTGCACATCATTGTTGGCACAGTGTCAGGCGCAATGCTTAAAGTCAGGAACAATATGTATCTGTGCCTGTGCAGGTGTTGGGATTTTTTAAAAATGCATAGTAATGATAAAAAGACTGTTTATTAAAATGGTATCTTATATGGTGTGATGAGATGAGTGGATTGCATTTTGATCAAATATATATGTATGCGGCAGTAGCTCAGTGGGTAGAGCAGTCGTCCTTCAACCAAAAGGTAGACTGCTAAATGAATAAATGTAAATGTAAATGTCTATTTTAAGATCAAGTGTGTTTTCACAAATAAATTGTAATAGGCTACAGACAGAAAGGAGATGCCAAAGTATGCATGTGGACTCATACTCTTACGTCCTACAAAAGAGGAAGCCAACAGGTAATATTAATAAAATGCGGTCATTAACAATATTTCTGGTGACAGCATCTCAGCCTCACGTGCGTAACACAATCGCCCCGGTGACGTCAGAGCCACCGGATCAACATTACAGTGGATGTGTGGGCTTGGCTTTTTTTTTTTTGTTTGTTTGTGGTCACCGGCACTATGTTAAAACACTTCGAGTGCGAAGAACAGAAAAGCCATCACTGCCCTCATCAATGAAGAAAAAAAAAAAAAAAAACCCGTGAGCGTCCTACTCCCTGTAGCCATTCACAACCACCTGGTCCATTCATATTTTTAGGACGGACGCATTCCACAAATAAATCAATCAAAATGACATCAATAAGGCACAATCTTCCTTAAATAATATCAAATTAAAGCATACGAGTTTATATTTATTTGGGTATTGCCAAGTGTAGGTGGATGTCTGCATACATCATCCACAAGCGCTGGTCTTGCGTAACGTGCCAAGCCCATCTGCTGCACTTCAACACTGAGGCAAAAATAACTCAATAACAGTTACTCTTTAATACTTACATCTGGGATTAAGAATAATAATCCGCCAGTGTAAAATCTCTTCCTAAAATAATCGTATGCAAACAGCAGCCTCTTAGACGAGGATATTATAGACATTGAGCAGATTAAAGCCGTTCAGTACAATAGAATCGCAGAGACGTCAATAAAAAGCACACGGCGGTGTTATTGAGCCATGAAGTGACCGTAGGTATAGGCTGTTGCTTCGTGCACATTGTTAAAAAAAGGCATTGAGAGCATGTGACCCACTATTTGTGCAGGAGGGTCCCTACCTTCCGACGGTTCCGGAATTGACCCACATGCCACTCTGCTGGTGATTTAGCCGGCGCCTAAACCGGACAATGCACGACGAACGAAGAAAAAGAAGAAATGGTCACCTTGTTTTTTTTTTTGGTCAAATTGCACATTAAAACTGCAGACGTCGCGCGTGGGACCTCTGCCCTGTCACATAAGTCTCCTTTTATTAGCCTACTCCTCTTTTACTGTTTCAACCTAGTGTCACAAACTGCTCAATATACAGTCGACTGACTATTGCACACTAACTATTTTGATAAATATAGGAAATCATGTCTGGTCTGGATGGTCTAGTCTGAGCCACCCCTTTTGTTGTTGTTTCCCCAGCTGATTTTCATCAAAGACACGCCTCCAAGTCTGCGCGTCACGACAAAAGACGTCCGACTCCTTCTTTGCTGCGTTCAAGGACAGTCAGAAAACCGGCACGATTAAAAGATTGACTAAATGTTTAACACAGAAATCGAAATGTGTGATCTTTACACGCTAAATACCACGTTTGGATAATATCACGTGAGTTCTTGTTGGGTTAAGAATAACCTATCGTAGACTAGGCCAAGCTATGTCATTTTAAATTTAACTTAAGTCCTACAGGTTACACCACACTCACCTAATGTCATTGCGTTTTGAGTCTAGGTCCTTCTCTTAGAGGATTAGCAGTCTTGTGTCCAGAGTTTATTTAATTACATGGGTTGTCTGCTTCGCGATTTGACACAGATTGCTGCGTTATGTTGTTTTATACCTGTTGAAAGCTGAATTTGGAGCATTTGGGCGGTACCTAAACATGTACGATGTGATGACAAGAGAGCAGCCAATCAAATCCAACAGACAGAAGTCTAATTCCGCCCCATAACTGCACTCTCATCCTGTTAACTCCAAGTAGCTAGTCCGCAAAGCATGCTGCCCTTTGTTTAAGGGAGGTCTCATCATTGATTTTGCTTAACACCTGTAATGATTTCTTTTTGCAAGATTGCCTTCTGGCGTGATTCACGAAGCCTAGAGAAAAGTACCAGGGAGTTTACACACACAATAGTAATGTCTATTTTGGATGATTTCCTTTTAATCCCCTGTTAAAGATAGTCTCATATTCTAATCAAACTGACTGCTGGGTGATGCAGTGATATAACAGTTACTAATGGGCAATCGACATTTTTTTCCCTCTGGTTATTCTGGGTGTTCAGACATAGCAACAAGCTACCACATAGCAACACACCAAAAAAGAAAACGTTACCATGCCACAGAAATGCACATTAACTTAGACTTCTACTTACGTCATGAACACAAAGTCATTCAACATTTAAAAGGATTTTTGATTTAGGTCCCTGTCCAGAAATCTTATAAAACTGAACTCTCTTTTTTTTACCAATGCTGTCTGCATTGTCAGGTAAACAGTAGGCCTATATGTGGGATACACGTGATGATTGTAGCTATATGAAGATTGATTATTGTTCATCAAGCCCTCCAGTTGAGGCATCAGTCTTGAGTCTTCAGGGAGACTCTGGACTGTCTGACCAAGCTTTCTTTCATGACTGGTGGAAGAATGAAGACAGACATCTGCTGGCTAAGGCTGGTACTGAATACCACTAACAAAGGAGAAAAAAAACTTGACTATAGGCCTATCCTATGTGTGTTCTTTTAAATAGGTCATCTGTTGCATAACTTATAGCTCCTACAGCAAAGGTTAAATGAGGACAAGGTAATAATATGATTGTTGCCAAGCAGTGATACACTGTCACACAGTAACACACATAAATTGTGAAACTATAAGTATGATGTTTTGTCCAGTTTGGACTTGAGGCCCTGAGAAAACAGTGCCCCTTGACCGGGCTGGCATGGCCCAAATAAAACAGCATGAAAGATGGGCTGGAATGCTGCTGAAGAAAACAGGGGTTCCACTGCACTAGCGCTAAAAGCGCTTAGAAACTTAGAGCGGCAGCCCCTTTGTTCGAGAGGTGTCCTTGTAGGAGAATTCTCAAGCAGCACAGGCTGAGGTAATGTCTGGCCTTTTCAGCTACAGTAGTATGAAGGGACTGTGGAGCTTTGTTTATAAGCTTTATCGCCCTTTTATTAAGTGTGTGGGAAGCCTACTCTCCTAGCATTTACACTTTAGTGAGATTAAAGTTGGGTAAATGAGCTATGGTCACTCTTTGGCACAGACACCAAGAAACACATAGAGAAAAGACTCAAGAGTGAGAATGAACAATTTAAAAGCCCTGTTGATGTCTTCTATTAGACTAACCAGATTTGTACCTATTGATATACATTTTTTCTCACAAAATAATACTTAATAAGAAAGGTACAATCCAGATGTTCCAAATGTACAGAACAAGATAATAATGAGTACATTCCAAAATCATTTTATACTTTCTGACTGTCTGCTCCTCCACTGGCCTTATTCTCTACTTATCTGAATATTCAGCAGACCAGCGCACCCCTGCTCTGGAGTTGCTCTAAAGCTGTCAAAACACCCAGCTTCTCACACTCCACGCGTCCACAGAAACTGTCTCAAACACATACTGTCCCAAACACACACACACACATAAAACACACCACATGCAGCCCTCAACACAAGTAGGTCAGAACTGCAGAGGGTCCTTGGCACCCTGGAGATGATAACGGTATCAAAGATTAAATTCTAACTTCACTTCACTGACACACACATCACAAATACAGTAAAGTGAGTGTTCATTAGCCGGTCATTCAGGAATTATCTTGTTGTTTTTGTTTGAGGTCTTTTCTCAATCAGATAGCTTTTTGAGCACCAAACAAGTTTTACTGACGTCTGAACGCCTAAAGCTGAAGCAGTTTGCATTAGCTCCCCTAAAGATACATTCTCTCTGCTGCATGAAATGATTTGATGGTCTTGCATCTTTAGGATTTTGTGAGCTCACAAAGTACTGCAGCGCAGACCTTTTTTGCGGTGAACAGAGCATTTTTACTCTGGAGAATGTGTTTAAAAGTGTATGGTGTTTAAGATCTATTGTTTCTAAATCTAAACATGATAAGAAAGTAAATAATATAGAAATATTAGGTAACTTTAAAACAAATGCGGTCATATCAAGTTAAAACTAGCTTCTTTGGAAAGAAAACGGGGAGAAAGTGATGGAGCCTGTGGGAACCAGACAGTTATGCTTAGTAAAAAAAACAGAAATGCCAGAAGCCCACATATTATGTCCCACACTGAAACTGAACCTCCTTTTATCCTTCTCTCAATCTCTGGGTCTGTCTCCCACACACATGCCCCTTCTGACACAGAGAAGTGGTCGCAACGTGTTGCCAGAGTCGCCGCTCTGGCATGAAACAAAGTGTGTTTTGTAACAGCCCAAGCTATTACAGAGATGCCTGATGTGCATGTCAGTGTTGAAAAACAACATTCACTTTTTTATCAAGTGTTAATTGTCTTAACTGTCTATGCTGCCAAGTGCAAACCAGATTTCTCACTATAGGGACAATAAAAGATGAACTGAACTGAACAGATACGGCTTGTGTGGAAGTAAGTACAGAGTGAGGCAGAGAAAAGGGCCAGATATTGTTTACTGCAAAGTTATCTGTAGCTTGTTTTATTTCAGTTCTCTTTGTGACCAGCTGCTGTTGACTCATTACTTTCTAATGAGCATTTATTGTGACGCTGCTTGAAACAGGAAAAAAACAAAAAACAGATTCTCTTACTGTTAGTTATTGTTCTCTTTACATGTTTACAATGCAATCCAAAACAATTTGTTAATTCAATAGTTTTCAGTAAGAATATATGTTTACAAGGATAATTTTTACCTGTCAAACCTGCTTATTTATTTATGAGCTCAAACTTTCCTTTTCTTATTAGCTCCTTTGTTGTGTGATGACATATGTAATGACAGTCTCGCTTCAACTAATTCTAATGAATGCACTCTGCTGATGGCATAATATGCGGGGAATGCAAAGTGCCTTGGGCTCTGAAGTCAAAGATACATACGAGAAGCTATAACCAGAAACGAGGGGAAGATAGGAGGAGTAGAGTTATGTTATGTTAAGAGTAAATAGGGTTTCTGCCCAATGTCTTTATAACAACAAACAATTCCATTAATAATGCTTCTGAACAAGCATAATAAACAAGCTAAAGCAAAAATATCAATAAATATATTCACATACATTCTATTTATAATGGAACTTGTTGTCGCAAGCATGTCTGATCTGAATCACAGCCTCAATAACAGACTGTCTGAGGACACATGGGGTTAAATGGAGTTTTAAATGGATGCTGTGAATTCCTGAGTGCCATAAATCTTCAGTGATAAAGAAAAACTGTGCAAAGCAGAGGTAGTGTGCCCTGAAAGTCAATATACTGTCTGAATCTTTATGATGCAGAGACATGGAGGAATAAGACTTCATGTATTTGCACATTGCAGTGAGACCTGCTCATGCAAAACTACACTCATAAAACATATGTTTCAAGGCGGCGAATGGCAAGTTTGCTGTAGACACACAGGTTGACAAAGTTGCCTCTTAAGCCATGACTGTCAAGTGGCAGAGGTAATCCTGTTTAGTCTCTCATCAGGTCCTAACTCTTAAAATGATAGTTATGCAATGTTTGTGTGCAACCACAATGCACACCTCTTAGATGGAATGCACAATTAAAACAATGATAAAGTTTCAATGCCATGCAATATGGTGACATTGTGTATGTACGATTAGGTAAACATGAACTCTTGTGCAAGTGGTAATCTTCCAAAGTGAAAGATCACTTCTGTTGCCCTATAGAGTATAAGCACTGAGCCTGTTAAGGGTTTTGTTTAATGACTAAGACGAGGTCCACTAAGGCTTTGGGTCAAGGGCATGGCAGGAAATAAGAAGAGAAAACAAGACTGAGAAATAATATGATCAGAGGGCTCAGAGAGGAAGTGAATGTAGGACCAGAGCTATAACAGGAACAACTAAATAGAGAATATGGGTTAGTAAACAGACTTAGGTAGAACATGAATCTACTACAAAGAGGACGTCTGAGCTGCACACTGATTGAGAATTGTAAATAACTAACCCACTGAGGTCCTGAGAGGACTTAAACCGATATAATGCACTGAATTCCCTTTAAATGGCACTTTTGATTAGAGCTAAAAAAAAAAATAAAAATAAATAAAAATAAAAAAAGCAATTCCCACCATACATTTATACATCTTCAATTAATTCTTTGCTTAGTAATAATTAATCATTCTTATCTATATCATTATATGTTTGTCTAAATAGACCATTCATCTGACAAATGTTACATAATATGGTCAAACTAATTTGAGTTATTATTCGTTATTGAGCTATTGTAACTTATAACCCCAAAAAATACATCTAATACATAAAAAAATAAATGCATAAAATACAGATGCAATTCCATTATACTTTACTGTACCTGCTTTCTTATTATTCATGGTTTTAAGAAGAAATGCAATATTCCAAAGCAGGATGTTTTCCTTTCTGGACAGAACTTCTTCTATGCTTGATGCAGATGTCTTATTTCTCTTTCCGCAAATACAAGTTACAATTAGGCCATTCTCCTATAGATGTTAAAAGCATCATTGACTGGCTAATGAATGGAAATCAATGGGAGGCCAGGAATATATACTGTATATAAACTAATACACAATCTTTCAATGTTTACCAGAATTTTCTACAAAAAAAAAACAAATGATTAGTTGACACCCCACTGCCGCCTGCTATAATAGAACAGATGCATGTTTTAGAATGTCATGGTTATTAAATATCACATAACCATGAATAATAATATAATTAGTATAAGGTTAAAAGATAAAAGATAAATAAAATGGTACAAACCTGTGCGTATTACAAAGAGGAGGTAAAGTTGCAAAGAGAGAGGTACATTTGGCCTGCACACCAGTCAGTGAGTATTCCAGAATCAGGCTGATTAAACAGAGAGTCAAGCCAAGCCAAACAGCCCTGGACTTCACTCTGGCTCAGAGAAGCAGAGCTGCAGCCTGCTGAGATCACACTGCACTCAGCCAGTACACTGACCCAGCACTCTCTGCATTATTTTTTATAGGTTTCCAAATGTACTGTCTGATCGATACATTATAAAAGGAATTGCTTTTACTGTAGTAATAGCATTCAAGTTAAACTTCTACATACTTGAGTTTTCACTCTGAAGCAAGTTAGTCCAAAATTTCCTATCACAATTCCAATTCCAATCACAAATTTCCAGAAAAAAGAGCAGCTATAGAAAAAAGAAAACAAAAAGTAAGAAAGGTAAACTAACAGAAATGCAATGAGCTAAGTTCCGAGCATGGTGCAGGAAGGAGCTTTTTGTTTTTTACAAAGCCTGCATGTTGTATTTGTGTTGGAATGCTTTGTTAGTTCCTCATATTGTGTTGTATGAGCAAAAACACAATTTGATAGATTACAGTCTGCATTACATAAATAGCTTCTTAGGGCAGGACAGTGTTAACATGGATTTCAGTCTGCAGAAAATGTTACCAATACACACACACATGGAATGCCTAAAATAATGTGCTGGAAAAATCTATACTGGTATCTGGTTATTTCCACACTGCTGCGCCCGTGGCCCAGTGCTACATCCGACATGTAATAGTCACTGTGCACTGTGACCCTATGTCACACACTTGCCAAGCAACAAAATATCCACACAGGCTTTAATCATTTGAATAAGGGTAAGCGGCATGAAAGCAGACTCTTACTTGGATGGTGCAGTGCTATGTAATCCAAACCGCTTGTGAACAGAGATTACACAAAGCAGAGTGATGTTCATGTGAAACACTGACTTTTTTAAAATTCTAAGTGAATTTTACCGTGATGTTAGCAGATAGACAACAGTGGGTGACACTGCTCTATTATTGTTGCACAGAATGTAATGTAACTTAATCTGAGACCATCACTATGGGGCATCAGGAAATCAATGTTTCTGTATTACACGACCTCTGTTGAGAAATGCAGTGATATTAAGTATCTTAGGGTACGTGACATAAATAGGAATGATGTGGACAATATTCATTAAATATTTATTTTTATTAAAGTGAAGCAATCTAATGGAAGAGAGATTTCATTGAGAGTGTGTCTGTGCTAAGAGCAGTGGTTATGCAGAAATCAGACCTACCACAAGAATTCAAATTTTACAATTTAACACATCTGTCAGACATAGACTGACATGAGTTGTTTCCTAAAATTGTTGTGTGACTAAATATAGATTTGGGCTGAAACATTCTTGAGTGATGACAGAGCTCTCATCTGCAACTTGCTACGCTTGGTTATTGTGTCTGATTCACCCTTTCTTGTGCACGAGTGTAAGTGAGACACCAAGACAAGAGCAAGGTTACCTTCACTTCCTAAATGCTTCTCACTTCTAAGTAACAGAGAAGTTTCAAATAGACTTGACCGAACGTATTGGCAACACCTATCAAAACATAAACACAATTGTAGGTTGTAGATTGTAGCCCAAACAACTTCATGAGGTGCTTTGCCAACAATGAAACTGGTCTGACCCTGATTAGCAGGAATGACACCCTTGGGTGTTTCACTCACTGCAGATTAGTTTTAAGCTGCCAGCTATTACTCTAAAGCCACATAGAGTGTGTCAGGTTATGTCAATAAAAATATATGCAACTCACCTTTAAGTGAGTTATTGTTTTGTCAGAGAATTGAAGAAAGTAGTACGAGCACCTAACATCTCAAACATATACAGTATATTGCTGTTAAAGCTGAAACATCTATCAGATAATGCAGGTCCCAAGTGACACAAATTGGCAAAGTTAGCACCTCACTGACCATTTTCCTAAAAGAACAAATTCTGCTTCTTTATCTTACAAAGTTATTAGGGTATATTGCATTTGTTAATATGCAAAATGCATAGACAGGCAAAAGACAAATGCAAAAATAAAGAGGGAAGAGTAAGAAACAGCTTTGATGTGCTGGCACTAAAACTGAGAGATTATCACCGTGTGAACAACACACACGCCAGACATATGGTGCTGTTTATTCCTGTACAGGCATAAAAGTGTTTTGTGCAAAGGTCAGACCCCTTATGCAGGGGACTGAGGAAGCCACACCCACACAATGTACACACAACCACAACTCTCAGTATGGCTATCTCAGAAGACCTCCAATGGTGTGAAATGCAATGTGTAATTGAAGTACACATACATCCAAATACACACAAACATAGATGGGGATGAGGGGATTGGCTTTAAACTACAGATAATAGGAACAAATGCTAAAGAAAGAGACACTCAGGGATCAAAAGGCATGCATCAAAACACATGCATATGCTCATGTTCATAGACATGCTCAGCAACCTGTATTTGTTACAGTAAAGTATTGAGCATCACTAAAGTACATAAAAGCAAACATACAAACATTGGCATGCTGTAAATAGAGAGGAGCAACGAGGGCGCTGGTCGAAGTGCCTGTAGACACTCCTGAACTCCAGCCGCATTAGACTGTAAAACTGGTGTCAAACTAGGGTAAAAGCACATTAAAAGAGCTGAAAGGTTGCCCAAATATAATTAAATGGAAACTTCTTTTACTTCAAACTTAAAACTACTACTTGTTCACCTTTGACCTATAAAATACGGCCCTCCTCATATTCAGTTGTGTAATAATTTGCCCTTTTAGTGTGACTGTCATAATCTCTAAACAGAACTAAAGAGCACAACCTGAGCTAAGCAAAGATCTGTCTCTTAATATCAGTCGCCTAGCTGTTTACATTATCCATAATTCACACTCATTTCCTTTTCTCTGTGCTCTATTAGCTGATTTGTCTCTAGTTTTTGCTGTTGTATGAATATTTCAATATATTATCTCAAGCACCCATGCCATCACAGCACCATCCCCCTTCTCAATCCCTACTTTTATGCCCAACCCCAGTGTTTACCCACTCGCCTGAGCACGTCATGTGGTGTGGGTAAGTGAAGAAGATACTGTTGTATGGTGAATGTGAGTCTCTTTTTTTATTTTTTATTTATTTTTATTTGCTTTTTTAGAGCATGAATGGTTGAATTAATGTCCAACATCTTCCAACAAGTAGAACAGCAAGTAGAAAGTTTAGCTGCATTCCAGCCTTTATGCATATGTGTGTCTGTGGTGGTTTTGTTAGGAGTCCTTTCTACATGCCTGTGTGTCACATATTTTCTCAACTGGCACATTGCCTTATATGACCCACAGTTGTGGACTTTGCACTCTTTTCCAGCATCCCGCCACAACTGTGAATGCTTGCTACAGTGCAATACTGGAAATTCATTGTTTCACATACACACACCAACACACTCCTCTGGAGACAAGCGCCTCCTCTGAGTCAGAGCAGACCGAGGGACGGGCCTCACCCCAAAGAAAGGGTGAATGGTTCAAATTCCAAGGCTGATAGAAAAACACAGTCAAGTGGGACAGAGCAGAGGAGCTGATGTCAACTCTGTTATACCAGAGACAGCCGCCACTGGCACCACCCTGCACTCCCCACACCCACCGCCTGCTATCTGTATTTACACATGCACTAGGAAAAAATGGCTTGATAGTGACAAAACATTAGACTTCTATTTGTGTGTTTGGGGACTTGAAATAACAGCTGTTTGGCTCTCTATACAGATTCCATTCTCCTGCGATGTTTTAGGCTACTCACTCATCTCGGCTGTAAGTAACAAAACACAAGCTTAACACTTATCGCAGGGTCACGCACTCTTACAACATGGCTCAAACTGGAGATTCACTGTAGACTGGCCCTTTTTCCAACTTTATAGATGAAGGTTTGTGTAGATCAACAGGCAAAAAAATTATATACAATCAAAGTCCTGCTGAAAGTTACGGCTAACATGCAACTGTGATACATTTTGGTGCTGAGGCATGTCATTCTTCACAGTGGTCCACATGATAATATTAATCTAAAGAGACTACAGTAGTTCTTGTTATCTTGTCCAGTGTCACTGGATTTTCTAGTATGAGTTCTATTCAGAATGCTAGCCCTAGGTAACCTTCTGCAACTTCTCTGCATATGAAGCCATTTATGTAGCCTATATAATTAAATAAAGGCTTAACTGCTTTGCACTGATGAGACTTCCAAGGAGCGCTCTAAATGACTTTATCTTACCTGTATATGACATTCGTCAGTAGGAATAGGTGTCAACTATCCTCTCGGTCTCCGCGGTCAGTTCAACACTTCTCTCGTTGCACCTTTCCGCTGAGGTTTATTCTGGGTAGTGCTCTCCTCTGGTTCTCTCCATTCAACTCTAAAGCCACATAAACAAACGCGATCACTTGAGAGCATTCCGCTAGATGACACCTAAACACAATTCTCGCATCGACTCAAATGAAAGCCTTGTTTTTAGGTGCCAGCTCGAACAAAGAAAGAAGAAAAAGTAAATCGTCCCGACAGTGGCAGAGAGACGCCGGGGGAATACAAGAAGACTGCTGCATATTGCAAAACACGGTGCAGACATGAGTTGCTTCGCTATTGTGTGTGTATTCTGTCTGGGCTGTGGTCCTGATGCGAGTTTTTTCCACGTCTCTTTGTTGTTGGTTGGCCACACTGAGCCCTGTACGTGGACAGAACGCGCGGACTTCTTTGTCTGTTGGAGATTTTACGCAGCCTATCTCACACCTGGATGACCGTACAGCTTCAATTTGTTTGATTTTAGCTCACACTTCAACACACGTGTCATTTGCATGATTAGGCTTATAAAAATATCTTTACATTCTTTGTTAAAACAAAACAAATTGTAAGTCTTGTAGTCTAAGTTCTACCGTACCCTTGTTGTTTCCTAGTCCCGTCTCGTAGGCTTTCTTACCAAATTCTCGCCTGAAGTTTGCTGTCTTTGTTGAGGAGTGGGACTGACTCGGCTGACACTCTCTCTTTTCCTCTCCTCCCCTTTCCCCTTCCTTCTCTCGATGTCTCTCCCAAGCGGTGGCAGAGCCCAGTTATCTTCACTCCAGAGCAGCAGCCGAGCGCGACAGCACGCACACTAGCGTATGTGAGCGTGCGTGGTGACGACAGCCTCATTGGTAGTCAACAGTCTGTGCCACACCCGTCCATTCATAAAGTGAAGATAGTGGCAGCTCCCAGGAAGGATGGGAAAGAGCAATGTTTCTAGTGTCTGTGTTTATAGCGTCGGTGTATGTAGGCCTATGTAGGCTAAATAGAACATATGGTATTTCTGACTGTTTGAGCTGGTCCCTTATTGTTGAGTAAAAAAAAAAGCTTGGTTTTCTAGGTACATTATTCCATTTTATGTTGTAATAAGACTGTGGTGTACTCTGCCCTGGCTGCAGTAATTGCACTGATTGTCTGTCCTGAGGGTACTGTACTGAGAGAAACCTAATGGATGTGCGTCCTTCAACTACTCACACTGTTCTGTAATAAAAACATTAAACTCGGTATATGCTAGAGTTTAGTCAGTGATCATCAAATACATGTACTTTTGAATACAATAATTGTTACCTTTGATTAATGATGTTCAATGCCAGTAAGCCAAATGCCTGCAGTGGTACATAACATTCTAATTGTCATAATAACTCTGATATAGGAAACACATAACAGCCAAAATTATTTAAATATGCAATAAGTCAGGATAGCAGAATTCTCAGGCAAAGACAGGGATGAAAAGCAGAGAATTGTCTGTGTTTCTCATTGAATCTTGCTCAACCAAACATCTGAAACTGTCAATGCTGTGTGCAAAGAAGAAGGAGAGACTTGCCTGGGCTTGTTCATATCTCAGTGTGAGCCACGTCCCAGGCAACAGTCTGCAGCAGCATTAGAACTCATTACTGCACAAGGTGTCATACTAGAAAAACAATACCATAGATTAAATAATGTGAAATTAAACTGATGTCAATTTTAAATACAACTGCTGACCTCTGATCGGCAACAGATCCCATCTGTATTGAGAATATCAACTTCTATGCAGTCATTGTCTCTTTTGGCTGTTGTAGCCAGGTTGATCTTTTATTTAAAAGTCACTTGTGAAGCATTTTTGTCACTTGCAGCCAGTGGTATTGCACAATTGTTGCACAGTCCTGGGCACAAAAGGGGCATAATGGGGGTGTCCACATGGTTCCATCCACTGTCTGTCAGCTGCAGGGCAAACTGCTGATCCCAGGGGATGTGAAAGGTCCACATCAGCTGATTTTCCACAAACAAACAACGTAGCTCATGCATTGCACACCAAACACAAAAAAGAGACTTCACACAAGTCACAGACATAATAAGATAAATGTGTTTTGGCATTGATTCAGTCCAATTTAGCCATCACCTACTACTGTCAGGAGTGGAAACCCTTCATTTACCACAATGACATGCAGGACTCCAATTTGTTTATTTTTTTATCCAAGAAAACATTTTTTATTCTACTAAGATTACAAATCTCTTTTGTCCTGAGAGTTTCCATATCTGTGTGTGTACCTATGCAGACACAGAGAGAACATGCAAACTCCACACAGAAAAGCCCTGCCCTGGATGGGAATCGAACCCTGGACCCTTGCTTTAAAGGGCTAATTACTATGACACGTGCAGCCCTGAGTCTTCAGAGCTTGTAACAGTACAGAAGTGCATAAATGTGAGTAAATGGTGTAAACATCAGTAACTTCACTAAAATCATAAATTATTCTTCAAAAATGAGAGCCACCAGCACAACAAAGGACTCATTCACAAGAAAAGTGACAGTGAGTACAATGTCAAAATTCAAGAAGTTATTGTACTATTTCTGTTTTTCTTTCTCTAGCCTGTTTTTAGTAACTGGTAAATTCCCTAGCAGGCATCCTATTAGGAGCAGTTGGCAGCCGCAGCAGGTTATGGGTATTTATTTTTGAAAAGCAATACTGTGCTTAACAAATTTTTATTGTTCATTTTATTTGTTGTGCACATGGGCCTGCAAATACACAAGGATTTGTGTAATTCTTTGTCAAAATAGGACTGGAAAATACCTTGTCATTCAGGACAAAGATCAGAGAGATGATGGCATAACTCCAACTATCAGTTTTTTTTTTTCTCTCTTCATCAACGTTGCATTCGACCCCTGAAGCAGGTCTTTGGCCAGGTTTGGGTAGATGTGCTGTTTGGCAAACAGGGTGAGACTGTGTCCCCACTGGGCGTCATTGAGGTGCTATGAATAGGCTTTGGCGTATGCTCTGTGCTGTCAGCTGGGCATTGGCACGTATGGCTCATGTCAGCACGGCCACAGCGCAGCACTCCTTACTAGCGTCACTGCGCTGACAGCACATTTGGGTCACCATGGAAACAGGGATGAGCACATTAGCTGAGCACCGTTACCTCTGTCCTGACATTCGCTGGTTGTGTTTTCCAAACTCTGATCTTTTCCTGTCTTCTGTGTTTCTATTTCATATTTCATGTGACTTGTGAGGTTTAGCATGACACTTGAGTTTAGGGATTTTCACCAAAACAAGTTGTCCAAACTTATTGACGTGTGCACAGACATTGCCCCCCTGCAACCTTATTGTTTATTCAAATAGGTTGGAAGCGGGCTCTAGTCCACCTCATGCTGTTGCTTCAACTGCTGAAACTATAACCAAACTGGTTGCTTAATACACTGTAGAAAATACAACCAAATATAAACAACAATTTGAAATTGTGTGTAAATTATTTAGTACAATCTAATCTTTTTGGCAGCATCGCACTGGTAAGATGTTGAAAAAGAAAAAGCATTTTGAATCGCTCTATTGTAGATGATTGTGTTCAGCATATATTGATGAGTGTTGTTCTTATTTCCACTTCCTGGACAGCCTGGCTGTATCCTTACAAAGAATGCTGTGTCTGGCCCTAAGTTCAACCTTGGACACTGTGCAATGCAAGATTAGTTTCCTTTTTTCTCTACCCACATTTCCGTAATTCCAGGTCTGTTTAGCCACAATGGTGTGAGAGGTAAGTGGCCTGAGAGGCGTGTGGGTCACTGGGCTTTTCAGAAGTCCCAAGAGCAGATTGCAATGTTTGTACTTCTGCTCCATTTACCATGCTGTGTTTCAGACCATATCATTGACTGTGTCCTGGCAGGCTGTCAGAAAGCCAGATGGGAGGAGGCACCAGGTACTTAGTTGTGAACATTTTGTGATATTTTAACCAATTTAACCTAACATTTAACATATACATCTCAGTTTCTAGATTGTGCTTTTAATGTTCTTTCACAATGACATCATTATAATAAACACATATGATAGACGTCAAATATATTTATAGTCAAATATATTTATAGTCATATATATATATATATATATACATTTGTCTACAGAACTCAATACAGGGGGAATACACACTGTAAACTAACAAAAAGAGAGCAAAAACAGTACAATATTTAACCAGATGGTTTCCACTTTGTTTCTCTTTTAGTTTCTTACACTGACACAGCTCTACAGTGGAAACTTTCCAACACAGTCATTTATATCTCGTGGGAGTTTGGGCAAAGAAATTTGAGGCACAACAATGTATAGGCTCACCGAGTTAGAGCGAGTGAGGCAGTTTCTGAATGTAGTAGTATTTGTTTTGCAGCTGCATTATTGTTGAGTGACAGAACAGCTGTGGCATGCATTGGGTAAAGATGTCAGTGGACTATCATGTGAGCTTTACTATACACAACTAAATATATCCTTGGATAGCCTCACACTAATAACTCTCAGCAACTTTCATGAGTATAACATAGAAAACCGGTTATAAAAATGGCAAATGTTTGGTAGATTTTAAACTTAGGTAGTGGCCTGAAGATGCTCATTTGTTTTGTATTATCAGCAGTCTCAGCAACACTGATCTCACTGATGAGGGTTGCCAGGATATTCCGGTTATTAAAGCTGTGACGCTATTTTGAGATGCAGTAACTTGGTAACCCACACACTAGAGGTAATGAGAGGCAGGTTTATCTGTTACAATGATCATTTGGAAATTACAAGATCACACTTTTAAAATGTTTGTGTTAATTAGTAACATTTATTCAGATTATTAAACTGTTTAACCTTGAACCAACTAGTCTTTCCTTGTTCCTTTGCTATCAATGAACAATTATTAAAGACAAGTTTACTCTGAGAGACACAAACATTGAATACAAGACTAACTTTTTAAACCGTCATCATTTGGATAGTGCCATCTGCACTTATAGCCACATACACACTGCACACACTGAAACGTCAGCACATCAACGTCAGGAAGTCCAAACAGTGCTGGATGCTAAGCAACCATGCCATCTCAGTGCAGATGGTGGGGTCTGATCATGTTTATTTTACACTAATGCACTTAAATCCCATTGCCTCCCTGAGCCTTTGAAATGATGGCATGAGGAATATGCAGGAGGCAATGGGCACCAAAATCTGTCTACATCCTAATATTGGTACCCAATATAAACATGGAGAAAATTCTGTAATACGTGGTCTCTCTTGTAGGGATTGGTTTGAAAATAAATGCTCACATTTCTGTCTTTAAGCTCAAAACAAAAATCACTGTTGCGTAATGGTTGTTTTTAATAGTTAACCCTAACCTCTATGTCTTTGATGCTCTCTATATTTGTGGCAGCTTTATCTGGCCTAATATTATTGGCATAGCTAGTAAACCTCTGTGTTGTGTCCCCAGCCCTGTTTTTCTCCATAACAAAATGTGCTGTAGCTTAGATGAGATTGCTGTCTCCTTGCTCTGTAAATTGTTGGTGGGGAATTTGTGAATTCTTTTGATTGGTTTTAAGACTCCATCATGCTGGAAAAAAAAGATTAATGCTGAGTGGACGGAGATCACATTCATTTCTGAGTTGAAGACAAAAAGGTGAGATAGGTAGGTTGTCTAGTCACAAAGAGTTGTACTGGTTCCAAGCCTAATGATGCATAGATTGGTTTCATGTTGTGTTTAGTGGCTTGTATTGCCTGTTTGTCAGGTATTGATCTATCTTGTTAGACCAGAAGTGCCTTTAATAGGTAAAATTACGTAAGGTTAACCTTCCTCATTCTTACTGTCATAACAATACAATGAATAGAACTGATGCCACACCCTATTAATTAATATTTCTGAAGGGTGTTTTCTTGACATGAGCAAAAATAATTAAAATCTAGTTCAAATAGTCTGAACTCCTTTACTTTACGTATTATATTAAAGTTTTTGACCAACTTTTAGAATTCCTATTACTCTCAATGTTATTCTGGACCTCACTCCACAGTACCTCTTGTGATACCAGGGCTTACTCAGAATGCTGGGAAGCACAACAGATTATGGAGAAACTATTGATTCTAAAATGGTGTTCATGTCACTCACTATGAGTGAAACATCAGTACCTACCAAATTCAGATTATATAACCTGTCATGTGTGTGGGCTCGAAACACCCTTATCAGATAATGTTATGTGATCAGTGTTGACTGCAAACCAGAAAAGCCTGGAACTGAGGGATTTAATGCACGCTTAGCCCTACACTGATTATCAACACACAATGCCTGACTGACCTGATTTGCCTTATCTTGTCACAGTAAAGTGTGATTACAATGAGTTGTTTAGAGTCAACTACAGAACTTGTGTGACATACACAGTTTAACATTTGCTTAGAAGTTTTATTTTTTCCTAGAATTCAGATTAATATCTGATAATACTTTCTACACACAGTCAATACAATTTATCATGTTTCTCTTGCATGGTCTGAAGACATTATCCATTTACATTATGTACAGTCCAAACATTTGAATCACCTGCACTATGTCCCTAAATAAACCTGCTTTTGGTGTCTAACTAAAAGACCTTCAACCTATTGCACCATCTTGTGGATATTAAGTAAAGTGTGCATTTTTAAAAGAACAACTCAATTTCAACTAACTACTCAACTTAATTTATAAGCAAAACATTCATTCATTTTTTTTTTCATATGTATATGGGAAACTGATGTATTATGTTTAAAATTCTACAGTAACATAAGTAAACATTTTTATTATACATAATTTATGAAACTGTACAACTGTCTATTATATTGTTGGTTGTAGGAATCTTATCTATTACTTTATGAACATTGAGAATAGAAACCAAATTTTGACCTAAATCAACACCTAATGCCCTATTTAGAACCAGAAAGGGCCAGCTTTTTTACTTTTGCTGCCTCTGTGTAGTTACATTCTTACAAACATATATATTGTTAGTCCAAGGTAAACATTAACTTATGTCTGTGTGTAGCGGATAATCTCGCTCAGGTCATAGCCTGTAACTGCAAAGGCATAGCCATCATCATCACAGAACCGGGCGCCACAGATTTGTGTGTCTATCACGCATTCATTGTGTAAATGTGCCACCTAAGAAGAGAAGAAAAAAAGAAAGCATTAAAGAAAAGAAAAGCATAAATTAATAACAACTTAATGCTTTGGAAAAAAAATATTACCTCAACACTGTTGGTCTCAGGGGTCAAAGAAAGGTGCCACACTCGGACTAAAGAATCCTCAGCAGCAGACAAAAGCTACAGCATGGGGACAATTGTAATTAAATAAATTACTTAATTTAAGACCAACTGTGAGTGATTAGCAACAAATTTACCAGGCCAGAAAAAGGAGCAATGTCCAGAGAGTAAATCCATCGAGCGTGGGCATTAATCTCCACATGTAGAATTCCTGTCACAGCCTCATACACACGTATTTGACCTGTACCATAACCTGCTACAATTGTACCTTTCCACAACTTGACAGATGAGCAGGTCATGCTGAAAAGACAATAAAGATGGGAAGTTAGTGCCTTTAGGGATGACAAGAAGTGAAAGCAGTATGGGGGGAAAAAAAAGGAAGGGACAAGGCAAAGTGAATTAGTTTATTATATGAGATTACTCAGATTACAGCTTTTATGTAACGTTGTATGTCTTTGGTGACCATTAGCACAGTATTACATTAATATAATCTAGAAAGGAAAGTCAAATTCTTACTCAAAGCCAGGTATCTTGTTTAGTAAATTAAATTCCTCCCCTGATTTCCACACACACAGATTTCCTCCATCATCTGCACTAACCATATCAGCTATGCACTCCTGGTGAGAGAAAGCAGTGTAGAGGAGACATAAATATCATTGATTAAATAATTGGCATTGTTCTGATCATAAATTTTGAAATAAATTGGATGACAAAACTTTTGATGTCATATTTACCTGGCTACCAGAACACTCTGATCCCATGTCAGTGATAGACTCTTTATGCTCCTCAAGGACTTCAGACAAAGTGATGTTACTGCCTTTACTAGGAATATCAAATACTAAAATTGAGCCTGAAGACACACCTGGAAGGGAAAGATACAGTAAAAGTTTTGCTCTTTCTGTATTCTGTTGGGTGTGCGTATGTATTTAATTTTATACTTACCCACACATATGTAATTATCCCATACAGCTGATATTCCTCGAGCAAACACAGCCTGGGCTGGCACAAAAAGGTTTTTATCAGCAACATGATAATCCTGCTAATGCTATTTTTTGTGTTTGCTGTTACCCGTAGGTGTTTCAGGAGTGTCCAGAGCGTGCCAGTATACCATAATAGAGCCATCAGATTCATACATCTGAAATAATAGGTGCAAAAAGTTGAATAAAAATATTGAAATCTTTGTTCATGCATACATTTAAAAGTGGTTATGCAGCTAAAAACAACATAAGCAGACATATTAAACTAATACCTGAATTCCTTTCTGGGAAGTCACAACCAGCAAATCACGAGAAGGAAGAACACAGAATGATGCCTGTAATAATAATTATTATAATAATAATAATCACCCTCATCATCATCATCATAACCGAAGTGTTCTTAAAAATATACCTGACCTGCATAATGAGGGATGTGCTGGTGGCCACGTTGGGCTCCTTGGATTGTAGCTGACGATGGGAGTAATTCAGTCCATCCCATGATGCACTCACCATATTTACAACATTCGCGTGGACCACAGTGAAGTACGTTAGTTTTCGTGGAGCGATGCGCAACACACTAAGGTTGTTATACAACGCAGATGCGCTGTTTTTTATTTGGATGCTCTTTTCTTTGTGATACATCATGGAACCTTCTGTTTGTTCAAAAAAACTGTCTTTGTGAGTTTATGAGGAGCAATCTTTTAATGTCATTGAGCTAAAGACGGTTAAAGAGTTGTAAGCAGACATCAAATAGCACTGTTGCAATGTTATATTTGTTCGCTAGCCAGATATCACAGCGTTAGCCACGCAGCAACGCTAAAACAGCAAATGTGACGACTGCTTACACACGTTAATTAAACTAACGGTAGTAACACTAGTGTGGTCGATTTTACAATTACTTAAAAAATGACTTTACCAGTAACAAAGTAGCGCTAGGTTAATAGCTTTATTGTTTAGCTACAGGATTACCTCCGCGTCCTATGCAGCCATAGAAACCATAGAAACAAGACCCGAGACAGACGTACACGTTCTGCGTGCAGTGTGTAAAATCTTACGTCCACTGTGCGTGATTGCGTACTTAGTTGCTAGGCAACTATGAGCCAATCGAAGGCCGTCGTTGAACAGTACAGCATGTTGAGAAGCTACCCTTTAATAAGGTTTGGTTTGAGCATGAGTTTGAAGGAAATTACAAATAATTTTGTTATCAAGATTTAAACACTTCTAGAGATGGATGCAATGCCTGCTCCAGGGCAGTTGATGTTAATTCCCTGGATAGTCAAAATATTATTAAACCATGTAAAACAAGACATTTAATTAAATGGTTATCTAGACCTATCGACAACACTCTGGTTAACAGAAGCCCTAGATGGCGCTGGTTGGAACAACCAGTTGCGCGTGCAACCTACCGCTCAAGCTAAAACACTACTGCCAGCCAATCACACTATACCCTCTTAGCTCTAAGCCAATCACAGACTATATTTGCTGTTAGCAAGGTTGTAAGGCCCTTTCCGCGTGTGAGAGCTCAATGCAAGAAACCCCTTGTAAATAAAAACGATCTATATGCTGTTACTAACAGTAATACTGACATGAAGAAGAATCAACTCGGAGAAGACACAACAGAGGTAAGACCTGGCCGCGTTCCTTCTGTACTTTTGCTTAACACTCTGACAGTTTACAATAGTTGCCAAGCATGTTCAACACGCATACAATACACTGCCGGGTAACTGTACGTGTCTATTATGAAAATGTACTGCGTATAACGGCGGAAGAAAGTAAAGTAAAGTAAATCTTTCATGATGGGGAAAAAACGTTTCATATATATGCAAACCTTAATATAAACTAGTCTTGACTGTAAAGGGGCATTTTCTTTTTTAGATGATTCCATCAGACTCGTTCCGTGATGACGTGTACACCGAGGTTCCCACAAAAGCCAAAAGGAGTACACCTGATGATGCTTCTGCAGATGAGGAAGTGAAATATCGCCCTGTAAAGATGTCCAGGAGTGACCTCTACAGACCTCCCACAGCAGAAGAACTGAAACAGCTGAAAGAAGCAGAGAGCCTGTTCCACTGTAGTTTGCTTAAAATGCAGGTACACAGTTAGAACACAAACAGTAGTAAATCAAACAAGAGGAATAATGACGCAGTATAGTTTTCCAACTCACACCACTTTTTTGTCCATGATGCTGATTAACAGATGGAGGAGCTGCTAAAGGAAGTTTTCTTGAGTGAAAAAAGGAAACAGCAAATAGATTCATTCCTTCATTCAGTCACAAAGCTGCTCCAAACTGTGCCAAAGATGGAAAAGGTTGAGGTATGTCCCTGCAGCATTATGTTAGTATAGTAAATAATAAAGGGCTTTTAATTTGATTTAATTTTTTTTACTTTAATTTCTTGCTCCTCAGGTTAGTGACCTGTCATGGTTGAGTGGGGATGTTAAGGTTCCATTCCTTTTCGTTCCCCAAACAACAAAGGGCAAGTTTCATATGGAACCTCCAGCTTCTGTCGATCTTATTGGCAGCTACCCGCTAGGCACCTGTACCAAACCACATGTCATGGTGGACCTAGCTGTGACAATCCCAGCTGTAAGTTGTGTGCCTTTTAAAGTAATGTAACATTTTATCAGATCATGTATAACTTCATTATCATTCAAATATATCGCCTCCAAGTTGTTTAATGTTTCCTTTTTTTTTAATTTTGTTTTTGTTAGGCTGTAAGTATAAACATAATGTTCGCAAAACACCATGTACATTTCTTTTTAAGGGCATCCTCCAAGAAAAAGATGCTTTGAATCAAAGGTATCCTAGAAAAAGGGCTCTGTATCTGGCTGGCCTGGCTCAGCATCTCAGATCTTCTTCTGACATCGGAACCATGTGTTACTCTTGTCTGCATGGCAACCGGCTTCGCCCTGTTCTACTGTTGAGCCCTCCAGGTTTTTTTTATTTCACACATTATTTTATTACAAATATTTGTTATTGAACTTAAATTGTTTTTAGGTCTGACAAGTGTTTTGTTTCTTCAGGCAAGGATTCATTTAGATTCAATGTACGTATTCATGCCTGTCCACCTCCTGGATACTTTAAACCAAGTCGTTTCCATCCCCAAAGAAATAATATAAGAACAGAATGGTACACCGGGCTCACTTATGCGGGTAAAATAAATTAGGGTATGTAATTTTTGTATGGGGATTTTTCCAAGTTAGTTTTTATTAATCTTTTTATTAATTTTTTTGCAGAGCATAATGAACCTCCAACACCACATTACAACAGCACCCTGCTTGGGGATCTACTGCCAAGGGCTCACCTTCAGTTTCTGTCTGCCATCAGATCTCAGTGCTCAGCTTTTGCAGATGCTGTTGCTTTACTTAAAGTCTGGCTTCGCCAAAGAGAACTTGACCAGGTAATGACTTGATAAAGCTGTTGTGTATTAATATATTTCCTTGTAAGTGCCATCCCTTAATAGCTTTTTCTTCTTCTTGAAGGGCCCTGGGTGTTTTAATGGATTTCTGGCCTCAATGCTCTTGGCCTATTTACTGACCACTCACAGAATCAGTAACACTATGACGGCTTATCAGTTGCTTCGAAACAGCTTGAACTTTCTTGGTAGGGTATATTTTATATACTAAGTGATTTCTATTTTATTTATTTTTTAATACGTTTCTTTTCCTTATTCCTAACCCACAGCATCCACAGACCTGTCTGTAAATGGAATTAGCCTTGCAAAAGATTCAGATTCCACTGCTGTAAGTGCTCAAAATAAATCAAAACTAATAACAATGTAATGAAAACTCAATTAAATGTAATTTTATTTATTCTCTAGCCATCGTTCGGAGAGTTCCACAGGGCATTTCAGGTTGTCTTTGTTGATCCATCAGGCCATCTTAACTTGTGTGCTGACATGACAGCTTGTACTTATAAACAGGTATTCTAAAAAAAAAAACTTGTATTCAGAATAGAAGTTGTTTATTCAAGAATTTTTATAGAACTTGTTTTTACTCTACAGCTTCAGCATGAGGCATCTGTTTCAATGCAGTTTTGGGATGATGCTACTGTAGATGGATTTCAGAGCCTTTTAATGACTCCTAAACCAATGATAAAGACAAGTGACCATGTCTTTCAGTGAGTCTTTCTTTACTTCTAATTCATTGTGTGTAGTGTTTTGTCAGCTTGCTACAGCATATGTTACAACAAATTAAACAGTACATTTCATATGCAATAAAGCCATTTTTCATGTTACAGATTATGTGAGCTAGTTAAGCTTCAGTCCAGCTGCAAGAAGCTGAACCTCCTTAGTGAATTGATGGACCACAGTGGAAACTACATATATGCTGCACTGCCTTATGTTCTGTCACTAATTCAGCGAGGACTGGGCTCAAGAATAATCCTCCTAACCCACTCCCGGTCTCCTGACCCTGAGGTTAGTAAATTTTTAATGCAGTGGGTCAGTTTGGGCTTCTATATTTGTTACGAGAATTAACTTTACAGATTAAATGAGCAGACGATGGAGACTGTATATGATTTGAAAATAATAGACAGGTTTAATCTTTGCAAAGAGAAACAAAACAGACACCAGGTAACAATGGTACACGGAAGGTTTTGCTTAAAGATGTAAACAAGACATGAAGCTTTTATAGGTTTACATTATGCCTGCCTCTCAGCTCCAGGGTTGTAGATGGACGTGTATTGAGCTGACGTGTCAGTCATAGATGTGTGTCACTGAGTGTACAGGACAGTGTCCCTGGACAATGATTAGATGAAGTGCAAAGTGATGACTTTGTATTGTTTGGATTAGCCTGGCACCAAATAGGAGATACAGCTAAATAAATTAAGTCATACTTGTATGTGGATAAGCATATAAACTGGAGCAAGAGTGAGAGCATAATATACAATATTAATAGAGATGTACAATTCCAATAACAATCTTTTACTAGTGATAGTGTGTCATTGTTAACACAATAACAATGAATACTGATGTTATATAAAAAGCCTCTTTAGTTTGCATGCTACACATTTCATTTTTTAGGAGTAGGGAGTCATTTGAATACTTGGTATGAAAGAATACATGTTTTATTAATCACATTTAGTAAATGCTCTAAACGTTGTCATTCTAGTGGTCTGTGTTTTGTGAAGCACCCAAGTATAAAGACCAGCCACCTCTATCCTTTGGTTTGCTCTTGAGGCCAGAGCTGGCAGCTTCTGTTTTGGAAAGAGGCCCATCTGCAGACAGTCCTGAGGTTAGCATTTATCTTATCTTTTACTAGTATCATGTGTTTTAATTGTGAAGCAGCATTCAATCTATCCTTGTTGTCTGCATGTTTTCAATTCTTTCCTAGGCTGTCGAGTTTCGTCAGCTATGGGGCTCTCGGTCTGAGCTGCGTCGCTTCCAAGATGGTGCCATCACAGAGGCTGTCCTGTGGGCTGGAGAGAGCATCTACCAAAAACGACTGGTTCCAAAACAGATCATCACACATCTCTTACAGCTGTATGTATTAAAAATGTGCCACTGGATAGTTGTTTAAAAAAACAAAACAAATACAGTATCATTTGTCAAGGCATTCTTGGCACAGTCAGCGGCATGAAAAAAAAAAAAAACTATGCATCTTTGGTTAACGTTTGTTTCATTTTGAGGGTCTCTATTCAAAGGCATAAAAACATATGTCTACAATTTTAATCATATTTTCAGAACACATAAGTTGTATGTATACAAGATATGCAAGTTAGTACACTTACAGAATCATATATTTCTGTTTAAAAAGATAAGCATATTAACATGCTCTGGGTCCAGTCTTGTACGCATTGTTGCAAATGTTTGGCCACTTTCAGACAATAAAGGCAGTGATACTCCAGGTACACACAGAAAGCGTCGCGCAAGAATAGCCAATTTCGGGAAACGTGGTGCATTTACTCTCCACCAGTCGAGGGGATTAGTATCCAAAGAGGGAGCAATGTCTCTCAAATAGTAATCTACTTGTGCCTCAGAGTCTGTGGCATCCGGGCAACTATAGTTATCTCCCAGCAGCAACATCATAGTATTTTTTCGGTCACTTTTCATTTGATTTGGCATAGCTACTTGATTAATATCGGGTGTAATCAAAGCCTGCTGCTCCTCTTCCTTGGTGGTCACTGTAGCACTCATCACATCTAACTTTGGCACCAGTTCATGCAGTTTCACTTTTGCAGCCAAGCGTCCTGTTGAAGTCAAGAAGCTGAGGTGTTTGTGACGAGGGTCAAGCATAGAGGAAATCAAGGCAGGTTTTGAAGAGAGATTATTTGACTCAACCTGTAAACACAAGAGATTAATTGTAAATGTAGACAAGTACAGAGCCAATGCATTTGTTTTATTCCTGTGCCAGTTGCAGCTGGTTTACATTTATGCCTACCTCCATACGTTTTCTCAGTGACATCTGAACTTTCATTTTGAATGCAGCCACTTGTTCAGCATCATTTTCTTTTGGAACAAGGTGTACCTGTATGAGGCTAAATGTTATTGGATAAATGTTTGAAATGGACACATCTGTCTCTGCAGATATGGCAGTTGTTGCCCATTTTAGTGTGGCCAACACAGGTGTGAAGTTTTCTATTATTTGCCAGTAATCGTCTTCAATCTCTAGAGCTTGGGCTTCCTGTCTCTTTAAAACTGTGCGGTCTGAGAGCACAGCTTTAATAGCCCAACGTTGCTCAAGAAGATGTTCAAACATGTCGCATATAGTGTCCCATCGAGCTTTGTTTGACTGGATTAACTTGTGCTGTGGCAGACACATCTGAACCTGCTTTTGCTCCAGCGCTTCATTTGCTAATGAGTTAACATTGAAGTGCCTGACAAGTTTCCCTGCAGCTGTTATAATACGAAGTAGATCGTCGCTAAGCCCATCATTTACTGCTAATTGCAATGTAGTGGCAAAACAGGTTGCATATTCCCAAGTAATCTTGGCACAGTCACGTGTGGGTAAGATATCCAGTGTGTTCTGAACACAAGCTGTAACCTTATCAGCAAGACCCCATGTCTCCACAGTTTTAAGAAGAATCTCTGAAACACATTCTGCAGTAATGCTTCTGTCTGATGGGAGCTTTTCTGTATGCAGTACAACCCACTTTCCCTGCCAGTCTTCAGTTATGAATGAACAAGAAACTGTAATATATTTCTGAGATGGAAGAGCTGTCCAAAAGTCTGCGGTTAGTGCCACGCTGTCAATTTTATTCAGTTGTACCTGGAGTTCTTCTACTTTCTCATGAAAATGCCCCTCAATAATGCGTGTGATTTCAAAAGCAGAAGGTATTTTATAATTCTGCACGGTGAATGCAAGTAGCTCACGAAAACCATCGCCATTAACCACGCTCACGGGAAGCATGTCCTTCTCAATCATCTTACAGAGGAGCTCGTTCACCTCTGAATGAGCAGGTAGTGCCTCGGAGTGCTTGTTTTTGATGTGGTAGATCATGCTGGTGGTGCTGCTTCTGTATTTCAACTTAGTGTCGCACATGGTGCAGTGGACCTCATCACCTTGTTTGATAAATACATCCCAAACTGAACTTCGCTTTAAACGCTTTCTTTCGCTGCTCTCGGGGCCGCGCTCGGCAGAAGGGTGAGGGGACATTAACAAAGCCTGCGCCATATTCTGACTAGAGCTGCTCTCCTCGTCGATGGTTTCAACTGTGCAGATGACTGGCTTTTCCTCCTCTTCCTCCTCCTCGTCGTCGTCGTCGTCTATCGGTTTTGTGAACGGCTTATGTTTGTTCATGTGATGCATCATTGTGCTCGTTGCCCCGCCACAGTACTTCAGTGTAGCGTTACATTTCATACATCGGACATAGTTGCCCACTTGTTTGAAGCAGTCCCAAACAGAGCTGCTTCTTCTTCTTCCCGCGCGTCTCATCTTCTGTGTTTTTGTGTTAGCGGTCAGGGTAATATTAACACTCGTTGACATTAGTCTTAACTGGTTAAAATTAACATTTTCTCAAGCCGCATAAAAACCGTTGACGTATATTACCTTTTCAGTAATGGTTCTATTTCTTTTACACTAGGCACGCGGATATTCCCGAGTCCGCTGTCCGATATGTTGGGGCTATGGTTGATGACGTCATCAAAATGGGCAGAGAGGTAAATGTTTATCAAACGTGGAAATGCAACCTTGTAAGCCTATTTTTAGATATTGTAAAGGTTGTTGTTATTAATACAAGTCTTTTAATTTATGTAAACATAATGATTGTTAGACACCTGATATCTCTGTTCAAACTCTGATAACCATCCCATTCTTTGTTTATATTTCATTCATTCATTTTTTTTTTTCATTTTCTACCGCTTTGTCCCGTTAGGGGTCGCGGGTGGCTGGAGCCTATCCCAGCAGCTTTGGGCCTGAGGCGGGGTACACCCTGGACAGTGGCCAGTTAGTCGCAGGGCTAACATATAGAGACAGACAATGACAGACAACCATTCACTCTCTCATTCATTCACTAGGGGCACTTTAGAGTTTCCAATTAACCTGTATATACATGTCTTTGGACGGTGGGAGGAAGCCGGAGTACCCGGAGAGAACCCACGGTAACACGTGGAGGACATGCAGACTCCTCACAGAAAGACCGGAGTCGGCCGAGAATATTCGAGTCGGCCGGGTTTTGAACTCACGACCTTCTTGCTGTAAGGCAGAAGTGCTAACCACTCTGCCACGTGCACCCTAAGAAGATATGAGCTCACATGTTCCACACGAGTCCAAACACAGACACTCACCTGCCAGACATCTGTGGAAGAAAAGATGGGGGGTGTACTTTGTGCATTTATTTAAGCGTGTAATGAAAAAAGTCTGACAAATGCTTTTAGTTTTTGCTCCGTCTGACTTTCTACATTGTTTATATTTCTTTTTTATTATTTTACCGTGGGTACTGTGCGTAAATAACTGTAGTTATGTAACTACATACCTACATGTACTGAATCTGATCGTTAAATTACAAACAATTGCTTGTAGTTTTTTTGGTTAAGCAAATGTTTACCACTAGGGGGGGTCATAGTGTGGCTCAATCACTAAAGGAGCTTTTGCATCTAGTATGAAAAGACCATTGACATGTATTATTAATATTATTATTATTATTATTACTCATAGATGTGCAGTACCGGAGAGGAGGAGACTTTATTGGTGGTGCAGTCCTATGACGACTTGAGTAGAAAGTTATGGCGGTTAGAAGGCCTGCCTTTAGCCATAACATCTGTGCAGGGAGCTCATGCAGCACTTAGATACACACAGGTAAGCCATAGATTAATAAATTTTGTCTTGTTGTTGCATTGTTATTATTCTCAAATTGCACTTAGTGCTTATGTGTACATTTAATATTTTTCTAAACAACACTTGAAGGTCTTTCCACCTCAACCAGTGAAAGTGGACTACTCATTCTTTGACAAAGAAAAGGTTTCCCGATCACTGATACCTAAAGAAGGGAAACCTTGCCCTAGTTATATAACACCTATCACAGGTAAGGCAACATGTCAGCTCTTGCACAACCACACAATAGCCACACTATGGCAGTAAATGTAATTGCATTGAGATTTATTTTTCTTTCCTTTCACACACTTAAGACAACATAAATGCTAATTAAAACTACAGCAAAAGATACTGATACAAAACTTTTAATCGATGTTTTTACAGTGATTTGTCACATGGAAGGAAGTGGAAAATGGCCTCATGATCGCCTTGCTATTCGTCACATCCGGGCTGCATTTCACATTTGCCTTGGGGAATTACTTAAAAAGCATCATAATTATACATGTAGACCATGTCCTACACATCTGGATGTGTGGAAGGTACTTTTATATGATGACATCCTGATAACTCTGTGAATAGTTGTGTACACTTGTTATACAAAGTTAATGGAATATTTTGTTAATGCCATTGCCCTACCCTGGCTTTGTAACTAGGATGGATTAGTGTTCCGCATCCAGGTAGCTTACCATCGTGAGCCTCAGGTCTTGAGGGAGAGTATAAGTGCAGATGGGCTTCTGGTTGTGAGGGACAATGAAGAAGCTCAAGCTTTGGAAATGGCTACTATACACAGGCCTCTGCTCACAAGCACCTTGCATGGGTAAACAGATTTCCTTTTTTCTTTTTCCATATTTTTTTCCCCATATGTTTTAACATTGCTTGTGCTGGATTATGTACACTTCACAGACTCCAGCAGCAACACACATGTTTCGGAGCTGTGTGTCGCCTTGCCAAACGGTGGCTGGCGGCACAACTCTTTAGTGATGATATCACAGACGACACAGCAGACCTACTAGTGGCGTCGCTTTTCCTACAGCCCGCACCCTTCACTCCTCCTGGGTAACTGCTGCCTGTGTGTCTGATGAGACTGATAAGGTGGTAGCTATCCGCCCACCTCATCAGTCTCACTTGTACACATATTTTTTTCACATGCTATTGTTCGTTCAGTAGGTCATGTAAATGAAAGTCTGTCTCCATCAGTTCTCCTCAGGTGGGCTTCCTGCGTTTCCTTCATCTGCTCGCTTGCTTTGACTGGAGGAACAACCCGCTGATAGTTAACCTCAACAACCAGCTCACAGGCAAGGACAATAATACACCTTGGTCAAACACAAACAAGCCTATACTGACCTCATTCTACTTACACATTGTGTTGGTTGTCTGCAAGTTAGATTTTTGTGTGTTTCTATGTCACGTGCAGTGGCTGACTACACTGAGATCAAGAATGATTTCATGGCCTCCAGAGAATCCTTGCCTGTCATGTTTATAGCAACGCCTAACGACAAAAAAATGTCTTTGTGGACCAATCAAGCACCTAGTGTACAGGTCAGTGAATGTACCAATGCAGACACAACAATATATATAGTAATACATTTATTATCAAGACAATTACAAGTGGCCCCATAAGCAAACAAAATACATAATATTACATTTTTAAATATTTAATTAAATACAAAAAGGGGGTGGAGTGTTTAAATGTTTTTTTTTGTTTGTTTGTTTTTTTTTTTTAAGTTTTCCAAAGTTATAAACAACGATGTAGAAAAGAGTTGCATGTTCGGGGAAGAGAGCAGTCACAGAGTTTTCCAATCCTAGAACCTTTCCTCAATGCACACTGGTCTCCTGGCTCACACTGAAAATTTTAAAACAAGAAATGAACATGAGTTTTTGACAAAGCAATACTTGACTTGAGTTAAATGATATAGTTGTTGCATTACCATAGGCAGATAACCATTCTTTTTTCTAAGAGATGGAAATTGGTAATGTTGAAGTCTTTCCAACACTTCATGCAAATCATTGATCTGCAAACATTGACATATTTTAAAGGCCAAAAAAAAAACAAAAAAACAGAGGATATATCAATTACTAAAAGTCTATTAGGTGTTGCTCACCAATTGCTTTTCATTGTTCTTTTCTGTCATTGTGAAATAAGTAGAATATTGAGTTTTGTATTCCTCTGTTTGAGCGCCGTAGCTGTAAAAGAGTCCAGCAGTACACAGCAATGTACAGAGGAGGTACAATCTCCAGCTTCCCATGTTCTGTAGCTGACCCAAATACGCTTCCTGAGCTTACCGCAGTCCAGCAGGAGCTCAACACTGTTCCTTTCTGAGAGACCTCGTTTATATCGGTAGCAGAAGGCAGGAACTGTGAGCTGTGTGACATCATCATAGGTCAATTTCATCCTACATCCTCCAACTGCTTGCCTTGGTTGTGATGAGAGCATGTGAGTGTATCCTTACGAACATGCCCACATCTTGACCAACAGCAAGGCAATAAAAACTATATGTTTAGAAATTAATCGCATACTATTTATTTTTTATTTGTGTTATTCTGTATCACCACAAGGGAGCAGTTAAGGGTTACACTAAGAAGATTAAACGTTGAAATTTGGTCTTCATTAGCTACTAGTCGAACGCACAAAGTAATATCTCTTCCATCATGCCACTGTGCAAGCACTAACTTCAGTTGTCTGTACCTCAGATACTTCAGCGTGTTGTACTGGTGGCTGCAGAGAGCCTTAAAGTACTGGAACGTCAGCTGATGCACAGTGATGAAATACAAGATGTGAGGGTCAGTACAATATTTATAATTCACCTTAATGTTACAACCGGTAATACTTGTTTTAACGGTATCACTTTTATTTTAATGCATTTTTCTGTGTTTATGCAGGTGATCATGCGCCCACCTGTGGATGCTTATGACGTGTTGATACACCTGAACCCTAAGCAGATTCCACTCCTCAGCCAGGCTGTGGATCCTCCTGCAGTCACATTCATCAGGGGCACCACAGTGTGCGCCGTGGGCAAGTCAGGAGGGGCGTGGCCTGTTGTTGACTACAACCCTGTCGCTCACTACCTGGCTGAGCTCAGAGTAAGTTTGCAGCACAGACTAACAACTCATTAGGGATGTATTAAAGTTGTGACTAGTGTGTGTTTGTTAGGCTCAGGAAGTGCGTTAAGCTTTATTGCGATTTATGTCTGCTGATACAAGAAGTATATTGTGTGTGACATGTTTCCTGTCATATAACAGGAAGTACAATGCCCAGTGAAACAAGGCTGTACATGCTTGCATTGTTCTGTATTAAGCGCAGCACCACATCAGTGTCTGCAGCCAGTTTCCTTGTACTAATACTTGCCCTGACATTTCTTAGAATTGAGGAGTAATTCTGGGAATTCCTGGGCAGGTTAAGACACATTTTCTGGTAAAGTCCATGAACAAAACATCTCAGCCACAAGGTAAAAGAAACCATCAGGCGTGCTAGGACTTTTATGAGGTTTAGGAGTTTCTTTAAAAGAAAAAGGATGACGAAAGAAGTATTCTCCAAAGAGTCACTTAATCACAGAATAGTAGTTTTGTTTGTTTACATCTCACGCAAGTCATAAATCCTGATTATGGAAAGGTTCACCAGAGCACTGTTTAACAGTTTGTGTTGTACTGTAATCTTAAACACAGTTTTTAAATTTGAAACATTTAAAATTCTCATTTGTTAGCACCAACAGAACATTTAAATTGACTTTTACCTTTACCGTTTTTTACGTTTAAATCAACATCAGACAATTTGTCATCTAATCTTAAATTTAAGAAAAAGCTGTTCAATCAAAGAGGTGTCCATGATGACGTAAGCTGCTGGGATGTTTTTATTATTCATTTACCACGTTGTTCCACCTTCAAATTCTCAATAACTTAATTTGTAGGACGCATTTGGAGACCTGGCACTCTTCTTCTGTGATCCTTATGGCGGAAGTGTGGTGGCTGTTTTATGGAAACCGAAAGCCTTCACCCCAATGCCGTTCAAGGTAAAGCTGCATCATTATATCAGCTGTAATTGTTAATAAGTCACATTCTTCTATACGTATTTCAGTGCACAATTTGAAACCTAACGCATCTCTTTCTATATCACTCAGACCTCGCATATGTCTGCACGGAGCGTGGAAGTTACTGGGGAAGATGTAAAAACTGTTCCCAATGTTGAAGCAATATTGGAAGACTTTAGAGTCTTGGGAAATGGTTTGGTGAAATCGGTCGAGGCCAGGACTGAAAGATGGTCTTTGTAGATGGTGCAAGTGATAATGTATTACATTTTACATCAGGCATTTCCAACTGAGAAGTTACACCAATATGTTTGTTTCTGATCTAATAATCAAAATGGGAACATGACTGTTAACAGCATTTTATGTGCTCAGATGTCACTGTACTAGTTTAATAAACCTTACCCTTTTATTATGCCTTTTTGCTTTAACTCATATCATTTACATTTATTCATTTAGCTGACGCTTTTATCCAAAGCCGCTTACATAGTTCTACAGTAATTACCAGTGCCACTGGAGTCAAGGCGGGTTAAGTGTCTTGCCCAAGGACACAACAACAGTATGAACTGTGGGAAGAGTGAGAATTGAACTGCCTACCTTCCGGTTGAAGGTCGACCGCTCTACCCTCTGAGCTACTGCCGCATCATAAAAGTTAATACTGTCTAAATATAATAATCCAGTAAGTACTGATAATTTCATAATCTAAGACATTATATAAAAACCTGATTAGCTGGTTATGTGCAGGTCTTTCTTTATAGACCTTATTGTTGTTGTATGTAACATGTTTACACTGACAGTAACTTGAAACAAATGGTAACCTCTTTTACATTTGTAACATGATAGAAATTCAGTTGGACTAAATGTATAGCTCTGTGATAACATCAGCGGTCTCACTGTTGGTTTCAAAAGGTTGTGAAGGCGGTGATCATCAAGTACAGACTTGTCAGTTAATTAAATTTGACAGTTGAAGATACTTGACATACTGGACCTGTGGAAACTGTCTTTTGTTAAGTCGTTCTAGGAAAACCTTGAATGAAGCTTAGTTGTTGTGGTTGAAGTCAGTAGTAATAACAGCAAGAGTCATCAGATTAGTCGGTGTTTGAAAACATTGCTGAAGATGTTTCTTATTGTTTAATGAGGACAAATAGGCCAGATGTAACATTCTGTTTCATTTTCACGCCATCTTGTTGAGGCTTGAACCATTAAAAAAAAAAAAAAAATCTAACTTTATTCAGTACTCCTGCCCATTGCGGTATATGTGGGAACACTTGACATTTATATACAAGCGCTCAATTCCAGTCACCACAAGGGTTTGTCTGTGCTTGTCTCTTTGACTAAGATCATTAACTGATGGTACTGAACCTTTCTAACCTCAGCTGCCAGTAAGAAATAGAAAAGTAAACAGGTATTGCGTTGTTAAAATGTGTACTGCAGAACAGCTAAGTAGTAATTTGGCATTTTAAATCTTCTGGAATATGCAGAAAGGTGTTATAGCTGTGCTCTTTGGTATTTAAGGGCAGCAGGTTCAGGTGTTGATGTGACAGTTTGATGAAGCCCTCTGTAACGGGAATCTAATATTTCAGTTTGAAATACTCTTGCAAGTTAGTGCAAGGATGACAACATTGGTAATCTAAGTATCAGGTTTTGGATAACAGAGGTATCAAATTAAACTACAATTTAAAGACGGTATAGATCTACAAAAAATGTGCACCTTTTTTTTTTTTTTTTTTTTTTTTTTTTTTAAAAACTTCTGCAACATTTCAATATATTTAAGTAAATCTGATAATGTGCCGAGATCAGCAGATAACCTTTTTTTTTTTTTTTTTTATCTGAGTTTTCTGGGCTCCAATGAATTTGAAGTGTTTTATATCTAAAATACCAACACAAACAGCATTGTTTTGCTACTCTTGGAATATGGGAGATTTTCTGTCGGCAGATGTTGGTAGTGGGCATGTTTGTTTTTTAACAGTCTGATGCAATTGCAGACAAAAAAGAGACCTACCAAGATCCAGGAATAGGGTTATTGCCCTTATCGTACAGAACATTTGATGCATCCTTACCTTGAATAAACAAGTGATGATCAATACTGAATTTATAAACTTGTTGCGCCATGTTATTCAAACGGTAGTTGTGTCTTAACTTGTTAAAACCACAACCCAGTGATGAAAGTGTTAAAAGATAACAAAGCCCATCTTATCTTAGTAAACACTTATGCAGTATTTCACCTAAGAGGTAAGAGTTTTGACATACACATAGAAAATTCCTGCCTTAAAATAGAACAGAATTTGATTTACAAGCAGCTACCAGGGTTGTCTGTACTTTTTTTTGATTAATGCCATTAATTGAGGGGTTTAGCTAGTTTCATGTAATAGTACTAATTTATATTTGTAATTTTGTGCAAATTCTATACAGAAACATTTTCATTCTTCACCTGTCTGCGTCACAATTGAAAACGAATACCACACTGGCACATAGCTGCAGACAAACATCTGGTACACATGTGGACATATGGCCTATCAATCACAACATTAAATCTGTAACATCTCTGCTTATTGGGCTTCATTAGAAGTAAGGAAACCAACAAAGAGAAATATTTCAATGTCTCAGTCACTAAGATGCTCTTGGTGGCTTGAGAGCGTTCACTAATATGTTTCTCTGTCCTATTTACTTTTATCTTTCTGAGCCAAGAATTCTCGGAAAAATAGTTTGAAAGCATGGGCCAAAATATTCTGCTTCTATGCCTCACTGGTGGGATTTTTGTAAAATTCTCAGGAGGGTCAACTACATAAATAAAAATAAAGTCTTTACATAATTTAATTAGAGTAAAATGTTTTTAAAATGTAAAGAAAACTGCTGCCTGTTTAAAAAGTCTTGTACTGAAGTGGACATGTTCAAACCAAAGTGTCATTTTACATCTTCCTGTTTAAAGTAAAGTTGAAATATGTTTCAGTTCCCGCAAATACCTCTCACCCGCATTTGAATAAAGATGAGATAAGATGTTGCACAATATTTGTTTCATATTTAGAAGTCATAAAGTGACTCAGATTGTCTCAGGCTCTATGACTGATTATTATTATTAATTTTTCATTTTCCCACAACTGTGTTCATAATTTACTAATAGGAGACAAGTTAGAAGATTTGTATCCACAAATGTGTAATACATGCGTGGGAATAAATATATAAAAAATCTGAATATACGAACAGGAATTAGCCAAATTGAACACAAGTACATAAATGGTGCACTGATTTGTACAGATAAAGACAAGGCTGTGGGATTTGAAAGGTGCAAACTGTTCTCACACCTCTATTCAATCCAGACAAAGAACACATTATAGGTGGTGATGAAGTTTCAGACAGTGGACAAAAGAACAGGTCAACACAAATGAGACATGGTACAAGAAAGAAACTTCTCTCTGTGTAAACAGGATGCAATAAACTTGTATGAATTGTTTTACATTTATAATAGTGTTGTGTATGATAGAGATTAGATGATTTGCTGTGGTGATCCCCTCAGCAGCAGAATAAAATTGTTAGAGATAATCTAATGCCACAAGTTTCTACTAAATAAAATGAATGTATGTGTGACAAAAAAAGATTAAAGCAAAAGCATCTGAACTCAGTTTTTAAGGTGAAGACGTTTTTAATTCCCAGGGACTTTATTAATTCTGAGGAATTGATCAGGATTGATAAAGTCTCTTGGAATACTTCAAGATGACCTGGATGACTGAGAATTTCCACAGACACGTATGTATGAAAATAATTTGAAATTATGTAATGAAAAACGTGTCAGTTAATTTAGATGAAGTGCAAAGCCACATATTCAAGAAAGTTTGTGTCAATTTGTTGACACTTGAAAATGGTTACTAAACAGTGACATGAATCCACTTGAACTTGCATTCACAAAGTTTATAAATCACACTGTGACATCAGGGCTGGATGAGGGTGTGGCTAAGTGCAGGCTTGGCACCAGTCCATCCCAAGCCCATCATCACTATAAGAGCAGCCCTGTCTTCACCGTTTCACAGTCACTCAGGAACGCATATCCATCTACTCACCACTCCGTCTCCTGTTGCTCCTCCAGCCTGTGGCAAGAAAAATGGGCAGACAAAAGGTGTTATTGGATAAACTCTCAAGCTTATTCCAGATCCGTCATCTGTTGCTCCGCCAGGCTCTAGCAGAATGTCTAGGCACCCTAATCCTTGTGGTAAGTGTGAACATATGTATAATGTAAAATAAAATAGAACAGAGCCCTCTAACTTATTATTCAAAGAGTTTTCTTTGTTCTAGTAAGTAATAGCTTGTTGAACTCTGGCACCTCTGAATGCCTTTCACTGTGAACCCATTCTTTTCATATGTCTTCTATGTCTGTTTTGATATAATCATTTACTTTCTGCCATAAGAGTGATTGTGCATGCTTGAGTCCATTCAAACCTCAAAGGAAGCTATATGTACAATATTTGCAATTTGGAGACCATAATTATCCAGAGCTATGTCCTGTTTCCTGCAATCCTATTCCCATGACATCCTATTAACATTTTAATTACATCTGGTCATTTGTGATAACAGAGCTACACTGTCTATACATTGTCATGGACAAGATTTGAGTTCAGTTTTCCATGTATAAAAAATCTAAATAAAAAATTGCACTGCTTCTGTTGTTTATGGTTACAATTATTGACCCAGTAACTTTTTTATGATGAATGCTTAAAAAACAGTTTAGTGGGCAACCTCAAAGCTTTTGTAATGTTGTCATTAGGCATGTAGCACATGTCTGTATTTGTACTGGGGCGCTGATGCCAGAGTAATGTGATGCATGTGTCATTGTAAAAAGGTAAGGTGTGGCCTTTATGCAGCGAGTGACACATGCAGATGGCAAAGAAAAAGTTTCTGGTGGAACAAAATGTGACATGATAAATAACCCGCACATAATTTAACTTCCCTTGAGACCATGAAAAAATGCCTGAACTATCTTTGTTTACCATCTTATCATTAATTGAAGGGTTTTTAAGTATATGGGCGTTTAAATGTGCTTTAAGTGCTGGGCACATGCCTTTTATGTCATTAGTTCTTAGAAACCTCGGCTGTATGTTTACTTTTATCTTGAATAGCCTCATTTTTATGCCCCTTTGAGCATTGACAAAAGTTGTTAGATAATCCTGATGTAATTTCTTCCGTAGCCATTGGTGGTTGGGATTTAGGGAATGACAGACTCTATATAGACTTGAACAGCAGGGAGCCTCAAAAGCTCTTCATCCTGATATTCACTCTAGTTACTTAGAAGCTGGTTCCTGTCCAGAAGATTTTTTTTGTCTGCAGCCTTTTAAACAGGCAAATGCAATGTCAGTGAGCCAACTGTTGTGTCTTAAGGATAATCTCTTCACCTGTGTAGTTGAGAAGTTAATGCATGCAAATCCAGGTACATAAGGCTGGTGAGGATTTAGTAGGATATAACTAAATACAAAACTAAACTAAAACTTAAAAAGTAAAGCAGTACAATGGTACAACAATTAGTCAACAAGTAAAATTATAGCTACAGAAATTAAATTATACAATCATTTTAGTAAATACCATGCTGGTTTTAAAGGAAAGCCTTGTAGTGAAATGTGATCCGGCTAAGCCAGTAAGCACAAGATAGTGGCTCATTGGTAATCTGACGCCAATGACATTAAGAAAAAATAGCATGTTTTTGCATTTTTACATTAATCAAGTTTGTTAAAACTCTGTATCAAATTTATGTAGCATTTTTCCTTTCATTCTGATGTCATGTCAGATTATTTGGCAGGTTAGAGGAGTTCAGACTGAGTCCAGTGATGATGAACGCCCCTCAGGTGCCGTGCCCAGAGAATGTGGTTCCCCCATGCTAAACTCAACATCAGAGTCCCGGAGTCTGATGGAGAAGCATTCTCAATCAGAGGGCTTAAAGAGCTGCAGCCTAAGCACCGACCACACATACTTCTTTGAGCAAGAACATAAATCACAGACAACACATATACTCACAGTAGACTACACCAGACATTCTCTACATCCAACTAAGTGGTACCTAAAACATCTAAAGACAAGTAAAACCCCATTTGTCCTATTACTTAACTGCATTATTTCTCCCGTCACTCAGTCTGGTACAAGGCTACTGTGACCTTTTTGTACAGCATACAGCACTCCTGTGTGTCATTAATGGCACAATAGACCTCATTTAGTTCCTAGAAGAGCTTATTTAATGAGTTTTTGTTTTGTTGATTTCATTGATAATGATCACAGCCCCTCACCTTGCCCTTTACCTTGACCTAGATTGAAAGACAAAGGTGCTAATGTGCATTATAGTTGTTTACATAGGATTTATTTGCATTTATAGTCATTTTTATTTATTTATCATCACTTGTCAGAATTAATGACATTGTTGCTTTTTTGCTCCTCAGATGTTTGGCTGTGGTTCAATCGCCCAGATGGTATTGAGTGGAGGTTCTCATGCAATGTTTCTCACTGTTAACTTTGCCTTTGGATTTGCTGCCATCTTAGGAATTCTGGTCTGTGGCCAGGTATCAGGTAGGTCACACGGACTCTCGCTGTATATTCATGCCACATTCTTGTGATGTATGTTTTCATGACATTGGCACTTCTAGGTGGTCATCTGAATCCTGCTGTGACCTTTGCTCTGTGCCTTCTTGGAAGAGAGCGCTGGAGAAAGTTCCCCATGTACTTCCTTTTTCAGACAATTGGTGCATTTTTTGGTGCCGCCATTATTTTTGCCATGTACTATGGTATGTGATGGCTTCTGATACATTAAAAAAAATGTACAGTATATCATTAGATGTATGTTTAAGCTATAAATGACAATTCCAATGCAAACTGCTTCACTATAATTGTGTATTTTGTTATTGTCTGTTCATATTAGATGCTCTGTGGGATGTCCCTAATTGGTTCAACATGACAGATACTACATATGCTGGCATCTTTGCCACTTACCCTGCAAAACACTTGACCATTCTTAATGGCTTCTTTGATCAGGTAATATGCCAAATTGTATGACTTGCTTCAGATCAATAATATTTATACTGTATATGTAAGTGTTGAAGCTCATTTAACATCTCTCGTCTGCATGACAGCTCATTGGGACAGCTGCACTGATTGTCTGTATCTTGGCTATTGTGGATCCATACAACAACCCCATCCCCCAGGGGCTGGAGGCCTTTACTGTGGGGTTTGTGATTCTGGTTATTGGTCTGTCAATGGGCTTTAACTCCGGCTATGCTGTCAACCCTGCCAGAGATCTTGGACCACGTATTCTCACTGCAATGGCTGGTTGGGGTGTTGAAGTATTCACGTAAGTGGGAACATTTCAATTTGAGATGACTAAACCTTATTTAAATTGCTTATTTCAGTCAGAATGACCTATTTTTTCCCCCTCTCTCTGCCCTCAGTTATAGAGACGGATGGTTCTTGGTGCCCATCTTTGCCCCATTCTTTGGTGCCATCATTGGTGTGATAATTTACCAGTTAATGGTTGGCTTCCATGTGGAGGGGGAAGCACGTGATCGCAAAACTCCAAAGCCAGAGAATGAGAGAGTCAGATTAACTAATGTTGCCACCAATGACAATTCCAAAGAGGGGACAAAAGAAATGCACTGATGTGCCTACCTTTGTACAAAACAATACTAGCACTCAACAGCGTTTAACCTCTGGACACAACTGTTTACTTTCAAAATACTTTGGTCAGTACAAGCAAACCATAATTATGTCATTGTATGATATCGCCAAGCTATTATTGTTTATTGTGAGTTTGGAAGAGTTAAACACCACTTGTAAAACACAGAATTACATTCATTTAATTTGTTCAAATATTTTGTTGTATTTTGTCAAACATTATTATATGCTTCATACCATTGCTTTTTATACTTTTTACTTTATTTTACTTAAAGGAGCTTTTGATGATAATGCCTTTCATAAACCCATTAAACCCATAAACCCTGTGTGGTATTTCAGTCCACTGCTTTTCAGTGTTTTTAGTACATTAAAATAATGCTCAACACAGAATGTACATATTCTTACAAAAACATAAACTTTGGCTAAGTATGTAAACCCGGCTGACAATGTATTTACACAAAAGCCACTAGACTATGAAGTAGAAGCTATGATCCTCTTCCCCACCTTTTTATAAGAAATTGTATTATTTAGTTGTTTTTCTTAACAGTAAGTAGTTTTTCTATTAACTTTAACAAAGCAAATACCATAGACTATGTTCCTTTTCTGTCATCTGTTTTTATGTTTAGTATATGTTTGTGGTTGGCATTTTGTATGTAGGTTAAAGGGGAATGCTTTTGTTCTAACACAATAAAGATTTGTTTGTATCATGGCATAAAGATGTATCATGTTAACTCTCTTGCTGCTTTACTTCATGAAAATCAGTAAATGTAAAGTAATCAAGTTACAACAGGACACGCCTGCTTGTTCTGTGTCCCACACCTTTTTTTTTTTTTTTTTTTTTTTATTTTATGTGCAAGATTGAGGCGGGAAAACACAAAGCAGATATAATTTAAAAGATTAGTCAAAATTTAATTAGTTTGAAAGAAAAAAAGTGAGACACGCCTGAAATGTTAAAGTCATGACAGAGCAAATATCAGTGCAAGCAGCTTTGGCCAGGTACTTTGCTGTAGAATGGAAGAAAAAAAAAGAAAAAAGTTTGCATATAGTGGTTTGGAAATGCATTTTACGTTCCTTAAAGTAAACCCTGTGATTATACGGTGCTAAAATTGTCATTTCACGGCTTCATGTGTCATTATGTGCAGCACATAAAGTTTTCTGTAAAACAAGTTATTCCTTTGGATAAAGGGAGTTTATATCCCACAGAATGCAATTTTGAACAGTATTCCTGGCACCATTTTATTGCCGGGTTTTAAATAAAACCTAAAACATGCAAAACAATCAACATAGCCATCTAAAGAGCAGACAGAAGGAGTGCCTACCAGCCGCTGAGCTCTGCACATGTGTTTTTTATCATATGTGGCAGTATCCAGCTTAAGCCTCCACTGGAATTTTTGACTGGATCAGATTTGTTGTACCATCTCTCTTTAAATATTTCATCTGCAAAATATTATCTTAAACACTTTGTTACGGTTCATCAGGAGCTAAAACATTTCTTCACACTTCTGTGCAACCACATTTCAATGCAGGATAAAGGTTTTGATTAGTGTGGGTCACTGGGGAGTGCACAGATTTGGAGGCATGTACAGCCTGTGCCATACATAGCCTGTATTCAACATAGCTTTGAAGAGACGTTGAATGAATCGAAAACAAAACAAGTTGTGGCACGTTGTGTTTCAGCAGGTTGCTTTATGAAGAAGCTCATGCGTCTGTATTTCATTTAAAATGTTGTAAGCTTCTAACATCTCAGTAAGAATTTCTTCATAGAAAAAAAACAACCCACAACTATATGGGGTTCTCACATACCGACCACATTCCTCCTCATAGGAGCTGCTTGGGAGTATATACTTCAAAATCTCCATTGTGTCCCTGAGGCCAGGTTGCCCTAGCCAAAGTTTTAGCAAAGCCTCTGTCCCTGGCTCAATTTTAGCCTTGTATAACACATACGCACAGAAAAATCAAATAGGTTTATACAAGGCTTACATTCTTCAGATGCACTTTATAGTGTCTAGTTAAAAGATGCATATATTTGGATCATGGTGATACAATGTTTAGGTATAATAATTTAATCAATGATCCAAATTGTATGATATGTATTGTATATTGTATTGTCTTGTGTACATTTCAATGTCTCGTGCTAAAACAGGTTTTAGGTCATATTCACCTGTTGTATACACTGTAGTTGTTTGGAAGGACAAGTCCAGACTGCTGTTATTATGACCTGGTTTGTTCCATGCACGAGTGAATCATCATAGAGTGAAACACCTGAGGGGAGGGTTTGAACCATGTGTTGGCCATGTGTTGATAGCTGCCGTGTTTACTCTCAAAATGTGAATTCATACTGAATACAAAAACCAGCCAGCCACACTGAACTAATACATTTAAATTCAGAAGCTTTGGGTAAATGTACGAGTCTCTTTTGTTGCAAATATGAATTTGAATTCTTGAAACTGGACTCCAGATGCATTGTCACGGTACATACACAAACGTATGCGCTCATGCTTTCCTCACATACAACACTGCATTGACATACATTCATTTCCTGAAGACTTACGACAATGTCAATACAATATCCTTTGGTGAGAAGAGAATGGACATGTTACACATCTGTTTGGTGTTTTTGGGTCCATCTTTCTTTCTGCAGTCTTACTGGCTCTCTGGAATTTACTCCAAAAGAAACCCTATTTCAAGTCAAAATTTCGAAAATATCTAGTCTTCATTTATTTATTTTTTTATTCATCTTTACCCATTTATGTGTGTAACTACTAAAATACTGCATTATCAAGACTAATCTTTAGCGTCTCAAACCAGAATTATAAAATACATTGTAATTATAGAGTCCTGTCAGAGTGTAACACACCCTTTTTAATCAAAGAGGTCTGAGCCCTCCCCTGCCTCACCTGTGAAAACATGCTCATGAAATCCTATGTCAATATTAGGGCACAAAGTCTTTGTATAAGGCTGTTTTTTTTATATAGTATACTGAAAAAAGCAAGCAGTAAAGGAGTTAAATAGCTTTCTTCATCAAATCTTTACTGTACAGTGAAATGCAAGTTAAGAGGATGACAGGGTTTCACAATTCAACCAAACAGAACATGTATGTTGTATATTCAATTGTTTTGATATATTAGATGACATAATCCAAGGATAAGACAGTAAAGGTGTAAAGACATAATCACTGTGCCTTATTTAATAATTGATTTCTTTAAGCAGAAAGAGTGTGTATGTGCTTTTTACAGTTTTGTGCTCACAAACTTCATTAAACGTTTTGCCCTCTCATTGGTATAAAAGCAGCAGCAAACACAAGCATGAACTCAAATTCTTGATTCAACTCGATGTGGCTTGTAAGAAAATATTTTCTTTGACAGGAGCTGCACTTGCTCATTACTGTCACAAAGGAAAGATCAAACTAACTGCCCAGCAACACCCACTCTCCCAAAAACAGTAAAACACCCTCTAGTTTGCTGCTGTAAACACACTCCTGCTGGGTCGTTTCTGTGCTATGGGCAAAAACCTCATCACTGCATACATTAACTAAACATCTCTGTGATTATTGCATTCCTACAGGCCGCAGCTACACTTATCAAAGATTGTGCGGCTCACCTTTCACTGATGAGCAATGGAAAGTGGAACAGAAACAAATACACAGGTTTATATCGTTCTGAAACTTTATTTATTAATTAGAAAAGTATCCCAAAACTTGTCTTAGTATTTTAGAAAATATACAAATATGATAACGCTTTCTTTTTAGAATAATTGGATATGCTTCAAAATGTCTAGGTGTTCATAAGAAAACCAGTCCAAGAGCACACTTTTTTAAATTACTAGCCAACTATAAAAACATAAAGTCAGTAATGTGAGCTTTACAAAAACTAGAAGGATAAGGTAAAGTTATTCTCATGTGATTCCAACTACTATCCCCTTTTTAAAGTCATCTGTCCTTAAACACCAACTTTGCAGCTAATTATGAAATGTCAATAATTCCACAAAACTAGCACCTTTTAGTTTTCTAACCTTCATCATGTTTACAGCCTGCACACACAGACACATCTTTAGGCCTCATACAGTGGAGTAACAGTGCCGTCCTTCCACTCGATTAGGATTTCACCTCGCTGTAAGGTCGGGGTTAAGTGTGGGAGGCGCATGGCGTGTTTCGTCAGTGGTGCTCTGTCACTGGGCATCGGGGAGCCAGGAACACTCCGTTCTTGCCCCGGTGTGTATGACTTCAAAACACACAACACTTTCTTCCTTCTGGCAGGGCATTATCAAAAATAGTTGTCTGACATGTCTTTAAAATGCTTTTAACAAAATTGTTTTAATTTAATCATTTTAAAAAATCTAAAACCTATTACAAGGTATATATATATTTATTTGATAATCTTCTTTTATTTGTCAATCGTCTTAATAAATGCATTTGTTTTGTTGCTAAGAACTCACCTATTGGAGTAAACATTAAGGATAAGAATTATAGTTCCCAAGACCAAGGCCAAAGAGCTTAACACAAGCATGGTTATCTTCCAGCCCATCCCTAAGCACATACACATACAAGAAAAACACAAAACATTACTCCTTGAAAAATGTATCCCACATTTACACTTTGCACAGTCTTCAACAAAAAGTAAGCAAGTATCAAACCAAGAACTTTTGACGTGTTCTTTGTGGAAACAGCTCCACCTTGTGGCAAAATAGCAGTCATACAACACAATTGTTCCGAAAAAAGAATTGCTTTTTAACACTTTTTTAAAATCCTGATTATATATTTTACTTTTTATAGCTTACCATAGTCCATGCTATAGAATATCATTGTGGGATCAGCAGGAGATTTAGTGCTTAGGGAAGGCAATGTATCTGTGATCTCAGCATCTTTTACAGCATCATCTATAACATAAAAAAATAGATGCAAAGATTACTACTTTGTTAGGAATTACAGACTTGTGTATGTTCAAATAATGAGTCAGCATGAATAAACACTGAAATGAGAATAGTGAGGGTTCTGGCTTGTTTGGAAAACATTAATTCTCAAAATTTTACTCAATTACATTTAGCCCAGAATTACATTAAGCTCAGATGGCCACTGCATGCTGCAGTTTATCAGATGCTTTTAAGATTTCAAAATTATGTTTGCTATGAGTTATGAGTGTGAGCCCATAAGCTAGGAGTACTGCATAAATTGAAAACGGAAGTGTGTTTTGTGATATAAAACTGACACACTTCTGAAAAGGTTGTTACTGCTTTAACAATTTTGATTTTGAGTTACTTTGGTTTAAAGTGCCACAAAGTATTACATAGGACAAGGATAAAATGCATGTAAATGTGGATATCTTAATGCCTTACATGACTGGGTTTGCTCATCGACATCAGAAATTCTAGCCTCCAGTTGTTGTCCGGGATAATGCTGATGCTCAGGTTGCTCTTGATGATGCTTGCTCACCTTCTCTTCACACAGTGTCTGGTTATCAAGAGCTTTCCACCTGCTGCCCTGCTTGTAAAAAAATAAGCCAACAGAGTGAATAAACCAACAATGAACAAACAAGAAACGCCATCAAAAAATTCACATTTATTTATATGAGCAAGCCAGCCATATCCATATCAGCGAATCAGTATAATAATGTACACAGTCTTGTTATTTAGATAAAAGTTCTATGGCTGGTGTGTTATTCGCCATAACGTGCAAGAAGAATGCAAAAAAGCAATAGTGTATTTTTGCTTAGCCCTCAAGTCATATTTGTGACATACAACATTAATATACATCTGTGTAGAATGCAGCAGTACATAAATGTAACGTTCTGCCACAGATCAGACAAATATTATTTAAATAGTGATTCACAAGTCCTTACATAATCTTCTCCACGTTGTGTTAGCTAAGGTTTGGTGCATGTCCACACAGAAGAAATTCCTAAGCATACAGTGACTTAGCTTCTAGCCTTTTGCTTGTATACTAGTTACAGCAGATGAATATTCTCTGCCCACTCAATAATTATATGTGCAGGTAGCCACTCACACATTAGCCAAAACTATATTTGTATATGAGCAAAATATGCAGCCTTTTAACCACTGACAATGAATAGCAATCAGCTGTTGCCAAAATATGGATGTTGTAAAAGTGTCTGTAGAATACTGTCCAATAAGAATGTAACTGTTTAAACAATAGCTGAATAGTATTTTAACTTGATTTAATCCTTGATTTTAATTGTCCAATAGATGTTGATACCAGACCGATATCCTCACCTGCTTGTGTTCTCTGGAGAGAAAAACCAAAGTGGATTCCAGTGTGGCAATGAGATGCACTCCTTTCTTTGTTAAAGTAAGGTGACCTTTCTTAGAGCAGGACCACGACTGGCTGCTTCTCTCCCTCTCTACATCCACACTAGCACCAGTCCAGTCACTAAAGATGCAGGGCTGTAGATGGACACCTTCATACTGCTCTCTTGGTGCAGTCAGACACTCTCCTGTGTGCTGACTCTGCAGAGCATGGTTCTCCGGGAGCCAGCGCCACTCCTGCGTGGATTCATGCGGGCTGCAATCTCCCATTGACAATCTACCACCAGCTTGGACTTGCAGACATTTCCCTAGCAGCTTGTTCCTGATCTTTACGCTTGAGGAGGTCTCTAAGGAAGGGGATGTCAGAATCAATATTTAACATTGAACTGTAAAGCTGTGTTAAATCGTTTTCAAAAGCCATGAATGAAAAATATTACAGTTAGGATTAACCTGCTTACTAATAAAAATATACTATAGGAAAGGCTAAGACACGACGAGCAAACTTTGTTACTTTCCCCTTTAGCGATAAAACCGACAATTTTGTTTTTCTGTGGTATGCGTTTTAACTTACCAATAACAATTAGTACGGCGACAAAATGTAGACAGAGTTGCATTCTTGCCATGGCAGTGCTGTTTGGAGTGTCCCCGTTACTGCGTGCATCTGTTTAGCGACAGTAGCAAGTGTTGGTGGGCGGGGACTAAAGTTTACCCAGGCTCCACTTGGCCCTCCATCACTAGGATGGGTTATTGTCAGGGCAGCCAAGGGCCATGCATTTCTGCTAAAACTTTTAAAGAGGACTACTACTGATTTAGTAATGTAACATATACAATTTATTTATTCATGTAACCCTATAAAACACCATGGGCTAATGTTTTCCAGTTCCAATTTTTGATGGGTGCTTAAGAAAGTGTGACCGAACAGTCATTTTCACAAGCCAACTTAGTCCCTGTCCTATATGTTCAACAAATTTTAACCAGTTTAACTTTTGTATGTAAGAGCCACAAAAATAATGTTTAGCTAACAGGGGCAATATCCTTGGAATGCAAGGAAGTCTGTTTACAAGCAGTGTGCAGAAACTCCATGGACTACTAATTAGATCTGAAGATCATAAATCTGTTAAAAGTGTTCAGTCTTCAAAGTTGAATGGGATTGCCCACCCAGTACTGTGAGAAATGGGACAGTTTTTATAGCCTTGCATGGTCACATGATGTTTTTTCGTGTCATGATGCACTTCCTAAGAATGTGTTGACCAAAATGTTTATTAAAATGATTTGTAAAAGAAATACCACTCAGTTTGACATTTACTTATTTTTCACATTTTCACAAAACACAAAAGAATTTCATATTTTAATGTTAGCGCTGGCTGCAGAATAGATTAGTTCATTATGGCAGATGTTTTACAGTTTTATATGAACAATTAAAGCTCTGTTTGTTTGTCAGTCCCCGTTCCACTTTGTGAAGGTTGGAAAAGGGACATGTAAGATGGTGGTGCTTCTTCCTGTGGAAACTGAGGATTCATTGTAGTAACCTGAGGGGCCACGGGGTGGGCCATGAACGGTGGTGTTTCTGAAAAGCCATACAGAGTGGGCTGGTAAGGAATTTGGTTGTTATGAGCCACTTGAAATGTTTTGTACACATTAGGCACTGGAGGTAGGTATGCATATTCATCTGGTACAGCATAAGGGTCAGGATTAGGAAAGTCACTGTAACTTGGGCCCCCTATAGCCCCAGCAGGGTAGGTAGGTAGGCCACTATTATCAGCCAGCTGTGCAGCAGCTGCAGGAACAATGATCAGTGGAAACACTACCTCTGGATCAAGGGCAAAACTGATGTCGAAATATGTCTGTTACAAAAAAAGATATGTTACCAAGGATGTTCTCATATACAGCCTAATTAAACTGACATAATAACCTAAACTGACAAATGTGTTACATATTACAGGTAGAAATGCTTTATTAAACTCTACAAAGCACCTCTTTTTGTGTACTGTTATGAAGTATGACCTTTATTTATATTAGAAAATAAAATACTGGGCTTTAGCTTGATACAAAAGCACAGTTTACTAACCAAACATGCGTGCAGCATAACTTCAGAGTGGATCTTTCTCCTACCAAAAAGATGATTAGAAAAGACCACATTACAAACCTTAATGTAATGCTCAACAGTGATAATCTCACAGTTGTGGATACTGTAAATGTCAGTGGGGATTGTTACTGGGCTTGTGACACTCCCCCCAAAGTCAGGCGCAATAGGGTCTCCAACAACTTTGCACAAAGTTAGATGCTCAGTTTTTTGTTTTTTTTGGAAGCATATGTATGATACACAGTTTCCTGCTCAATACTGAATTTGACCCTCATTTTCTTGGAAGAGTGACTGGTTATTTTAGCAATTACAGTCAAAGTATCACCTGTGGAGAAAGAAAAATGTACTAGTAGGCTATAGATTCTTTAAGTGCAGATGTATTTCAATATAAAATCATGCTTCTCAATACTCATTAAATGACAGTAAAATGTGATTTTGTGTATGTATAGCTGCTGTATTTTACCTGGCGAGCACACCTTTTTGTTCACAGTTGCACTCATATGGAGGTGGCCTTTTGAGAATATTCCCAATTCTTTGTATACTGAGCCAGCCTGAGGGGTCTAGTGAATGACACGGATAAGTATTAATTCTCACCCATTGCATTTCCAAAGTGAACTTCTCATTTTTGTCCCTGGAGGGCTACAACTACAATAGGAGTAATTAAGAAGTATCCCCCAACATGTCATCTAAAAAACTGTGTGCATGGAGAAAATATCTACAACTTAAAACTTACAACTGACTTACCTGGTCAGTGAAAATAAAAGACCTGGAAACAAAATGTAGTTCCTCTTGTGCTTTAGAAGCTGAGTGCCATAGTCATTTTAGCCTCGAGCACATAGATTAACTTTATATTTTGACACATAAATGGTTTCAATTTTTAATCAGTGGAACTTCCTCTTACCCACCTGGTATTTTAAGATGGAACTCATAGCGATGGTCTCCCTGAGGAAGAAAGGTACCTGCACAGAAGTTCATTTAGGGTTATGTTCTTTATTTCTTTTTATATGAGAACTGATAAAAAGTCTAGATAATAGGTCACTTTGAAATACATTTTTATAGTATCACAGTAGCCAAACATGGGCAACAGGAGGACATAATGTCATAAAAAGATTTTATTAACTATAATGTAGAACTACTGGAAAGCTGTTATAAGGTTTGGTGGAGATAAATAAATATAGCCTAACAACACCTAAAGAAATCCAGAAATCAATAAAACTAATAACAATAACAACAATAATAATAATTATTAATTAAATAAGGTGGTTTTGTTACTGTATTTTCACCAAACCAACTTTTAGCGACAATAGTATTAGTTATTAATTATATATGAAATAAATTAACATTTTGATAGAATAGATGAAATTTGCTGTATCCTAGTGCATTTAAGATGACATCATTACATTTTAGTTGCTATAGAGTGAGTCAAATTATGGAAAATTAAGGTATTATGTAATATGGTATTAGTCACGGGGAATGAAGTAAATAAATAAATTCAATAGCTTCAAGATAAACAAATGTATTTTCCCCAAACTACTTTAAAATAATAAATTTAATGTAGTGGCACCATGCACACCTCTTTTTTTTTCACTTTTATGTTTTTTTGGATTTTATAATTAATTTTATATATAGAAAAACATTTTTTTTTTTAAATAGCGTTCAGGTCATGTGACCTAGTCACTTCAATCCACTTTAAATTAATAGTACAAGCCTAGTAGTATCATGCACACCACTTTTTTTTTTTTTTTTAATTTTCTCAAAATCAAGGAATTTTTAAAATAGTTATTTGGGAACACATGCACAGAAAGTCAACTTAGACATAAGGGCCCTAGGTCGGAGGTTAATTATTGACTTTGTAATTATTGACTCCGGCTGAATATCTTTGACACTCGGGTGAAGAGAGGGGTGGAGGTGTCAACTGATCACCACCTGGTGGCGAGTTGGATCCGATGGCGGGGCAACTAGATAGTTGGGAACGTTTGACCGAGTCCCCTGTCAGAGAGATTTTTACTTCCCACCTCCGGCAGAGCTTTGACCAGATTCCGAGAGAGGCTGGACACAATGAGTCCGAGTGGACCATGTTCTCCACCTCCATTGTCAACGTGGCCACTCGGAGCTGTGGCCGTAAAGTCTCCGGTGCCTGTCGTGGCGGTAACCCCCGAACCCGTTGGTGGACCCCGAAAGTAAAGGAAGCTGTCAAGATGAAGAAGGAGACCTATCGAGCCTGGTTGGCTCTTGGGATTGCCGAGGCTGCTGATAGGTACCGCCAGGCCAAGCGGGCTTCAGCCCGGGTGGTTGTGGAGGCTAAAACTTAGGTCTGGGAGGAGTTTGGTGAGGCCATTGAGAAGGACTATCGGTTGGCCTCGAAGAAATTCTGGCAAACCGTCTGGCGCCCCAGGAGGGGGAGGCAGTGCCCTGCCAACACTGTTTACAGTGGAAGTGGGGACCTGCTGACTTTAACTGAGGACATTGTTGGGCGGTGGAAGGAATACTTCGAGAATCTCCTCAACCCCACCAACACGTCCTCAACTGAGGAAGCAGAGGCCGAGGGCTCAGAGGTGGATTCGCCCATCACCCAAGCTGAAGTCACTGAGATAGTTGGAAAGCTCCTCAGTGGAAAGGCACGGGGGGTGGATGAGATACACCCTGAAGTACCTCAAGTCTCTGGATGTTGTGGGGCTGTCTTAGCTGACACGCCTCTGCAACATTGCATGGTGGTTATTGATAGTACCTCTGTGGGGGTCTGGGCGTCTCTGCTTAGGCTGCTGCCACCGCGACCCGGCCCCGGATAAGTGGTAGAAGACGAATGGATGGATCACAGCCGACCCTTCTCACCTTCTCACTCTGGACATGGACTATTTGAGTCACTCCCCTCGGGCAGGAGGCTACGGTCCATTCGGACCAGTTTGTGAATCTTGTTCACCGACAATGACAATAAACCTTTTCTGATTCTGATTCTGATTTGAAGTGACATATTTACAAGACCCAGATAGCTAGCAGATTTTTTTATTTTAATAAAGAGAAATTAAAAGAGAAAAAAACACAATAAAAAGAGGTGTGGGTGATTCTGCCAGACTAGTATTAAAGGATTATGGTATTTGAGGGAAGTAGATAAGAGTTTTTAAATAAAAAATTCATTTAAATAAAAAAATAAAGACAAACGTGAAAAAAAATAAGTGTGCATAGTGCTACGAGGCGAGTACTGTTAATATAAAGTGATTTGAAGTGACTAAGTCACATGACCTAAAAGATATTGAAAAAAATATTTCTTTAAATTATAAAATTGACAAAAATTTGGAAAAAAAGATAAAAGTGGAAATAAAGAGGTGTGGATGGTAGTACCATGCTAGTACTATGGATATGAAGTGGATTGAAGTGACTATGTGACCTGAAAGCTATTTAAAAAATAAACACATTTTTTTTTTTTTATAAAAAAAAAAATAATAATAAAAAAAGACAAAAATGGAAAAAAGAGGTGTGCATGGTACTGCTAGACTGGTACTATGAATTTAAAGTGGATTGACGTGACCAGGTCACTTGACCTGAAAGCTATTGAAAAAAATCAGAGCGAGTTCGTCGCAACCATGACCCAGTAGTCGGACACAGACAACATAACCTCCCAGTGAAAGTATGGAGCCAATATCCAACGTCCAACGTCAATCTAACTTCACTGCGGTCCAGTTTTGGAGGTATGGTCAAGAGTATGTGGTTAGAATTTGGCCCACATCATGTTTTCGCCACATCATGTTTTACATTTATTTACCACACGTGGTCCAGACATCAATAATATTAACTGCGTAAAATGCTTCAAATGCAGATGTGACCCAAAAGAAAATTTCCCTCTAAATTTGAAGGTATGGCAAAGTGTATACGGCTAGGATGTGGCCCACATCTCATTTGCCATGTCATGTTTTCAGTTGCATTCCATGTGTCTCAAAGATCATTTCTGTTATCTGGGCCAAGAGTCTCACCCCCAGAAGTGGGCCCAAAGAGAAATAAGCTCTAATCTTGTAGGTATGGCAATGTGCATTTGTTTAGGCCCATATGTGTTTTGCCATACCAGATCTTAGCCAAAAGTGCCAATTAAATGCCACATTCGGCTTACTTACCCTTCGCGTTTTCTACAATTAGATACTCTTTGGTTTTCAAAAATCTATTGTGCGCAGTATGCGATCTTCGACTATGGCCGTTCCCTTCACTCCAGTGAACATTTGCGTCCCCTTTAGCTTTTACCAAAAGACATTTCAATTTTGTTGGTTCCGTCAAAGTTAAAGCGTGCCTTTTACTGTATCTCCTGCAGAAAACGTGTTCTCCTTGTTGAGTGCGTCATATTTCACTTTGAAGTCCTTTAATGGAGACATTTAGCCACCACTTGGTATTAACATAGAATGTTTAAAACAGCATTACACGCACCTGCTGAGTTGACATAAAAAGGAAGGAACATAGATTGTAAAAATAATGGATGTTGTCGGGAAGGAAGCCTATATCCGGGATCCACCCCAGGCAAAGTTTATGTTGTGCGTGTGTTAGCATCATGCACAAAATTCCTCTGAAGCTGATTACAACAGAATAATGACACCAACGTAAAAATATATTGTGAAACAGCAAGACAAAAGTCTATAGAAGCTCATTTCTCAAGCTTTTTTATATAACAAAGAAGTCATGATTGTAAATATCTTTAAATAGTTTACCTTACCTTACTGTAAGAAAAAAGACAAATTCAAGTTTGATGTATATAGCACATTTACATAGTAACCTGATGACTTTCTAGTAGCTGGACAAACTTTACTGAAAACATCCAGTAAACAATGTGCAACAAACTCTGAAAAATAGTAATATTATTATTTATGTACTACAGTGACTTGATCAAAAGCAACATTTCATTATTTTGCATCAGATGAAGGGAAAAGGAGTTCATATGATGGAGGCTTATCGTTTGACTCAGACAAGAAGTCTTCAGTCATCATTGGTGCAGAATGCATTGTTAGTCCGGAAGGGACTGTTGGTGGACAAGGTACAAGTGGTGCTGAAAAACAACATGGTGGAAAAGGCTCATTGTTGTCTGAAAGAACAGTTGCACATGTGCTGTATGTCGGTGGAGCAGATGTATACCTGATGTATTAGCAAACAAAGCAGGACCAGCTGGGTACTGAGATGAGGTTGCTGGATATAAAGACCCGCTTGAATGTGGGGATGGAGGATAAGGACCTGCAAATGCTACAGGTGGAGGGAAGTCACTGTTGCTTGGGCCTCCAACAGCTCCTGCTGGATAAGGTATGACACCATCTCCAGGAGATAAGCCACATGGTATGATGACCACTGGAAACACAACCTCTGGGTCAGAGGAAAAGCTGATATCTAAATATACCTGAGAAATATAATTTTCATTAGAGCATGTTGCCATTCTCAAACAACTATACTTTTTATGTCTGCATATGTCTTTTACCTTTACGTGGTACTCCACTGACAATATTTCACAATTGAGAATGGTCAGTGTTGCATCAAAAGGAATCTTTAATAAACAATGAAATTCTTTCTGAGTTTTTGGTTTCATGTAGTCTTCAACTTGTTTCTGAATAACTATTTTTTCACGTTTAGTACTTCCACTTGCATGGTACGCCACATCCCGGATTAAACTGAATTTGGGTTTCATGTCTTTGGATGAAGAATTGTTGATTTTTGCAACAACTGACACAGTGTCTCCTGTGAGAAAAACATGTATGTTACCGAAGAGTCTTTGGATATTTTAGAAAGGATATGCTATAGTATATGCTATGACCTACCATAGCTGAACAAGCTTACCTGGAGTATAACCTCTCCTGTCAACTGTGACATCCATCTGAACAAATCCCTTACTGAAAATTCCAAGCTCCTTGTTTGTAGAATCAAACTGTTGATACTAAAGCACAAAAGAGGTTACCTACTAGTTTTTTCAAATATTTGTGTAGGGGTTAAATATTAAATGGGTGAGTAGTCTGGAAGCAGGTTAGTTTTATTGCATATTGTTTTAAGTATTTTCAGTAGTCATACACCATATACAATCTGTTCTTAAAAGAGAGATAGGTGACACTGAAAGAGATATTATCATACACACCATCAGTTGATTGAGATCTGGAACTGACTTTGAGGTAAAACAGATCTCTTTGTCAATTGAGCGGTCTATTCTCCAACTTCGGCATAGCTTGGCCACAAGCTTGTAAACAACCTTTCCATGAGATCCCTTAAACGTAGAAGGAAGGCTTCTGCAAACATGATGAGGGTAAGATATTTACTACTTTGAGAAGAACTCCCATTTTGTTTTAAATGTTGGACTTACCCTAATGGAATCTGAATGTTGAAATTAAAGACATGAATCCCTGAAAGAAGTTTTGTGTCTGCAAGAGAAAGAAAATGTAAAAAGTCATTAAAAATAATTAAGAAACATAACTTTATTGGACGTTTATTGTGTTTAGTTTATTACTAGCTTTCTATTAACATCACATAGTGGTTTTGTGTTAAACCTGTAAAATGTATTGGCTTTCTGGGGGTGTTCATTATATATATTTTTTATTCATACATCTTACATTATTTTTAATTATACTTATTATTTACATTGAATCTTTGGAATTGTTTTAGTGGCCTGTTGATCAGATAAATTTGATCTTGGATTTATGAAAAGCTTTCTAACAGACTCAAAAAAAAACATGAAAAGTAGCTGTGCCTACCCTTTGACTCCTTGGCAATCAGAAAGTGTTTCTTCTTGAAGAGTCTCCTGTGAGCACTATAGCTGTCTGAGCTATCGGAGCTGTCGGAGCTGTCGCTGTGATCTTTGGACCTATGAACATAGGCATCACCTTTAGCTTTTATGAAGAGGCTCGCAATCTTGGTTTCTTTTTCTAGTTTTAGTGTCACTCTTCCAGTTATAATATCTCCCTCCGAAAATGTCCCGTTCTCGTTTAACGCATCGTAAGTCATCGTAAAATTCCTCACAGAAGGCATTTTATTACCAGGACGCGTTAAAACCGAGAAGAGAAGTGAGAAATGACAGTAATGTTTCACAACAATATCCGCACTACGCCTACTGTAGTTATCAAACAACCAAACACAGCTGCTACAGCGAGGGGTTTGCCCATTCCCATTTGGCCACTCCTTAAAGACCTCCCGAGATGGACTGCTGTGGCCTCTACTGCCATCCGCCGTGCAGACCGTGCAAACCCCTACCAAAGGCACCTTTCTGAAATCTAATTCATACATAAAAAGGAATAAGAACTGTGTTTTACAATACATACCAAAATTATTTCTTATTTATTAAAAATGACACCTTTTTAAAGTTATGTTTATTCCATTTACACCAGTTAGATTCAACGGTAATGTACAGTCAGGTCTGTCACTTTTTAATCTGATTTAGCCTACTGTTTAACCTGTTGTGTGTCTGCTACTGTGGAAGCGGTCTTTAATGATCTCAGATAAATGTCTGCAGCTCTAATGCGCTGTCATTTTCTGCCTCTGCCAAAATAAAGTGGTTTCAGCTGCTGTCAAATGACACAGCTTTTATTTTGACAAGATCAAATGAAATGTAGAGTCCCCGTAAACAGTACCTTTACATTGTTACAGAAGAACTTGTGTGCATAGTTTTGCTGCTGTTGGACGTAAATGAGATGAATTTAAGACATGCTTTAAACGTGCAGATGTGTTTAAGGCCCAGGACAGAACGACGCTGAAAGAGAGCGCGGGGTTCACAGAGACTGATGGCTTTATCTGAGTCTGACCGTTAGAACTGCTCACGTTTATTTCCCTCAGTTTTCTTTCCAAACTCAAAAAATGTATAGTTCACATTAACAATTTTCAGAGGCCCTGATAGAAATTTGCTTTTGGCCCAGTTGTGTGCCTAATGAACAGCAAAACGTTGTCCCACATTTGGGGTGAATGACGGGCCAGTTCTGGTCGAAAGTCATACTTTTGTACTTTCACATACCCACTATTAATTAATTTTGAAATAAATGGCTGAAATTAACATAAAAATCATCATATGCATCAATATACTCAAGATGAATTGAAAAATTATTCTGAAATAAATCAACTTTTTAGCTCAATACACTTTACTTAAGACATATTGAGTAAAATGTTGTACATTACAGTAAAACAAATGGAATACACAAAAAACACACATTTGCATCAACAATCAACTACTTGCATTTGTGATTCATATTTCTGTATCACTCATTCCTGCTGCCAGCAAATATTCATCTTTACTTGCTTGTTTGTGGTTTTCCATTGTGTCTGTTAACCTCTGGCACCAGAAGAAGCCACATGAAAAATCCCCACCTCCTCACCTAGAACAGTTGCTGTGAGTGTTTTTTGTTGGACTGCATCTTGAGAAAGCAGAGAGTTTCAAAGAAGATTAGATATTTGTATTTAATGCATGGATTAAATCAGAATCAGGTAAAAACATAAGAGAGATGTAGAGATATTCAGTAATACAGGTCATCACATGGTAAAGAAAAGATTAAAAAATCTCTCTAGTTTAAAGGTATAAGACTTCATTCTCCATCCAAATCCTAACGCAAACTGATCCTAGCTGAAACAGTGCTTAAAAAAACTCGAACCTGAAAAAATATAAGAATTATACAAATGTAGTTCATAAATATACATCAAACCCACAAAAAGGTAACAACTCCCATAAAAATACTGAACAATCCTAAAGCAAGATAAAACCAAGAGTAGGACTAAACAAATACTCAGGACCAGACGATGACTAAGACTATGACTAAGTAAATATTAGATTTAACTAGGTTTAAGCAAGTCCAGAACTAGACAATGACTTGACCATGATTAAATCAATATTCAAAAAGACACTCAGTAATAACTAAACGAAGACTAAGACATAAATCTAAACTGTAATGTGACTATCTCATACAAAAACTATCATGGTGTTTACACATCAATTTAATTTCTAACATAAGATCACCATTAAATGAAATGTTTTTAGGTTCACTTACTTAAAGCTGATGAGACCAAAGATTTGAAAATTGTAAAAATCTTTTTAATTATGTGTCACGCAAACACTTGGGAAAAAAAAAAAAGCAAAAGCATCAGGACTCAGTCTCTAATTCCAAGAGACTCTCTCAATTCTGAGAGCTTTGCAGTAAGTTAAAGTTATGTTAGGGTTCCCATAATTCACTTCAACCATTTGGAGGGAATTTCTCCCCATTGTGAGTTATTGTATTATTATAAACCACTGACAATCATTTTTATTCCCATATGCCATTACTTTAACCAGTGGCGGCTTGTGATGGAAAAAGTAGGGGGGGCTGAGGGAGATTTCTGCTGTTTATTTATTACATTAACACCAAAGTAACAATTTAAAAACAAATAGCATCTAATGTAATTATTAAAGTATGAATTTAGAATGTCCTTGTAGATTTCAAATATTGTTCTTTCAAAGACAAGGGTTTACCAAGTCATACAAGGAAACCATGTCATACAAGGTGAACTTATAATTGCTGTAATTTGCGTCAATATTCAATAAACACAAAGACTGTGCATTACCAATTGTAATGGTGAGCAAGTCAATAAAAATTATTTACATTGTCTCCAGTGTTCACATCATGAATCGTACAGCGAACCACCTCTAAGACAGACAAAAAACAAAAACATCAAAATCCTCCAAGCACTCAGCATCTCCTCTGCTCCTCCAGGGACACAACAGCATCTCCTCTGCTCATCAAGAGACACAACAGCATCTCCTCTGCTCCTCCAGGGACACAACAGCATCTCCTCTGCTCATCAAGAGACACAACAGCATCTCTGGAGGAGCAGAGGAGATGCTGAGTGCTTGGAGGAGCAGAGGAGATGCTGAGTGCTTGGAGGAGCAGAGGAGATGCTGAGTGCTTGGAGGAGCAGAGGAGATGCTGAGTGCCTGGAGGAGCAGAGGAGATGCTGAGTGCCTGGAGGAGCAGATGAGATGCTGAGTGCCTGGAGGAGCAGAGGAGATGCTGAGTGCCTGGAGGAGCAGAGGAGATGCTGAGTGCCTGGAGGAGCAGAGGAGATGCTGAGTGCTTGGAGGAGCAGAGGAGATGCTGAGTGCTTGGAGGAGCAGAGGAGATGCTGAGTGCCTGGAGGAGCAGAGGAGATGCTGAGTGCCTGGAGGAGCAGAGGAGATGCTGAGTGCTTGGAGGAGCAGAGGAGATGCTGTTGTGTCCCTGGAGGAGCAGAGGAGATGCTGAGTGCCTGGAGGAGCAGAGGATATGCTGAGTGCTTGGAGGAGCAGATGAGATGCTGAGTGCCTGGAGGAGCAGAGGAGATGCTGAGTGCTTGGAGGAGCAGAGGAGATGCTGTTGTGTCCCTGGAGGAGCAGAGGAGATGCTGAGTGCCTGGAGGAGCAGAGGATATGCTGAGTGCTTGGAGGAGCAGAGGAGATGCTGAGTGCCTGGAGGAGCAGAGGAGATGCTGAGTGCTTGGAGGAGCAGAGGAGATGCTGTTGTGTCCCTGGAGGAGCAGAGGAGATGCTGTTGTGTCCCTGGAGGAGCAGAGGAGATGCTGAGTGCCTGGAGGAGCAGAGGATATGCTGAGTGCTTGGAGGAGCAGATGAGATGCTGAGTGCTTGGAGGAGCAGAGGAGATGCTGAGTGCTTGGAGGAGCAGAGGAGATGCTGAGTGCTTGGAGGAGCAGAGGAGATGCTGAGTGCCTGGAGGAGCAGAGGAGATGCTGAGTGCTTGGAGGAGCAGAGGAGAGGCTGAGTGCTTGGAGGAGCAGAGGAGATGCTGAGTGCTTGGAGGAGCAGAGGAGATGCTGAGTGCCTGGAGGAGCAGAGGAGATGCTGAGTGCCTGGAGGAGCAGAGGAGATGCTGAGTGCCTGATGGAGAGAAGCAGCTGAGATGATTATGCAGTCACTTGTAAAGAAATTTGGCTCTCCTTTCTTTCTGGGTTGCAAACCTATCAATAACTTTGTTGTTGAAGTTGGGCATGTCTTTCACAATCTTTTTCTCCATAGAAAGCATGGCAAGGGCATTCAGTCTTTCTTGAGACATTGTGCTCCTTAGGAACGTTTTGATTCTTTTTAGAGTGGAGAAGCATCTTTCAGATTCTGCTGATGTCATTGGAGTAGTGATAAGAATTTTCAGAAGATTAACAGTTTCTGAAAATGTGCACTGAAGGTTGTTCTCCATAAAAAACTGATACAGAGGCACTGCACCACTACACTTTTCAAACTCCGGGTTTTCATAGACCAAGGATAATTCTGTCTTCAGTCTAGCCTTGTTCAGCATCGGATAGGCCTCCACGGTGGCATTCAATGCAGCACTTGGAAAGGTTTTAGCATGCTGTGAGAACAGCTCTCCATGCAGCAGTGTTGAACTCACAAGGTGCCCAGTGAACGCAAAGCGCTCCTTTGTCTGAGCCCAGATGGTATCACACACCTGTAAAACATAGAAAATAAATAACATATTAATTGCTATACATAGAACTTAAATTATTAAATTATGTCACAATAATGCAAAAATCAGGTATGAAATACTGTTGTCTAAACCAAAACTAATCAAGGATCTACAATAGAACTAAATCATTGGTGAATTGAGATTAGGAGGAAATCCCAAATAAAATGCAATATGCCAGCAATATGGCAATATGGATGTGTTGCTCAATAGTCGTTTAATGCTCTCATTCGAAACAGTAACATTCTCATTCAGTAATAGTAACATATTTATATTTGTGTACTTTCAAAATGACTACAACATATCATGCCTTTGAAATTATTATACAAGAATAATTATCATTCTAAATTATTATTAGATAGCCTATTCTTTCTGGCGACACCAAAAATTATCCAAAATAGCCTACAGCCAATAACGTTAGCCTTCTTGGCGCCCTATATATTTTTAAAGGTCAACATTTTGATTCATCACAGCGTGATTCTTGATTTAAAAAAAAACCTTGTGACTTTACAATCCGGAAAATAGCTAATTATTTCACGGACCACACTTTCTCAGCAAATGAAGTCCCTAACGGATAAAGTGAATTTGATTTGGCAAAACATTAGTAACTGCTCCAAACATAACACAAAATTAAAAACTATATATAACAACAAAGGACCTTTGAGTGGCACCAGCAGTAACCATGCAGCAGTTTGTGAAGCACTATTGTAGACTAGAGCACAAGAGGCCTATGAAAGTGAAATAGCCTAAGCTGTACCTCAATAGCAATCCGATGTTGTTCTGCGGGTCCCAGTGTCCTCTGTCGCTTGGCAGCTGGAATCTCCTCTTGCACAGTGAATATGGAAGACCTTGTTTAAACATAAAACAATTGATTAATACTACATTATTCTACATTCATGTTATTTCTATGATTTTTCACATTTACCTGATGTTTCTAATGCTGTCGGAAAACTTAGAGATGGCAGCTTTGATGAAGATGGGGTCAATGTTTCGTTTCTGAAGCTGCTGAAAGAGCATGTCGACGTGTGGCATGATTTTGTGAAATAGTTGGAGAAAAAAGCCAAATGTACCATCCTCCAGCATCCTCACAAACCCTCCTGCTTCTCTCACAGTCACAGCATCAAAGTTCCCAGAGTCCTGAATGGTCTTAAAACACTTAAGAAGATCATCCCTGTGCTCATATACAGTGTTCACTGAGCGACTGTGAAAGTTCCATCTTGTTGCACACGCTCTCGGAAGTCTGCTGCCAACAACATCATCAAGCACACTGGTCCGTTTGGGCGACCTTGAAAAAAATGCACAAAATCCACCCAGCTCCGAAAAAAATGTGGATACTTTGGGTATCTTGGAGGTGGCTTGCTGCATTACCAGATTGAGCTGATGTGCGTAACAATGTACGTAGTGTGCGTTTTCATACACATCCATCATTTTACGCTGAACTCCTCCAGTGGCACCACGCATAACGCTCGCTCCGTCATAAACTTGAGCTATTAATTTTGTCTTGTCTTTGGGTGGGATCAATGCACTCAACCTTTCCAAAAGTGCTTGAGCGATGTTTTCAGCATTCGCGTTTTCAATCGGCATGAACTCAAAAAAGCGCTCTTGAATGACGTTGTAGCGGTCGATGTAGCGAAGTACAAGGGCAAGTTGGCACTGGACAGACACGTCAGATGTTTCATCGGCTTGAATGGCAATATAATCCGCCGCAGTCACCTCCTCATGAATGTACTCCTTAACAACAGTCAGCATACAGTCCAGCAGCTCATTCTGAATCGTTTTGGACGTACCTACACAGTAGCTCCCTCCAAGTGCTCCTTCAGAGCAGCGTCCAACGACGAGGCGAAGTTAACAAGGCCCCTAAAAATGCCTGGGTTTTCAGAGGCTTCAGTCTCGTCGTGGCCACGCAAAGCCAATTCAAATGCACCACAAAATTTAACACAGTCAATTAATTTAGAAAGAATATATCGATTCTTGTCCACTTCCTCATTGTGCCTTCTTATACAAAGTCGATGGCCATCATCCAACTGAGTAGCAATGTTAGCCTTCCCCAGCAACGCAAATTTCAGGCAGTTGTCCATATACGTCTTTGTGTGTTCGTGTTTTTTTATTTTTTCCGAAAAATGTTTCATGTCCTGAACACCGTTTTCACACCAGGCTCGATCGGTCGCTGCAGTTTTAAAAAGCAAACAAAGGAAGCAAAACAGCGAGTTAGTTACTCCAGAGCCGGTTAGCCACGGCTTCCTAGCGTACCATGTCCGCGAAAAGCCTCTAGTGTAAGACGCTTCCTTGTCTTTCACCTGCTGTCTGATGTTAATTTGTGGCTGGTCCGGTCCCATTTCTTTTATTTTTTGTTTTTCAGCCAGTGGTCTTCTTTCAAACGGAGTTTGAAGAAGAGATTGCACGGTTTCTTTTTCGTGTGACGCCGACGCCATTGTCAACTCGAATCTCACTGCCGCCGCCGTGGTTGGGTGTGGTCATGCACTGCCGCGTGACCACACCCAACTCATGTTATTCTCCGATGGGCGCAGAGGCAAAGCGCCCATCGGAGAATTATTACTGCGCGTCACTGATTGGTTGAATTGATCATATTTAGTGACGTTTTATAGCATATCAGAGCTCCATTGGTTAGATAGTGAGGGCGCCCTTTCTCAGCGCCCCGAGCATAAAACTACCATAGACTGTAAAAAGAAAACTACACATTTTTGATGTTATGCGGCACATGATGAAGCTGGTAGACAAAAATACCCCCTCCCCCACCCCTCTCCCTCAATCTAGTTTTAAAAACACGTACAGAAGAAAGTCATGTTTTTTTCAAACTGAATTTTTTTTTTTTTTTTTTTTTTTACTTGATAGGAGGGGCGGCGCCCCAGCGCCCATAATAGATCAGCCGCGCCTGACTTTAACATTAGCCCAAGAAACTGAATAAGCAATAGTAAATGAATGTAGGTATTATATATAGTGTGCCATGTTAGTGTTTTAACTCCTGAAGTTGGCCAAAAGACAATTTCCGTCCAATTTACAACTGTATTGCAAAACATGTATTCTTAGCATATGGACCACATCTTATTTGAAACACATTTCTTTTTAACATATCAAACTAGGACCAAAAGCCATTTATTGGTATTTGGGCCAAATAATCACCTCCAGAAGTGTCCCAAAAGAGAAATTCCGTTCAGTTTTGGAGGTATGGTCAAGAGTATATGGTTAGGTTTTGGCCCACATCTGTTTCACCACACCATGTTTTACATCTGTCAAAGTTAAAGTAAGCGTGCCTTTTATTGTATCTCCTGCAGAAAACGTGTTCTCCTTGTTGAGTGCGTCATATTTCACTTTGAAGTCCTTTATTGGAGACATTTAGCCACCACTTGGTATTAACATAGAATGTTTAAAACAGCATTACACGCACCTGCTGAGTTGACATAAAAAGGAAGGAACATAGATTGTAAAAATAATGGATGTTGTCGGGAAGGAAGCCTATATCCGGGATCCACTCCAGGTAAAGTTTATGTTGCGCGTGTGTTAGCATCATGCACAAAATTCCTCTGAAGCTGATTACAACAGAATAATGACACCAACGTAAAAATATATTGTGAAACAGCAAGACAAAAGTCTATAGAAGCTCATTTCTCAAGATTTTTTATATAACAAAGAAGTCATGATTGTGTAAATATCTTTAAATAGTTTACCTTACCTTACTGTAAGAAAAAAGACAAATTCAAGTTTGATGAAAACATCCAGTAAACAATGTGCAACAAACTCTGAAATATTGTATAATATACTGAATAGTAATATTATTATTTATGTACTACAGTGACTTGATCAGAAGCAACATTTCATTATTTTGCATCAGATGAAGGGAAAAGGAGTTCATATGATGGAGGCTTATCGTTTGACTCAGACAAGAAGTCTTCAGTCATCATTGGTGCAGAATGCATTGTTAGTCCGGAAGGGGCTGTTGGTGGACAAGGTAGAAGTGGTGCTGAAAAACCACATGATGGAAAAGGCTCATTGTTGTCTGAAAGAACAGGTGCACATGTGCTGTATGTTGGTGGAGCAGAAGAGAATGGAAGGTTTGCCAGACCTGGGGATGGTGGGTTTAATACTGGTACATTAAGAGGAGGAGGGTGAAGTACAGAAGATGATGATAATGGAGATCCATATGGGTTCGGCTGCTGTTGAACTGGATTGTGGCAGCCCCCTGCTAAGTCTCCAGGGTGCATGCCTGATGTATTAGCAAACAAAGCAGGACCAGCTGGGTACTGAGATGAGGTTGCTGGATATAAAGACCCGCTTGAATGTGGGGATGGAGGATAAGGACCTGCAAATGCTACAGGTGGAGGGAAGTCACTGTTGCTTGGGCCTCCATCAGCTCCTGCCGGATAAGGTATGACACCACCTCCAGGAGATAAGCCACATGGTATGATGACCACTGGAAACACAACCTCTGGGTCAGAGGAAAAGCTGATATCTAAATATACCTGTGAAATATAATTTTCATTAGAGCATGTTGCCATTCTCAAACATCTATACTTTTTATGTCTGCATATGTCTTTTACCTTTACGCGGTACTCCACTGACAATATATCACAATTGAGAATGGTCAGTGTTGCATCAAAAGGAATCTTTAATAAACAATGAAATTCTTTCTGAGTTTTTGGTTTCATGTAGTCTTCAACTTGTTTCTGAATAACTGTTTTTTCACGTTTAGTACTTCCACTTGCATGGTACGCCACATCCCGAATTAAACTGAATTTGGGTTTCATATCTTTGGATGAAGAATTGTTGATTTTTGCAACAACTGACACAGTGTCTCCTGTGAGAAAAACATGTATGTTACCGAAGAGTCTTTGAATATTTTAGAAAGGATATGCTATAGTATATGCTATGACCTACAATAGCTGAACAAGCTTACCTGGAGTATAACCTCTCCTGTCAACTGTGACATCCATCTGAACAAATCCCTTACTGAAAATTCCAAGCTCCTTGTTTGTAGAACCAAACTGTTGATACTAAAGCACAAAAGAGGTTACCTACTAGTTTTGTCAAATATTTGTGTAGGGGTTAAATATTGTTTTAAATTAAGATTGTACTTAAATGGGTGAGTACAGTCCCTGACAAAAGTCTTGTCGCTTATCCATTTTGTAGAAACAAAAGCTCATAACCTGACTTTAAAATTAATCGATTGGTTTTAGAAATGTCTCATATGAAAGCTAAAACACTCCCAAATTATGCTCAATATACTAAAATAAATTTGCTTCACTGAAGAAAGACTGATCATTTAATGAACACAGAAAGGTCAAATTTTGGCAAGACAAAAGTCTTGTTGCCTACAGAAAATTGAACAAATAATTTACTTCAACTACAAAAATATGTTGCATAACATCAGTGAATTAAGTAGTGGTGCTGTGAGATCCATATTTAATATCTTGTATGACTTCCATGAGCTTGAAGGACTACATCTATGCGGTTCGACTATGATTCATACAATTTGTTGATGAAGTCATCAGGAATAGCAAAGAAAGCAGTCTTATCGCTTGACTCAGACAAGAAGTCTTCAGTCATCATTGGTGCAGAATGCATTGTTAGTCCGGAAGGGGCTGTTGGTGGACAAGGTAGAAGTGGTGCTGAAAAACCACATGATGGAAAAGGCTCATTGTTGTCTGAAAGAACAGGTGCACATGTGCTGTATGTCGGTGGAGCAGAAGAGAATGGAAGGTTTGCCAGACCTGGGGATGGTGGGTTTAATACTGGTACATTAAGAGGAGGAGGGTGAAGTACAGAAGATGATGATAATGGAGATCCATATGGGTTCGGCTGCTGTTGAACTGGATTGTGGCAGCCCCCTGCTAAGTCTCCAGGGTGCATGCCTGATGTATTAGCAAACAAAGCAGGACCAGCTGGGTACTGAGATGAGGTTGCTGGATATAAAGACCCGCTTGAATGTGGGGATGGAGGATAAGGACCTGCAAATGCTACAGGTGGAGGGAAGTCACTGTTGCTTGGGCCTCCATCAGCTCCTGCCGGATAAGGTATGACACCACCTCCAGGAGATAAGCCACATGGTATGATGACCACTGGAAACACAACCTCTGGGTCAGAGGAAAAGCTGATATCTAAATATACCTGTGAAATATAATTTTCATTAGAGCATGTTGCCATTCTCAAACATCTATACTTTTTATGTCTGCATATGTCTTTTACCTTTACGCGGTACTCCACTGACAATATATCACAATTGAGAATGGTCAGTGTTGCATCAAAAGGAATCTTTAATAAACAATGAAATTCTTTCTGAGTTTTTGGTTTCATGTAGTCTTCAACTTGTTTCTGAATAACTGTTTTTTCACGTTTAGTACTTCCACTTGCATGGTACGCCACATCCCGAATTAAACTGAATTTGGGTTTCATATCTTTGGATGAAGAATTGTTGATTTTTGCAACAACTGACACAGTGTCTCCTGTGAGAAAAACATGTATGTTACCGAAGAGTCTTTGAATATTTTAGAAAGGATATGCTATAGCATATGCTATGACCTACAATAGCTGAACAAGCTTACCTGGAGTATAACCTCTCCTGTCAACTGTGACATCCATCTGAACAAATCCCTTACTGAAAATTCCAAGCTCCTTGTTTGTAGAACCAAACTGTTGATACTAAAGCACAAAAGAGGTTACCTACTAGTTTTGTCAAATATTTGTGTAGGGGTTAAATATTGTTTTAAATTAAGATTGTACTTAAATGGGTGAGTACAGTCCCTGACAAAAGTCTTGTCGCTTATCCATTTTGTAGAAACAAAAGCTCATAACCTGACTTTAAAATTAATCGATTGGTTTTAGAAATGTCTCATATGAAAGCTAAAACACTCCCAAATTATGCTCAATATACTAAAATAAATTTGCTTCACTGAAGAAAGACTGATCATTTAATGAACACAGAAAGGTCAAATTTTGGCAAGACAAAAGTCTTGTTGCCTACAGAAAATTGAACAAATAATTTACTTCAACTACAAAAATATGTTGCATAACATCAGTGAATTAAGTAGTGGTGCTGTGAGATCCATATTTAATATCTTGTATGACTTCCATGAGCTTGAAGGACTACATCTATGCGGTTCGACTATGATTCATACAATTTGTTGATGAAGTCATCAGGAATAGCAAAGAAAGCAGTCTTACATGCCTCCCAGAGTTCATCAAGATTCTTTGGTTTTGCCGTCCATGCTTCCTCTTTCATTCTATCCAAGACATGCTCAATGATGTTCATGTCTGGTGACTGGGCTGGCCAGTCCTGGAGCACCTTGATCTTCTTCGCCTTGAGGAACTTTGATGTACAGATAGAAGTATGCGATGGAGCAACATCCTTCTGCAAAATTTTACCCCTTTTATGGTTGGGAATGTAAGAGGTAGCTAATACTTCTTGATATTTTTTAGGCTATTGATATTGCCTTCCACCCTGCAAATGTCTCGCACAGCCCCATACTGGATGTAACCCCAGACCATGATTTTTCCGCCACCAAACTTAACTGTTTTGTGGGTGAATCTTGGATCCATGCGGGCTCCAGCAGGTCTCCAGCAGGTCTCCAGCAATATTTGCGGCGGCTGTGATGTAATTCAACCGAGGATTCATCTGAGAAATCTACCTTCTGCCACTTTTCCAGTGTCCATCCTTTTAGCAGGCTGTAGGCCTTGGCAAATGCCACACGTTTTTTTAATTGCCTTTTGTTTAGTGCCGGTTTCTGTGCACTGATTCAACCATGGAGGCCATTTCGGGACAGAATTCTACAAACTGTTCTGGTTGACACAGGAACTTGAGGTGACCAGGCCTGGTGGAGCTCTGCTGCAGTGGAAAAGGGGATGGCCTTGGATTTGCGCATCAACAAATGGTCCTCCTGAGCAGTTGTCTTGTGTCGTCTGCCGGACCTGGGCTTGTCAAAAACATCTCCAGTCTTTTCATATCTTTTTCTTATTTTTTGTACTTGACGCTGAGACACATTGAAGGTCTCAGCCACCTCAGCAGTGGATCTGGTCTTCAGCCTCTTGATAATTAACACTTTGGTCTCAGGGTGGATCTTAGGCATGTTGTCAGAGGTCTGGGGTTCTTTTTATACACTCCCACTAATTGATCAGGAACTGATCACAGGTGAGGCTGTAATCTAGGATTGGGTGCATCATATGACAAGGTGACAAGACTTTTGTCTTGCCAAAATCTGACCTTTCTGTGTTCATTAAATGATCAATCTTTCTTCAGTGAAGCAAATTTATTTTAGTATATTGAGCATAATTTGGGAGTGTTTTAGCTTTCATTTGAGACATTTCTAAAACAAAACGATTAATTTTAAAGTCAGGTTATAAGCTTTTGTTTCTACAAAATGGATAAGCAACAAGACTTTTGTCAGGGACTTGTAGTCTGGAAGCAGGTTAGTTTTATTGGATATTGTTTTAAGTATTTTCAGTAGTCATACACCATATAAAATCTGTTGTTAAAAGAGAGCTAGGTGACACTGAAAGAGATATTATCATACACACCATCAGTTGATTGAGATCTGGAACTGACTTTGAGGTAAAACAGATCTCTTTGTCAATTGAGCGGTCTATTCTCCAACTTCGGCATAGCTTGGCCACAAGCTTGTAAACAATCTTTCCATGAGATCCCTTAAACGTAGAAGGCATGCTTCTGCAAACATGATGAGTATAAGATATTTACTACTTTGAGAAGAACTCCCATTTTGTTTCAAATGTTGGACTTACCCTAATGGAATCTGAATGTTGAAATTAAAGACATGAATCCCTGAAGGAAGTTTTGTGTCTGCAAGAGAAAGAAAATGTAAAAAGTCATTAAAAATAATTAAGAAACACAACTTTATTGGACGTTTATTGTGTTTAGTTTATTACTAGCTTTCCATTAACATCACATAGTGGTTTTGTGTTAAACCTGTAAAATGTATTGGCTTTCTGGGGGTGTTCATTATATATATTTTTTATTCATACACCAAGTATCTTACATTATTTTTAATTATACTTATTATTATTTACATTGAATCTTTGGAATTGTTTTAGTGGCCTGTTGATCAGATAAATTTGATTTTGGATCTGTGAAAAGTTTTCTAACAGGCTCCTGAAAAAAAAAAAAACATGAAAAGTAGCTGTGCCTACCCTTTGACTCCTTGGCAATCAGAAAGTGTTTCTGCTTGAAGAGTCTCCTGTGAGCACTATAGCTGTCGGAGCTGTCGCCGTGATCTTCCGACCAATGAACATTAGCATCACCTTTAGCTTTTATGAAGAGGCTCGCAATCTTGGTTTCTTTTTCTAGTTCTAGTGTCACTCTTCCAGTTATAATATCTCCCTCCGAAAATGTCCCGTTCTCATTTAACGCATCGTAAGTCATCGTAAAATTCCTCACAGAAGGCATTTTATTACCAGGACGCGTTAAAACCGAGAAGAGAAGTGAGAAATGACAAAGTAATGTTTCACAACAATATCCGCACTTACGCCTACTGTAGTTAGCAAACAACCAAACACAGCTGCTACAGCGAGGGGTTTGGCCATTCCCGTTTGGCCACACCTTAAAGACCTCCCGAGATGGACTGCTGTGGCCTCTACTGCCATCCGCTGTGCAGACCGTGCAAACCCCTACCAAAGGCTGGACACATGTCTATATTAGTGTCTTGGGAAAGAACATTTCACACCCACCCAAACCTTTAGACAATCTAATGTAAAATAAATAGGCGGTTATTTTTTTTTAATGAGTCTTTCACATATTTCATAAAGAGAAAGTTATTAGATTTAATAGACTACTGCGCATGCGCTTGTATAATGGTAACTCGTCTCTTGCACAGGCACAGTCCGTCCTCTGAAGCTTTCTCCAGGTGTTTGTAATGTTTCAATAATTGTATGTTTTAAGAACTCTTTAACAGATTATTCATAGAAATGAGATTATTACTAATGAGCATGTCCTTATCTGGTTAATGTTTGCCAAAGTGGTTGTAGCTTTAACGTTAAGTATATAGGCTAGCTAGCCAACTATTCCCTAATTGCTAAAAAAAACTACAGGTGTGCTATTTGGATGATGAGTTAAATACAGTGGGCTAAGTTAAGTTACGTTTGAAGTAAACAAAAAAACTTAGCCAGAAAAGACATTCTTGTTTTTGCCTTGTATTAGAAATGAGCGTATGCCCCCCCACCCCGCCCCCCCTAAGACGTTTTAAGATTTAGGTAGGATAAATTATAGTTTATAGCATTTTCAAGGTCCTGTTTAGCCTACTCAAGATGCGACGGAGATGGTTGTCAGTCAAACAGAGAAATTTAGATAAGAAGTCAGACACAAACAACTCAACAGCAGGTTTTAGACTTGATGTAGGCATAACATATGCTAGTAATAGTAGCATAAGGATATATAATTGTAGAAAACCCCTAAAGATTAATGCCAATTTTTTTTTTGTTAAGAATTGCAGAGATTAAACTCACAAAACAGATACAACAGTAACAGCTTTCATGTCATGTGTATGGCTGTCTCTATACTACCCATACTACCAACTAATAACTTTTCATAGCATATAGAGGCAATATTCTAATAATGCAAATCAATGCTGCTGGGGTTTTTTTTTGTCTATCGGAGGCCTTATTAGTAGTCTGTATCTGTATGACCAACTCATACTCGCGTATAACATTTTCTTGAACATATGCTGTATGTTTTGTAGAATTGCACAGGTAAATACTATTATAAAAGTCTTGTTGTTTTGTAATTGATCCATTAATGGCAAGGACTTAAATCACAGCAGTTGGTAGAAGCTCATTAATCTATGGTGTGTGCACTTGCTTGGATAGGTTGTATCCAGGCGCGGCTGATCTATTATGGGCGCTGGGGCGCCGCCCCTCCTATCAAGTAAAAAAAAAAAAAAAAAAAAAAAAAAATTCAGTTTGAAAAAAACATGACTTTCTTCTGTACGTGTTTTTAACACTAGATTGAGGGAGAGGGGTGGGGGAGGGGGTATTTTTGTCTACCAGCTTCATCATGTGCCGCATAACATCAAAAATGTGTAGTTTTCTTTTTACAGTCTATGGTAGTTTTATGCTCGGGGCGCTGAGAAAGGGCGCCCTCACTATCTAACCAATGGAGCTCTGATATGCTATAAAACGTCACTAAATATGATCAATTCAACCAATCAGTGACGCGCAGTAATAATTCTCCGATGGGCGCTTTGCCTCTGCGCCCATCGGAGAATAACATGAGTTGGGTGTGGTCACGCGGCAGTGCATGACCACACCCAACCACGGCGGCGGCAGTGAGATTCGAGTTGACAATGGCGCCGGCGTCACACGAAAAAGAAACCGTGCAATCTCTTCTTCAAACTCCGTTTGAAAGAAGACCACTGGCTGAAAAACAAAAAATAAAAGAAATGGGACCGGACCAGCCACAAATTAACATCAGACAGCAGGTGAAAGACAAGGAAGCGCCTTACACTAGAGGCTTTTCGCGGACATGGTACGCTAGGAAGCCGTGGCTAACCGGCTCTGGAGTAACTAACTCGCTGTTTTGCTTCCCTTGTTTGCTTTTAAAACTGCAGCGACCGATCGAGCCTGGTGTGAAAACGGTGTTCAGGACATGAAACATTTTTCGGAAAAATAAAAACACGAACACACAAAGACGCATATGGACAACTGCCTGAAATTTGCGTTGCTGGGGAAGGCTAACATTGCTACTCAGTTGGATGATGGCCATCGACTTTGTATAAGAAGGCACAATGAGGAAGTGGACAAGAATCGATATATTCTTTCTAAATTAATTGACTGTGTTAAATTTTGTGGTGCATTTGAATTGGCTTTGCGTGGCCACGACGAGACTGAAGCCTCTGAAAACCCAGGCATTTTTAGGGGCCTTGTTAACTTCGCCTCGTCGTTGGACGCTGCTCTGAAGGAGCACTTGGAGGGAGCTACTGTGTTCAGAGGTACGTCCAAAACGATTCAGAATGAGCTGCTGGACTGTATGCTGACTGTTGTTAAGGAGTACATTCATGAGGAGGTGACTGCGGCGGATTATATTGCCATTCAAGCCGATGAAACATCTGACGTGTCTGTCCAGTGCCAACTTGCCCTTGTACTTCGCTACATCGACCGCTACAACGTCATTCAAGAGCGCTTTTTTGAGTTCATGCCGATTGAAAACGCGAATGCTGAAAACATCGCTCAAGCACTTTTGGAAAGGTTGAGTGCATTGATCCCACCCAAAGACAAGACAAAATTAATAGCTCAAGTTTATGACGGAGCGAGCGTTATGCGTGGTGCCACTGGAGGAGTTCAGCGTAAAGTGATGGATGTGTATGAAAACGCACACTACGTACATTGTTACGCACATCAGCTCAATCTGGTAATGCAGCAAGCCACCTCCAAGATACCCAAAGTATCCACATTTTTTTCAGAGCTGGGTGGATTTTGTGCATTTTTTTCAAGGTCGCCCAAACGGACCAGTGTGCTTGATGATGTTGTTGGCAGCAGACTTCCGAGAGCGTGTGCAACAAGATGGAACTTTCACAGTCGCTCAGTGAACACTGTATATGAGCACAGGGATGATCTTCTTAAGTGTTTTAAGACCATTCAGGACTCTGGGAACTTTGATGCTGTGACTGTGAGAGAAGCAGGAGGGTTTGTGAGGATGCTGGAGGATGGTACATTTGGCTTTTTTCTCCAACTATTTCACAAAATCATGCCACACGTCGACATGCTCTTTCAGCAGCTTCAGAAACGAAACATTGACCCCATCTTCATCAAAGCTGCCATCTCTAAGTTTTCCGACAGCATTAGAAACATCAGGTAAATGTGAAAAATCATAGAAATAACATGAATGTAGAATAATGTAGTATTAGTCAATTGTTTTATGTTTAAACAAGGTCTTCCATATTCACTGTGCAAGAGGAGATTCCAGCTGCCAAGCGACAGAGGACACTGGGACCCGCAGAACAACATCGGATTGCTATTGAGGTACAGCTTAGGCTATTTCACTTTCATAGGCCTCTTGTGCTCTAGTCTACAATAGTGCTTCACAAACTGCTGCATGGTTACTGCTGGTGCCACTCAAAGGTCCTTTGTTGTTATATATAGTTTTTAATTTTGTGTTATGTTTGGAGCAGTTACTAATGTTTTGCCAAATCAAATTCACTTTATCCGTTAGGGACTTCATTTGCTGAGAAAGTGTGGTCCGTGAAATAATTAGCTATTTTCCGGATTGTAAAGTCACAAGGTTTTTTTTTTTTTAAATCAAGAATCACGCTGTGATGAATCAAAATGTTGACCTTTAAAAATATATAGGGGCGCCAAGAAGGCTAACGTTATTGGCTGTAGGCTATTTTGGATAATTTTTGGTGTGCGCCAGAAAGAATAGGCTATCTAATAATAATTTAGAATGATAATTATTCTTGTATAATAATTTCAAAGGCATGATATGTTGTAGTCATTTTGAAAGTACACAAATATAAATATGTTACTATTACTGAATGAGAATGTTACTGTTTCGAATGAGAGCATTAAACGACTATTGAGCAACACATCCATATTGCCATATTGCTGGCATATTGCATTTTATTTGGGATTTCCTCCTAATCTCAATTCACCAATGATTTAGTTCTATTGTAGATCCTTGATTAGTTTTGGTTTAGACAACAGTATTTCATACCTGATTTTTGCATTATTGTGACATAATTTAATAATTTAAGTTCTATGTATAGCAATTAATATGTTATTTATTTTCTATGTTTTACAGGTGTGTGATACCATCTGGGCTCAGACAAAGGAGCGCTTTGCGTTCACTGGGCACCTTGTGAGTTCAACACTGCTGCATGGAGAGCTGTTCTCACAGCATGCTAAAACCTTTCCAAGTGCTGCATTGAATGCCACCGTGGAGGCCTATCCGATGCTGAACAAGGCTAGACTGAAGACAGAATTATCCTTGGTCTATGAAAACCCGGAGTTTGAAAAGTGTAGTGGTGCAGTGCCTCTGTATCAGTTTTTTATGGAGAACAACCTTCAGTGCACATTTTCAGAAACTGTTAATCTTCTGAAAATTCTTATCACTACTCCAATGACATCAGCAGAATCTGAAAGATGCTTCTCCACTCTAAAAAGAATCAAAACGTTCCTAAGGAGCACAATGTCTCAAGAAAGACTGAATGCCCTTGCCATGCTTTCTATGGAGAAAAAGATTGTGAAAGACATGCCCAACTTCAACAACAAAGTTATTGATAGGTTTGCAACCCAGAAAGAAAGGAGAGCCAAATTTCTTTACAAGTGACTGCATAATCATCTCAGCTGCTTCTCTCCATCAGGCACTCAGCATCTCCTCTGCTCCTCCAGGCACTCAGCATCTCCTCTGCTCCTCCAGGCACTCAGCATCTCCTCTGCTCCTCCAAGCACTCAGCATCTCCTCTGCTCCTCCAAGCACTCAGCATCTCCTCTGCTCCTCCAAGCACTCAGCATCTCATCTGCTCCTCCAGGCACTCAGCATATCCTCTGCTCCTCCAGGCACTCAGCATCTCCTCTGCTCCTCCAGGGACACAACAGCATCTCCTCTGCTCCTCCAGGGACACAACAGCATCTCCTCTGCTCCTCCAAGCACTCAGCATCTCCTCTGCTCCTCCAGGCACTCAGCATCTCCTCTGCTCCTCCAAGCACTCAGCATATCCTCTGCTCCTCCAGGCACTCAGCATCTCCTCTGCTCCTCCAGGGACACAACAGCATCTCCTCTGCTCCTCCAAGCACTCAGCATCTCCTCTGCTCCTCCAGGCACTCAGCATCTCATCTGCTCCTCCAGGCACTCAGCATATCCTCTGCTCCTCCAGGCACTCAGCATCTCCTCTGCTCCTCCAGGGACACAACAGCATCTCCTCTGCTCCTCCAAGCACTCAGCATCTCCTCTGCTCCTCCAGGCACTCAGCATCTCCTCTGCTCCTCCAGGCACTCAGCATCTCCTCTGCTCCTCCAAGCACTCAGCATCTCCTCTGCTCCTCCAAGCACTCAGCATCTCCTCTGCTCCTCCAGGCACTCAGCATCTCCTCTGCTCCTCCAGGCACTCAGCATCTCCTCTGCTCCTCCAGGCACTCAGCATCTCCTCTGCTCCTCCAGGCACTCAGCATCTCATCTGCTCCTCCAGGCACTCAGCATCTCATCTGCTCCTCCAGGCACTCAGCATCTCCTCTGCTCCTCCAAGCACTCAGCATCTCCTCTGCTCCTCCAGCACTCAGCATCTCCTCTGCTCCTCCAGCACTCAGCATCTCCTCTGCTCCTCCAGAGATGCTGTTGTGTCTCTTGATGAGCAGAGGAGATGCTGTTGTGTCCCTGGAGGAGCAGAGGAGATGCTGTTGTGTCTCTTGATGAGCAGAGGAGATGCTGTTGTGTCCCTGGAGGAGCAGAGGAGATGCTGAGTGCTTGGAGGATTTTGATGTTTTTGTTTTTTGTCTGTCTTAGAGGTGGTTCGCTGTACGATTCATGATGTGAACACTGGAGACAATGTAAATAATTTTTATTGACTTGCTCACCATTACAATTGGTAATGCACAGTCTTTGTGTTTATTGAATATTGACGCAAATTACAGCAATTATAAGTTCACCTTGTATGACATGGTTTCCTTGTATGACTTGGTAAACCCTTGTCTTTGAAAGAACAATATTTGAAATCTACAAGGACATTCTAAATTCATACTTTAATAATTACATTAGATGCTATTTGTTTTTAAATTGTTACTTTGGTGTTAATGTAATAAATAAACAGCAGAAATCTCCCTCAGCCCCCCCTACTTTTTCCATCACAAGCCGCCACTGGTTGTATCCCCGCATCGGAGAAAGGGTGCCTTGGTCAAGTCCAGTCTTTATTAAGATTAATGAACAGCTTGACATTTTTAGTCCTCTGTCTGAATCGATAATTTTAATACTCATGAGGGCCAATGGGGATCTAAGCTTGTGGAACACACATTGTGGCCACAGGGCACATGTTAAATGTCCAAGTGGTAATCAATGCAAAGAAATTAGCTATTGATCTTTTATAGTTTTGTAATAGGTTATCTATTGGTTTGCTCTTTTGGAAAATTCCGATATCAGTCGGATAGAATTGTGTTGGTAATATTGCTTTCGGCTGTGTGTGTGTTTGTGTAAGTGTACATACCTCTTTCTTGTCAGTATGTGTGATCGCTTGTATGTGCAGGGTCATGTTCTAATTAGCACAGAGGGCAGATTGTAAATAATGTTGTGCAAAATATTGGTGAGCTCTGTCACACCACATTTTATATTTTAATTGAGACTGGAAAAGTAACATTATATATATTTGGTTTGTAGACAGTTACACATAAATATGTCATCACTATTTTCATAGTGTAAGCAATTCATATAAAATGTTTTGTCACCTGCATTGGAAGTTTTTTCAGTTGGTTTGTTACTTTCTCATTGTATTTTAGCTGCAAATGTGACATGATCACAAAACTATTTTTTTGCTCTTTGTTCCATCCAGGCTATGTTTATAGGATATATCATTACTGTGAACTACGCATGGATCTGCTGAGCTGGGGTAGTGGGAGCTGGCCCGGTCCAGCCAGGGCATACATAACACCTGTCTGGAATAAGAGCATCTGACAGAGTTCACAGTGATCAGACATGGCCCGGTGAAGGTAATAGCTTGTGAATCAAATATCTCCATTCTGGTGACAGGTTGTTTTATTGTACTTTCTTAGTGTCTAACTCTAGGACTTGAAACATATGCAATAAAACATAAACTGTTAATAAGTCTCTGTCATGTTATCAATGGTTATCTATTTTTTTCAATCCACAGTTTTGTTATTGTTACTTGGGTTTGCCATATGACATGCAATGAACAGAAGTAAATAATAAAATTTAATTAGCATTTTGAATAATGTCAAAAATGGTCATATTGCAGGCTATGCTGCTGCTAGTGCCCAGAGCAGTTTAAATAATGACCATGCAGACATGGAAAGAATTCTTTGGTTTATTCAAAATGGTGGCAAATAACTAAAACAGAGTAGCATGTCTTTGTATTGTTGTAATGTACATCATACTAGACATATTCTGTATAGTCACAGATGTCTGTTAAATGACCATAAAAATATCAATGTAAAGTCTAAAACTTAGGTGTGAAAAACAACTAAAGGTAAAAGAAATCCATGACGCCAGTAAATATATTTACTTTCTTTTAGGTTTTTCCTTTAGGTAATAGTCTGTTTATTTGTCAGTTGATAGAAACCATGACTACAAGAAGAAAGGAGGTTCCTTCAGTACATTAGCTGGCAGCAGTAATAAATCAGTAGCCTAGATAAGTCTTATAGATCACCCCAACACAGGGATCCTATACCACTGCCATCATTACAGGAAAAAGGTGACGTTTTTGATTGATTAAAATGGTCCAGGGTAGCTTAGGTTAAATCATTTTAAGTGATGTGACATTGCAGTTTCACATATCATATTTCTGTCAAGACAATGATGGTGGAAAGCATTGTCAAGGCATAAGATCTGACAACAGCAGATATCTGTGGGGACCGAAGTAGATTTATGAGAAGGTTTTAGTGGTCTGAGGGAGATGAGAGAGAGTAAAAAGTGGTCTTTTTGTGCATTGTCACTTCCCAAGTGACTGTAAATTTTATTCCAGTGCTGTTGGGAATTGGAGACATTTACACATCCTGACAAATTGCATGATGTAAAAGTATTTACTGGTCTTGTTCTCTCTTTATACTTAACTACCTCAAAACCACATACACAAATATTTACCTAGTGCAAATTCATATGACACACATTTATGTGCTCTACCTGGGTTCTATCTGTCACAGTGAGGGGAGCTATGCGCTGATAATGTTAGTCATAATGATTTTATTTCTGCCACAACAAGATTTCCCCTTTCACTTTGTAGTTTAAAAAAAGTAATTTTGGTAGAAAGTTGTTAATGTTTTACAAAGAAGAATTATAGATACTTCATAATACAGTTTGCTGTGTTAGTTATGTTTTCATTGGATTTCTGTCCTGCAAAACCAAATATGAAATTAGGATTTGGATGTAAATCTATTTTAAATATTTAGTTTCTATAAACCTATAAATCTACAATTATACACAAATGTAATTTTGTATTTGTTGTAGACATAAATACTAATTTGAATGAAGATTATGAAATACATTTTTGTCTCAATTCTAGATTATAAATTGAAAGTGAGGGGCTGCCACTGGGTGGCAGTGTGAGACTGCCTATAAGAATGTGTAGGTTAGGAACACTGGTGGGGGAAGCAAGGGCGAGGGAGCCCCGCACTTAGCTCTTACTCAGACAGAGCTATAATTTACTAATAGTGCGGGAGCCGCCATTGTTGTTATCTTTTAATAGATTTGAATGAGGGAAAGCAGGTGCCTGTTGTTAATGTGTCCAATTGCCCAAGTTGTCTACAGAATTTGGGGCATCCATCACTGTCGATGAGGGTGACACCCTGTCGTTCTACTTCATGCAGTGGGCCAGTCGGGCTGAGCTAGTAACAGATGAGGCTTCTCTTTCCTCCAGACGCCTACAGTCACGCTGCCATACATACCCATGCATGCATTATATTCACACAATGCACACATTCATACCACCTTTTAGAAAACGACTCAAACTTGTATTAAAAATAAAATTACCATCAAATTACAGTACATCATATAAGTTATTAACCTTTATTACAATGTTTTAGTCATAGAGACAAGATATTTAATCTTAGTAAAGTAATAATTTATGTATCTTTTACAAGTGGTGCCTGGGATTTCTGACCTTCCAGCTGTACTCTTAGCTTATCGTGCCATGCCTTGTTGCTGCAGGTTTGCCATCCGACCTGAAAAACAACCCGTCCAGCTGTGTTTCTTTACTGGGGCTGAGAGTAGGAGGGTATGCAGAGGTGCCTGCTAATACCTTGTTAGAACTGTTTCAGTTGCTGGGTCCCAGTGAGGTCAGTGTCAGGACCACTTTAGTTTGATGCTCTTGATCTGTTGGATAAAGGCAAAGGCTCAACTACTGGCTGTTGGTGACCTATCTCTGTTTTTGGAAACAAAGCCTTTATTGTTGTGGGAAAGGTTTTGTAGAAATGATATAATTAAAAGGTTTAGTGAATGAATGCAGTTTTACACATAATGTTTCTGAGGAACAATAAAATGTTTTGTCTTAAAATGAATGTGTAACTGGAAATGAACTGAAATTATTAGTACACATTAGATGCATTGGGTTGTATTTAGTTAAATATTAAATTCCTAGACCTTGTAATCTAATGCCTTTTCAGAAAAAAATTGGAACATTGACCAATCTTCTATCTAATCCTTCATTGTTGTTTAGGGCACAATTAGGTCTCTCTATATTTAAAGGGAGTACACAAGTAAAGAGAAAGACAGAACAATGTAGATAGCAGGCAGAGCAACGAACAGCCAAAAAATACTTGCAGTATTTCTTTTCGGATCTCTGGTTATGGTCTATTCTGACAGTGGCTACTATAGTGAATGTTTTTTCACTAGGACTAAATAGCCTCGAACATGGAGAGATATATTCAAATTTTCTATGTCTATGCCTTTCTTTGGAGTCATCTGAGCCTGTGGGACAATCCATGGTTACATGTGTATTTTAATGTCTTGCTTAATGTTTGTCAAACTGAAGCTTTCCTTCTGCACGACAACTTCAGTATTTCTGTGTTGAGAGCAGAACTGAGTGTAGCTTTGGTAATAAATAGCCGGTTTTATAATAAATCTATATATTTTTTTTTTTTTACAAAATCCCTTTTTAAAGAAAGGTGAGGGAGCAGAAAAATGGAGGGAAAATAACCCCTAGGACCTTTTGCTCATGCTTTGTTCTTCCTCGTTCTTTTGTAACCCCCAACATTTGATTTAATTGGGCAGGGTGAGCTTTAAGTTTTGCACTCTTTGGCTTTTTAAGGTTAATCGTGGGACACAAGTGTTTATGCTGGTGTAATGTGGGCTTAACACTCACTCAGCAAAGCACACTGCGTTTGAAATATGTAGTTTACTGTCCCGCTGCCCCTACCTCTCTTTCTCCCACCACTCTGTGCCCCAGCCCCCCAAAAAGACAAACGGTATACAGAACAAAAGAAGGAGGGAAGCCTTGCCAATTAGCCACTAATGAGACAAGCTTGTGAGGATATCCAAATCCTCAACGTGTTAACATTTACAACACATCCCTCCCACCGCCTCCTGCCCATTCCAAACTCTCCCAACCTGCGCCTCCCTCATGTGCCCTTGCAACCAGCCTGTTGTGGAGCAACGAGGGCACCTCTGAGGCCCTCTGTGATTATTCACACATGGCCCTAGTGCTGCCAAAGAAAGAAACTCTTATGTATGGCTAATGTAAAAAATCTGCACTGACACATGGCTGTGGTTCTTATCCCATTGTTTTAAAATGTTATATTATTTTTCTTTACCTCCCCAAACACTGCCTTGTATTCTGTAGAGTAATATAACAGCCCAATGAGACACTGTGTCCCTTGCCATCCGTTCTCAATTTTCCTTAAAATAGTAAGAACCAGGAATTGGGTGGGTAGGTTGCGGTTGGGTGGCTGGTGAGGGAAACACATTTGATAAGTGAAAAATAATATGCCAAGAGAAAAAACAGTCTTCCCGGTTGCCTTTGATATGCTTTTTATCAGAGATGTCTGTGTTGGAAGTGAAAATAAAATCTGCTTTTGTAATCAGGATCTTTGGACAGCCTTGAATGATTCGCCACTACTCTTTTCCGGCCTCATTTTCTCCAGAGTGTGTGTTGGGAGCGAGTTGGAATCTCAGTGGGGAAAATCAAATATGAGTTGGCCTGGAAGTGTTGCAGTAAACAGTGAGAAAAAGCAAACACAGTCCAGATCAGGGAATATCATGCACAGTAATGTTTGGACCAAAAGAAGAAATGTGTAATGGAACAGCACAAATTTCACTCTCGCAAAGGGACTTGTAATTGATTCTGTGCTTCGTTACTAGTTTGCTCCTAGAGACATGGACAGCTCACTTTATTATGAAACAAAGCATAGGCATGTTAATAGATACACCTTTTAACTGATTGCTTTATCTTTTTTTTTTTTTTTTTTTATATTTTTTGGGCAGCAGGGAGTAGCACTATGAATACACTCCTAACCCCGACTGAAACAATTAAATGAAAAAAAATTGAAAGAAAGCAGTTTGGGAGCACATTATAATCCAGGGCTCAACTTGATATGTTATTTGTCAGGGGTAGTACATTTGTGCATGTTAACTAACTGCGCCACTGGACTTGGCCCGCTCGTAATGCACTTCTATACAAACATATTCTCTCAGGGATTTCTATTATTAATTCTGTCTGAACACATCCATAAATGAATAATGAAATAAATAATGAAAACGTTATTACTTTTGGCAGCTGGGTCATTTCTCGTTTCCTGGTTTTTCCTCTGCTTGTTTCCTGCTAATTAACTTTCCAAGGAGTTGTCCTCCTTTTTAAAAATGAATCTTATCAGTCCACCAGTACAGTAGACAACTCGGTGTGTACAGATTCCGAACACAACTCTTTGAAAATACATACGTGCACGAGTTTTATCGAATTGTTTACAATGCCGAAAACTTGGAGAATTTGTTTTTACTTTTTAAAGATCTGCTGAAATGCAGACTGGTCATAAGTAGTCCTCATTTAATCAGGTTTTTAAAGCTAAAGGCTCAGTGCATGTTGCCTCTGGCATTAGTGTATCGATGACCCTTTTTTCTTCTTCCCACTTGCTCCTCATTAGAGACACTGTAAACTCTTTCAAACTGGTTCCCCCTTTTTTTTGTTGCGTTTAACTGTTAATTAGTTTGCTTTGTAAGGTTAGACACGCGGACGGAGCAACTTTGGGAGTGTTAGACTACCATCTGTGTGCATACGCTCTAACTATGTACAGATGGTGTGCGCTCACAGACAGGTTTCTTCATGTGTCTACTCTGTGAGAGTCTGTGGGGAGCAGGAGATGGCTTTGGTTTAACAACAAATACATGCATCCTCACAGGTAACTATTTATACTTGAATAAGAACTGTCAAATACCAAACAGCATCATTTATTAGACATATTAATGCTGACTTCCTACACAATAAATTTTTTTACTGAAAAAGTAAATAATTTATTTGAGTAAATTATTTGAGTAATTCTATGATAATCTAAATAACAAATAATGTGTGCAAGTTATAGAATTATTCTCCCTATGTGTTCTCTTTGGCTGCAAGGTACGTCTTACTGATGGAAAGCCTGCCCTCATCCGTTGCAGTTCAGTGCCTAATGCTTTCTACCGGGCATTTCAAATGACCCTCCCACAATTAAAACAGGGTTAGCAAAATGATTACTGGCCTCCTGCCACATACTTTCTAAAACTGAGCACTGGTCAGATGCAGGTCTTTAGTCCCTAAAATGTGACTTTTTGGCTCACTTCCATGAAATTGCTGCTTGTAATTAGCAATTAGACGTACTTAGGGAAATCTCTTTCGTCTAACATAGTATAGTCATGTGTGGATGTTTTAGTGTAACTAAACTAAAATAGGTCACAAAGAACATAGACATTTTTGCTGCCTTGTTCTTTTCATGCACACTTGTTCACAATACTGGAAAATGAAAAAGGATGACATTTAGACATTTACAATGTTTGCTTCTTGATTGCTCATTTTAATTAATCTACTCAACACATAGATCTTGGTTTACGGTCTGCCATATACTGTTTAGTAAAGACAACAACAATTTCAGAAACAAACAGGACAGAGAAGATACTCTTTTTAAATGTTTGAGAAAAGCAGCCAGAAACATAGACCAAAAGATTGCTTTGTTCATTAGTTCCCCTCCTTCTCTCTTTCCAACTCTCCCCAAGGTTCTATTAGGAAATAGATCCCAGGTGTTCGATAAGCCTGTAGTGGACATGACAGCAGTGCAATCAAGTGTATAAATTTAATTGCAGGCTCATTTTGTGCCGTTTATTAGCCGTTTAGGGGCACAACGCTCCACTTGAACCCTGTTATTGCCAGACAGAACAGCTGTTTGGTTCCTCACGGCAATGGAAAAAAGTATGCTCATAAAATAGTGTTTCTATTTTAGTGATGCATATTTTTGAAATGTAAATTGATTATCATGTAAATAAGCTAAGGAACACGCGTGATAAGCAATATTGTTTTTGAATGTTACAATGATAATAAAACTTGAGATTGCTAAAGTTTCCATTGGGGGTAATATAAGTTTCTGAATTGAATTGAAGAATGTACATGTTTTTGTGATTTGTGGATACTATGATATGAATGTCTTAAGGGTCTTGTTCTCACTGACTAAATGTATTATTGTTCCATCTTAAGCTGAGAGAATAGATCCACATAATATTCAGAGCCGAGAATCTACTGCAGCCTTTCGGTGGCTTAGTCTGTCCCGCGTGTTGACTGGAAGGTTGCAGAATGTGGGGTTTGCAGATGTATGCCGGTAGAAACTTTCTTCTGGTGCGACACCCCATTAATAAAAAGCCTAGAGAAAGCTGTGTTAATTGTTACCATGCACTTGGCCCTGACATTCCTATAAATCAAGCGACTAATTGCAACAAATTGTGGGCTGACATTAAGCTATGATTCCGAAACGGCAAATATTCATCAACATTGCAACTAGCGCCATAAAACACAGAGCGGCCATTTCCCTGGCTAAACATATATCTACCACCCACCACCCCCACCAGCTATTAATTATGGATCTTTCTTGTCTTGAGCATTTAAGTGCTCAGTGAATGAGATACTTGTATTTAGTAGATGACAGTCCTTTTATGTTTTTCACCCTTAAAGCTATCATGCACTCTGTACAGTTTCTGAGCTTATGCTAATGGTAATTTTCTAATTGTCAAAAAATAGTGTGCATTTTTGAATCAAATGCACCTAATTTGTCTTTGAGCAGTCACTCTGAATGTTGTGAGCATTTAACCTTCTGTGCGTGTTTATTACAAGCAGACAAAAGGCTAGTTAAATCTCTTTCTGTATGGTCTGACAGGAGCCATAACTGTCACTGCGGGTGATCTATTTCACAGCCCGATGCATTACTACTACTAATGTTTCACCATCCTGCCAATCCTCCCTCGTACCGTTTGAAACACCTACAGTATGTGTCAGAGTAGAGCTTAATAGGCCGTCCCACAGCTGTGCATCAGAAGCTAAAGATGTGTGAGCCAAAGGTCATGATCTGATTTGTTTTGTGGGAGTTCACCGAGAATTCTGATCAAGTACACTAATCAATTCTGCACCCCAACATGTGTATGAATCAATTTTGTGTCATATAGACATTCACACATATAGATAGCCTCAACCTTATAGAATATATCATACACATATTTAACAATATAACATATACATTCCCAACTCCTGTGTTTTTACCTTTTTTGTGATTTTCTTTTATTTTACTCAGATCCTACCTAGTTTGACAGAGCACTAAGCTGGCACTACCATAACGGTTTTGGGGATGACCGGCTGAAGAAAAAAATGTAAAAATAAATTAAAATCCCTCCTTTGACACTGTTAAACATTGACAGCCTTATTACCGCATTCTCTGATTCAGCTGGATGTGTTCAAGGATCTTCTCGGCGGTGAAAAAGGTCAGCTGCTCTTAGTTGTGCTCAGCTAGAATACTAATACTGTCCTTATTCAAATGATCTGCTCCAGCGCTTATTAAATTGATGGCCCAGGCGCTCTAATTTAATAGTGTTGCAGTCCAGAAGAGGGACACAGCTGCAGTCACCGGTGAATTAGGTGCTTTGGAGGCAAAGTTCAAGCAGGAGCCCCTTTTGCTTTTGGGATACATTTTTCCCAGCAAATTAGCAGTCAGTGGCAGTGCGCAATTAATTAGCACAAACCAGGAAAAGCTTGTCATTTAATAAGGTGCTTTTTTTCCCCACTTACACCTCTCCCACACACATAAATATCTTTCCCTATCTTACCATATCTCATTCTGTTGCCTAATCTGTCTACTCGTTTTTGTATATATTTTTCTGGCTTCTTTCTTTCCCTCCACTTGAATTGAATGAATTGATCCATTGAATTGGTGTGCTATTAATACCATTTAATGTATGACTGGTTAGACAGAAGCAGGAGTTGGGATTGTTTCTGTGGCGTCAGTGTTATAGAGCTCCCACTGGGTTGGCTGCTGAGAATGAAGATGGCCAACTGGCTGATTTCATCCAGTAGCGGTAATTGGATGATAGATTTAAAAGGGTGTGTGTAGACAGGAACACCAGACATGTTTGAATGTGTAATTATGCATATGTTGCTTTGTTCATGTAGAGAGATGCCAGTAGAGCCTCGGCCATGATTACCTATGTAGAAGTGACTGATTGTATTTTTAGCATTCCTTACATGTTGGTGTTTGAAAACAGTGGAGCTGTCATTTGCAATGGAATGTAATATCTTGTTGATTTGATTTGTTGTTTTCTTTGTATTTAAATTTGAATGATTAATTTAAAGAAAAAGTGAATAAGTATAAGTTAGATAAGACTGCATACACTTATGTTGGACTGCACATGCAAACCTGTCTGCGTCTTTACAGGCTGGAGGCGAAGTGCTGAACGTGGCGTACAGAGGCTCATAAATAAGAGTGGTAGGGCTCTACAGACGCACACAGGTCCTGGCCCGGTGCCTGCTCGTTTCAACCCTCAGCTAATAGACTCTAGTGAAACCAGTCAGCATTGTTGTTGTTAGATTGATGTGACCCTGGTGCCATTTTAGTACAAGTGATTTGTGTATTGGCACTTATTTTGATGCATGTGGAAGTGAGCCTTAAAAGCCCTTTCACAAGACACCCACACACAAGACAAGGAAGATAAAGATGAAACGAAAAACAGCCAGAAAGATGGAAGGAAAGAAAAAGTGACGTAGATGAAGTAGAAGAGATATACTCCTGGGGCAGATTACATAATACATCATTCACAGAGCATTGTTGCCAATATGTCTTTAAACTGCTTAAATTGCTGTTGCCATCCCAGGGCCCCTTCTGCGTTTTGACAAACACATCACAACACACACAAACATATTGTATTCTCTTTCTGTACAGTTTGTGTACAGTTATTGGAGTCTATCACAAGCCTCCTGGGACGCCACTGTGTGCGTAGAGGAACTTGTGCTAGGGACTACTGTACTGTATTGATGGAGCTGTGTTTCTGTTAGGCAGTGAAAACAAAGTCTCCCTGATGCACAGTGTAGTGTAGGGGATCAATGCGCATGGAGCGCTTCATTTCCTCCGGCTTCCACCAAAGAAACACTCACTGATGTGTCAGAGCTGCAGCAGTGGTTGACAACGATGAGTTACCAAACCACTATTGTGTGCTATGTTGCGAGGCATATTCACAAACACACAATGATGTGGGAACACCCAAAGAAAAGCTCAGTGGTTTGTTTTGTACAATATATTGAAAACTTTATAATTAGTGCAATTGGAATATACGTACATATTGCATGTTACTGAAATAATATGGTTTTCCGGTTGCCAGACATTCACACTTTGCACATTATAAAACAGTTTGTGAATATATCTAGAATGAGTTGGAGTAATGGGGTAGAGCTTGGCTACTGCGCAGGATGTAACTAGACATGAGAGTGTGTGTGCTGGGAAAGGTTTGGCTGGCGCAGGGGATGACACAGGGCCAGAGCCTGGGGCAGCCAGGGAGAGTGAAGAGCCCAGCTGTCACCTCAGTCAGCCCCTTCTCTGGGGGCAACTGTCAATCAGCAGCCTCTCATATCGCTCCGTCATTGAAGCTAATTGCTATTGTCAACCCCAGAGACCTAGTGGATGCTAATGCTAGTGCAAATGCCCTTTTGGAGAGGGAATACTGCCTATAAACATGAGATAAAGAAGATGCAGGAAACCCAGGGTTGTGAATCAAAGGTGGTTCTGGTAAGGCGTTAATAAGACATTAGTCAAATTAAAGGTGGGATCACAAAAAATTATCTCAAACAGCATATATCCAGGCCCCTGGTGCAAAGCTGCTTTTGAAAGAAATATGACATCAGCAACAAATAAATATGCATGCTGTTAGCTCAAACATAGGTATCTACACAAGCACTAACTTCACCATAAGTGCACACGTATGCACAGAGCAATAGACCTAATGAAAATAAGATGGATGCTCCTTGAGAGACGAGTGGCTGTGTTATTAATTGCTGTCTGTCCCCTCCTACTAATAATGATGGGCTGTATCCGGGAGAATTTGCAGGAAATAGATTTTATTTGGAAGGATTATTTATTGTCCTTCTCATTGGAGGGGTGGTGTGTTTAGAATAGTGAGGGTTTAAATAATGGCCTGTGAGAGATAAGTCCTCATGTTAATTTCTCTTGTGCTGCTCGCTTCTTAACTACGCCGTCCCCATTATATAGATTTATCCTCACAGACAGTAAGGTTTCCAATGTGATATTTACAGCTTTACTTTCTCCTTTTTTATAAGCAGGCATCAAAAACTTGAGGCGGATTTCTAGATTGTAATAAATGCCTGTCACACGTTCATAGTGTTGCACCATAACCTACTATTAATATTTTATTCAGTACTACTTTTCTTTAGCTTCTCTTTCACAGACTTGCTGATTTTCAACAGAAAAGAGTACCACTAGATTGCACATAGCGTCAGTTGGATAAAACAAAGGGACTGTGTAGCAGAGAAGACAAAAAAAAAAAGCAAACTGTCCTTTTGCTTCTTGCTTTTTGCCGCTTTATTTGTGGGAGTACAGAAAGACAGCATTATCATAAGATAACACTGCCCCCCCACCTCCATTCTATCATCCTCTCACAACCCATAAATCAGGACGCTAGTGTCATGGCGGCTGGAGGCGTGGCAGTCGTGGTGACATGGAGAATCCTAGTGTGGGTGTGAAATCACTTGACCCTCAGCATTAACCTTTCCAAAGTGAATGGCCGCCGCTTTCCTCGGCAGGCTGGGAACAAAAGCGGACTGGTATTGATTAAACTCTGCCGCGCACACTTGATATTAAACACTGGCTTATAGATGGCTCTGTCGTCTTTCCTTTTTCTGTATGCCGCCACTGCTTTTGCACACTCAGCCATGCATAAGAAAATATCAGAAAAAGTAAACATGTGCTGTTAGTCACATTGCTTACATACTTGAAAGGATGAGTTTTAGATACACAAACAGATGTAGACATGGAGTGTAAAATCCACTGGGCCTGAGGTTGGGGTGTCAAAGGTCACATAGAATGATAGAGAAAGAGCGAGAAGGGAAGGTTTAGGTCTCCGGGGTGATCAGTGTTTTGTCATCTGTAGCGGTGTTTACTTTTTTCAGCACAGGTTCCCCTCCTTTTATCTCCTCCCCATCTTCCAGATCGATACCCAGCGTCCGCAGAGATCTAGCAGAATGGATGTGTTTCACTCCATGCTTATACTGGAGCTTCAGAATCTGCCAGGCATTTTTCTTGGACAAAATTAATTTCTACTAGAGTTTCATCCTTTTGTCCATTTTATTTAAGGCATTTTATGCAATTCCTTTCCTTTAAAAAAAGAAAAAAAAAAAAAAAAAAAAAAAAAAAAAGCAAAATTACCATTTAGAATAATCACAAATAAATTAAAATATTTTAATTGAATTGAGTTTGGCTTGGATAGCCCTTTACAGAGAGCTCTTCATTTGCTCTTTTATACTTTAATGAACCAAAATGCTTTTTATTCAAGTGGCAATTTCATCAAATACACCTATTAAGAATTAGTTCACTTGTGCCACTAGTGTCCCCTAAATTGTCATCATTCATTTAAAAAATGTTAAGAAAACATATCATGTTACCCTGGATTGACTGCAGATTTTTTAAGCAGGTCAATTTTATTTCTATTACAGTTTTAGGAGCCTTAAAACTATAGAATATAACCAAACTGTGGGCAAACTGAACAATAAAACACCAATTTTTCTTGCCTTTTTCAGGTATGCTTTTACGCAAACTGCCCGATGATTATAACCATTCCATCCCAGGCCTATTACTTCCCTTTAAGGCAGTGGAAACTCTGCGACACACACCTAAACCTCAGCGGCTGGACGGGACTGGAATGCGAGCATCTGTTCCAGGAAGTGGCTCATCCTCGCTCAGGCCTAATTGTGGCTCCTCTACAAGAAAGCTGGTAAGTGAGAGCAGGAGGGGGGCTGTCACGTTCCCGTCACATCCCAATGGCCCGGTAAATAGAGCGTGTGAGTGTACCCTCTCCCTTCAGATACTGACGGACGAAAAGCCCATCCCTCCTCGTCACCCCTTTTTTTGAGGTCCCCTCCTTCGTGGCCACAGTTCCACTCTAGCTTCCTCTCCGCTTATTTATCTCTACTCTGTCATGTTCTTCACATCAGTAGAAAATAATTAATTACTGCATCTAGTGATGATTTATGATATTACTGACATAATTAATTATACACATCAATTTTCCTGTTTAATTGAAGGGGGCTGCAGTTGCATGTCTTGGCTCTGAAAAACGGCCACTGCCCTGAAAATGTAAAAACACCTCGTTTTCCTAAGTTAGGTTAGTCTTCTTCCCCTTTTGCCTTTTCGCTACAGCCTTTCTTAACAGTTACAGACAATCTACCAATTATCTACCAGACAAAGAGTGCTTATCTATACATTGTAAAAAAAAAACTTAAGAAGTAGACAGACACGTATCTAAGTTCAGTCACACCTGTGCCTTGTACTTACATACATGTTCTTGTGGACTCCATAATGGCCACTATGAGTGTGTGTAGGTATACATTGATATATGATTCATGAAGATGCGTGTGAGGCATATGTAATTCCAGCACTACCCTCAGGACTAGAGACAACAAGGTAGTGCATGAATATTTGATTTGCAGGGAGAAGGTATAGGATATATGCACAGCATTTTAAGCAGACAAGCTAGAATGTTCCTCTTAGAAATCTATACAGTCTGGCTTGTCATCATGCTAATATGTGTTATTTCATTGTCTGCTCTGTGCAATGTGAAAAAACATTCAGGAATTGTACACGCAGTATATTATAACACATTTGACAACGCTTCCAAAATGCATTTAAAAGCAGCAAACCTATGGAATTAATAAAACAAAGTATCAATCATAATCATTATTTCTAAATGCATTTTTCAGAATTGCAAAAAACAACAATAGCCATAAGAAAAGTTTATATGAAATTCTGTTGTGCGTTTCTGTGTTTGCATACATTTGTCGATGTGGATGCATGTAGCAGAGGCTGGCAAAGCCCTCGCGCTGACCTCAAGTACAGCAAACTCTATTTGAGAGCTTCCCGGTGGCTCCACCAGCCTCCAGCTAAATGTGTGATCAGGTAGTTTCAAAAACCGCCTGACAGTGTCAACACACCAACTGTGGACTGGAGGTGCGGAGGGAGTCGTGGGCTGGGGATTAGTCTCCATAGCAACGGCAAAGTATCCCTGTTTGTAGACAGACAAATTCTGCTACATGTGAAAATGATTGGCAGCTCTATTCCACCACAGCTGACCCATAGAAATTAGCAAGTAAGCGTTCTAATACCCAGCTGCATTGGCTGGGTCTCCATACTTTTTAAAGTCCTCTTGTAAGTGCCTCTCTTTGACATTTGCATAAGAAACATGGCATGCTTATTGGGGGGAGTTTGGGGTTGTTGTGGGGCGCTTTCATATCTTTGGCTTGACGGCTTCTTTGTGATCAAGGGGATTGAGGGGAGGGAGGGTTGCCAGATGAGAATAACTTAATTTTCGAAAGCTCAAGATGAGAAAGAAGAGTTAAGGCTAGAAGTTCATGATGCAGTCCTGCTTAAGCAATCGTTGGATGTAAAAAATGAACAGGGCCTTTAAGGAGTAAAGAGACCACACAGCCTTAAAACCCTCATCATATTGGTTGAGACACCTACGAAGAAGTGGTTTAAAAGTATGCATTTATGACTGATAAAATAGTACAAATTTTATATATATGGCATTTACTAAAAGTTCAAGGAAAATGTTTAACTTACTTTCAACTATACATTATAAACTATATACAGGAAGTAGCAGAAAAACGTATTTACAATTAACAATTTAGTGCATTTAGATTTCTATTTCTTTTATAATAAACCATAATGTAAGACATGAAGAAGCTCTTTAAAAAGCACTTCCTGTTGGTTGTTGATTGGATATAACTTTAGTCAGTGATGGGACGGTCAGAAAGTAAACACAAGGGGGCAGCAGTGGTCCACATAATCCTCTCTTCCCATTATCAAGCCGTTATCAGTAAGAATTTGATGTTCTGATAAGTAATGTGCTTTTAAGGTTACACTTGTTCAAAAGTACAAGAAAACACACTCACATTACAAATATTTTAATTAATTTTGACAGCCTTTTAGAAATATTCAAACTCTTTCTGACATAATAAATTTTACTTTGCTGCTACAGAAATTAAAATCATTTTCAGTTTGCAAGAAATTACTGGTTGAAAACTGGGGTCAAGATAGACACAAAGAAACTAATCAAAACAATCACCTGCTATTAGTGTTCAAAATTTATTCACGTCTTTTGACTTCAGACTAATCAAAGCAGCTAATTAACTAATCCATTCAGACTTTAAGTGAATATGTACTTGATTTCTTTTGAAATATATAATATGTACTTGAAATTTTTTTTAGAAGCAGGTAGAATATTTTACATTTATGTTCCACAGAAATGTGTTAATGATCTATATTAGACTGAGCTATAGTTGTACCCTTAGTTTTAGCTGTTTCTAATCTTCATAGTTATTATTATTATTATTATTATTATTATTATTATTATTATATTATTATGATAATACACTAGATGTAAACATAAATATAAAATTTTGCTTTAAATACATTTTATTTAATGAGCAGTTTGGGTGTATTTATTAGTCTGTTTTAAATTCCTTCAATTTGTGAAATAAATGTTTTATTATTTTATGCTGGAGGCTTTTATTATTGTTATATTTACAGAATTGAACATTTATGTAAAATGTTGAATTTTGTAGATCTTGAGAAATGTTGAATTCCAGAACACTACATAATCTTTGTCTTTTCACTCTCTTTGCCCTAATTTATCCACCATTTTTTTTTTTTTTTACATGGGGGCACTTTCCTTTCAATTATATTTAAATTCTTTTGAAAGCAATAGCAGATAAATACAATAATAAATAAAAGAATCTCATAGCAAACCATCCTTTACATGAATGAGATCTACTTTAAATATAACCATTCTAATCAAGACGATGTTTGTCCTATTTTCACCTTACACACTCACACAGCTGCATACACACATTCTCCCGATCACGCGTACATCCTCAGCTCTCTGGGTAGTCGTTGTTTAGAGGCTCTGGTTTGCATGTTGTCACCTGTATCCCATTAAGAAAATTCTCACCTCAGCCCACAGCTACACAGCCCCCCGCTCACATGCAGAGACGTACCCCTCCACTCACCCATCCTTTTTTTTCTTTCCACGATTGGTACCCACAATTCCACACCTGGTGTACTGCCCTTTCTCCGATGTATGTTTTGTGGAGTTGCCCTTTTCCCTCTGTGTTTTCTGCTATGCTTCGTTGAGACCTTGAGAATCACAGACCTCCTGCAAATAGTCTGCATTTTTGGCTTTTTATTGAATTTTTCTCTCAATCAACACATTTTGGTGAGTTTATAAGAAAAGTATGGTACAGACGGGGGTATGTAGTGTCAGTAATAGGTCTTTTGGGGCTCGGTTCATGGGTGATCAGAAGCCACACCCATAACTATCTCCACCCACAAACTCAGGACTCTCAGAATCATGTTAGGGTAAAACTGAACAAGTCGGCTTAAACTATGACAATCCTTGGCAAATATTGGTTTGAAATTAGGCAAGACATTACCTTAGCAAAGTTTCTATATATTTTGAAGAAAGTCAAATAATTATTCTCGTAGACAATCATTAAAAGTGTTTTAGTTTTTTTTGTTAAAGAATACATATATGCACATGCATGTTTGTGTGCTTACGGTTCATCCGCACACAGCAGCAGAGGCCAGGCCATTGTTGACTAAGGAGCTGCGTACCCTGTCCTCATCATCTGCTCGTGACATCCTCTCTGTGGGACGTGGCAGCTTCCTTAGAAACGTGCCCAGTTCCAATCATCTACATGCCATAACCTTACGGCCGGCTTTGTCCACACCTCCGCCGACATTCATTTGTGTCGCCCCAGCAGGTCTGACCGCTGAACAATTCCCGGGTGGAGCAGAAGGAAAATACATTTCACTGATTAAAGATATCTGGTGACTGTTCTACATGCTGTCAGCACCCTGTTAGTGTTCCCCCTGTGCCGCTAACCCCTCCTCTTCAGCCTTCTACACTCATCTAGTGTCTTGTCTTTTACCTCTTCCTTTTAACTTCATCACAATTTGAATTACTGATCCAAGCTGTATGGTTATAATGCGTTTAAATCTTTTTGTTTTTCATTGTCTTATAACATGTAAGTTGAAACCTGCTTTTGTAGATTGATATGGTAAGTTTTTATGGTAGACATTTAGCATAACTAGGTTGGAATGGAGGGACCTGATTAAAAGTAAGTCTAATAGAGGCACAGAATAAGGCACACTGTGATTTGTGTGCTTTTGTCTCTCACTGTGGGCCTCATCTCAGCGGCTATGTGGCCTGACCTTGGGGTTTCTGTAGCGTCCTCCTGCTGCTACATCCTGGCCAGCTGTAAAATAAAATGGAGGACAGTACTCCCACAGTAAATCAGAAATAGCTGGGCCTTTTTGTGCTGTATATGTGCTTAAGTCTCTGTAGTAAAGAGGGGAGGGTGAGCAGCCGGCAAATGAAATGAGCTTGTGGCATCCTTCCTAATGTACAAATATCTGTGTTGATAAGTTACAAGTGAATATTTTTATCAACATGCACATTGCTGGTCTGTATACTTTTTTGTTTTTTTCTTTGAGGAACACTAAACACTACATTAAAATGCACAATAATGGCAATGACAGCAACCTTTTGCATATGTAACTCCTCTCCAGACCAGCAGGGGACAGTAGTAATTGATCTAAATGGAGATGCTTGAGCAAATATGTGTGCACAGTTAATTAAGGAAAACATCCTTCTCTTTGTTCTCATATTTGTTGTCGACTTTATCCTCACACATGTTTGTAGCCTATTTCACATTATTAGTTTGACTGATCTGCCCAGCCTGCGTTGGCAGAAATACACAAACACTGAGTGGCCTATAACTTCAAATGACTTGATTGTTCTACTTTCTTCACAGGGTACTCCAGTATATGGGTCACAAGTTTTGGAAGGTGGAGTTGGAAGGGGTGTGGGAATTAGCTTATCTTATTTGAACATTTTGCCCATTTCCATTTTAGCAGTCACCTCCAAACCCTAATTAACAGGGAAAGCCATGAAATCAAACTTCACTAATCCCAAAGGTACTGTGGGCAGGCAACTGGCACAAACATTCACTGTCTTCTGCCACCCTTCACTCTTAACTCATTCATCTGTGTGTTTGTTTTGGGAAAGCATAAGCAGAGTAAAAGAGAAAAGTATTTGCTAATAAAACCACAGACCCAAGACCTTTAAACATTAAACCTTACACTGCTAAATTACAGCAGGAAGTCTGTAGCATATTTATGTAAGTGTATGGGCCTGAGCATGTTAGTATGCATTCTCATTTGTCAGGGCCAACAAGTGTGTGTTAGATGTCAGCAAAGGTTAGAGAACGTGAAATAGGGAGAGCAGAGGAGCGCTGCTCTTGTGTGACACCGGTGCTGTAGACAAGGGTTAAGCAGGGAATAGGGAATAGTCCTGGGGTAATAGGATGGGGGCGGAGGGTTGATGAAGGGTGAACAAAGGTGATGCGGTGTTTCACGACACGACACCCTGATATGCTTTGTTGGCTCATTTGATAGGAGCCTGTGAGTGAAGGAGCATGCCCTCGAGGGAAATTTAATAGCAGTCAACATCAGCCTTTACAATATGAAGGTAAAAAATAGGGTAAATATACCAGACTGGGAGAACGGAAAAAGAGAGAGTGTATGGTGTAACTGGTCGGCTGAGTATCTCTTGCGATGATTAGCTAGTGGACCAGCTTATAATGGCTACCCTTCATTTCAGTTATCATTCAAGCTGTGTATAAATATAAAAGTACATGTGTGCACATAGAAGGGGCACGTTTCATTAAACATAGAGACTCCAGGGTCTCTCCTCAGTGCCGTGCATCCTTCCCTGCATATCTATCTGATTTCTCTGATATTTATCCGCAGAGCCACATTACAGTCTTTTCTCTGTGTGTGAAACCACTCGAGCCCAGAAAGGTGACCCAGTCCCGTGTGTGAAGTAATATTCTGAAAACCAGGCAAGAACTGATGGGCTCTGAACTTCTGACTCTGTGTCATGGGCTCAATGGCGTCTTGAAAAGGGTAGCAGGCGAACACTTGACCTTCCCTTAATTGTCTCCCATGCATAACCACTTGTTAATTACTAGCAGAACCAAAATTGCTTCTAAAGCTAGTGATAAAAGGTCACTTACTACAGTGTAATGAACAGTCTCAGTGGCTCTCAGGTCTGGTGGGCCACTATGAGCAGAAGATGTGTGAAGTTGTAACATAGATGCTGCCTTGAACTAAGACTAAACTAAGAAGAAGTAAGGGATGGTCCTTCGTCTTTCAAGTTACTTTGACTATTGTGAGGAATATCTGTCAGCTATAATCTGAGTCCTGGAACAGAATATAAAATATCTCAACCTATTCAACATTCAAACCAAATACCAGCGTTAAGGTGAAGTAAATGTAAGCTGTGTGAATATGCGAGATGCCAATTAATAACCTTCATAACTTCATCGTGTGCTCTTACACCCCTCCCTCATCTCATTAGCCTCTGTCCCCATTCTCTTTATCTTTCCCACCTAGTCTGCATAAGGAGAATATATACATTCTTTGTAGTGACAGTATTATCACACGGGGTCATCATTTTGCCTTTCCACACAGTATAACGATAAGCACTTGTGTTATTTTAAAGAAGCGGCTCAAAGAGAAAAGCGATAATACAGCGATAATGTGATTAAAGAGAAAAGGTTTTACATGATGCACATTAACAGTTTTGTCCTCTTTCATGTCTCAAGAATGATTACCTTTAAGTATCTCCCTGCTCTTTAGAGAAGCTTATGAAAGCCTCTAAATGGTAGCTTAGCAACTAAATGAACTTTCAAGGCTTCTTAAGTTATTTAAGATGGTCCTCAGTTGCTTTCTCTTCATCTTTTTCACATGACTTTTTTTTTTGGTGGTCTTTTGCCACTTCATATCAGAATTACATTCCATGATGGAAACGTCCATCCATCCGGACGCTTTTTTTAACCTTCTTCTTCTTGTATTAGCTTTGTATTAAATTTACAGGCATTTGATTGTAGGCTGGTAAAATGAACTGTCTTAAACATTGTGAAGGTCTGTGACCTTTTAGAGGGGCAGACATCAGAAGCATGCATTCCCTGCTGATGCTTAGTTGTATATTCTCATCTTACACCTCCTCTTCTTTCCCCTTCTCCCTGCCCCTTTTTTAATAGCTCTTGGTATTGTCTTGCTTCTTGCTGACAACAAAGGGGATAAATGCAATGCCTACTGTAAGTCCCTGTGGTTAGGCCTTGGACATGACACGTGTCAGCCTATGATAAATTGGCTGTGTGTCTGTTCAATTTCAAATGCAAAGCTCTGGAGAAAGTGAGGGAGAGGTGAAGAAAGGAAGAGAAAAGAACAGAACAGAGCAGGGCGGGAGAGAGGGCGAGGAGGAGAGATGCAGGCGTATTGTTGGCACTGGGATAGAAGGATGCATCAGATGCTGCATGTTAGCGTGCGGGCTAAAGATAAGGCATTGCACAAGTTTGAGAGTGGTTTGCCCATTTCCTGGGGTTAAGAATATGAAAACCTGGCAACAGGACAGGTGGTATAAAGTGGTGGAAGGGTGAAAAGGGCGGGGAAATATGATTGGTTGGATAATACTGATGGTTGGCCTTTGAAACACTTGTGTGTAGCTATGTGTGTAGCCTCTGTTTTTTTGCCTTCAGGTCACTGGAATAGGTTAAAGATACAGTGCTTTACAGCGAAGGGGTGCTGCAGTGCTTCAGATGCCTGGTTAATAATCTGCGTGTGCTAATCAGTGCAGCTGGGCCGGGAGAGTTGGCGCTCTGACACCAGGCAGCCACGCAGAGTTGGGGAAGGATATGAGCCAAATCCAGCTTGTTTCTCCCAAGCTGAGCTTCACGGGAGGTGGCTGGGTGAGGAGAGGACAGAGAGTTGCTTCCATACTGTGGGAACACTGCCTGCCTGCTTGTCTGTTTTAATATTTCCATGTGAAAAGAGAATCATCACTCTTTTTCTCACAATTGGCCTGTGAGGTGATATTGTAGATATTCAGGGAAAAGAAATCTTAAAAAAAGAACATAACCTTTGGAAAATGGAGGGTTGTCTATATATATATATATATATATATATATATATATATATATATATATATATATATATATATATATATATATATATATATATATATATATATATATATATATATATATATATATATATATATATATGATGCAATGGACGATACTCTTGTACTCTTTTGCAGGAGCTAATTTTCATCGAGGTGAGAGATCCATATTATTTCCCCAACACATCCGGTAACCTAGTATGATTTTTTATATGTTTCTTTTTCATTTAATACCACACTTTTGTTATCTTTTTATGCAATCATTTCCCATATGCTGCTGTGATTTGACTCCCTTCCTCCCACGGCAATCTTGATGCTCTATAATATGTAGCAAGTGAATCCCCTCTTGTACATGCCAGTTTGACCTTTAAATGTCATTTGCAGGTATGTTGGGGTGGCTCAACGATAATGCTGAAATTTGATAAGTTTATCTTTCCCAGAATCCAAAAGTCCCCATGAGAAGAGATGTTAGTAGATCTCCAGACATCAAGCAGAATGACCCCAGTGGAAGTCTTTTGGTGTAAATAGCTGATGGACGCTATTTAAAAAGCAGCAAGGGAGAAAGACACAAAGAAAGGTCCTAAGCATGCAAGACCTTGACTTTGCTGAGCCAGGACTAGTTTTTTCCTCTGTGATCTATCCAGGGCTGAACTCTCTGACACCTCATCTGCTGTACTGACGAGACGTCGCCGTGCCTTAATTGAAGTGGGTTTGTCTCATCCCTTCTCTCCCATGATCCTCTTCTCTATGGGTCAGTGAGAGGTGGGGGGAACCCCCTTGGGCATGCTGCATTGGTGGGATTGCTATTTGCCTCCTACCGCCCCAGTGAGAGGATGTTAGATTGAAGTTATTTTATGCTTGGCTTACCTCTCTCTTCCACTCTTCTGCATCATATCTTCTGTTCTCTTCCACTTCCTTCCTTTTTTTCCTTTCTGCCCTGGTGCTCCCCCGATCTCACCATTCTTAAAACCTCTCATGCAGCAAGGCAGGAGGAAGGCATCCGTTACAGTGTGAAACTACTGTGATTTTATGGAGGTCTTACTGTTGAATACTTTTCCCAGTGGAGCTGAATTCTGTTTAAAATGGTTCTCATCTGTTTATGTCTCAGAATGTGTTTTCAGAAAAGTGTGTAAAGATGTAGACAAGTGCCTTATTTTGCTTATATTGTAAAGTTGCAACATCACAGCATTACATCCTTGTTTGTGTTGATACCATTGCGTGTACATGCCTTCTTGTAATGTCTCTACGAGGGCATTCTGTATGGTGTCAGGGCTGTTTTCAGCTCTAAGTGTTGTGCACATTAGAGGGATGAGGGTAATGATGTGCGAGGCAGTTGTGTTTTGTGCCAGGGCGACCCTGCGGCTCACATCCCATTCCCTGCCCAATGTGTTTCTGATTCTCTTCATCCCTCATCAGTAGTCACCGCCTTTTGACAGCAACCGCATGTGTATAAAGTTAGCCCACAAGCACATGTACGCTCTACGTACACCAACATGCTTTATGTGTAGATATGCTGTGTATGCAGATAGGTATATAAGCAAACACCTCATGCAGTCATGTCATGCATTTTAGTTAACTTTTTTGCTGTAAAATCAAATGTCTACTTGTGTATTTCCACACATACAACCATCAAAAGTAGAACAGAATTTGTGGTTTCAGGTTCAAATGGTAAGGTCATTGCATAAATATAAGTCAACCTCTATGCAGTATTTACAGATGAGAACATGTGGGTAGATTCTATATAGATTTGCTCCCAAAAATCTGTCAGAAACATGCCTCTGCATTTTGATTTTTCTGTTGTCACTGAGTTTAGTTTATGATGGTAGACACCTCCAGTATTTCCCACCTACAGCTGCGGGGATCTGGCTGGGACTCAAAGGCAAATATATGACAAAACTCTCTTCTGGACTGCTCAGCGTTATGGTTCATTGCAGTAATTGGCCTAGGGTGAGCATACCCGCACCACACTGGCAGTAATGTATTTGAGAAGATATTGAAAAAGCTGATGAGGGAGACACAAGATGTGTTGTAGAATACAAAAGTTAATAATGGTGGGGATTTTGACGAATGGATCTCTAAATGTATCCTGATATCAGTCTAAATTGCATTCCTTTGCACACAGTTTTGTATTTTTAATTTATACATTTTCTCATTGACTATGCAAGGTGCCTATGCTTTAGATGAGCCCAGTTCACTTTGTGTGGAGGATAATGCATGCAGAGGTACTGTTGGGGTCTTTATAAATACTGTATATACATATTCTCATGAAGATAGTTCAGACAACACAGTGGAATCTTCTCGTACTGTCATTGCACAGTGATTGTGTCTAAAAGAGTCATGGACTCAACACTTATACAATGTGCTTTTGAGTACACGCATATCATTTTATTGTTGAATATATCACCCCCACACTGAGACATCCGAAAAGAGAGCATGATCTATACCAAAACATTAATCATCATTCATTGTATGTTAATAAATTCAGAATTTCTCCATTTACCATGCGGACGTCCACGCGTGCTGGAAATGCAACCTTTCCAGCGCTCATAAATCACACACACACTGAGTCATCTGACAAAGTACCCCAAACACGGGCTGAGGCGTGCGATCCCTAGGGCACAAACACACGACGTCTAATGTGGCGGAATCAGAGCGGGGACCGCGGCTTTCTGATGCATCTCACTGATGCTCTGCTGCCAAACCTTACCAACAAGGAGCACATGCCGTAACTTGGGAAAATTAAAGGCAGAGTCGGAGGGGATTGTGGGATGCCTGTGGCCTCTCTGCTGTGGTTTTGAGTTCAGCACAGTGCCTCTCTATCTCTGTCTTAATCTCGCTTGCTTCCCTTCATCTTTCTTCCTACTATCTCCAGAGGCTGAGGCCATGTGCAAGCAACAACACACACCCAGAGGGTTGGTGCTGCTCTTTGCACTTGGGAGTTGGGACCACCTATTTTGTTTTATTAGATAGATTTCACTTCAAAATAATAAAAACACTTCCTAATATCAATATAATATTAATATTAATGCTGACGTTTTTAAGCCAAATCACCACAGAACTGTCTAAAACATAATGTCAATTTTTCTCTTTTCACTTCTGCTTTGTTGTCATTAGGGTGCCAAGTTTAAAAATACATGGAACATTTAATTATTTTTAGCTTCCGGTAAAGACTTTTTCATTAAACAGGCTCATCATGTCTCTTTACCTGTTAGCAAAGTTCTCACTGGTTTTACTTCATTGTATACATTTTCTTTTTTCTTCAGATTAGGAGATTAAAGGCTTTTCCAGTCGCAAATAGCAGCTCAGAGAAAACCCTGCTACAGTGGAAAAGGGTTTGAGTTGGTGTTGCATAAATTATGGAGAAGGCCCTCTGTAGTGCGATTAGGAACATAATGTCATCATATGTTAATGACCACAGTATTTGCAGGGCGCAATATGAGCACCTTCTGATATGCAAAGTTCTTCAGTTGAGTGTCTGCATCTATGGAAATCCAGCAAAAATAGAGAACTATGTTGTATAGAACAGACAGCATTATTTATTCCTCCCTTTGCCTTTTTTTCTCCTTTTTACCCCCCTTTGGGTCTCTGGATCTTTTCCCATTCTCTTCCGCTTTGCCCGGGCCTATCCCTGACTCCCATGAGACTTTTGTAGGACTTGTGGTTATTTCTGACTCTGGGAGATGGTCGTGACTAATTGATTCGACATCTGATGGAACGTGTGTAATGTCTCCTTTCCCCACCACTTCAGCCTCGCCACTTGCTCACATAAGCCAGAACCATTAATGTATTGTGCATATTTATGTACTATACAGCAGTGTTTGATATGAGAAATGTGTTTATGCCAGCACTGTCTGTGTTTCTCTGTAAACCCCACATAGTCTTGTCCCCAGTAATCTAAATTATTACTGGACTGTTTGATGTTGTCCTTGGAGAAAATAAATTCTGTATACCAGTGCATTCCCATAGGTCTCATAATAATGGATTATATGGCTAACACTCAAAATACTCCCACTTTCGTATCTGTTAGATCGCTTTGTATTGTTTTTACATGTTTTTGAGATGTTGCAGCACATAAACACAATTGATCCCAGAGGTGCTTTGCTGTAGGAGCACATCTAATTCACCTATTGAAGTTTCCCACTGCCTTTTCTCTCTCCCTGCTGTCTTTCTCTCCTCAGGTCCTCTGTCTTTGTCGTTGCTGCGTGGTTTTGGGGAGAGTCCAGAGACCTAATGAAGCAGTTCTGATGGGCCAAGTCCCACCGGTCTTGAAGCTGCGGCAGGCTGCTGTTGATGCCCACTCTAAAGGACTTAATTGATCTAATCATTTAGCTGATTGGTCAAAGTAATCAGTCTCTGGTGGACACATGGAGAGAACAGTGACAAGTGCTTAGTGGCTTTGGGCTGCTTTCCAGTTTCATCTAATATATAGAGGTAGGTTTGTGGTGTATTGGCTTCTTAATGTTTTAGATAAGCTTCTGGAGTTTATAAAGTGTATTTAAGTTATTAAAGTTTTTGTTTGGGAGATCAATATTTCATGACTACTTGATACATAAAGTTCTCAGTCAGGCCTTCATATTTGCATGTAATTTTAATGAACACAATGAACTAAAGTATCTTACAAAGAAGTCCCCATCATTTACATCTTTAAAGGTCTGCAAAGCAAGGCTCAGTGGAACTTTCCTCATAAGGAAGACACATTTAGTATATCGTCTGGATATGGAGAAGGCCACTGGGGAATGATCAAGTGTGCATCCCATCGACCCGCATCCTCTTCCCCATTACCCTGACATTTCATCCCTACTTTAATTCCAGGCCTTTCTAAAGAGCAGGTAATAGTGCAGAGGGGTACAGGGACCCAGAATTAAGCAGTTTTACACCGAAGGGTAATTTGGTGTGATAAATGTGCCGTCGCTGGTAACTAATAATACATATTTTAAGTAGCAGCAGTGCAGCGCCGCGGCCCAGTAAAGGTAGCATCATTATTAATGTGGGAGTCGCTGCGTGTTTTAGTCAGGGTTACGGCACCAAGGTCAGAGCTACGTTTCACTGAATTAAAAGCCATTTTGAGCTATGGCACTGCTAATCAACTCGGACCTAAAGGTGCATAGCTCAGTTATAATGAGGCACCAATGAATTTAAATAAACAGCAAGATCTAGTGATTTATAAAGGCAATGTGCTATCCTTATAGCTCGTTAGCCATGACGGATACTCTTTATTCTCTGGGCCTCTTTACCCACAGGACCCTGAGCTTTTAACCAAGTAATGTCTGCCTCCATTGTCAGCGGATACGCATTCGGAGCAGGACACTTATCCCCGTCATTATGAAAAGTGGAGACACAATACAAGAGTAATGGTAATGTATGCCATCCAAATAGGTGATTTTTCTCCTCCCCTCCCTCCATTTTCTGCCAATGTAAAAACTACCCCAGAGTTTTAGGCCCATGAATTCATCACCATATTTTCACAAAGGCTTTTTCATATATCCTGAAAGAAAGCATAATCCTTGACTCTGGAAATGTTTTGCATTTAAAGGGGGTACTCCTAGTTAGGGAATTGATAGTGATGTTAGAGTAGGGGGGTTGTAGAAAAAGGAAAGTTTCACTTTTTACAGTGATTACTTCTATAAATCATATTTATTTCATGAGAAAAAGAGTTGGGGGCTTATTTTTCGTTTGAAATAATTTCACTTCCACAGTCAATCTGCCACCATTAATATGCTGATGTGGGATTTTCTATTCTATTCTATTTTTTGATGCACCAAGTCATCTTCCCCCACATTTAAACTTTACTCTTAAACATCTCTGTCTCTCTTTCCAAAACTGCTCTTAACCAATATCAATCTGGGCTCTTGCAGTTACAGGCATTTGCACCAGTCTTTGTATGTCCTAGGTAGATTACTTCAGGCAGGAGCCAGGCGAGGCAGTGAGCCATACTCTTGTACCCGCCTCTGGCCGCCCCCCTGCCGCTCCTGTTGGGGCATGTCAGGGCATTAGCCACTTCATCAGCCTCTTTGTTGCCAGTCCCTCTATTGTGTTTCTCTTGAAGGACATTGCGAGTAAAGCCATTCCTACAGCCTTCTTTTTACATCTTGATACGGCTTATTTAAGGGTACTTTTGGGGACATTAGTGGTTTTGTCCGTTCTAGGCTTGAATTCAAGTTTCTATTTCAATAAATCAAATAACTTCACTACTTACTCATGACCGTTTTTTAAGGCACCATTTAATTTACTTTAATTTTGTGTTCTCTTCCATAACATGTGGCTCCTATTCCAAGGTAAAGACCTGTACAAGCGGTAATCTCATGTGTTTTGCTTTGTATATAGCAATACTGGGGGAAAATCATTTTGAATTTAAATTGACATAAAATATTTCCATTCTCTAAAGGACAAAAATGTTGACTTGCCTCCAGAATACACTTGTTTGATTTCCCATGTGAACATAGTGCAGTGTGACACCCATGGCTTTCACTATTCACACTCACTCACTGAGTCTCTCCACATTTCAGAGTAATTTTCACTCCTGACACCGTAGCTCTACCTACCTGCCAATTTCTGTCTCGCTTCCTGAATGGATGATTTGTAAAGCCATGTTCACCTCAACACTCTGAAGATTTACTCAGGAGTGAGCCTTCCAGGTGTTTGAGCTGTCAGTTCACTCACCGTTCTCAGATGAAAAGTAATAGCCACTCAGTTAACATCAGACAACAGAACTGCTACTAGATTATAGGAAAATAAAGTGGTCATTTGTCAATAGCAGCAATAAAAGCTGATATGTATTTCAGAATAGGATTTAATCATTTGGGTAAGTTGCCTGATAATTTTGTTTTATATACCTGCAAGTATATTGCATTTGGCTTACATTTTATTTTTCATTCTTTCTTTTCTTTCCTTTTGCAGCGGTGTGGATTATAAACAAGCTGTAGTTGTTTTAAGGACTGGAGGTCATATATTTGTCTGCATTTCCCCATAGGTCACTAAGGTCATCACAGCCCCAGAAGCATCAAGCTTCGAAAATGAAAAGCCCTGCTTGGCTCCCCCGCTGGCGACCAGGAGCACCCCTTGCCCGCGCCCGCCCTGATGATTAATGCCACCCCCGTCCAGCCACAAACCTTTCTGCCTCAGATAATGCCAGGCAGCAAGCGCGGCTGACACTTTTAATGTATAATTAAGTAGAAAAAGTCAGCACGGGCTATGCAAATTTTTTAAAATGATAAATGACGCTGTACAGCAGCAGGGATTGATTTGGTGTAAATGAAACTAATTAAGGAAATGTCAAACATAATTAATAAAACAGGTTTAAGCTGCAAAACATTGTCAATTGAATGAATGAGGAGGCATTGGCTCCCATTGTTCAGGCTTTATTTAGGTCTTGTGTTTAGCTTGTTCCCTGCTCCAGAATGCTCTCTCCCCTCCTCACTTCCTCCACCACCAATTCCCTGAGAGGGGGAAAATAAATTTGCTTGTCTCTCTGCTGACTGTAGAAATTAATTGCTGAAATCTTGTCCCATCCAAGTGTTACATTCACACGCAGGACATTAACATAACTAATTTGAAAGAGCTCAAATGACTGCATAATGGAGCTCCGTCACCATGCATGACAGTCGCTGGTCATACCAAATTAGCTTGGTTTTATAATTGAAAATTTCCCCCCCTTTTTAATTTTTTTTTTTACAACATTTCACTCCTCTTTCTTTATCTAGCCCCCTCTTGCTCCTCAAAGTATCCTGTCCTCATGTACTGTTCAGTTTTCTTGATAAGAACAAAGGTTTTTTATAATTTACAAAAAGAGTACTTGACCTATAATTAGAGAAGCGAGAGGGGTAGGGGTGGGGGTGTGGTGGCGGCAGAGTCAGATCCTTAGTCCTGGTAATGATGCTGGAGACCTTGTGGCCTCTGGGGAGCCAGAAGAATAATGGGATGGGCTATTTTTATTGGGGAAGCAAAGCAATAGGCCACCAGCCACTGGGAAGCTGCGGTGCCTGGTTCGGTAAAGTGCAGCGAAGGCTAGCAGGGAGCCGGCGGGGGGCAAAGGAGGGTGAACACTCAGCCTGCTAGACTGCCAGCGCTCAGCCTTGCCCATCAGTCCTGAACGTCAGACTGATGCAGCGCTGTTGGCCTCTGTGCCCCCACACCAGCAGCTGCCCTTGCCACAGAGACAAGTGTGTGGGGGGCTGGTAGAGTGGGTAAAGAAGGGCACAAACATCTGCCACTGAGAGGGTAACAGTAAGATGATGCAAGGTATAAACACTCGGTAGCTGTGGCTTACAAACCTGCATCTCCTGTGAATGTACAGTATGTAAAGTACTAGTATGTAAAACTCCACATTTACATACGTGAAGCAGCTAAAGATTTTGCAGATTGTTTATAATATGCTCATTTGTGTTGAGAAGATCAGCTGCCAGTATTTTGGTGTTTTGGTTTTACACGCTCTTAGCACCTCTATTTATCATACTCCCACATAACAATCCTCGAGAGTTAAAAGAGCAAAACAAGAAAACAAAAAGTACAAGAATAAAAGAAAACAAACCACACAAAACAATACAATAAAACTCGGGAACAGTCACTTTATTCCCACTGCATTGTTGAATTTTCAGTCTCATCTTTATTTCATTATTCCAGTGAGGGCTCTTGCTTGAAAAAGTTAACTCAAAGCTTGCCATTCTCAACTTTTTGGTATTTTTAAGCTAACAACTTTGCAGTTAATCATTCCTTGCCACAACTTTCTGCATCCTTTTTCGTGTTGAAAGCTTCTTTTTTGACTTCTGTGAGTACTTTGTTAAATATATTGTGCACGTACATTCATTATTGTTCACACTTTTGTATTCAAACAGAGCTACATGTACAAATATGTTTTTCTTTGAATATGCAGAGTTATATGCATATTAATTAAATTATGTTTTGTGAACCTGTAACTTACTGTTTTGTCTTGCTGTTTACAAAACACATGTAAACTAACTACACCGGAGCATCCATATAGTAGTTCATTAACGCTTATGAGAAATGCAGAGGAAAAAATATTGTTACAGTTATGTCTGGCGAGGCAAACAATTAAAAGCTACAACTCCACAGCTTCACACATACAGATATAATTATATGTGAAGAACCACATGTAAGGCTCAACAACAGTGCAAGTTCTATATATGTAAATTAAGGAAACCGTGACTTGCATTAATAAATAAAAATTCTATGCACATACTGTATATTTTTATAAAATTTGAATAAATTAATTGTTTTGTCAGTTTCTCAAAATTTTTCTTAGTGCAGTAGTTAGTGCTAAAGTGTTAAAACGGGCCTGTCACTGAACAGATTATTACTGTAACATTAAATGTAAAATAGATTTAAATAAAAGAAAAAATATTTGACCTGTTTTGCTCATTTTCTCTAAAGTTTTCCAGGATGTAATTTACCTTGTAAGTTTGTTCCTGTTACATAGTTTTTCTTACATCTCAACCCTTGAAATGCCAAGGGTCACAAGTCAAACATATGCAGCACGGATTACAATTTATTACAGCACATTTGCCTGATAATTTTTCTCTTTTGACAAGCTTAGGTAAATCATAAGGTCTACTCTATAATGTATGAGAGGTTGGCTGGCTTGATGAGTAAAGCCCGTTGCTATTGGCTGTTACCCCTGTGGTGGCTGAGTTCCCATAAGACCAATAAGACTTGTCTGTGTTCTGGCAAGACTCGAGCCACTGCAGGAACAGGTAGAAGTCCACATATTTATAGAAACCATATGCAAATGTGTCAGTGCCATGTTGGATTGTTAGAGCCGAGATGTGACAGTTAAGTACATGTACATAAAAGGAGAAATATATAGCCTTCTCCTTCTCTTCCAGACACGTCTAATCTGTTAGGCCTCTTCTCTTCATTTCATTTGAATATATTCAGCCCGGACTAAGACCAAGAATTGTCTCTCTCCACCCATGTATATTATTCCTTGCCACTGAAGGCTCATTATTTTACAGCAGGGTGTGTGAGAGGTGGCCCCAGTCTCTGAACTCTGTGTCGAGGCTGTATTAATCAAACTTCACACAGTGGGGAAGAGTCCACCCACTGACACGACTGTTCTCTCTACACTTGAGGACAAAAACATGCCACCAAACCACTTACTCTGAAGCATCTTGTGCTATTAAAACAACGTGTGGAGTATATTATACATTATAGTACATTATATGCTGGCTAACTTTCCAATTTTTCTTTTTAAAATGTAGGGCTAGTGTTCCTATTCTTCCATGAACACACAAACTATTTATTGAACATGTTATCTCTAAATACCTGGATGCAACAATTATGTATGTTTGGATATAGATATAGCTACCTTGTTTTATCAAAGATATAACACTACTACTTTAACATATCTTTGTGGACTGTAGACAACATTATTTTTATTATTTACATGGGCAAATGGACATTGGTGGAAAGTAAGTACATTTTCTTGTTTTTATGGTTTTGTGTTTTATTGATTTTTATTGACTATTTTTCAAATTGCGGACAAGCTGAAAGGTATTTGGAAACACAAACCAAAGTTCTATTTCTTCTGATGAGCTTCCTTGTTAAAACTTTTCCAGCCTGTCTGACTGTAATAATATTTAAGACCCCAGGAGCAATAGTGAATCAGTAGCCCTCAAGTCCTCAAACCTGGCAGAACTAAGAGAAATACATAAAAGAAACAAAGGCATCACTTCTCACCGTCTCATCATCTCCCATTGTCCCTTCTTTCCCTTTTTCTGCCTTCTGCTTCTCGATGTCTCTCTGTCGAAGCTTTGGCCCCTCTAAGCAGGTCGAGGCTCTCAAGTGGGTTGCTTATAGTCGGAGGAGCCTATAGTTGGAGCTCCACAACACCCACTTGCAGAGCAAAGGGTGAGCATCTCTGTTACACAACCAGCACTCTGATACCATGAAAACTCCTCGGCTTTCCTGCGAGTCTCACTGGAGGCGAGAGAGGGGAGAAGTACGAGGAAGCTGTGTAAATTTAAACTGGCAAACTTTCTGATGGAAATAGCACTGACCCCAGAGTGGTCTTGTCTTGAGTTGAAGCATTGTTGTAATCAATACAGGCTCTCGTGGGGACGGCGGGCGAGGACCTTTCGTTCCCCGTTTGGAGAAATAATGGAGAAGACTGTTTGTTATTTTTCCCAGACATGCCGCAAACTAGCAGATATGGCCAGGGCATTGCAGGTTATGACGCTTGCTCAGGGAAACAAATACAAAGAGGAGCGTTTTATCAAGAAGCAAGCAGCAGAGCTATATTTGAAGCTGCTTGGAAGCTCACAGGTCACTGGGTGTGCAGGGGCTTCGTTTGACCAGCTCATCTTAAAAAGGGGTCTTGGATGTTCTTTGTTCGCTCACACTCGGGACATGGGGAACACAAATGCACAACTCTCAGCTAAACCTTATGTAAAGGGATTTTTGCAGACAGACGTTCACTTATTATTATGTTAGGAACATCAAACAGAGCTTAAATAACAGCTGTGCATAAAAAGTTGAGTCAAATATCTTTATTGTAATGTGTGATAGACAAAACCACTCTTGTTCTTTAATTACTTACATGTCTGTCTAGGTTTTTCGGCATTTCCTATTCTTGTACAACTGAATAATTGCCTTTATTTTTTCAGATTTGTGACGTGAAAGACCGTAATTGAAATTGCAGAAACAGAACTATATGGACGGCAGATGTCGACGGTATAGGGTGTTGCTTGTGGAGGCAAGCACTCCTATAAATGGACAGAAAGTATACCCAGCTATGACTGGGTAGACTACAAGAAGTCTGATTTCAAAGAGAACCAGTTATGACAAAGTCAAATCCAGAAGCAAGCAACACAGTACGCAGAACAAGAACTTTTTGGTAAATTGTTACTTTTGCACCACATGTCCAAAATTAGTAATAATAATACATTTTCAACTCAAGTCACCTGACTCTTATCAAAGTTTTTAATATACAGTATACAGTCATTTATATTTCTTTTAACAAAGTTTGTTTAAGAAAGATTGAGGAAGATTTGTAATTTGGTCATAAACACTAAACATTTTTAATTCCAAGGGATTTACCATGATCTGTAAATCTCTGTAAAGTATGGTGTTTAACATTATTACATTTTAATTTATTTTTTCAAGAGATAGAGAAAACGCTAGGGATTTTAAAGGCTGGTGTGTGTGTTGCATACCTCATGGGCCTCGATGGCTCTTTGCTGGTTGCTTCTCTATCTCTGTCCTTAGGTGGCTTACAATAGTTGGATGCTGCTGAACCATACAAATCCTAAATTAAGTGCTGTGGAATTGGAATTGGCTCTCTTGTGAAGTGTTCCACTTGCATTGGAGCTTAATTTTGCCTACTCATATCATTTGATTCAGTCCCTCAGTCCCTCTATTGCTCACTGCAACCCATCACTCCCCCTTGCTTCTCATTCAAAATAAGCCCATTTACCACAATGTGACAGAGTCTAGGTGAATGAATAATGCCACTCAGCAGTTGATACGAGTGTATGTACTTCTCTGCACGTGTCTACTGAATATATCATAGGTCTGCAGTCTTTCCCCAGGCTGCAGCAATAGTATATCTATATACCATTATTCTTTTAATGTGCGCTAATAACAGATTTATTAGACCATGCATTTGGTGTCCTTCTTTTCTCTCTCTTTGTTGACTTAAATATATGTCTGCATCTTTTTTCAAATCTTTTAACCAAAAGTCTATGTGCATTATTACTTTATGTGAAAAAATAAGACATTCTTTTACTGTTCCTGTAGTGGTAATAGTCTACACTAAAGTCTTTCTATAGTCCTTTTGTGCTGTTATCTTCTGTAATATCAAAGTGGCCTCACACTGATCAGAATCAGAATCAGAAAACATTTATTGCCATTGTCAGTGAACAAGATTCACAGACTAGGAACCTGCTTCGGCGATAAGATGCAACATGAGGGGCATGCATAAAAATACAAAATAAATTACAAGATAGATAAAATATACAAACTAGGTATATGTGGCAGTGCTCGCCACCTTCCTTCCATCTTACAAATAACTTCTTCTTTGTGATTATTTAATAATATTTATGATACTTAATCTAGTTTGCTGTATTGGACCTGCAGGTATGACCCCCCTTTCCTTTTGTTCTTCTCATACCAGCTGTTTTTGAATGCCCCAGGTGAAGGTACAGACCTGGCCTCATTCTCTTGTATACCTCCAGTCTCGTTCATATTGCCTTCCTATATGCATTTTTTTAGTCTGTCCAGACGAAGCCCCACCTGGAGTTATCCCCCAGACACTGTACTATGCGATACTGCTTATTGTTGTAAAGAATCTGTACGTTAGAACTGACTTCATCCCTTAGGCTCAGTTTCTCCTTACTGTCTGAAATACAGTGCTGGCAGACTGAGATCCGAGAAACACTATATTCTTTTCTTTACTGGCCTAGTGATAAGGATTTTGTTCACACCTGTGAGCCCTTTGTTTGGGCCCGCTATGGCACTTTGTCTGCCACAGACAAGGTTAGACTCTTCGCCTTTATTTAACACTTTGATTGACATTATTTTAATGACACGCCATTGGGAGACACAGTATATGTCTGTGAAGTAAAATGAAAGTTAATCTTGTTTTTTGTCCATTCGCATATCTGAACTTTTTTCTATTTGGATATTTGCTCTTTTTATACATGGTTTATTTTACATAGACTGGATTAGCGTGAACTTTTTATATCTGTTGCTAAATTGTAACTAATTCTTATTGAATGTCAATTTGTTAATTTCTTCTAGTTTTACATCTTTGAGCTGAAAAAGAGCCATACTTTGGATGCGTATAGCAGACTGTGGATGTATGGAAATAAACTCCTTCCTAAGTGTGACACGTGCAGCTTGAGCTTGGCACGGCATCCGCGTTCAGCCTGGCTGAGCACAACTTGTTTGAATGTCATATTTCTCCCTGTGTTTTGTCAGAAAATTAACTTCCTGTGAGTTTGCGGCAGAGCCGAGCATATGGCCGCAGCTCTCTGGAGATGACAGCCTAGCGGAGCGGGAGCTCGCCGGTGCCGCTGCCCTGCTCTGGCGGCAGATGCTCCGGGCTTCTCCGCGATTAAGTGGAGATCATCACTGTTTTCTTTGAGCACCGCTGTGCCTTGTACTCTGAAGTGTTCCGTTAATCACTGCCTGCCTCCCTGCCTTTTCCACACAAGCTGCCAAAGCACTCATTAAGTTTGAATCGCCTCTCACCACTGGCTTACACACCACTATGACACACGTTGTGACCACATCTTAGTTGCCATCCCATTTTCAAAAATACAAAAACGTTATTGTGTTTATTTGTTTGTCAGATTTGGGTTCAAAAATCCTGAAAAGCTAAAGCTTTCTATAGAAAAAAACTCAACAGCTTCAGTAGCACACATCCTGTCCCACTAAATGTCATCTACCATCAACCATTCATTGTATTGTTAAAACATTAACAATATGCTTTAACCCTGATTAATCTTGATCTCCAAAATAATGTGATTACAGCCTCTTCTCACAGCAGTGGAAAATAACATTAGGTAGATTTTTTTCATGTTAATCGTCTTGGTTGGAAGTGTACCTCAGTGCACCAATAGGCCTCAATAATGCTCCCTTTCTTCTTAAAAACATCCAAAATAACCTATTGCAGCACACCCACACACTGCTTAGCTTTCTAACACCCTTATTCTGCACCCATCAAAGCCCCGCTTGCTTGTCCTGGTGCAGCGATAATTTCCCCACAAAAGCAGAATGGCATTACTCCACTTTTGAAAGCATTTGCATAGCAAAGCAATAACATCCACCTTGTAAATAAAAGAATTGATCCTGTTCATTGCAGGTTGGATTTCCTGGATAAAGCTGGTGGAAATGGATCTTTACACCATCTCATATTGATAAGCAGGCCTTGTTTCTTCATTCGAAAGTTTTCCTCGCAATAACTCGAGCTTTATAATTCTGTCTGTCAGCAGGACACATTCATGTATGTATTTCTCTAAGCTGCACTGGGTTTCTTTGCAGAAGAATAGTGCCAATTGGCTTCTTATTTTAATATGAAGATACCCAGATAGAAAACTGGCCCATTCATTAAGGCCAAGTACCAAAATAGCAATTTCTATTTCCTATCAACTGTGAAGAAATTGGTTTGCATTGTTCAACGAGGTTGATTAGTGATTTTTTTTTTTGTGGAAAGTCTAAAAATTACTTCCAGGGAAACTTGATGGACAGTTGTTTAAATCCTCTCTACAATAAGGAGGTCAGCCACCGCTATTCATCTCACTTCAATGTTTTCCTTCTGCATACTATTAGTCACCACAATAAATGTTTATTACATCCACTTAAAATCAAATATATTCACAACTGAACAAATTGCTTCTGTGCTCATGGCAAGGTACAGCATTTTTTGTTAGATGAGGAAATTCCTTGTCAGGAGCAGCCAAGGGAGAAGGTGTCAGTCTGATATTACAAGCGCACTAATAGCTGTGCAGGAGCATACGTGTTTGCTGCGCTTCAGTGACAGTGCGTTAGATTTCAACACTGACCACTGCTGATGCCAACCCTGTGGTTCTCATCGGAGCCTCCCGGGACACAGGCATGCATGCCCCTCCCCCACGTTTCACTTCAGGCTGCTGCAAGTGTGGCAGAGAATGGGCAAAAATATATGAGCGCTTGGCAGACAATAAAGTTGCTGTGTAGTATATACTTCTATCATATGTCTATACTCCACAGTTACAAGCTATGCAGCATGTAGGAACTTTGTGTGGGTGTACAGTGACCTAAACTGCTATACCCTTCTCCCCGAGGAGCTTTTCAAAGGACTCTTGTTCTGTTCCTTCTCTCAGGCCCTGGGCTCTGCTGAAAAATGAGAGGTAAGGCAAATGAGAGATGGTAGTCTCAGCTGTGTAGGAAGGCTAACCTGTGCCTCTGGAGATAGTAGTGCCAAGACAAACCCAGCATTCTGACTCACGGCCTTCTCTGACTTGTTTAGGGCCATACTGTGAGTCTTGTATAGTGACTTCTGCCGCACTTTAGAAGCTATTAAAAGGCATTCTTTATTGTGCTACATTTATCATGGGTTAATATGTATACCCGCATTATGAGTTGCACTTTAAAATATGCATTGTTTTCTCAGTGCAGATGACAGAATATGATGCTTGTGACCTTGTTTCAGTTTGAGTCATATGCCCTGCTGTTTTCTAATATGCCCCTAGTGTATGTAACGCTGAAAGGACGTTTATTATACATCAATAATTCTGTACATTTCCTTCTGGAAAACTAATTCTCATAATAGGATTTTGCCAATGTAATTTGAATAATGATCTCAAAACATCCCATTTTAGGCTACTTAACTAAATAGAATATTACTGATTGCAACACTTATCCATGGTTGCGGGTTTGGTAACCTTCTTTTCTGTTTCTTGCCAACAGCCAATTTTCTCTCAATTAAAGCATGATATTAACACTTAGTAAGGCATAAACAGCAATAACCGTACAGTACTGAATATCATGCCTCAATTATGTGCTTAAGTGTGGGTGTAGAGATGGATGGTGTTTCTATAGTCAGTGTGTTGGTGTTTTGACGTCTGCATGTGTGTCTGCGAGGAATCATTGCCAGTTTGTGTATAGCTAACCATTTCAGTGAGTGGAAGAGCGGGAAGTCAACAGCAGTATCCGCCGAACACCTCTGTAAAGGGAGGGGGCAGAGGAAAAGGAAACAAAAGGCAGGTAGGAAGAAAAAGTCATTGTATTGTGAGTCAGTCAGTAGTAATGCCAGTTGGCCAAAGTTAGCAGGAAGCTGTCCTAGTAAATGGCAGCAGCTGCTCGCAGTTCGAGAGAGCATGTCCCAGTCAGAGGAGAAAAGCGATGGCATCTACATTAATACTACCTTAATGGCCCATCTGGCGCTCCGTAGGGTCCCTGGCTGCGCCACCGACTCATAGGCGTTTGACAGGCAGTCTCCAGCGCACCAGACGCGCATGGCATGCCAAATGGTGGGGAGACGGCTCCGTGGCGCACAGATCTGTCAAACTCTTCTCTGACGCTGTAGTCACACAGGCAAAGGAAGTTAAGGCAAGTTTTCACACGTGATTGGTTCTTGACATAGATTTGGAGAGCTGGTGGGGGGGTGGGGGGCTTGTCTATCTGTCGTCTCTGCACTTTCCTAAGACACGCACCCACTCGAAGGGAACACACAAAAACACACACTAGATTCTAAATCGGCATGACCAGATTAAACCTCAATGAGAAAGGCAGGTTAAGATTAGCCAGTGGTGGATTCACTCTGGTCTGATGGCAAATGGAGATAAGCACTATTATTTTTGCTCCAAGTTACAGCCTCTGTAAACAAATACCGGAACAAATTTCTTCATTGGGAGGAATTGTGGAAGGTCTTATCAAAACACCACAGGGGTTTCTGGCTATAATTGGCATAATTGGGTGTCAGAGCATGCTGCGGTTCGCATTGTAACACAGTGATGAACTTTAAGAAGACGGACAAATTGTGGACTTCAGATTAAAATAGATTTAATGTGAAGAAAGGTGTACCATTCTTTTGTGTGCATATAAAACCAGTTTACATTATTAATTAATAATAACTAGTAGAAATAAATTTCCCCGAATTAGGGCTTTTTCTTACATCCAACAAATTCAGGCCTAAACAGGTCATGTTTGCGCACGAGCACTCATTGCTGCTAAACGGATGCTATTGAAAGCTCTATAAAGTTAAACAAAATGCAATGGTACTGCAGGAGTGCTCCAAAACATTTGCAACAGTTCTTTTTTTTGTTCACTTTTTTTTTCTTAAGGACATTTTGAGAGATAGCAGCAGTTCAAAAATGGAACGGAAGGTTCTTTAGAAAATGCATTTCAAATGGCTTATCCAGTAGGTAGCCCCAGAGGACACCTCAGGGATAAACCTTGGCAAGAAAGGAAGATAGAGGGGAAAAAGTGAAATTGGAAAGACGACACAGCCGTGACTAAAACAGTAGAAATATATAGAGAAAAGGTATCCTCTTAACCTGTCTATTCAGAAGGATCACAGAGCCCATATCTGCATTCACTTCAACATTTTTTCAATTTCTGTGTTTACCGTGTTTTGCTAGATTTGCTGATGTGTCACCTTAGCGCTCTATTATATCTAGACAGTGAATTTGAAAATATCTCCACATAACTATTAATTGCAGTTGACATTGTGCTATAGTAATAGAGTGGAATGATAAAAATATACCCAATTAATACATAATGGAAAATGCAAATACTAAACTTAAGATAGAAGAGGATTAAAAAATGAAAGGAAACAGGAAGAAAAGGTGGAACCAACTAAACAGGATCTAGAGGTTGAGAAAAGAGCAAGAGGAACTTTTCAACTTTCCCTCATATTCCCACGTGTGTTGCAGGTAAGGCATAGACTTTTAAAAGCTTGTGGCAAAATAGCCAAAGTATATGAATACACCTTCTTCATTTTCCCTCTCTTTTTCTTGACTTCCTTTTTCTCACTCACATTGCATCCCTTCTCCATCTTTTTTTCCCTGGGCATCTCCGTTCCTTAGTGGCAAGCCCAGCTGGGGGGTTTCTTTGGCACTGTGAGTGAACCTGAACTGTCTATACAATGCACGTTGCACCCTTCATCAACTATGATTTACTTTTCTGTGTGTATTCTTTTTTAGCAGAAAACACTGTTCAACCTACTTTTCATTTTCACAAGCAGTATACTTTAGAACCACTAGAGGGAGCTTCATTTATGCATTGGACAATGTGCCATGACACTTTTCTCTACTACTGTAGCTTCCATAAACAACCAATGCACACATGAATACATCAAATGTTCTTTAATACAATTAGTTGTGCTGCATTTCTGCCGGCCAAGTCAAAGAGAATCAAGCTTTCTCAACATCACCAGTGTACATTACTTAATGTGGAGTAATTAGCTTTTGTTTGTTGGTTTGTTGAAATCCAATATCTCCTACTATGAGTCTGTGTGTGCGTGTGTGGAGGTGATAATTCTAAAGTTACAGCAAAACTATAGTAGAGTGAATAATGACATAAACAAGGAGCGTGCCAGGGCATGCTTTCAATCTGCTCTCTTAATGTAATCAGCATGGGCAGAAGTCTGGTCATCCAAACTGGAACAAAACAGGAGGAAATCTGCAAATAATTCATCATATCCTGTGGAGATTCATCAGTTACACATGTCAAAATGATGCTGAGCTGAAAATTAAAAGGAATCCTTTGTCGTCATTGTTTTTTTTTTTTTGATGGAGATGGATAGTGGAAGCAATTCACTGGACATTTTGTAAAATTCTGTTAAGCTGAGATGGTTGTTCATACATTTACATCATAGAATTAATTTAATTAAAACTGACTTTGAAATGCAATATTCAGAATGAAATATTCCCAATAAAAGTGGAATCTGTGAACTTTCATTTCAAGTTAGAAACAAGCACATCCGATGGGATTTGTTGCGCTCCTTGTGGCCTTTCTTGTGGCAGTGCTGCCAGTGATGTAGATCTGCCATGACATTTTACATTGTGCTTCCTAATTGCAGCAGCTGATTGGGGCATAGCTCACTATACAGCTGTATAGTTCCCCTGGTGTCTGGCAGTTGGCTTTTTTTTGAGGTTGCTGACATGGGGCACGCAGACTAATTGCATTGTTTAGTTACTGTCTGATTGTATGGTAGACCTTCAGCTTTACAAATCTGTCCTCATAGTTTTAGATGCATTTATTTTCATCCATGCTGTGCCCTTAAATATTTCCTTTTGCATGAACTGAACTAAACAAAACCCGTGTGACAGATGCAGCTCTAATTATACAGTTGTTTTAAGACAGGTTGCAGCAAAAAGAGAGGCAGCCGTTTGGGGAAGCAAAGGAGGAGGTATAGGAAGAGGGGGGTGGACGGTTTGATGGACGGACATTGTAACACCAGCATCTGGTAATAGCTGCAGCTGCTGTATCGTTTTCCAGCCGCCAGCTTGCCAGCTAAATAAATATTGCCACGATCTGTCTTGTACTAGCAAGTGTAAATTACTTTAACACGTCAATAACTAGTTTACAACAATGTTTTTTCCTGCCATTTTAGAACATGTATTGATTTCACATTGCTGTTAAATGGCATGAGCATTGTTTTCCTTACTGCGTACATTATTTTACAAACACAGACTATGAAGCTGACAGGGATAAGAGAGCTTTTTTTTCTAGTTTTGCACAAGAGGTACATACATACATGCAATATTATCATTATTATCAAGGATGATTAATGGCATAACGGCATTAATGCAGTGGCTCGGGTGGTAGAGCGGTCGTCCTATAACTGGAATGTTTGATTCCTGCTTTTTACAGTACACACTGTTGTTGTGTCCTTGGGCACTGTTCTCTACATACTACTAAAGTTTGAACATGCTAAGCTTTTGAACTTGTGTATGTCACCCAAACTTTGCAGTTGAATTAGTCTTATGCAATATAATGTGACATTAAATATTACTCCATGTATTGTGTAATTACAATTAATGCAGCTATAGCATAGAATAAGGTTCCCTCTGCACTGACCTACTCACTATACAGAATATGTTAATTAGACATTTAGTTTTTTGTGTTTATGTGTTGAATGTAAATTGTGAAGAAGGAGAATGCACGTGCTCACTTCTATGCTGCGTCTATTTTCGTTCATATGGAGTCCTCCTCTCAACAACAGATGTTGGGAAACCTGCAAAATCAGCGCTGAAGCCACACTATAATCACTACAATTTTAATCAAGGTCTCATGTAGTGACCCACTTATTTTGCTCAGAACTGATTGCACTGCAGTACAGCGATGACTAACATTACAAAACTGCAGCCTGTGATTAACCTTCACATCATATACATGCTTCCAAACCATCATACAGTGAATCCTAATCCCCAAATTACACCCACTTGGGCTGGAAAACCTCTGCATTTGACAAATTTAAACATTTTCATTCCTTAAGATATAATGATGATGCTAGCGTCCCATATAACCATAATGAAATAAACTCGGTATATTTTTCAGGTTTAAATTTGTATTCGTTAAAAATAATGGCATGATTGGTATAGAATGTTGGGGAGATTTTAACATCCATTGTACCTCTGAATTTCTATTATACAGAAAATATTAAATGATAACCACTGATTTTTGGAACCATAACGTACAAATAAGAGGGTTGCATGCACACACAATTTTCAGCATGGTGTGTGCATTTTAATTTGGACATCAGTGATAATAAAGCAGATTGATTATTCCTTCTCATGCTTCAACACCGTTTAATTGTGTAGCTCAAACACTCCAAGTTGGGGTCAGAAGGGCTCTCTCTCTCATTTGCGGGTGTGAGCAGTGAGCACACACAAAAATAGACGCACAGGCTATAAATGCACAAAATTTGAAAATCACTTCTGATCCCTTCTTAACTTTTCTCACTATGCTTTCTCACAGGGCCCTACAAAACATGACCAGACTGGTATTTGCCAAAAACATTTTTTTTTTTTCAAACACACACTGTGCCCCATTGCGGCCCAATTGCATTTATTCGGTGAACATCTCAATTAAAGCTCCACAGGAGGTGTAACGCCCTGTGGAGGTACAGAAACACTTATGTGGCTCCCTGTAATCACTGACAACAGATGCTGTAGTTTAAAAAACATATTACATGCATTATTGCCTAACTTTCATAATAAATATTCTGATTCATTTGATTTGTTGATTAGGAAAATATGATGTTGTTGTTGCCATGTTTCCACTAAACCCTTTTTAAAGCCCTATGACCTGTGCCATAGGTCTGTAGAAGCATTACAGTCTGAGTCCCCTAACATTGCACTTCTCACTTTGTTATGTATCATTGTGGTTTCTAGGGTCTGCTCCAGAAATGTTCTCTTGTGGAGATTTTGTAAGAAGTGCCCTCAGCAGGTCCCTCCATCTGCCATTAGGCCTCTCCGCACTTTTTATCCCAACACCTTTGAGACCTCAAACTGCCAAACGAGTTGAATTATGGCCAGTTATGTGGAATAGACTTGGCATCACGGGGGAGAGACCTGAGTCAGTAGAACTAACCACACTCCTGACCATTAAAAGGCATTCTGACGAGGCTCCTTCATCTTTCCTTCTCCCAAAGACTAGCCCTGCAAACCAATGTCCCCCAGAGGAATGCTGCTCTTCAACACACTAACCAGTAAGCTAGACGGGAAGGAAGAGGAAAACCAAGAATGTCTCTTTTTTTTTTTCTGTACTTCCTCTAGTTTGTTTTTTGTTTGTCTTTTTGTTGTTTATTTGTTTTTTTAAAACCCAAACACTGATTTTATAAATATTGTAGCTTGTGGCTACTTAAAGTTTCAAACCCCTGTCTAACATTGTTAGCATATAACCACGCAACGTTAATTGCTGTAGTTAAAACAACCATGTCAACAAGGCGCCTCGCTACTGTATGAGGGAGATCATGTGAGTGAGATGGGCCTCACCACTGCACAACATTTGTAACCACAAGGATGTGGATCACATGAGCCTGGTAGACCACAGTTTGCATGTTGCACAGACAGACACCAGAGACACAAGCACACACCACAGAATTTGATCTGTCACAATAACAGGGGCATCATGACATGATGGATACAGCCCTTTTTTCTCTTCTCTCCCTCATTCTGCCTCTCTTCGGTAATCTTGATGCAGTGTGTAATGTTTGCTGTAGCCGGCGGCTGAAATTGAATGAGTGATACAACTGGAGGTGCTGGGATTACTGTGGGCAGAATTGATGCTATCCGTCCAATGATGTGTTATTTTGTGGAAGTGGGGCAACAAACCGGAGAGAGAAATGGTCGCAGCACTCTGTATGATTTTACAGTTTAAGTGGTGCAAGACAAATAGAATAACAGTGATGTGCTAGCAGGGGTTGTAAATGGTTGAATAATTTTCCTCGATTTCAGCGTTCATTCATCTTTTCTATAGTCTTTTATAGGGCTCTGCGTGGCATCTTAAATGCTATTTGTCTCTATTGTCTACTAACAATTGCAGCATCAACCAACTTTGCGCTCAACTTTAGAGGTGAGACGGGTTGTGTCCAGTCTCTACTGCTCTAATAGGGTCAGCTCAGAAAAGGGTCATAGGTACACTAATGACACCTGCAATAGATGCTTCTTCCTCCAAGTCTAAGCTGAGGCTGAGCTTGTGGGAATTAAAGTATGTTGCTTTGAGACCCAGCAGGCTGTGCTTGGGTCAGACGCAAACCACTGAAAAGACTAAATTCAGCTCTTTCTGCAGGTTTGGGCCACAAGCTCAGGGTCCTGGGCTATTGTTGTGGGGTCAGGTTAAAGCCGCCCAGATTGCTGGAGCAGCTGACAACCATTCATCACACTTCAGCAACAGTTCAACACTGTACATACCTTGTACAGCTGGGAAGTCCTGCTTAGAGGGTGAAAGAGTTTACACAAAACTTTTAACACTTCTTTATTTTCTTTTAAATATACTTAAAGGCCACAAGTTACCTGGTATATAGCAGTACATATCTTGTTTATAACATCATATTGCCATGGCTCTTTGTCCATCTGCCATGAAATTACTCCATGCAGTTAAAAGTAATATTGGTATTTTTCAGTCTGGTAAGGCTGTGCTGGTGGCTTTGAGGGAGAAATTAAATAAGAGGCTATTTTTCTCCCCCATGTAAACAGCTGGCAGCATCCCATGCTTGCACAATTAATGGGCATCTAATTGGCAATAATCATTTTTACTTAAGCAAATTTAAAATAGGCAGTTGCCCCTGGAAGAACAGCTGTCGGTGAAACCTTCTGGCAATGTAACATGGAAGTGTGAGAATGTGGTTGATCGTGGCTTACAGGAGGTGGTCTGCACATGAGCACTCATACTAATACTCAAGTGATGGCAAATGCTTGCACAAAGGATGTGGTGTACAGTATGTAGCTAGCAGATGCTTTTGAATATTAAATCAACATGTACAGTGTTTTGATCTTGTAGTTTACAGCATCCATCATTTATCTTAGAGATACTTTGGTTCAGCAAACTATGGCTGTGTACTGAATATAATTTTCAAAATACTGATATTACTGTACCATCAAGGAAAGCTATTTTGACAGTTAGAAAGAATTTGGGTAAAAAGTAGCTCTTAAACACTTCATAATTGAAATAAGAGATGTCAAAAAGTTCAAATTCAGCCAAGGAAAATCCCATTTGTGCTTAGAGTACTATTTATGTCTTAGTCTGAACGGTGATATTTTTCCTACAATAGAATTTGTTCAAGAAAAATTTTAACAATACTTTCTGTTCTTCATTCACTCTTGTTAAGGTCAGACCTCTGCAATGAATCTATAGAGATGTCATTTCAATCTAAACTAAATAAAAGCAACCTCACCAAGGTCAGGATTCAATAACAAAATAAAAAAGCGCTGGACTGATAGGGTCGACACAAAGCATGGGCTGTGCAATTCTAGCATAAAACTTCAATTCCCAGTCTGATAATAGCAGTCTTCGTATTTGGTCAAAATTTAACAAATCTAAATTGATAAACACAATAGTTTTGTTTTTTGCAATAGCACTGGCATTAGAAGTGAGATAGATGTAGTGTGTGGGATGCTGAAAAGTAATGTAACTGGATTGTATTGAGGATGTGGATTAACATGATTGTTTGAGCTCTAACCAACAGAAGGTGACTTCAACAAAGCTGACTGCCATCTTATCTCTTCCCCCAACAGCGCTCTAATCTGTGGTGCGAGCATGCCTGCAAATAATTTCTATCCGACAGACAGACAATGCAGCTGCCACTTTGTTGTGCATCATGGATTTACTGTAGTATGCATCTCGTCCCACCCTAACACAGACCTCTGACAAAAGACTTAATTGAATATCCCACCATGGCTAATTTTTGTATTCTACTACACGTGACAGAGACATACAGACATGTTTACACTTTAATGCTTTGTGTAAAAAAAAAAAAACTAAAAAAAAAGCACATTATAAGCTGTGTGCGCCCTTTGGAAAATCACATTGAGGCTATTTGTTCATTTAGTCTAGTGTTAAGAGTCAGGAATTATGGCTTTCAATCCATTTGCTAAACTGTAAACAAATCAAATGGACCAGATTCAATTAACTCGGTCGAACCTAACATATAATTACATGAGCGAGTAGAGTGAGGAATGAGAGATAATGGAGTTATTTTACCCTTGAACTCTAACCCTTTCCTTTGCCATTTGTTTATGAAATTAATTTAAGCTTACAGACACTGTTTGGCATGGGTATAAATACATATAATCACCCATTTTAGCTTCACATTACATTTGTGTTTAAGCTAATTAATCCTCAGTGTTCATAATCTTTTAATATTTAGGCTTTGCATAATATAGTATCTTTAGAAGTGAGAATGTTTTAATGAGTTACGAGTAAATTCTTGACACATTGTCCCGTTGGTTTGTGATGAATGGAATTTAATGTTATATAATAAAAAAATAGTAAAACCTTATACAGTAAACACCATTTAAAAGGCTATTAGCTGACATTATTTTTTCCAACTGACCATATTATCTGCCCACGTAAGTGACAACTGTGCCTCAACCTATGTGATTATATGTTCAACAAAATAATGTCGACATGTTTGCTTCCAACTAAGTAGCCCTTAACTGCCTGGACAAACAGCCTGCCGCTCTTTACGTATTTGTTTATTTTCCAGATAAGAGGGCTCTTTTATGGATAAGCAGCTGACTCTCCCCGCTCAGTCAAGCTGGGACAGGCTGAGGGAAGATAAAATAGAGTCTGTTAATCTGGTACTGGTGTGCAGAGAGAGTGATGTTATTGACCTATGCTGGCAGCAATGTGTTTCAATTATACACCGCCATCCATTTTTCAGGCAAGTGAAGCGATGGGGGGGGACACGGAGTTCAGGCCTGGGTTAGAGTCATTCTCCATCACTTATGATGTGTCTTTGGAAAGCACTTTAATTGAATTACCCAATTTATTCTTCAAGCAACAATGCCCTGGTTTAGACCCATGACAATTAGATACAAGTTTTAAAATCAGGCAGTTTGCATACTTCATTTTTCTGTCATACCATACACAGCAAAAGAGGCAGCTAAACTATTGTGACTTTAATCCCTTCTTTATTCTTCATTTAATACTATCACACCACTTTATCACATGAAGCTCATTCTAGATGACGTTAACTCTAACATTTGAGCTACTTAAATTTGTATTCTCGTACTCTTGGAGAACTGTCTGACTGTACTTTTTTCCTAGCTTTGGCTGGGAGTAGCTGTTAACTCCATTTGCATCTTCTTGATTGTGCATCTGTCTTTCTAGCTTTTTAAAAGTTGCACTGAAAGAGGGCACTTTGCTTCACTTTCCCCCGGTGTTCAGTGCTAGATTTTTCCAGAATATTTTCCATGTTATTTGCAAATTGCACTTGGCTGAATGTGATTAATTCTAATCAAGTTCAATTTATTCTGGTAGAGCAGCTGGAACAGGCCTAAGTGGTTCTTGCTTACTGTCTGTGAGCTGTCTGACAAGATGGCTGGACTGTCAATCACTTGCCCTTAGTTCCACGTGTTGGGAAAGTAGTCATATCCGTTACACAGTGGCCTGTTACACTATGACCCTCACACCTGGCTTCATCCCTTTTTACCAGGACATGTTTTACTGTATGTTCCAACAAATAGAGTCTAATCAGCTCACAGAATTATCACAGCTCCTCTTGTTATAGGGATGAGTAGTGGATAGAAATGTTCTCTATAAGCATGTAATGTACACTAATTATGTTAATTTGCTGTCTTGCAGATGGCCCAGTGTTGATTACAGCTTTAGGATCAGGAGAGGCAGTCTGAAAATTAAACTTGGAAAGATACGTGGCATTCATTACAGCACAACCTCAACTAAACACCCCTTTGACTGTTGTTGTCTGTCGGAGTTGTTTTTAAATAAGGCTATGGTAAATAATTAAAGTATTTACATGAAGATTAGAAAACATTCTAAGTGTGACTACTTAGCAGGTACCCAATGCACCACCTCCAACCTAAATGTTCAGTCAACATTTATTCTGTACAATAGCTATTTCTAAATCTTTGAATTTATTAACAGTGACGCGTATTTACATTTATTTTATTTACAATTATTTCTATAGTATTACACAAGTTTTGGCAGAACATTTATTTTCCTTTGGAATCTGTATGTAAATGAAAAACTGTTTTAGCACAACTTATTACCATGTGGTCCAAATTAATGATTTTGTCTACTTTTTGTTTAGATTATAGCCTACGGTTAATGCCAATCCTCTATGGGAACTGTGACATTCCAAGTGTGCCAAGGTGTGCCGCGTGTGAGCAAAGCATGTGCACTCATCTGTGAACTCAAAGTCTTCTGCAGTGATGCTCATTGCTGTAGCTATTCAAGCAGGCCAGTTTAGCCCCCATCTTTCCTTTGGAACTTGGTAAAGTGAACCCTTGCTGATCTTCAAATGAATAGAGTTCTTTCATAAAGCCATGGCCATTGAACTCTAGAGACAGAATATAGCCTTAAGTCCTGCAACCTTTGTGGCAGGGGGTTCCTGCCAGGCATGATTCCTGTTTAGTGAATAAGTGGGGTAATTATAGTGCGGTTTGGGCCATGCAGCAAATGTCACCAGCAGATAAACAGTGGGAGCAGCCATGCTGTAAAGGCCTGATTTATTCACCCTGGACCTCCTGTAGCCTGCAGATGAATTGGGAGCATTTGAGTGTAAAAAACTAACTAGCTTGTCTTGATTTCACTGAAGCTCAAGGATGCATATAATTAGAGAAACAGTAGTTAGTAGATCATGCTCCGGGTTATTCTTGCTTTGTCACAAGTATAGTTTCATGCTGACCAGAAAGTGAACTCATTGTTAATTTCAGGCTAATATTTTCCTTGACGTTCTTTAGTAAGCATTTATTCTCTCCGTAATAACTAAAATGCTTGCAAATTATAAACATGCCCATTTCCATCTCATGTACTTGACTGGTAAAAGATAAAATATATGCACACTGAACTCCGTTAAAGATGGCCTACTCATGTTAAATTGCAAGGCGGCCTGTTTAAGTCGAGCCAGGGGAAAAGGGAGCCAGTGATCCTCATTCCATTACATACTCAAATAGATGGCCCTGTATCTCCTCTAGATTAGCTTTGTCTCGAATAACAATGATTGCTTTAAGTGTGTCTAATTGAGGCTGGGCTCGCCCTCCCCTTCTGTGCAAAAGTGCTTACTCATTTTATCTGTCCTTTTAATAATTACATTATCATTTTACACCCCTGCCGGTTCCTTGGGAAGTGGGGCTGGCGCGTGTGTTGAAGTGAAAGCTCATTATTGGAGCTGAATTATGTGCAGTTTATTGATCCCCATGGTGGATTATGGTGCTCTAAGTTAGTCTAGACAGAATAGTTAGCCAGATGACAGAGAGGAAACATAGAGGCCCCAGGGGGAAAATCCCTGGGCTCAGTTAGCAATTAATGCCTGCCAGGTAATGGAATTTAAGTTTACACTAAATCCAGCAATGCTTTGACATTTGAAGCACCGTATAAAATAACATTAGCCTAATGAGTTGGTCAAGAGCTGCGGAGATACGCTTAGACAAGTTTTTTTTAATTGTCTTCTGTTATCTTATCCCACCTTTTCAAAAGACAAAAATATATAATAATGTGTGTGGTTAGATTACACAGCCTTTATTAAACAGGTAGACCGTATACAGACAGAATTAAATGAGTATAGAAAAAATTAGAGGATGGATGTGGAGCCCCAGTGAGTCCTGGTTTGCTCCACTTATGTTGTATGCACTCTATCAGGTGAGCTACCAACGCTCCCCTAGTTACCAAGATTTTTTTGTCACAGCTTCCCTTAGAGGAAACTCTGAAACAAAGTCTGCCTAAGCTGAACTCACTTTGAAAAGAACATAAACTGTCCCTGTTAACTGTGAACTGCGCCCCAGCAACAGAGGGGATGTCAGTAGCAGATTGTGTCAGCATCACTGTGTGAGTGAAGTTTTTAATAGAATAACACAAGCATAAACACAGCATAATGGTTTGTCTTCTGTGTAGAGCTAATTGCCAGATAAAAGAAATGATAGAAATGGTGAATAGGAGGCTGCCAGGTGTGAGGTATTTGTTGTACATGTTTATATATTTATTTCTTTAATTTTATCACAATTGTAAATTAGCAATAAAGAAATGTATTAGCCAAGGTAATTCAGATTTCAACATTGTGTACAAAGTAAATCTTATGTCAGTGTGATCAGTACAGATGGGCAAGTGGCAGGAGGTGGTGGTGGTTATGAAATCCAGAATTTTGCCACAGCAGACTGGGATGTCCTTGACAATCGATTATGTCCGGGCAACATGAAAATGTCTTGGATACTTTTTAGAAAAAAGTGTTCATGTTAGGGAGAACCTTTTATTGTACAGAAAGTTTGCTTTGTATTATGTTACACAATTCAATATACAGTATTTTTTTAATGAATGCAATGTAGATTTGCCACACAGTTTATTCTGCAACATGAAATCAGTTTCTGTAAACATAAATAGAGATATGTGCAAGATTATAAAATATTAGATTTATTGTACTATGTATTTCACATTTTAGCCAGAATTGTGTTACAATATAGTATAATTAGGTTTATGGACAAATTGTATTTCCCTAAATGTCTGTCCTACTTATTAGCACAGAGGTGAATTTGCTACATGTGTTAACATATTAGTATGGTCTACTGCCAGTAGCTAAATTGCACTCAAAAGGCTGCCCTTCATCAAATACTGGCTAGCCAAGCAGACTGCTGCACCTGTTAGAGCAACCTTTTACAGATAGTAAGCCAACAACTTTACCCTGTAATGAGACAAACATGTAGCTCCAAGCCCTTCTGTGCCTTTTGTGTTCTTTTATAATGTCCTTGGCTCATATGCCTTGGTGTTATTAGTAAATGCATATATGGGCATGGTGAAACTGGGCTGTAATCCACAATAGCTTTATGTGGGAGGCAGTGAGTGGTTCATGGGGGTAAGGGGTGGGGGGGTTTGCGGAGAAGAGAATGAAGCAGCTGATTAGACTGGTTTTACTGCTCCTCTGCCGACCTAGAAAAAACATAGCAGCCCTGACCTTGCATAGCAGAACCTTTATATATCTAATGATCTCTGAGTACCTTAATGATACAATATGTTCTCTCTCACACTCTTTCCCTCCATTTTGACTATCCTCCTTTTATGCTGCTCCCTACCCATTCTTTCTTTTTTAGAAACAAGCTTGCACGCACACACAGACATGTCCACATTCACACCCTCACAGTACATAGCCCTGAAAACCCCAGTCAGCAGTTTGGGGTAGGAGTCTAGCAAATGAGCTGTCCTATTGAAATAGAAAGGAGAGTGCTCTGTTCTGCAGAAAATGCTGCTATGGCAAGCCTTACAGAAGAGGGACGATGGGAAATTGCTTGTTCGGACAAAGAAACATGAAAATGTCTTTTCAGTACAAATGTACCAATTTACATTTAGGAGACTGGATATCCCTTTCTTAGATACTATACTTTTTTGTAACTTTTTAAAGCCCCTATTTTCTTTTCATTACCATTCCAAAATCTCACCAAGTGCAGTAAATTGTGTGACAAAAAACTATCCAATTTAATACCTGTATATTTTATTTATTTTCACCCCAGGGATTTTATTATTTTAACTGTGATGTAAATGAGCTCACAGCAGCAATATCAGACAGCTCAGCTTAACACAAGAGGTTTGTGTTAGAAACTCGTGTTGATGTATCAGTGGCACTACATTTTCTGTGTCTTAATACTGTAATTACATTTTGTTTCAGTTCAGTTTGATGATTTTTTGCACAGAAAATAAAAGTGTGATGCATTGACATTGAGCACTACAGAAACATTCACTGGAACTAGTTTTAGCTAATTTGAGAAATTTGGGAAAAATAAATAAATACTGTGAGGTTTGTCACATATAGCTCCAGCTTGCTCTTTTTTCTTAAGCTGCTGAATAAGTGAAGTTGTCCAAATGACTTCTGATAAACAAAAAAATCATTCTATTAATCTCCCCACTCTGTTTTCTCTGCAAAGACCAAAACACAGGGTCCACTTCCACCTTCTTTCCAATTGCCAACTTAAGCTACAGAAGCCGCATGGTTTTCTGTCACATGCCCATTACAAAGTGCCTCAATGGCCAGCTTCTACTTGTCTTGCAACATTGGCTAATCACAATCATGCTATATCTGTTAGAAACATAATTACATCTAGTGACAGATTTTTCCAATGCAGCATGTAGAAACAACAAATTATAACCGTGATATATTGAGTCCTTAGTAATAGAACTGTTTGGATTTGCTAAAGGTACAGCTTTACACATCTTCCATATAGCATTGAAGTGCTTTTGCCAGTGCTGAAGATTTTTCTGTCAGCCTGTAGCCATCCATTGTTGCTGTTAATTCCCTCATTTAGCCCACTTCAAGCATAAATCTCCATTTGGTGCTTGTATTCCCCTACCAGTTCAGTCGTAGCACAGTAATTAAGATTCCATTCTGCTCTGAAAAGAAATGTTAAGATGGAGGGTTATCACTGGACTTCACTCAAGCCTCGCCCAATGAAACACCTATAGTGACCTCAAAAGCAACCAATAGGGGTTCCTCGCACCTCTCCCATTCCTCTTCTCCCGGCCATCTTGTTGTGTGGTCTCCTCTCTTTAGCTCTCTCATTACTCTCTGTGTGAAGGCCTGGGATGTGGGTGGCAGGGGAGGAGTGGGGCGGCCGTGGAGGAGGGCTTCTGTCCCTGGATGAGTGAGTGTGGATAAGAAGTTGTTTGAATTCATAATTGTGCTCTTGTGAAGGGGGAGATTTGTAAAGCAAGGCTGGGTTCATTGTGTGGCAATGCGAGTCCGGTGGAGGGTGTGAGCGGCTCAAAGCTAATGTAATCTACGCTATTAGAGAGGGTTAATTAGCTGCTGAACTGGAGCCTGAAGAGCACGCAAAGAAGGGAGACACACATTGAGATAGAAGGAGGCCGGGCTGCGAGGATAGAGAGGTCTTGAGGGAGTCATTAGAGACTGCTTGTTGTAATATAGCCACACAGTCAATAAGGCTGCTCCTCTGAGGACTAGAAGAAATCCTAGAAAAAAATATATAGTTATATAAAAATGAGTCGGAAAAGTTTTATCTCATAAGAAATGTCTAGAGGTCAGCAGTGGTGACATATGTTGGGTCGCCAGAGATAAATTCAAAGGATTTATTATTTTCATTTCTAGAATGACCAAATTATATATAACCTATTAAATAAAACATGCACTTGTAACTGAACACCATTTCTCTAGCGCCACTGGTCATTGTAGAGTCTGCTCTTTGTTCAAAAGTAAAGCATAAAACAATGACAGTGTTATTTCTAACTAATAATCTAAGAACAATTTTAACAAACAATTAGACAAATAATCTACTCTGCACTATTTTGTGATTTGGTATTTGGTCATTTTAGGTTAAAACCTTTTTAACAACAAAACACATGAACAGAACATAAAGATCAAATGAACAAACAAAGGCCAGCACAGTCCAAGGGAAATAATAATAATAAATAAATAAGGAAATAAAGAAAAATACTGAGTATATCAGTGCTATCAGTGCTAGCTATGGAGAGTATGGGTTAGGTACTCCAAGGGAAAGAGTTCCAGAATGAGTCTGTGCCAGCTTGATTTTATGGGGGCATTGTCACTGATCCAAGACAGGACAATATTCTTTCATGCAGCATGTGTTAGGTTGTCATATAGTGGGCAGGTACCTGAACAAACATTAATGGTGTAGGGAATTTGTCCACAAAACTTTATTCTTCCCCCAATTTTAATTGTAAAAACCCGAAAACTAAATCCATATATACAGTGCTGACCAATTTATATATTAACTTTAAATCAATGTTAGCACTTCACAATCTAATAGAAAATAATGTGACTTGTTGACTGCATCTTGTGGGGAATGTCTGTCATACACCATAACATTACCATATTGCCATTTAGTTCTTTGCGATAATATGGATATTGCGATGGCTGGTGCGTAATTATGCAATCAATATTGTGTATTTTTACCTTAATTAATGGTTAACAATTTTTATTTGCTTTTTCCTTTTAGAGTAGACCAATAGGTTTTGTTTTTGTCAAAAAATATATCGACTACACATTCGGACAGTCATCACCACGTTAGCTTAAAAAATAATTATAAAATAAATCTTGAAATTGCGGTTTTGAAATGGTTCTAATGAAGTTGTGTTGCCTCTTTGTTTGTAGTATTTATTGCAATGACCTCTAATAGTCCATCCTACCTCATACGCTTGGAGCAAAGCTTCACTTAAAATGGGTAGTTAGGGCCTGTTCCCTTGCCATTTTTAATACAGATTAATTACATTCCCTGACTCAGGCCATTTATTTGTGTTTGTTCGGACATGTTTTTAGCTTTTTCTTGACCTTGAGGTGAGAAAATAAAGAAAAACTAGAGAGATGGATGGAAAAAAGCCCCACATAGTAGAGTTATACCCTCAATTTAATACCGGAGTGAGGTGTTTCTCCAGCATCATCAGATCAATGGAGAGTAAATAGCCCACACTTCTTGTTTCACAGTGCAGTATTGATCTTTTCCTCAGCCTCGGCTTCCCTTTCCCCGGCTTCTTGTGTCTTTCAACCCCTGGGACTGTGCTGATTGCCATAGATTGGACAAGCTAACAAGCGCATGATGAGGAACCAGGTTTTCTTTTCTTCTCATAGGCTGTTTCATTTTTTCTTTGTGGCACTGGCATGAACACACACAGACAGACATACACACAGGGACTCAAAAACATCAGATCTACACAGCTCAGCGCCATAAAGGAGTATGCCATTTCTTTCTTGTTTCCTCTGTTGTTACCCGTTGTTCTGTCTTCATCTGTGCTGAGCGGATCTACTGTAGCAGTGTCTATCTTTGGGAAGGTTGCTAGGTTGATGGAGTGCACCTAACTTAACTAGACAGCAACTCAGAGATACACTGTTCCTCTTCACCTCACTGGGAACTATATTCTTTCCAGAGGGCTCCGCGTTTGTTCCAGAGTCTTCCGTCAACTTTGAGAATATCTTGTGTGGCCTGCGGAGAGAGCGGCACTCGCTGTGGAGGATGGCAGTGTGGCTGCATGTGGGTAAGTCTCAAGTTGAAGATGTAGACAGTTTGCCAAAGACCTATAAGGAGGATAGGAAGATAGGAGGAGAGATGAAGAGGGGAAGCCCACCCTACTCCTCCCAACCCCCTCATGCCACTGCCTAAGCAAATTAGGGTCAGGACTAAGATCGAACCATGTGCGTGTTTGTATGTGGAGTAAGTTGACGAGAAATCATTAGATATTTAAAGTTCACCTTTTTGTGTGTGAGTGTTTGTGGGGTCTTTTTTTGCTCAGCATGCAAAGTTGTAATAAATCTTGTGCGTGAGCTGCCGGGTGGTTTGGAATCAATATGAAGTGTGTTTATTGAATTCTGTAGTTGTGTTTGTGGAGGACGTGAATAAACCAGCTGGAATAAGTGATCAGATGTGCTTTTAGAGCTCATTAAGATCCTGTTGGTCTTATAGATGCATGCTTAGATTAGTTGATGCCTCAACACCATGATGCTCTCGCTGATTTCTACACCATGCATGATAATCTATTCAACATTTTAACAATATATTTCTACATGTTGTCTGTCTTGATATTTAGCTACAGAGTTCTAAGGATTTATTTTGTGAACAGATACATACATTACAGTGTGGATGGACAAAAGGAGAGACCTTGAAAATGATAATAATGGTACAATCTGTTGGTTACCTGGTGGTCTGTTTCCCCAGAGAAAAACAATACAGTACTCTTGATAAACAGTTTATTATAAATAATGAGTGTTGACCATTTATAGTGTGTGTTTTCATTTCACAACTCTGTATATCTGATCCTTTTTTTCCTAAGTAAATCTAGTCCACAATTTAGACTTCAAAGACCCATTCAACCCCCCACCCCCACATACCTGAACACACACACATATCCAGTATCTCTTTGCCAAGCCTCTCTGCTCTTGGCTTCTTGTGTTTGCATGTGATATTTTAGGCTACTCTAGGAGGGATGACAGTTCTAACTAGGCCTATTAGGTAACCCTCAGGGTGCCCTCAGCACTGATTTGAGCACCATTAATTTTCTATTATGGAGTGCTGAAGATGTGCCCCTGCGCAGTCATTCACCTGGCTTATTGAGTCTCGCACACACCAATTGTGGACTTTTCCAGGGCAGTGTTGCTGAAGGTTTAGTGTGACCCCTCTGGGGAGCTAATTTATTATTTGCAGATATTGATCTGGCAGGGTAGGCCAGCCGAGCCGTGGCCCATGTTGACTCTGCTCTGGCCCCTGGCGTCTTTAACCCTTTACAGACGGCGAGAGACAGACTGTAGATAGATAGTTAGCAGCCATTATTTTATTAGTTGTTATGCTTGTTCAGTAGGTTGCTTGTTTAGATGTGGAAATAGTTACTAGTAAGGAAAGGATTGATTTAATCTTTCTGCTCATGGATCTTGTTTTTCCTCTTTCAAACAGACAAGTATATATATATACACACTGGCGTGGCAAGAACCCACACAAGCAAAAAGAACACACATACACACACTGTCTGGTCTGTCCAAGGGAAATAAAATCACAGTTAAGAGGAAGGAAAACAAATTTAGAAGGTCAGACAAAACATTTATCAAGCTGTGTATGTCTGGTGGGTAAATAACAGAGGGACAGTAAAGGGCATGACTCTGAAACCACCAGATAACCACAACACATCATCACACACAGTCTCCAGATTCACTGCTGAGAACGGATATTTCTCAGAGGGTTGTCTTTGGAGCATTTGCTAATATTCTTTCTCTTGTATTGCTGTTTTATTTTCAACATTAAACTGAGTTATTATGACACACCCTTGAGACTAGGATGTGAGGTATCACAGAGATAAAATGAAGGAGAAATCCAACATAGACTCGATTAGACATTGTCATAAACACACTTTTAAGATTATGGGACACGTTTGTTTCAATAGAAGCACATTGTTGATGTTGGTAATAGTGTATTAAGTAATAACTATGTGTAATTGTAGCAGGAATTATATGCTATGATGTAATGGTTCTCCAGGTAGATGTACAAAAGGGAGTGTGGCCATTACAATGAACAAAATATCTAGATGTGGTTTGATTTTCTCTTTTGGGACACTGTCTGTGCTTTGATGTCCTTATCCAGCAAAAACACACGGAGATGCACCATCTGCTTTGAGCACTGGTACTTATAAAACACACAAAAAATAAAAACACACATTTATGCCCAGGGACCAATAAGCATCTTCCCACAGGCCTCCTCAAGGCCTCTCTTCAGCCTCAGACGCAACTTGGGCTGCCCCAACCCTAATTGGTATTTAATGCTTTCACAAAATCTCTAAGGTCAAACAGTGGTGTGTGTCTGTTGGTGTGTTTTTGTAAGGTTGCTGAGCCCATTTCACAAGTATGGAGGTATTGTTAAGAGGGGCAAGGGGCAATTCACAGACTGTTGAGCTTTGGTGTTGTCTAGTGATGACTACTTTGTAGCCTAAATGCAGGTGAATGATGATAGATGTCCAGAGTGGATTTATGGTAGATAATATACCAACATTTTTTTATTTTATACTGGTTGTTAGTATAGCTTTTACCTGATTTTTATAGCCTCAAACATAAAATAAAGGTCAGAAATTTTCCCATGGATAAAAGTACCCCCAACCTTCCAAATTTGTCTATTCTCTTTCTCTGTGAAGACGATTTCACGGTTGACAAGGCTGTCTCTTGTTGAATTTGGCGCAACCTCAAAAGCTGGCCTGTATTCATCTTCCATATTCATGCGAATCTGAGGTAGAGGTCAGGGAGAAGACATCCCTGATGAGGAAACATGATGTAGTGAATGTTCCACTGTCGGACTGCATGGTCTGTTAATGCTCTTAAGGAAGAGAAAGATGGTTCGCTCACTGGAACCGGACTGAAAGGAAGACACTTCCCAAATGCAAAAAAACACTTTGTGTCAAGAGAAAAAAGTCTGTTGAGACACTTCTTGCAGCTGTTCATACTCCTTGAAAGGAAGTCATTAAAATGAAATTAAAATTCAATTCTACTTTTTTTTCTACATTTATCTATTATAAAAAAACCAAAACCAAATGCAGACTGCAGTAATCTTAATATTTTCCATAGTTTACATTTAAATTGAAAAATATAGTTTTATGTGTGTTTGTTTTTTATTTAACATGGCACTTTTTCTTCAGATATATAGTGTTATGGTATTTATTGCTGCTTTTACTGAAACTGCGATCAGAGTCTATCTGGATAGGAAACAAATGGGATTAACAATTTTGCATTCAGACTGAAAACAATAAAATGCTTTTTTGTAGTATCATTAATTGGTGTTATATCCATTACAGGGCTTTGGTAGACACATAACTACAAATTACTCTATATGTAAGAGACATAAATGTGGTTGCAAAGAAACACTTGTCAATAAGCATCAAGCTGAAACCACTGACATGCTGCTGTCTCATCAGTAATCAGGCCAATCTGTTTTTCAGAAAATGGCCATACTCAGCTCTGTATTGACAGGAACGTCTCATTTTATCTTCACAGTGTCTTACAAATGCAGAGCAAATCAGCAAATGTTCACGCATTTAGGCAGACGCCTCGACAAACCATGACAACTAGCTGGATTCGGTGAGCACTGTGCCAGCACTTTGCAGTAAGTTACACTGAGCACTAATTGACTGCTACCTGGCTCCAGATCACTAGTAACTCAGAACAAGATGAGGATCTGGCGCCGTCTAACAGCGAGCTCTGTGGTGTTGCTGGCTGATTACCCCTAGAAAACTGAAACGTTGATGAGGAAAAAAAAAAAATATTCCTGCTCTGTATCCTTTTGGCACTGTTTCTTTCAGATGTCCCTTCAATTGATTTTCAGCCACGATTGCGTTGCCTCTTTAAGGATAATCAAAGATCTTCAATAATTGCTGCAGTATGACTGAGCAAAGGGAAAGAAGAAGAATAGTGGCCAGTATTCCTCACTGTCACTGCAGTGTAGAATCAATTCAGCAAAGCATATGACTTATCACAACATACCTCAAACATTGCTCCCAGTAGCATGGCAGCATAGTCGACAGGTCACATGCCCAGTAAACCCACTAAATATTTCCTTTTATTCGTTCTAGTGTCCTAATAGCACTTAGCACTTAGTCAAGGATGGCTCTGAGAGAGACATCAACATCCCAGAGCCACCCTTTTGTGCCACTGTGAAAGATGGGCTCTCATTTAACACAGCAATGGAAGCTGTGCTCGTAAGGAAAGAAGCAGATTGATTGGAGCACCAGGGAAGATTTATAAGCTACACTGGGCAGTTATGACACCCATTGTTTCACATATGCCCTGTAGAGCTGCGCCTCCCAAAATGCATTATTGTGTAAAATATTGACCTAAAGCATGTCATTACTCTTTTTCTGCTTTGCGCTCAGATGGTGGTTTCTAAACGGTAAGAAACTACTCTTACCTTTTGTCTTTGACAAAAATAAAAAAAAATGTACAACTTAACTATTGCAAAATTTTTTTACATAAGTTTTCAATGTACAGCTTGTTGGAAGTGACCCCAAATCTAGCCAAAGCCAAGAAATGGGCGAAGGCCGATGTTGTCAGTTGCCAACACTTAATAAAAGTGTCCATCTTCCTTCTAGCCAAGAGGAATTTGTCCCTGACAAAGAGCCAGATAAACGAAAGACCTCTAGCTGTGTGGTGGGAGGCTGTTGCTTGGGGTGGGGTGTAACCTTGAGAAAAGAAATTATTATTTTTTCATAAAGGCCTCTTAGTCTGTGGAACAGTGTGTTGCCAAAGTTAGATTCCTGCTGACATTTCTCTTTAACCTGTTGTATTAGGGGTTTATTACTGATTAGACTTGCACAGTGACTTCACAGTATTACACTAGTAGCAGTTGTGACTTGAAACTTTAAATCCCTAACTGTGGTATAATCAGAAGTTTGAAAATCCGGTGCTATTGTCTATCTTTGTTTATAGGAAACATGTCTAGCCTGCTCTAAAATATTAATTGTATTGTTATTCTCTTTTGTCATTAAAAGGATATTTTTGTGAGTGGTAAATTTTGGATAATTCATGTGTAATACTGCATGATAATTGTATTGTTAGTTGAAGGCACATCAAATCAGACCTCTAAAAGAGAAAAAAATATAAAGATGTTACTATGGGGTGCAGGGGCTCAGTGGTAGAGCGGTCATCCTATAACTGGAAGGTCTGTGACAGTGGGGTAATGGCAGCCCCACTCTCTGTCCCCAGGGGTGAATATGTGTGAATGGGGTGAATAGAAGCATCATGTAAAACACTTTGGGTGCCTGAGAAGGGTACAAAAAAGCGCAATATAAATGCACACCAATTACCAGATTTACCTTTTTGTTTGTTTTATTAGACAAAGTCATAATAGTCCAATCAAGCTAAAGCGTGAGTGCACTTTTAAGTTAATGTAATTATCACAAACAATTGGATTAATCTAACATATGCAGTCATGGATAGGCAAATAATGTTTTGCACAACAGAAATCTTTTACACAAAATGTTTTAAGCGCTAATGGCATTTTTCTATACAAAGTGAAGTGTATTCCAATTAGTCAAATGGCAAATGGCTTGATGCTATCTAAAATGAGCTTTCATGGGAGATTTGCCGCACTGGTTTGCTTTTAGTTTCTAGCTGGAGGCAGTGCTTGAATTTAGTGCAAATCTTTTTATTTCATTCTTTGATCTGAGAAGTTCTCTTGGCAATTTTATCTGTGCCTGTTATTGTTTTTCAAAATGGTCACTCTTTTGAGAATCATTATCGCTGGAGAATTATTATTATTTTTTTTTTTTGTTTTTTTGCAAGTGACCATATAAACTTTCATTTTTAACCTACCACCGCATACTGTATGTTCCCACGTACTGTCTACCTCCATCTGGAATGTAATTGTGCCCCCTCCCACTTAATACATCAAGAAGGCAACCTTGAAGTCATAAAGTAACCCTTTTGCAAGAGAAATCTACCCACCACAGCTGACGTAGTTTGATATTCTTAGCTGTCCCTATTCTCTAGCTCTTATTCCCTCTAGCTTGCATTCATACACCCCCACGCAGACACGCAGTCACATACCACTTATTACACCTGTAAAATATGGAAGTAATGATGTCTACAGCAGATGAAAGGCTGAATGACCCTGCAATATGGCTGTGTAGAACCATGTTCACCTTGGGGTCACTCATTTAATTCAGGAGTAGCTAAGAAATTATCAAACATCATTTCCATCTAATGTTCTGCTGCAATAAAAGAAACCAGGCAAAAGGTATACCTGAGTATTCGTTTGGCTTTATGGCAAAGAATAAATTGTTAACTGCTACCTATATCTGTTGAACAAAATCCTTAAGTGGAGTTTAGGGGTTAATGTTAAAACTCATACGAGTAACTAAGCTGACACTTCAACTTCTCCTATGATTTACCATGATTTTTTTGTGTTACAGCATTTATCAAATCAAAGATGTACAGTATGGCTTGGCAATTCATTTTTAATATTCCAAATAATTTAAAACCTCATTGACAAAATATGTTGATAGTAATAATTATTATGGATATGCATTAACAGTATTTTAGCACTACAATTTTAACTGCATCAAACAATACAGCCAGAATATACTTAAAGAAAAGACTGCCGTAAGACTGTCTAACATCAATGAGCTTTGTGTACTGTGCCTTTTTATTATTATTACCACAGGACTATACCTAAATTCTGTCGCACCTTTAAATATTTATTGTGAGCACTACATTGTCTTTGTGTAAATGTGTGAACAGCATGGGGGAGAAAAGAGCTGTAATACAGTCAGTGGTGTGAGGAAAAAAAGAACAAAGCTGGTGTTGGCTCTCCAATGTTTTTTTGCCCTTTCCAGCTTTGGAGAGGCCCAGTGGGGGCTGTAGTGTGTGAGGCTGGAGTGCATGGAGCATGGGGCACCGTGTAGGCCGCAGCGCAGCATCTGCCAGCCCAGACTGTCCGTGGTTTGTTCCTCTCCCAGCACATTCTTACATAATTATCTGTGATGAACTCCTCTGCAGTCAAGCCACAAATCCACATGTCAGAGGCCTGGCTTACTGAAGAAAGCCACGCAAAGACCTTGAGGATGCACACACAGTATATAGAAATGCACAAATGCGCAAAACAAGAAGTTTGAGTCGTGACAAGTAGGTTTGGTATTTTGGAGCCAAAGGATAAAGGGTATAATCTTGGCTTCCACATTGACACCCATCCGAGTTTAGCATACTTTACTGGCTCCTGTCATATCCAGCACTTTCCCCTCAGTAACTTTCTTAAAGTCCCCATGACTAAAAACCTGCTGATACACTACTGTTCCCGAATAACCTCCTAGTTCAGGGCTCTTTACTTTACTCTTTTTCTGACTTCCTGTCTAATTGCTTACCTTGGAGAGTGTCTATATCATTATAATTAGCTGCCTGTGCTTTCACACTGGTAAGGCAATCATATTTTGCTCCATATTTTGCAACATATTGGACTACACAAATGAAGAACAATGCCCTGATTTTCAGTTCAAAGAAATAGTAACCATATTATTCTCTTGCCATGTTTTCATACACAGGTTTTTGGATCTTCGTTTTGCTGTGTATTATCTAGTCTGATGCCAGCAGAATAGGAGCAGGGGATGACATTGGAGTGGTGTACTGCAAAAGACTGAAGGCTGTGCCAGTAGGATAAGAGAGTAGAGAAAAACAGCGGAGGGTGAGGGTTTCATTAGCATAACTAACGGGATGCCCAGAACCTTTCTGAAGTGGCATGTTTACGGCACCACACTTGGCAAGAGCCCGTTCTTTTATAGGGTTTATTAAAGAGACGAGGGGAGACTCATGCAGTATTGTCGGCATTAGTGCTTTTATGTTTGTATTGTAGGCATGTAACGATAGCCTGCATGTATTGCAATAGATTCTTATGGAACAGGTGCTCAATTGTGTATAATTCTAGTGCAATATTTGTGAATTTATTACATGGTACATTCCATTAAAGAAAGCACCTTTTTAAATTTAATTATAATTTTTTTAATCATCCCTTTATTATGCCCACTTTTGGCAGCCCCTCATTGAGAGTGCCTATGTACCCCGGGTTGTGTCACTAACCGGAGACTATAGCATGCTCTGTTGTTGGTGGGTTAAATTGGAGTATCTGGTGGAAACCCACCTAAGCAAACTGCACACCAGAGCACACCCGAGCAAACTGCACATTTATAAATTTCATTATAGATTTTTTGTCTTGTTGGCAGTTCACAAGATATCATATATATATATATATATATATATATATATATTTGTTTATTTAACTTTTCAAAGTCAGTGGAGAGTAGTGTGGACTTATATATTATATATTATATATTTAAAAACAGCACTATGTAACTTTTTACCTCTAAATATGAACTTTTATTTGCATTATCATTAAAATAGTATCCTCAAATTGTTTTTTATGGTTTCTTGATAGGGACACTAAGCCTCCTTTTAAGGACAAAGAGTGCCTAGTTTGACAGATATACCTTTATATATCTAGTGACGTGATTACTACCATCTGCTGAGAACACACATCTGCCGTCACATGAACAGTAACTTAAAGATATGTGACCCAGATAAGTGGCCCAGCTGGATTTGTCTTGTTTAATACATAAATGAGTAAACATCCTGAAAAGTTACGTAGTGATACTTTGTTGGAGAACGATTACTGTGTTGTGTATGTGAGCTTTTTGAATGTGTGGGGTCTGAGAAGGGGCGCTCAGTGGCTGTGTGGCTGCACACAAGCCTACTACTTTTACATGTTTGTATTTTGTCTTAAGTGGCCTTTAAAAGCAATGAAATGGAAAGTGCATTCATAAGCCAATCTTGGAATGATCCCATTTCAGCAAAGCAGAGAATGGTACTCTTTGTTGTACTCTGGCTGCTTTCATGTCTCTCAGGTCATTTTCACAGAGCAAACAGGGAGACTCATTATCAACCTGCACCTGAGAGGTCAGAACCTGAACTCTCCCCCTCCCTCTCTGGCTGTCCACCCCCCCAGAAGTGCCTCTGCTCCGTGGTATCCCTGGTCCGCACTCGGGTTTATTAGCGCAGAACATCTTTTCCAGTGACTGAGCTTGCCCTTATTGTCTACAATGGTCAGGGTCAAGTCAAGGGCGCTCAGCCTAGATTGGAATCATTTGTCACATGGTCCCAGACTGGAGCTGATTCCAGCAGAGGACGGGGTGAGGTACACAACGGTTCCAGCAGCACCTCTGACACGAGGAGCAGGGGAGAGCGGTCACCGGACTACACAGATGGCCCCCTCGAATTACATAGCCGCCTCTTGCCAAATAAGAGCGCCCCCTCCCTTTTTGCTTGCAGATTTAAGAGGAATAAAATTGGACCTGGATTGAGAACATAAATGGAACATGCTCTCTGGGTTGTCTGGACATATGCATCCAAGTGAAAAGCCCTCTCTGGGACCCCATCTTCCTTTGACAAAACAAAATTGGGTCAGCGGATGCCATGATCATTTAATGTACCTTTAAGTCAGAAATGAAATAAAAACACATGCGAAGACCATATTCTTTAAATAATGAAAACTGTAAAAAAGTGTTACAATTTGGTCACAGAGAAGCCCAGAGGATCCCCCCCCCACCTTACTGTCTCCTTTATGGTCAGCAAGAGCTTGCATGAACAATAGATGGTGCTGAGGTAGCATGTGGAAAATGACTTTAATACACCATACAGAATGTCTTATTGCTTTGGTCAATAGAGCTACAGAGAGGATGGTGTATCCTGCCGCCTAGGAAGGTTAGACCTGTCATAAGGCCACAGTGACTGATACCTACACCTTGCTTATGAGGTCTGTAATGGTTGTGCACGTGTGTGTATGTGCGTAAGGGGAGCTAAGTGACAAGCTATGTTATAAAGGTTACATTTGAAGCATACCTTGCTGTTAAGCCTTAGATTAATCAATATATTTTAGTTTTTTACATCTGAGGCTATTTAACAAATGACACAAAGACATGGTGAGGTTGTAATATAACTGATTTGACATAAAAAGCTGCAGTAGCAAATTTCGACCAAACCTCCAATCAAATAAACCGTCTGCTTGTATCAAGCTACTAAAAAGGCAAAGTGTGGAAAAAAACAAGGGAAAATGAAAGATTGAGCATCAGGCCATTTTAGCTTGTTTTCCCTTAGAGAGGGCAAGTGTGGAGGTGAAGGTCACCGAGAGACTAAGCACACAGCTCATAAACAGCACAGCTGGAGGAATCATTGAAATATAGCCCTTTGTTTTCTTGGGGCCATAATTGGCCCTGGAGCGTTCTTCCCCTTCCCGCTTTCTCTGTCTCTCCCTCTGTCTCGTTCCCTGCACATGTTTTTCACCAGCATGATGCAGTTTAAAAATCCAGTCTGCAAAGGCTAATGACTTTAAGGTCAAAGGGCACACCTGCGGTCACAGAAACAATACACAATACAATAAATACAGAAAAACATAAACAAACATTTGGGAAATAACAGTGATAGCCACAGAGCCTCCCTTGACTCCATACACACAAGCTTTGGGTCAGCTGAATCTGTCTGTGATTAATACAGTGTTGCTGTGTTTTATCAATTGCTGTAAAAAACATTTAATTGAAACTGATTGGAGGTCAGCAGTCTATTTTATGTTTTTTAACAGTTTTTATCAACTGTCAAAAGGTCACCTGTATTTTGGCTTTTATTTGTCTTCAAAACAAAATCAACCTTACAATTGCTGAGATCATAAAGCCACCAAATACTATTGATGCCATATTTACTACAAAGCAAAATGATGCCGGTCTCTGGATGAGAATAGCATTTATATTCACAATGACTAACACTAAAAATAAAAAAATAAAAATAACACTAACTATTTTAAAGTAATAAATACTATGGATGCTTTTTGATCAATATACTAATACAGAAAGTATTTTGAATTTTATGCATGACCGCATTGACACAGGAGATGGGTTCTGGATGTCGAGTCCTAAGTTCTGATGCCCATGTCTTAACAGGTGTAATCAAATGCTTTCACAGCATGTTCATTTTCATTAAGGTGAAGGTGGTGGATTAGCTCTAGGAGAGACGGCTGTCGCTGCATCTGACTGGATGTCTGCAGATGCCTGGGATCTCAGAATGAGAGTGAGGAGAAAAACAGTATCAGATCCAGCCTGAGATAGCAGGGCTTTGCGTATAATTACTATGTTAACCCAGATGATTCTCTCTGATCTCTGCAAACATCAGGGCACAGGCCCTGCCAGGTCGGCTTAGGCACGGATCTGTCACACTGCCCTGTGGGACACATGATGTATGTTCACGTGCTACCAGTAGGACTTTTAGCACTGTATGCTTCATTTGAAACCTCATGTGTTTTTGTGTTTGTGTTTCTTATCAGACATTATTTCACACTGTGAGGCAGCCAATATAAATTCTGAAACTACGTTTTTATTTTGAAATATACAAAGCCTTACACAATAATTAATAGCCTCACATTTTCAGATTTGTTAATGATGTTATTCAACACCTTAAAGCTCCTCTTTTTTAATCTAAACCTCACAAAGTAGTGCTATATGAGATCTGAGACCCTTCCCTTCATCGAGTGTTATCCCCTTGAATTTGAGTGGAGATTCTGTCTTTGGTTGCTTGCTTCCTAAGCCTTATTGATCTGTGGGCGTTTTTTCTCCACCATTCTCCAAAGTCACTAAGCTTGCATCAATTCATCTTAATCTGTTTGCTCCTTAAACCCGGAACAAGGCATGTCTTGTTCCTGGTTGTAGGAGTCTCTCGGCTGGCTACCCTCACATCCTTCCTCACCGGGCTTCTCCTGGGTGGCAACAAGAGGCTTTTCATATCGAATCAAGTGTTATTGAGTTCCCCTGTACACCTCTTACATTCCCCCCTCTTCTTCGTTTTCTCCATTTCTTTTTTTCCCTCTCTTCCATCCACTTTTAACAAAGCATTCCTTTAATGACTGTAGGATTACGGGCCAACCTTTTGCAGCCAGTCTGTGGACTAGCCTGTAATCTGACCTCATTACATCCCTTGTGACAAGCTCTTGGGTCACTACTGAGTGACTGCATCTTATCTTAGAAGCCAAGCTACACAAGTGTCTACTTCTCAAATTGGCACTTAGTCAACTAATTCAAGCATCCAGGCCACCTGTTCTACCTGTTTACCAAAAGATCTCTTAATCTAGTTTCCTTCCTCTAAAGTCTCCATTACACTTAGCTGATTTGATACTCTAGGATGCATTTCTCATTCATACACAATTAATTTCAAGGTAAAGGAAGAATAGTTGTAAGAGCTTGTATATGGCTACACATTTTAACCATGCATTGTAGTCTTTCATTCTTACATTGAAAAAGCAAATAGATTATTTTTATGTAAACCGAACATCTGATAAATGAAGGAGGCAGAGAAGAAGTAATTCTCCAACTGTAACCATTTTCACCAAAAACTAGATACATCCACACTCACAATGCAACATGCCCTTTATAACTTTTCATTTTAACCCATTACTTGCTGTATTTTGTATTCCTTTTTTTCCATTTCATTAGGACACTTTCTTCATTCTCTTTGTGCCTCATTCTATCCCTCTTTCCATCCTTTCATTCTTCCTGTATGTGTCCCTGCATGCCTGCTTGAGCGGCAGGTGTTGACAGCAAACTGGCATAATTTCAGGCCTACTATGCAGGCCTGTATAGTTGTACTGTGCTTAGAAGGACAAGGGAGGCCAATGCAGGTCCATTACATCATCCCCATCAGGACTGATTGGGCTCAGGACAGGAATCCATGCAGGCTCATGGCTAGTTGGCTTGCTCTGGCCCATATGCCTTTAATACAAGAACAGATGTGGTGCATGTAACCCAGACTCTCACTCCTATCTACCTCTACGCTATAACCAGTCTGCCATGATGTCCTTTGACAGTGATCTGGTCATGGAGGATAGCTGTCACGTAGAGTAGGTGTTGGTCATTTTTCTATTAGTTTTTTGTTTCATACAGACAAACTTTAATAATAAGTTTGAGATGAGGGGAAAGATAAAAAGAAAATACCCAGATTAATTAATCATCAACACCTCTTGGGCATATTTTGTGCCATTTTAACAAACAAGGTTTGCAGAATTAAATGTAAATGTATATTTGCACAGATCATTATAATGCCTGCTAAAAGCCTTGATTAGCTAACCAGCTATTGTAACAGAACATCGACTGCATTAATAGCTTATAATCACATGTGGAGGTTTATAGCAGGGAGCAGGTGGGCCAGACCTTGCCATGTCCACAGTGTAATTTGCTGGACCAAAACCAGTCGGTTTGGCAAAGAAGAAGCCATACTCCAGTTAAGTTCTTCCTTAATATGGTTCTGATTAGCTGGTTATAAGTTATAAGAAGACTGTTGTTATTGCATATCTAAAATGAATCATACATATAGACTGATACAAATCCATTTTTATTAAAATAAATAGAGTTTCAGAAATTGTTGATAGACTGCTTTAACATTGCTAAAAATACAAACAAACATATACAAGATAAGGGGAAATGCTATTAACTGTGCCAAAACAGAACTGCTACAGCCAATCAAGTCTCGAGGTTTCTGGCAGCTATTTCCTGGAGAGGGATTACCGACCCCTCCTATTGGGCGGGACAAGGCCTCCTAGTCTGACTTCATCAGCAACACAGCCGACGAGATGTAGGAAGCAGGTTAATAGACACTCATCAGACATCTGCCGGTGGGTTACCGTCCAATAATCTTCTCCCTGGATCTGCTGCCAGCAATTGATGACCACATTTCCCCCTCCAAAAACCCTTCAACTGCCCCCCTCCTCGTCTCTATCAGCAGCTCCCTCCTTTTCTCTGCCCAGTCTCTCCTCTGAGCTCATGTATATCAATGCAGGCCTAGACTAGGCAAATAAACACATTTATTTCACCTTAACGCCTTAATTTTAGCTCAACCTGCAACTCTTTACAGGCATCCAAATATAACAGAAATGGGAGGAATTTGAAGGAATGTACTTCATATTCTATTTTACATTATAACAATTGTTTTTTTAAATTATAAGAAAACTAACTGGCCTGATTATACACATACTTAAATTTCTTTAAAAAAACGTCAAAAATGTTTTTTTTTTTTTATGTTTGTTTTTTTTGCAAGAATCTGGATACCTCCAAATGTTTCAGTTGTGATTAAATATGGGAACTCGTTAAGAAAGCAGTAGCTTTACTCAATTGATAATCATTTTTTTAGTTTATCGGTCAAACATATGCTTGTTTTAATTCTTGCTGCTTGAAACACATTTTACACTTTTAGTCAATCTCTCTTACTTATCACAGTGCGTATCAATATCAAAGGCACTCTTGGACCCTTATTTGCCCTTATTACACCAATAGCTAGTTTGTTCTATTGACTGTTTTGTTCTACATTGGTATTATACTCCAGGGCACATAATGGCTCTTCTAATAATTGCAGCTGCATAACTGTTGAAAATCATGCATCTCCTCTACTATTGATTGTTTTCTCAACCAGGTTCAGAGGTCAAGTAGAGAGTGAAGCACTCATGCCACCAGGTTATTTATGACTTTTTTTCCTTCAAAGTTATTATTATTATATTTTTTATTTTTTTCAGCTAATGGCAGAGTGGTGTGTTAAATCCAACGTGTCACAAGATTACTCAGCTGGCCGTCAAGTGCACATGGTCAATTTGCCATGATGAGAGGAACTGGATCACACAACTCCTGGAATCTCTCAATGAAATCTCAAGGGAGGGAAACTCCTTGCTCGCACACACTTACAGACATTCAAGAGGGACGCCAATCTGGTAGTCATTTTAGCTGCCAAAATCAAATGCAAGTTCAATTGTTTCCACATTTCTTAAGATAACATTATGAGAGGGGGGGATTGGAGGGCCAGGGTATTCAAGCATGTTCTGTTTGGTGAGGTTTCTCTGGAAGCAGAATAATGGGGTCATTAGATGAAAGGTAGGACATGTGTATGAGCACGGCCTGGGTTCAACTATAGGACAGTGCCACTTGCTTCTGACTTATTCACACACACTCAGTTCAGTTCTGTCAAAGACTGTTGCAGATGCCCTATGGCCACTCCTCGCGGCAATTAGTGCAATTGGACCTAATAACTTTGGGAATTACAAGAAAAACAGCCGGGGAGTAGTCTATGAATCACATGTTGGAGCATTTAAGTATATATTATCTTTTTGAGAAACTACACTATGAATGAACAATGTATAGTAAAAATATACTATTAGGGATTGCTTATGGTTTTCCTTTCAACTATCAAGTAGTCTAAACTTTTCTTCAGGAAGTGTCTTAATACGAAAAAGGGCATTTCCTTTAGTATGAGTAGGCCATGTTAGACAAGGATGGACTGAATGAATGCTGGTACCCTTCTTGTGGTGTCTCAAAGGGAATTTAGGACATAGAATGGGCAAAGGGGCGTTTCCTCCGTTCACACTTCAGCAATGCCCAGCCATGCTTGACCCCTGGCCTTCACTTCTACTGCAGACAATCATATTGCCTTTCTCAGCAATGGAGTAATGAAGTGGGGAACATTATGGCCGCTATGCCTAATCCTGGCCTAATAGAGTTCAAATAGGCGGCCGACCCACCTCAGCTCACCAGCGGTAGTTAGGACTAAATTAGCAACTGGGAAGGCTGACACTGGAAATTTTTTATGTTTTTGTACATTTATGGGTGACCGGTTATTTAGAAGTATTTTTCACTCTGCTTTCTGCGTGGTACAATAACATAGCATTTGAATGGGATGGACTGTCTTGGCAGATTTCTGGAAGTTCCCACATTATTTTGCTCCTTACATGTCTACATAGTGTATCACAAACAAACAAGTTTGCCGGAGTCTTCGTCACAGTCTTTCTGAGCCTTTAATGAGGGACTTTTTGTCACAACAGATCTCTTTCTGATCCTCAGCTCGAAGTAAAATTCCTGCGCTGAGCAGTCAGCACTTCATCACTCTGTAGCTTGCTGCTGCAAAAATCCACAAGGAGATTTGGACTTCCACTGTCGCCATGTTTGAGGCTTCTGTTTCATCCCATGTTCAGACTGTCCTGCCTTGGCCTCATCATTTGCACACTACTTATTCTAGATGCCAAGAGCTGCTTTTCTCTGACTTCTGACATCAGCCATCTTTAAACACTTTGTGCTGTGTTGCATTCAGTGATACCTCTCTTTTTCTAGTCTCTGTGTTCTCTCCAACATGTATTTACTTTTCTCTCTTTTTGTCCCAACATGCATGGCTATCTGGCTTACAGCTGAAGCTGGTTCAGGCATGAAGGGGATCAGATGATTTCAGCTGGAAAAACTGCATTGTTTTTGCATATTGGTTTGTACCCTGCTATAGTGCTGTTGCCTGTTTTACATCAGATAGAGAAACATGGGGGGGGGTTGAGTTCCTGTCTTGTCCTTTATCCATCATAAGCTCTGCAAGTCTGCAACCAAATAGGGAGTACAGGCTGATTCAATGGATGTCACAGTTGCTGTTTACATGAGCATGGCTTGATGCACAGTCTGTTGTAACTAAATCCATGTGATCAAAGTGTTTCATATCATGTTTTGGGCGTGTTGAACAGGGCTGAGGTGAATGCAGGGTGTATCACTGGAGGGGTCCCAGGAGGTTCCGCAGTGTTCTAGAATTGGTGCTGGGCGTTTCTCAGCGTTCACACTTGATCTCTGCCCAGCCATGCTGAACCCCTTGGCTAGCCTCTCTTCTCAGGACCATCAACACGTCCTCATTCAGCGCTGTGAAGTAATGGAGTGAGAGACATTAGGGTCATAGTGGCTAATACAGAGTTAATGGGGATCAAAAAGACAGCCCACCTCTACCTATTAAACGTGAAGGTAAATGGAAGATATTAAAGTCTATAGGCAGCGTGGGCCCAAGTGCCAGTGCTTTTAGTGCTCAGTCAAAATGTACTGCTAACATAAAGAAATTATGATGATGTTGTTTGTACATTAACTGTTAATTAGTCATTGTATTTTTCTTTTTGCCTACACTTGACTTGTTTGAGTCAGTCTGTATCTCTTCCTGGTGAGTAACTCTAGCAGGAAGGCCATTATTCCAGATAGAGGTGTTAGATGTGGTGGGCCAACCTGTATTGATCGTTTGTGCGAGGACGCTGAGCGGGGGAGAAGGACTATTTGCTTTAAAGTTCAATGGCTCTCCACTTCTGTTAGTGTTGAAACCACAGGAGCAATCAATATCTGGACAGGGACCCATGTCACGAGACACGCTCCCCATTTAGAAACATCATAATACTGTGCTCATGTTGTTTCCCGACGGCCAGGGCTCGTGTTTAGCTTTTTTTTCTCTTTTACTCCCTCCTTTGTGTCTCGGTTGTCATGTACCCCCTTTGCATCGTACAAGCTGCTTTCTTATTTTATACCGTAGGCTCGGTTTTAGCAGTGCAGGCTAGAATCAGTGTGAATTGTAATTATAGATGATACACATGGCTGGGAGGGAGAGATAGAGCGAAAACACTGGGAAGAATAAAAGGCAAACAGTCATTTGCAGAAAAGGTAGGTGTCACAAGGTAACTGATTATATAAAGAGCACAAGAGGTGTTCAGTGTGTGTGTGTGTGTGTGTGTGTCTGCACGCCACTTTTTTGCCTATGAAATAAAAAATATATATATAATGAAATATTCTCGCAGCATTTCTTGGCTGTGGTTCAAATGCTGAGGGGAAGGAAAGAAAAAAGGGGGCGATTGTTTCTAGTTCAAGGTGTGTAATGCACAGAGGCGTACATACATAATGGGCTATTGTCAGGGGGTTACTGTGAGGATATTAATGCCCTGGTTTGTCCACGCTATTTGGTGCAGTGTCACTCCCTGAAGGGAACAGTGAGAGCAGGCTCCTCTAACACACCCTCTCCCCCCAAGGCCCCGACTAGAGGTCACTCTGTTTAGCACAAGAGGCAAAGCCCATTTTCAGCATCATGTACCCAATATTGCTCCCTTCGCCTTTTGCCTCCATTAGTAAACATAAATGCCCCGCCTGGCGCTATTGTGTCCCTGGTGCTCAACCTCTTTTTAAACCTTTTTTAGTATCGCTGCTCATCCCTGTGTGTAATCTCCCTCCACCAATATGCATATGCATAACTGTTCTATGGCTGTGCATTCATTTGCATCAGACCCCACCTTTGGCACTACAAACTCCCCGCCCCCTCCAACACTCCTACCTCTGCCAGCACTCCTCCCCATAGCCTCCCAATGAACCTGTTTATGTTTAAACATTTCCACTGGCATTTGAACTCATCCCATCGATTTCTTTATGGCAAGAAGGTGGTGAGGCAGTTCCTTAAAGAGGTTGAAATCGACCAGCTAAATATTTGACTAAGAGGTCACATGGATCATACTGGGCCTTAGTGTGAAACACAGAGAGGAAAACGGAACGGGAAGTGGTGTGGTGCGGCGGCGCAAAGAGGTTGAAGGGAAGATCCAGCCAGCTGAGAGCTGAGGAGTGTTACAGCAGGAAGCAGCGAGAGGCTGGAGTGCTCTGGACAGGCTGCATTTATATCAGGCTCCACAAGAGGGTGCTGCTGGACAATCCATCCTAGTTATTTAAAAGGGAAAAATTCCAAGACACCTCACATATTTATATACATCTACTTTTAAACAGCCTCGCTTTTCAATTTTTAATACAAAGTTAGATACTTGAATGTATATTGCATCTGTGAAAGCTAAATGATTGTCCTTGCACGTCTCTAAGTAGCACTATTGTACGTGTGTGACAGTAATTACACACTAAACTACAAGTGGCATCAAGAAAAATTGACTCCACTCTTCTCTTGAATTGTCCATCATTATGTCTTCACAAAAATGCATTCTTACGGTAAACCAAAATGGAAAAAAAAATAAATAAATCTTGACCAGAAAGAAATAAGAAATAATAAACGGCATCGGCTTTCTTTTAAGTTGACAGTTCCCACCTGGTTGGTAAAGTGAGTGGCCAAGTCCAAAGTATTACATTGCACGCGACGGATGCACCATCTCTTTTGCATCTTTTGTACATAAATGATTCATTCAAACAGCTTTTCTGTGTAAAACAATGTCTTCCTGCTTATGTATTTTACTCCGCACTTGCAATAATTGATACTACATAAATTCATCAAGACTATAGCCTCTAAGATTTTGATAAAAGGATTTGCAAGTGAAACATTAAAACAATGCTTACATTTTCACAATAACTCAGCTCTACATAATCCACTTGTTGGTGGGAGTAGTTAAACTAATGGTAATTACTTATCTCTTTACATTTCATTCTCCCCATTAACAAGCTGTGTGTGTCTCCCCCTCTCTTCTTCACTGTCTCTTTTTCCTGCACTACAGTTGTATGCTGCAGCGGCGCGTGTGTAGCTGCTGCGTCTGTTGTCATGGCGTTCAGAGCCCATGCCAGATGTCATAGTTAACTTTGAGGCAAAGAGAGAGAGAGAGAAGCATGCTAGAGGCTATTTTGTTGTCAGTGATTTAGATCAAACCGGAGATGTTAAAATGTTACACTTCCCCCCCAAAAAAAGAATCCCCCCTTCTTTTTTCCTCCTTTTTTAAGAGAGAGATAGTAAATTTACCTGGAGGGTAAACACTTTTTCTCTGTTAAAGAGCGGCGCAAAGCATTATTCAAAAATCACTATGAATTGAGTTATTAGAAAAAGTGAGCTGTGATAACAATATTTTTTGTAGTTTTAATATCATCTGAGTCAGGGGTGCAAATTGATTCATAGGAGAAATTGCTTTTCTATGCTTTATTTAAGTTAGTGTGTTGGAAGATTATTAACACAGTAGGTTGTTTACTGTGGATATTTTGCTCCATGGTAATGTATTTGGAACAAGCAAATATAATTCATTATATTTGTACTGATAAATGTACATTATTTTATACATAATTCATTGATTAGAGAAATTGATTTGAGAAATTGGCTACATATACATATAAATTACTCCAAGCATACTCTGGCATTTATTATAGATATATTCAATTGGGACTGGCCATGAAACCCACTCTTCACTAGAGAAATGCAAAAATTGATTTGATGTTTCTAAATGAACACAATATAACATGACATGTCAAGAGAACCACATAAAATCTGTTAAAAGTTATTGCTTGTTTATACTGAAAACTAAAAAGCATTAGCAATTTCTGTTGTTGTTAGCCCTGTACTGTATGAAATAAATTATATAAATACTTTAGATACTGTAAAGAGCTGAGTTGCTGTGAATGAATTAGACTGTAACAGTTTACATTTAGGCAATAATTCATCAACTAACTTTTATTGGTTTAATTTATGGGAAAGCAATTTTCACCACCAGCACTGTGGTAAACATCGTTAATCAAAATACATTATTATAATGAAGCTGTTTTAAAATGTTTATTAAAGAAAATAAAAAAGGGGTTACCCTTGCTTTGTACGTCTTACCATTGTCGCCATAATTAATAGCTAAATCCAGCCTTTCCTTTGCCAATGCAGATGAGACAAGTGCCAAGCCATGAAGAATAGTCAGACTATAAATTGAACAATAGGTAGCTTAACCTTAAGTGATGAAAGAGTGTGCAATATAACAGGAGTAGTCCAATGCAAATGCACTCTACTGTCCTACACTGTGTGGGAGATGACAGCCAATTAAAACCACAGATGTAAACGGTCAAAGTAGTTGCCTCATGCTCAGTGGGCAGTGGGTGGCCTCTTGGTTTTCCATTATATTTTATTACTGTAAAAGCAAAAATGAGTCATATTTCCATTGTTGGCATCCTGGGTGTATACATACCTTTATTCTTGCAATCACCTGCTGTATCTATTGTACTCCAACCACCAATTACCTGGCTCACAAAGGACCTTTTGACTTTGAACCAAGTCTTACGTCAATGAGTGAGCCACTCCCAGTGCAGTTTGTGTCATTTTGTGACAACCTTCCCCCTGTCCCTGTGTCCCACAGCGAGGAAGAGCAATCGCTCAACTACTACCTCGTTGAGTGCCATTTGTTAATGAAGGCCAAAGTGTTAGGTGATAAATATAGCTGAAGAGAAATGGCACATGTAAGTGATCTCATTTAGGAGCATTACATTTGAATTTATTGGGGTACTTAGAGGGGACAGAGGGGCCGTGACTTGCGGGGAGAGCGGGGCGATGCATATGACTTATAATAGACATTTGGGTCAGGCAACTTAGCAACAGAGATATAGATGGCAACTTAGATGTGTGTATATGTGTACTTTCTGTAGGTGCTGTACGAAATGAGTTCCCTTTTAACGTTAAACACCAGTCCATGTGGGATTGTCTTTATGTTTGTATTTTAGTTTCTAAACATGCAGAATATGATATCGGGGACATGTTGGATAAGGGATTAAGCAATAAACCCACCTAAATTTTTATTCTAAACATTACTATGATATACTATGTCTGTCTACATTTTAATGTCTGAATTTGTAAAAACATTTAAAAATTATTACCATCATAAAACAGAGTGTAAAGCCTGTAAAATACTTGGCTAATGAATAGAAACAAAGAAAGTGTTTATCGAAGAGGCACTGAAATGTGTAAGAACACTTTTCACTTCTGTACTCTTTTTATAATCCCCACATAGAAAAGGAGCTTTGCAGGAGTAAGTTGACTGCTTGCTTGGTTTCCAGTGAATACGTGTGTGGTTATGTCGCAGTGACTACTATTCTGACGCCTAGTACCTTTAAACATTGGCAAAGTAAAAAAACAAAACAAAAAAAAAACTGCATTACATCCAGCTGCTTGACACAATTTGGATTGCAGAAGATGAACAATATATTCAATCCATTTCTTGGCCCTGATACGTTTAGTAAATACAGTGCCTGCTTTGCAAGAGGGATGTTGACAGAAAATCAAAAGCAATGTAGCTGCAGCATCTTATAATGGGGACTTAGCTCTACTTTACACTCCTCTTACAAAGATCTACGATTTGAAAACAATCAATCCCTACATGAGAGCTTGTTATTTTCTCCTATAATAAGAGTAAAAGCTTTTCATCATCCCTGCACAGCCCTGATTGTGTTTACATCGGAGTTATAAGCATTTATGGAAGGAGTGCAGCAATGGGTATACAGCATGGTTTCTATTTGTAAGAATACCTGTCTTTCTTTCACTTCACTTTTGCTGTCATTGCATGGTATGTGCACTCAGCAGTGGTTGTAAAGAGATGATAACATTTGGCCTGTCAGTGATCCATTCTGTTCCATAAACATGTAAGAAGAAGGCTTGTGGACATAGTGCTCTAGACTAACTTCCTGTGGTCACTTTTAAAGCTTAGACTGGCCAGTTATTTTAACTTGCAAAGTGAACAGGCCTGGCGCGTGGAAAACTATACATTTTTTGCAGTCATCGTTCTCATTGCAATAAGGAGATTGCACAGTTAAGTAAAACCGTTGGCCTGTAATACAGCGCAGAGCAGTAAATGATGTCTGGTTGAGGCCCAGTAATACATTTTTAGAGGACACTTTTCTGTTCCTCCGAGGCCTTGCCTGTGGCACAGTCTCTATTAGACTCTGTTACATTTCTTCTCACAAATGACCGTTTAACCGTCTTTTCCGTACCCTGACGCCTCGCCTATTATTACTGCCTTTGTCTCTCTTTTTGCTGTTTACATCCATGAGGCCGGGCCCTTTAATATGCGAAGAGCTTTTGCTAGGCTTTCCTACGGGCACACTAGTCTGTGTTTACTCCTCAGTCAAAATGCCTCCTTTCCACAAGTTTGACATGCCTTTTTGTTGCCATGGTAAGCCCTTCCTTAAAATATATATTTCTGCTTTTGGCCTGGATGCCTTTATTTTTTTTTATCTTTGTGGTTTAGAGCCTGTTGCCCCCAGGGCCAGATTTAAATGTGTGTGGGTCTTCAAGGATTTCTCTGGAGAAAAGCTGTTTGGATGGCAGCCTTTTTGCCATACAAGTGCGACCGAATTGTGTCATTTCAGGTTTTTGAGCCATCGTTGGAACCAAAGGAAAGTCCAAAAGAGAAGCAAAAAACACAAGACAAAAGCTGATGAAAATGGACCAGATTGGATTATGTCAGACTTGGCATGTGCGTGTTATGAGGGAAGTCTCCGTTCTGTCTTATCACACTCTGCCTTACAGCTAAATAAATTAAAAAAGGCATAGCATAACACAGCTCCTTGGAAAACAACAGCTAGATTGTAACTGTAAATATGGGCTTAAAGTGGTGTGGGCTTTACACACATTTCAGTCACAAAACTGAAAGTGGAGAGGAGAGGGAAGCCATACTCATTATATGAGTAAACTTTAAGTGATGTTTCTTCATTCTCAAATGTACTAAAAGCAAAAAACAATACATAAAAAAGCAACTGGCTAATTTATAATTACAAATGTGTCATCTTAATACACACACACATTTTGGTGCGTTTACTGATATGTGCATTCCTAATACATCATTGTTTTCTGTAACACTAAGATTATGCTTGAGCTTGCTTGGGATGCCTGTGTTCTTACCGCCCATTGTGGGAAGAAGATGGGCCCACTTGCCAGCACTGCACATTTTAAGGGAAAAAAGTGAGCACAAAGACAACAAAATGACATACCTCGATAAATAAAAAGATGTGCGTCGCTTTCTTTGCTTGTGTTTCAAAAACTGTTTTTTGATTTGCATTTCATTCAGAGTCTTCCTGTCTCATATCTACATCACTTTTAATTAGTGCAAATCAGGCTTCATATCTGTGCTGAGTGCTGAGAGGCTACCGATTTGCGACGTTCAACAGGTAATCACGACTGATTAGGTTGCAAACATAGCCTAATTTCATTAGTTCCTAGTAGCACAAGCGCAAACCTAATCTAAAAAAGCAGGGTTTGCCTTCAGATAATTTCCATTATGCTTTCTTCATTTCTCTTCTACAACACAGATTTGTAAAATACCTCTGTCCATGCTGTGTTAGCTTGTTTAGATACAATTTCGGTGCTGTTTTCACAAATCATACCTCTCTTACATTACCTTGTATGAACTCGTTCTGTGTTAAAGTGAAGTCTGAAGTGAAGTGTGTGAATCAATTTTAAGAAAGCAAAAGGCTATAAAGAAAATAATGTTTTGATTTGATTTTATAAACCAGAGCAAAACCTTTTAAAGCAGGTATTATTGTTCTTCAGCCTTGCCTAGGTGGAAACTGTTTCTTTAAAAGTATACGTGAAAGTCAGATCAATAGTTTCCAGCCATTTAGCAGTGACAGTAACTGTAGCTCCATTGATTGCCGGCCATTAGAAAACAAAACAATCCCTAAGCAAATTCACTTCTTATGCCGGAGTGCAAAAGTTCAGCTCTTTGAACACAATCAAGAACCAAACCACTTCTCTTAATCCTGCCTCCTATGTGATCATCTTAGCCAGAGGATATACTGAATTATGTCCACCATCTACAGGTCAGCTAAGTGTAGCACCATGACTAATGCAATCACCCGCGATAACTCAAAACTTCAAACTTAACAAAAAAAAAAAAGGATAAATGCAATATGTTAAAGATAACTCATCTAGCTGGTCTTAATCGCCTAAGGTCATGTAAGCTGTGGTACAAGGCTGGTTTGATCATACATGCTCCCCTCATTAGTACAGGTCACGCTCTTAGCTTTGAGCAGTTTTCATCATCTTCGCTCTGAAACATCAGAATCAGAGATACATTTTCCCTCAGAATAATGAATAGCGTGGTAGTGTGGTGTATTGGATCGCAGGGACTTTAGTGTATCTTCCCCTCAACATCTGGAACATAGCAGCTTGTACAGAGATCAATGTTTGTATTCCCCAAACTCATAAACACTTCAGATCAAGGGCTAAACACACCTCTGTTTCTTTCCCCGAGAAATCTATTGCACAATTTATCAAGTCTGATTGGTTAACACTTGGACTCTCAAAATGGAGCTCTTCATAATTTAGAAGCTCTTCTAAATGCAGTTGGCGGGGCTACATCTAAATGTTTAAAAGTCAAGTGAAGGAAGGAGGCGCTTAGACTTGAAGTTATGTCCTCCAAGGGAACTTTACAAAGATCCTCTCCCAGATTTATAGCCACTTACCTAGGAGCCTGAGTCGATATTCATAAACATGGCTTCGAACAAAGCCCCCTGCTTGTAAATAAATACAGATATACCTCTTTTACAGACAGCAGCAATCTAAAATATTACCACCAGCATAATTTTACCACACACATTAATTTTTTACAGCACATTGTATTTTACCACATTGCATCTTAAACTTTCATGGCTGGCCCTGAGGAATTTTTTTTCCTTTTTTTTTTCTGTATTATTAGCCACAATGTTCGGCAGATACAGGGGGCTGCTGTGTTGCTTTTGTCCATGACTAATAGATAATATTTCAACAAATAATCAATAGAGCCAAGAGCATTGTCTTGTTTGCTCCACTCAGATTACGACTTGTTAGGTAAATGATTTTGGAAACCAATATAGTAGAATGGTTTTAAAGGCTCAGAAACAATTACATAGCCTATTACTGATTTTAGGCCTACATTTTGGCGTTGAAGTATTTTAAAAATACTGTAAGGCAAAGCTCGGTCCCAGAAGAGCTGGAGGAAGTGTCTGGGGAGGGGTAAGTCTGGGCGTCTCTATTTAGACTGCTGCCCCCGTGACCCGGCTCCGGATAAGCGGTAGAAGATGGATGGATGGATGGATGGGTATTTTAAAAATGTAACAACTGAAATGAGAATTCTTAAGTAAGTGCTGCTGGGATCTTTTGACTACCACAACAGACATGAAAATAATTTAAGCTACCCCTACCTTTTTGTAATTTAATCAATTTATTAGTTTAGTATTTTATCTTTGATTTATGTACTTATTTTAAGTTGCATTGCAAGATTTAAATTTGCTAAATGAACTTAATGTATACAAGCTGTCTTAATAGAACCTATGTTACCCTATTTAGTCTAGCTTTAGTCAAATCATTTTTCAGTTTCCCAAGGGTTGTTTGGTAGGTTTTAACTCTGTGGTCATGGATGTCCATCTGTTATAGTTAAAATGAACTACTGATGTCAGTTCAGCTCTAAAATACTGGAATCATGTCAAGCTTAAGCCCTCATTCACAATAACATCAGGAAGTCAAATACACCATTTTTCATCAAATCTAAATTCCACATACTTATAATCTTAAATCTGTGTTTAATGTTATGAGACACATTTTGTACATTATTTACCTTATTACAATGGCAATAAGCCCTAACAGCTGTATGTTTCTTTGCATCTGGCTGTGTAATACTACACGGCTGTGATTTAAGTGGTTACAGTTTAAAAAAAAAAGAAAGACTAATGAGCTGCTGCAATAATTATCAGTTATGTTTGCTCTCACTTCAGATAATTTAGGCTTTATCTGTGACTTAACACCACTGCCTCAGTACAGCATTTACTACGAAAATACTACAAAAATGTTTACCGTAATATAGTGATGCCAGTAACTTTGAGTAACAAAACTATAAGGTTTACAAATTCTCGACAAAAAGAGAATGATTAACTGCTGCCTTGAGTGTTTAACTCAAAGCAGCAGTTAATCAAGTTTGACACAATAGTTGACTTTAACAAAGGTATGAAAAGATTTTGGTGGCACTGTGACATCACATTCATCATTCATCAGGAGCCATTACATTTTTGCAGCATTTTTTGTTCATTCCTTCCTGTGTGATTTTGATTTTATATTTGTGATTTTGTTAACTAAATGTGCTTTGTGTTACATAAACATTTTACAGCGATCCCCCTCTTTCTCATTTTTACAGTCATGATTTTTTTCTGTCTTCTTCTTTCCCTCCATGTATTTGAAGCACTTTGTACAATTCCTGTCTTATCCAGGTGAGCAGGAGCTGATCCCCAGGCCCTTTGCTCTTGTCAGGGATCTCCTCGGCTATCATACTCTCTTGAGGCCCTGTTTCACACACCAAATTGATGTCTGCAACTGGAAATGACACTTTCAGCAGGATTTGGCATTCTAAACCACCTCACACCCATGTGATCTCACCCATTCACTCTCTGAGGGATTGCCTTGAAATGCACCGTAGCTTCAAAAGCCATTGAGCATAGCAATGAAAGGCTGATACAAAAAAGAGGCAGTATTCTAAAATGCTGGCTTGTAAATGTAAAACTTTTTTTTTTTCACATTTAACAAAGACCAACAGCTTTATGATTAAGTAGATATTATCTATATGGGAACACAGGGGTTAAATAATCAACAAGCATGCAACTTGTCCACTTGTATTCATCTCTTATAATAATGTTCTTAAAGCTGTAATTAATACATAATATTTAGATCTTTATTTAATTTTGTAATTTTGTAACTTTGTTCAAACAAGGGCACAGTGACCATGTTTCTTACCTAAGGGCTAGTTATGGTATAATTTAACACCGGAGTAGAGGATAGAAGGAAAAAGGTGTGACTAAGAATACCTCCCTTGGCTTATTTTCATCCCGTTTTGGTTTCAAGTCTTTTTGGTGCTGCAAGTTTCTCCTTAGGGGTTCTACACATTGGCATAATGGATAAGGGCAAGGGTGTGAAAAGAGCACCTTTAGGCTCCTCATTCAAGTCTCCCAATCTCTGCTGTGCACGCTCTTGAGTTGTGAAGGCCCTTTTTGTTTGGTGTGCAAGGGTGGGAGCCCTGTAATAGGCTCTAATTGACAGGGAGGTGTTGGGATCTTTCTGTATGGGTTGTAGCATTGAGAGAGGGAGGATTACTTGTGGGCATCTGAGGTGGAGTAGGTGAACAGAGGAGGCTGTGGAGCGGCCTAGGCCCCGTTTGTAATGAGTCATTAATTTCCTACTGGTTTTGTGGCAGTTTGCTCATTACTGGGCGGCAGAGAAGATCGGGACAAAGCTTGGAGTAGGTAGGAGGTGAGCTTAAGCAGTTGGGGCTCAACACGTCCTAACAAAAGGAGAAGAGAACATTGAATGGCACTTGGAGCAGATATAGTAAAAAGTGGCAGATGCAAATTGCCGGAGAAAAAGTCTTTCTTGCAGTACTTATTCTTTTTTTTTATGTCAGACTATACCTTTTTGTCTAATTAATAGTTAGATGCTACTTCTGGTTGTATAAATCGGATAAAATATGTCTTATATATATACCTTATATTTGTATAAACTATACTATACAGTATATGTTTTAATGAACATAGCAATGTGGGACATATCTTTATAAATTAATTACCCAAATAAAGAACAATTAAAGAATCTGCAATAATTTTAGTGCTGAAATTATATTTTTGTATTTGTTTAAATATAATATAAAATGTACATATGTATGTTTTTTTTTTGTTTTTTTTTTTATCAGGAACATTGACTATGGACAACTTGGGACTGGATTCATTGAAAGTGCTACTGTTCCATATTTTGTGGAGGGCTTGGAGCACGTGTCATAGGTCATCAGTGGGACCAACCACAATCTTGCATTGAGAGGTACAGTGAAGAACCAAAGCCTACACCATATGTTCCAACTGTTTCCCACTGACACTTAATGAGTACACTTCATGTCACAATGTTTCCCTCTGTATAATTCCTCTTTTATTGGCTGAATACTATTATTAAGAAAGAGATCACATCACTACTCACTGGTTGGGCTGTCATGTGTTCTTCAAAGTTCTAGCATTTTGCTTCGCTTTTATGTGAATCTCCAATCCCTGAATCCCTTCACGTTCCTTATCATCTAAAAGAGAGACAAGCAGAAGAAGAGTGAGAGAGGATATGGCCCTGGCTCCTGATCCATAGCAGTCATTGCCTGTTACATACATTTCAGAATTCATTCAGGCTATGAAGATAATCGAGGTAGTAGACAGTTTCCCCTGCAGCCCAATGGATTTATGATAGCACTGTCAAGAAAATGAGGCGAAATGACACAGTAGCTGACTTTAGCTGCAAATAATGTGATAGGCCGTACAGTGGTGCAGCAGCAGCTGCTGTCATTGCAGGTAATAGGCTATAAAGAAGCCTGGTAGCAATACCTGTCATTTCTTAATGGCTGACTTCACTGAAGAGCTTTTGTGGCCTTTAACATGAAGATAATAGAAGATACAACAAATTTTACAGCTTTTGCATTGCATCCATAATTTATAACCATCCAACCCATGCAGCAGCAGCACAACAAGGACAACATGCTCCTGGAGGTTAGCTGGGTAAAGATGCAGATGAGCTCCAGGGGTTAGAGGCCTCAGCTATAGTGTGAAATTAATGGAGGGGAATCACTGAGTGCCCAGTGTCTTGAAATAGATGACTTTCTGATATAGCTTAGTTTTTCCATTGAATGCCCACTTAATGTATATCTATGGTGTGAGTACCAGAGATACATTTTCAAGTTATATTTTTAGAAACCTAATACATTTGACTAAAATTTTATTTTTGAAATGTGCAGTTGACAGGTGGTTATATCAATGGGGCTGTGAAACATATAAGGCAACCTTATCTATCCAGGTGCAGTGATTCTACCAAGCTCAGAAGTGAGGACATTGTTAGAGGAGCTTGATATAGCCTAACTGGTAAGTCACTCATGTCTATATATAACTTTGTGTTTGACTGTCTATTCAATACGGTCTCTGTGTTGAGCTCTTTTCTTATTATATAGACATAAAGTAAATGTTTGAATCCACACCAAGCCATGTGACTATAAAGTATGATTAAATCTTCGCTGTGTCTAGACGCTTACACAGATGTGGTGTACTCTATGCACTTTTAGTTGTAATCTCCGTCTGTACCAATCATTCATAAGAGCTCTCCCTGGGCTAGTGCGGCTACATAAACAGAGAGGTTGAGGCCATGGCTGCTCTTTCACCTCACAGCGGAGAACTTCAAAGTCACTCCTTCTCACACAGCAGATGAATGATCCTTGTCTTCCTGGCTGATATATGGGCCCCAGTTGCTGCCTTCTTACTGTACTATGACTGCGACTGAGGCCCCATCATGGAGCCAGAGCTAGGCCATTTGTTAGTTTCAATTGTATCTCCAGGACTTTTCTTTAATTCTAAAAGGAGGACATTAATCCTTTTATTTCTACACTTTCTGTAACCATTTCTCTGTGTTGTTAATACCATCTATAATAACCCCATTAAGAGTGTAATACATTTTAAATAGAACTTAAAAGTGGATCATTTGTTGCTGTAATGTTAGAATTATTTCACAAGTCAGATCTAAAAGGTTGAACTGTAAGAATTACAGCATTAAATGGGATTTTTTAACAGTACACGATGCATTTACAAACATTAATTGGCAGGGACACATTGCATGTACATTTAAAAACCTGCTCTATGCTGTATTTGTTCTTGTAAATCCTGTAATGTTCCTGGTTTGATCCCTAGCTCTATTCTGTCATGAGGGAACAGAAATATCCATCTCCAATCAGGGCTTAATAAATAGCCTGATGAGTGCTGGGCAGAACTGAATTACCACATAGATTTGAGGAGCTTGAGTGTATGTGTGTGCATGTGTGTGTACAGTGGGGATAGTTATAGGGTCAGTAGAACAGGACACATGATGGAATTAATTCCCTCAAAGTAAAAAAAAAAGGAACACTTATTTTGTCACATGTGCCTCATAAAATTACCTTATCATTGGTATGAGGTTTCAGTTATTAGGGTCAGGCTGCAATGGGAGGCACATGGGACAGAAAAGAAGTTGGATTGTTAAAAGGAAAAAAAAAATTTGAACGAGAAGGGGAAATAGTTGGAGAAAAGATTGTGGAGACAAAAAAAAGCTTGTGGTATGAGAGACAGCTTGCCTGGGCCGGAGCATATTGAGGGCAGCAGGTGGAAGAGTGGCACAGTTAATTAAAACGCCTGTCTTAATGTCTCAGCACGTCACTCCAGGGAGAGAGAGGGAGCAAGAAAAAGAGAAAGTGAGAGAGTTGCCAGGCTTGAGCTGGGTTGCACCCAACCAGCCTTCTCGACAGCAAAGCAACCATCCAGCCAACCCACCACGCCACATGTCAGACAAGCCCTGACACTATGCCCTTCATCTCCCTTTTCCCCTACCTCTCTTTTGCACACAAACAGGCACACATGCCCAAATCCAACTGCTAAGTTTCCACTGACCATGGCTACCTCTTCTAGCTTGTTTCCTTCTTTATAAAAAAAAGGCAAAAACACACTTGTGATCTTGGTATTTTGTTCAGAAGCATCTGTAGCATGCCTCTAGACTTCCAGCCTTGCAGCGTAATCTGTTGGCTTTTAATAATTCATTGAAAGCACAGGCTGCACGCTATGTACTGAATGCTGAGGGTAATAGGGATGTTGTGATATTTCTATCATGGCTTGTCTGGAGCATCAAGTGAATCAAAAGATCTGATAAGCAGTCTGCTCAGTGTTGTAACAGCATCAGCTGTCATCACTGCCTTAGGTGGACATTGACAAATTCATTCTGCCCTGTCTGCTTTGGTCTAGTAAATGATGAGTGTGGCCTCTGTATATTGGCACCATTTTGAAATCATGTCATATCAGTCATGACATAGTGAAAGTGCCACAGACATGTGCTTACTTCATGACATGTTCAGGGTAAAAAAAGTAAAACTATAAATAAGGTGAAGGGTAATATTATAATAATCACAGCTCACTAATGAAAGGAAAATAGAACCAAATTAAATGACAGTTCTGTGAAGTTAGTTTAAAAGTCAGACTAAACTTGGATCTGACTTGTATTAAATGATAAGTTTTAAAAATAGGGCGGGGCATTGGGCCAGTGTTGCACATTATGTGTACAAGATAAAAAAAGAATAGCATATGGTCAACAAATGTGTTCAAGGTGTGTGCTTAGTTGTACATTGTGTTGTATGTTTAATGTTTTGTCATCCTTTGCTCTATCACTGTGGATTGCTTTGTCAATAACCAGCCTTGTGCCTCACTGAGCAAGTAACTGGGATTGAGGGCTTGAGTGACAGGCTGGAGATGGCAGATAATTCAAAGAAATTGGAAGTGTGAAATCTTTAAGGGCCACTTCTTAACACAGCAAATGCCAGGGTATCTTTCCATCAGCTGCTATTCTCACAAGCTACCTCATTGTTAATGGCGGCTTGTCTGTCCATCAAGACCGCTTCAGGAGGGATTTAGACCTGTTTGGCTCCTTATCTCTCAGGCTGCCTCCCACTAACCTGACCACGACCAAGGCCTTGAGTGGTCATGAATCTGTACCTCTCCAGAACAATATGTGTATATTTTAAAGATTAAATTCAGGAATTATATTTCAACTGTCAACACTGCAGATTACATTCAGACTGTAGCAGTGAAACATCTGCTTGACCCTCAAAACATATCTTGTTCACCCAAGAATACAGAAACCAAATGGGCAATCTTTATTAAACAGTTTCAGGTACAGTTAATATCCCACTTATATCATAAGAAAAACCTCTGTGGCAGGATACATATTTAAATGTTTTTGAGTAATATGCAATTTTCATACCAAATACATTACTCTAACTGTTTGCAATATAATTACTAGCTGGAGAGAAATTCTGTGATTGCCCGTGTGCCTTTCTGCTTAAATGCATTCCAGTGATCTTCCCAAAAGTGTAAGAACAGAATTGGAGTACATTTCATTATTAAGAGTCAAATCTGGGACATTTGAAATGCCCAAAATGAACCTAAAAGTAATTTGGAATATAAGTTAATTATGAGATTGATAATGAGGTTTATGATTAAGACGTTACTAAAAGAAACAAAAAAGTGAAAATACCAAAGAGAAACTATCGCAAAAAGGATCTTTCACATCTGTTAATCTCCCCAAAAATGCTTTGACCTCATCTTTTATTTGTATATTCAGTAAAATAATTTGACAAAATAGACAGAGAAAGAAGGTGCAGGAAGCTGTAGAGAAAGAACATTGAGAAGAAAAGAATTAAACAATAGGAAAAAGAAGAAATATGTCCTCTATTTTCCTCCTGTAATGGTTTCAATTCCACACCATAGCTCCCTGTCACAGAGAGGTAGTTCCCAGGCCGACACATCTCAAGCTGTTCAAACATCCATTAGGATGTTTTGTTTCACACGTATTACAAATACAGCAAGATGGGAGAGAAACGTGCAGATGACGAGAGGGGAAATTGAGGAAAGAAGAAAAGAAGGATGAGGGAGGAGGAAGCTGATGTGAACAGCAGTGAGAAGAAGAAATTTATCAAGAAAGTCGTGTGATATTTAATGATCCTTGTATGTGGAGAGGGAAGACCACACCAGCCCGTTCTCCTCCGCCAAATACCGATCCCCTAACTTAATTTCCTGCTCAATTGCTGTTCTATAGTGCATAGTACACTGATACAGGCTGGTAATATAGAAAACAGATTGCCTGTGCGGCGGAGTGGATAAGGCTGAGGCTTGTGCTGCTGGAGACCTGCTGTCTCCAGGGGGGTCTTGTCGGTGGGCTTCACAAAACCAACAAAGCCCATCTTTCTCTGCGACTGGCAGCAGCTGGCAGGTAGATCTTCAAGCGCTGGAGGTGGGGAGGTGGATCTGCGAGTTTGGTGTAAAGCATGTGAGTGTGTGTTTTCTACAGTTGGTGTGTGTGTGTGTGTGTGTGTGTGTGTGTGTGTGTGTATACAGTGTGTGTATGGGCCGCACACAGTCTTGGTATATTCTTTGTAGTGTAAGTCTGCCACAGTCTTCCATCTTATGTTTGCTCATGTGTAAGTACTCCGGTCTACTCAAAAATGTAGGCCTGCATAGACAGCAACCATCAATCATTGCACAGAGGAGTGTAACTAAAGCTGCAATGTTTTCCCAGAGACACACTTGCAGATAAGCATATACATGCATCTAGTACTTCCCTGTTAGAGTGTGGAAGAATCTGTCTTATTAGTCTGCTTATTATTCCCTTATATTATTTGGTATATTCTTTTTATAGCTCTACTTTTGTCATCCAGTATGGCCATATATTTATTATGACCAGTTCAAACCAACTGTAAGATATTAGTCACTTGTGCATAGGGAATAAATGGTTGAACCCATATGCAGTCTTAAGGTGCAGCTGCCTGACACTAAGTAGGCCAGTGCAGTGCAGTCTCATCATGTCTACCTGTAAATGCAGTGTATCCCAGTTCTCCTTCCAACTTATTTCATTCAGGAAGTGTCACTAACCTAGTTGCCGTTGGCTTTGCGCTAATGTTGGCAATGTGAACCTCCTCTGACCTCTCAAAGTGACAGAGTTTTGTTGCGTAACAACCTTGTGTAATGAACTTCCTCCCTGGAGATGTCATTAAGGACGGGAGTGTTTGTCTTCCGCTTGTACAAAAATGAATATTCAGCTATTAGCACGGTGCAACACCCTAGATCTGATATGGGTATTGTGTTTTTGCTTGTAGACAGATTAATTTCATTCCAGATGGACAGCCTGATCAGCTAGCTACTCATTTCACCAACTACCAATTTTTTATCTGCTTTTGCAATGAAGTCAATTCTACTGCACATACTTTAAATGCTCTCCAAACCAGATTTTCATATTTGTTTTCACTAATGTCTTGTTGTAGGACTACTACACTGTTAACGATCTGTACTGTAATAACACAGCTCAGGTTTCTCCAAGGTGAACATGCCAAGAACTATAGAGAGTGGATAAAGTAGACTTGTCAGAAGGCTTTCGGTCACACACAGTGCTTGAATTTGAGCAAAAGTTTTGCGTGATAAATGAACTCAGTCAGTCAGCTTATCGGCTGGATCAACACTCTATACCTTCATGGCCTGTTTGATATTCCCTTGTCGGAGGCTAAGCATGTGTTTTGTTCACAAGAAGATAGTATGTCACAAGCTTTATTTTTAGTTTCTTAAAATAAATTAGTCCAAGGATCTACATTCCAGGCATATTTTCAAAAGTTTGGGAGCACTTCGAACATATACACATATTCACACATATTCTTTATTACCAATTTCCCTCTAAGTATTATCACAGTAATAGTAAATATAACTACAGGAAGTAATGATTTCTGCTCCCAATTAGGTGGATATTTATACTGCTTGACGACAATATTTCTGATTAAAGATAAACTCCATGAAATAGAAACTCCATTAGTCCAACAGTGGGAAAGAGGAAATGGCAAGTCCCAGCAGACTGATGTACCTTGTAAAGTAAACTCTCTCCCTTCAGCAATGCCGCCAACATGGCCACTCAGGCTTTCGGTCTGTAGGACCTGACCCCACTCATTCTGCCAGACCCCATTCCTCTAAATCAAAGCTCAAAATCTATCTACAGACCCTGAAATAATTCCTTACGCTCTCTTCTGTTTTCCTCACAACATTCTTCTAGGAAGAGAAATTCCTCTGAGTTCAAGATAGGAAGAAATGTTTTAAAGGATGGTTCTGGGTGCTGGGGGGGTCATAAAAAATTGCTGTATGAAGTAGTTTAATTTGTTACTAAGGAAATATTACCTCACAAGCCACGAATGCTGCAATAAAAAAGGAATGAACTATTGCATTATGGTTTTAAGTGGATTGGCAAATTTTGTATGTCAAATGTAAAGGCACATTTTATTTAGCTGTTTGTTTGCCAATCTTAAAGCCAAAAATGGAATCACTTATACTGAAGTTTAATTGCTTATGTTGAATATATGGCTTATAGGTTCAGAGAGTAATTTAGTTTGACAAGTATGTGTAATAACCACTGATTTATTTTCATTGAAAAGTCGAATAATAGGTTTTCGGTCTCAGGCCATTCAGAGTGGTTTTATTGGATTTTTCCACTCTCCTAATAACATGGAATTCTTCTGGTTTGGTGGCACTGTATATACTAATATAACTTTTTTATGCGCTCAATTTTCTTGTAGTGCCATTTTATATGGACAGAACATAGACCACTACTTACCACCATATCTTAGTCTCACAACTGTTTTTTAGTTGACAAAGTGGAATTATTTTTTTTATAAACCCTCACCTCTACACCTTTGCAAACTCAAATTAGACATTTGGCGAAAAAAAATGAGATATAATATGTTCCAATCACGCTAGCATTTTGTGGTTGTTTTGTTATATTTATGCTCAGTCTGTGTAAAAAGAAAGTGTGTGGTGTTTCTATGGTATACCTGATTGTTTTAGTCTTTTTGGTCTTGTGCATGGCCTGTGAGGCATGCTTCACTTAACAGTTATGATTTAATTACACCCAGCTTTACTGTGGGTGGACAGGGCTATTTTGTAAACATGCCATTTATTTGTCATCATTCATTATGCATTTTTATTGATCACATCTGTTGTATCTATTAGCGAATCCCTGTTTTTTTTTTTTTTATTAATTCAATCAAGCTCACATCTAAGCAAAATCCTGTGTGTTTCACTTTTGTAGTGAAGTCAGATCTAAAGATGGACCTTAACATGGACTGAGAGTACTTTTTGCCTCCAGTCCATATGGCTACAGTACAGCAGCTAGGAGCCAGTCTGGTCTAGCATTGCAAATTGGGGCCAAAGGAGTGTTGTAACACACAAGCCGCTGCCACAAAGAGGTCAACGTCAGCTGTGTTAGCTAGATGTGTTAGCAGGGGTTAGCAGATAGTGTGCACTGCGTCATGTCTCTGTGCAGGCTAAACCCTGGATAGAGACCAGCAACGATGCATGACCTCCCAAGAGTGCTCTGCGAGTGCTGCATTCTCCCGCTGTGTGCAAAACCTGTTAGGTAAGCCTGTTTAGCACACACTAGGAGAGATGAAATGTAGACAGAGAAAGAAATGAGAAACACAAAAAAAAACAATTAAATGTGTTTCATACAAGTGTTTCATACTTTTAACCAAATGCCTCAATAGAATAATAATTTAACTTAAATCAGAAACATGTCCACCACTGGCAAAGACTATGTAATAACCTAGTCAGGACATTTTCATTTGTGCAGCATTACTTTACACACAACTTTCCACAGTCCACAACTTTACAGCCTCAATAGTTTCTAGCTATTTCATTTTGAATTGTGGGGACAGGATTTGGCTTTAATGTGCAATGAAAAGTTGAAAGACAAAAATAGATTTAAAATGTGTGAAGTGGGGGATTTGGAGAAAGGTAAGGGATCAGAAGGGCAGCTAGAATCAGCAGGCAGTACTCAGAGTCCAGCTGGTCCCCGTCTACCTCTAGGACCTCTCTCACTGTTATCTGCAACACACACACCTCCTGCACCCAAACACCAACCATACAGCAACACTTGTCTTTAGCAACATGTCTATAGCTCCATTCTTACAGTCCCCAAGTCTCCACCCACCTACCCCCTCTTCACTTTTAGTGCATCTGTCATTTTCATCCCCTCCTCATTTTTGATCCAGTGGCTGATAATGATGACTATTCCTTAGCTGTACGGGACTTGGTAAAAAAAAAGTTTGCTCAGCAAAGTTTTTATAAGTACAGAATAGTGAAGAAATGCTGCTTATGATATTAAAGCTAGTTCAACATGATCCTATGGAAGACAAAGACATTTTTACATTGTGTGTTTTTTTGCAAAATAAGCTTTTTAAGAAGACTTACTGTTATTTTTTTCCACAGTGGTGACTTTTTTAGTTGCTGCTATTTGGGCTGTAACATGAGGTTATGGCTTTGTTGAAATTCTGACATTAACCAAAATTGCTTTTAAAGGTCACCTCAAGTACAGAGATAAATTAAAGGAGTATTACAGAAGATCCAGAGTTTTTGTTCCAGTGTGCGCCTGTGTTCGCAGGATTTATTTTCAACTTTGCTGCTAGCAATTCTTAGTTTACTTATAGTGGCAAATCATGAAGTGAGAAACCAGGTAAATAAGCACGCACACGCATTACGTCATGTCTGTTGAAACAGCGCAAGAGTTTCGATCCCAAAACCTTCTTATTTAATTGACTCTACAGGCTTACAGAGGCAAGAGGGGCAAGAGGGGCAAGAGGGGCGAATTCAGATTCAGGCTCATTCTGCACACCAGGCTGTTGTCAGGTTGCTGATGCATGCATGGTTTAGAAAAAAATATTTTAATTTATTAATTAATTTTGTATGAAAACAACACTATGTTACTTTAAAATATCAAACCTGATCTATTCAGTGTTTTTGATGGTTCCTTGACTTTAGAAAGGTAACCTGGCAGTTCATCTTACAACATTGTGCTATGTAACAGTCTCATGTTAGTTTGTGGCAGTGCAGTCCTTTAATGTGTGCAAATCCTGAAAAGTTACGTAGTTTTGCTTTAAATTATTGCAAACATAAACAAAAAAGAAGTTAATAAAAAACAAATAAATACATTCTGCTTGTCCTGATTCATTTGGCTAAAGATTGTACACACAATAACTGAATCCCAAAGCCTGTGTTAGCCCTGCCTCTTCTCTCTTTCACTCAACCTCTCGCTCTCTAGGATTATGTGCAGGTTATGGAGCAAGCATAGCTTAGCACGGTCGTCTCTCCATGCTTGGTGACTCTATAATGTGATTATGCATCATCAGGCTTGTTTACTGTTACTACTTTATTGTTAAGACCTGACAAAAGTTCAACCCACTTTCTGGTGCGCACGCCCACACACTCATGCTGCACTTAAGCTATCATAAGCTGCTGCTCATCTTCTGATAAACAAATAAACAAATTTACTCTTTTTGGATGTTAGTAAGACCTCACAACAAACTCAACAGTGTCTAATCAAGATTTAAGTTTAGGATTTTTTAAGGATGTGTTAAAGATAACTTGGGTCAGGTGGGGCCTTTCTGAGTGGCGTTTGCATGTTCTGCCTGTGCTGTGGACGGGTTTACTCCGGGTACTCTGGTTTCCCTCCGTGTACTCCGGTTCCTCCCCTGGGGGTGGCTTCCGACCCCCAGGGGTGAATTCCGGCGAATCTCCTCATTTGGATAATAAATCGATTGTACTAAAATTTAATAAATAAAAACAAAGCATGTATCAGTAATTATTATAAAGCGTTATTAAAAAAAATTGTTTTTGAGCTTTCATAGAGCACAATATCTGCTTAAAGGCAAGACAGGTGTAAATATGTGGCTTGACCTCAAAATTTATTGAATTTTATTTGTTTTCATTGCAACAACTTCAGTCCCACAGGTGACCATTTGGTCTTCACATTTACAAAGTGAGTTTGTTAGTTTGATGACATAAAACCTAATGCTGGGCAATTTGACACCAAATCCATTTTTTATGATGTCTTTTTGCAGTTTTGCCTTTGTGGTCAATGCAAAAAATGCAATCGCAAAGCGGATCGGTACTGCTAAATCCATTTTTTAAATGTTATATTTATTAAAAGAAGCTTTTGTTGCTGGTTAGGGCTGGACCAATAGGATTTTTTCTGCCGATAGCTGATATTTTTCTTGCTGTTGTGGCCAATATCTGATATTGTGATGTTAATAACATAATTTTAAATATTGATAGCCATTGCTTTACAAAAAACAACAACAAAAAAAAAATATATAATAATAATAACAACAATAATTTTATATATATATGAACACTCTAGAGGTTGATAAAGAAAAACACACACACACACACACACACACATATATAATATATGTGTGTGAGTTTTTTTATTATTATTATTATTATTATTATTATTGAACACTCTCTAGACATCGAATAATAAAAAAATATATATTTCGGCCGATAGCAATATTAGTGTCGATATATTGTCCATCCCTAGTTCTGGTTGCACACCAAAAATTCTTAGGCCCAAAAAGTTTTTAGGCCCAATTTATTGAAATTGCAACATAATTACTGGAAACACCCTATTTTTAAGCTCACTGTGCTGAGCACTCAAGATCAGGTGTCTGTCTATATGCCCCCTTTAGCGACCACTATACCCATCTTTAACTGTAAAGCGTCTTCTTTCATTAGTCTAATGAAGCCATCAAGACAGCCTGTTTGTACAGAGCATGGCCTAACTCTGTCAGGCTTCCCAGCAATGCACTCCATCAGTGGTGAATGAGCCTCTGTGTGGCCTGAGGGGGGTGTGACTTAGACTCAGTGTGTCATTAGCCATTGATGTTATTGGCTCATTATCTCCCAATTAGGCTGCTATCAGAGCTAGCTGGCGTTTTCATTACAACGTAGACCTCCATGATCTAACAAAGACCAGTGCCGCTGATTAAAGATGTTTCAGCAATAACATGTAGTGTGTGGTCTTTGAACTGTCTGTGATATAGTTAGAGCGAAGGTGATAGAACACAATGAAGCTGATTAGAGAGGGCATGTCTTTTATTGTGCCACTTACCAAGGTTAAGGCAGAGTCATACTGATTAATGCGCTCTTGGTTGTTCTGTTAATAATGTACTGTCTATGATGAAACAGAATAACTTATGAAGATAACAATTAGGCTTTCAAAAATACAATAGGCATCAATTTTGTTTTAACAATAAGGATTCTTAAGTGCAAGTACTCACTGGCCATCCATTCATATTCAGGATATGAACATGTATGTCTGAACAGACTGTACCCTTAGAGTGTGTGACCGCTGAAGGACACATACAAATGTGTGTGTGTTAAAAGACTAATCAGGCCTGTTAATCACCCAGGGTGAGTCAGCCTCTGAGGCAGGGACAAAAATCGCCTCACCTCAGGTAAATCAGAATTAGGAAATAAAGTCCTACAAATGAGAGGCTTAGAAAAAAAGATTATAGTCACTATGTTTGTCCTTCACTTTGACCATGGAAGTAGTGCCAGCTGGGCAATACTTCTCCCTCATGTTGTATTACATTTTTATTTAATCTCCCACAGACTCCTTAGAGGGATGGGATACATTAAAATTGTTAAATGAATGCCTTGTTTCATAGATGTGCACCACATAATGTGGGAGTTAATTGACATGTCTTTGTTATGACTACATTTCTATTTTTTTTTATTCAACAACTACATTTTTGTTTTAAAGTATTGTGTGAACCAAAAATATAAGGATTTATAAAGCACAATACAGCTAAAGTAAAACGTCAGTATGTGGGTATATGTTTGGTGGCCTTGCAAGAGAGCTGCATTTATGCTTGTTTACCCATTAGATGGGTTAGAGCCCTGATCCGTGTGAACTTCATAACTGTCTGCCTGGTGATTAACTCTGCATTGCAGCACCACATCTTCCCCCTCACTGCATAAATGGGCTCTAATTGAGGGAGCTGGCTCCTTAGCAGGGAACCACTTTCACTTTGTCGATTAAAACGTCATTTTACAGCCAAAAAAGAAACACGTTCCCAATCACTGCCCTTGAATTATTGTTCTGTAGCTTGAGGCTTGTATTTTAAAGTCACTGAATAATTGCAATCAGATTATTCTAATCAAGTGCTGGAACAGTAATTACAGGTTGCAGTCATTTAAGCTGCCCTGCTAGTCCCATACACACTTCTGGTGCACATAATAAAAGTTTATGTCACAAGAGATAAATTTAATGAAGAGGATTGTAATCTTTCAACTAGGTTCCTTTAACTTCAGCCAGGTTCACAGTTTTATACATAGGACCTTTCAGTGTAAACCTAAAGCATTAATAGTAGATATTTTTCATACAGTGCAATCTTGTTTTAGTGAACCAACTAGTACCAAACCGTCCTTCCAACAGGACTAGATGCGTTTCCTCCCACTCATCTCCCCCCACTGATAACCTTGTCTGTGCCCAGGTCTGGATTTCATGTCAAGGCAAACGTTAGGTGACTTAGTGCTGTGCCAAGCTGTCAGAGAGGCATGAGAATTACAATCTGGAGGGCTGTGTGACAGTGGAACCGTCGCCGCTAATCCTGTTTACGCACATCCGCATCACACTGTTCAAAAACCCCACCGCGTGAGCTTTTTTTGGTTCATGTACGTGTTTATATGTGTGCCTGTTTTCATCACTGTTTGAGTTTCTGTATGTCTTTGTGACTGCAGTTATGTCTGTGCCTGTCTCTGTGCGAGAGACTGTCTTTGTATTGTGTTGATGTGGAAGGTGTCTTACATGCTCTGAATGTATAATTCAATATGACTAATCATGGTGGTGCCTGCCAACCCAGTATTACTGGCTGACAGACTGGGCTCAAAGCTAATTTGATAAGGTTACGATGCTCTTGAGCTGAGATTCAGATTAAGCAGCAGTTGCAGCACAGCAGCTGTTTGTGCAGCATCTTGTCCACAGCTACCTAAAATAGGTTCCCTTAATCTTAATCTTTGGTCTTTTTCTCATTGATGGTATGGGTTTGAGTGATTTAGCAGGTATAGGTATAACACTGAAGCTCAATCTAGCCATTCAAATTTGTGTCAAAAACCCTAATGCTGGCAATATCACCAAAACTTAACATTATGATTATTATTTGCAATAAATTTTGTTATGATAAATAATTAATTATTCAGTTTTGTTTTTGTTTGCCTGTTTGGGTTTTCCTATTAAAGCTATTATATATTTACTACTGACAATAAAATATTAAAAGATAATGTTTTTTTATTGACTAAATTTGAACAACTAATGATTCTGCCCCTTGCTTGTTAAACTGGTTTCACCCACCCAACTCTACAGTCCTTAATATAAACCACGCTTTTGCCTGAGAGTTGTCTCCTTGCTTTTCCAACTTTTAATTTAGCTGATTTACAGGTCACTGCTTTCCTGTATGCTCTAATCTTCACATGTCCTGTACCTAGTGTGGTCCTTGTACAGGCTTCATGTCGAGAGTCTGAATCACAGTAGTCACCAGACCAAAATTGAAATAAATCAACAGGAAGAAGAAAGGTATATTAGAGTCATGCTTTTTAAATTTAGTCTTAAAGTTCACATTAATGTTGTTTGCCACTATTTGTGAGAGAGATTCCACTAATTAACCATTACCTCCTTTGACTAAACACCTCTCTAGGTTTATAAAATTGTTCATGGAAACCATCTGTCTGTGGTTCTTTACACAGCCAAAACAGTCAGCTGCCAAGATCTATTAAAAAGAAGAAGAAACGGCGTAAGAACAAAAAGCGAGAGGTGTCAGCAAATGGTTAAGATAAAACTGGCAGGTTATTACACTTTACTTCCATTCCAATGTCCAATATAAAATTTCTATTATAAGGACAATTAATTACCCCTGCAAAATGGCAAATGTGCATCCTTGTCAGGTGGAGTGTACTCTGATGGCCTTTCCTCAAACAGTGAATGTGAAGATTTGATCTCTTCTAATGGTTCTGCAGGAAAGGGTAATTACGGCATGGTCAAAGCTAATTTGCTTTCTGCCAGATGAACTGTTGTATTTTATTGCCGGCTGACATTTTAAAGTAATTATGGCACTGTTGACCCCAGACAATTTCAGTTGTAGTGTGGTCTTGGGTGATCCTCACTCTCACTTTCTCTTTCCATCTTTCCCCACCTTTTCCTCTCTCTGAGTGGAAGTCAAAGGCGTAACAAGGTAATGACACGGACGAAGAGAGCCATATGGGGCTCCTTTATCCAGCTCTCACCTTCATATCATCATTACCCACCATGCATTTCACATCGACTTTGCATCCAGATAGGAATTTGTGCCACTGTTAAGATAATATGGGTAGACATATGTTTTCTGCAAATAAGGAGGTCAAAGTCCACGCATTATGTGTATGTGTGAAAAAACGGCTATATTCATTGTCTTTTCATCCCTGGATTGCATTCATTGCCCATCACATAGATCCATGTATCGATGAGGGTGTAATTATGTGCCTCAGTGATCATCTCTCTGTTTCTTTACTGCACAGGAATTAAGTAGGCAAAGGTCAGTGTGTGCTCCCTGAAAATTGCCTGCAGAAAATCATATGGCGATGAGAGCAATTATGGATTTTTCTTCCCCTCCCAGGACCTTTCTCTTTCTCTCTCTCATACTCTTTTTGTCAGTATTTCTCCTTTTGTCGATGAACATTTGAGCACATGTCAATCGATGTGTGCTTCTAGCAACGTCTGTATTTGTATTGCAGCTGATTCCCTAAATTGTCTCTACTATATTCTCTGTTTGGAAATGCATAGAGACCTAAATAGCACGGTGCAGATCAAGATGTGATTGTAATGGAAACTGCGGTAAAGTAATACTTTTTCAGAATTGTGATAACACTGGATGCATTTGAAACTTAAAATTGCATATTACAAGCAGATTTGCTTGAGTAATTACTAAACATTTATAATAACAAGTCTGAAACAAAATATCCATTTTGCTGATGTACACAACATAGAAAAGGACCAGCATGAACCAACTGTAATGGCTGTAAAGTTCTTAATAATATATAGTATTTCCCTCAGCTCAGATGAGAAACAGTAACAATTTCCAAACAATGATTTTGAAGTATTGTAAGTAAGCTTTTCTTGAATAAAAAAGTACTTTTCTTTTTTTATTTCAATCTAAAATTATTTGAAACTAATACAGACAGACTTGTGACACTTAAAACATGCTGCCATCACCAGCCCCTGTCTGACAAAAGAGCTCCCAGTGCTACATGTTTCAATGACAATGTGCAGTACAGGCCTTTGCAGCCTGACCCAGCAGGTGTCTCCAACACATCCTGGTACTGTGAAACACTCCCTATCATTCATCCTGTCAATGAACACAAGGGCACAAAAAGCCTTTGCCTGACGTGCACACAATGGTCACTACGCGCAAACAGAACCAGTAGCTTTATGATGCCCAGCATCTTAAACTAAACCTAAAACTGAAATGTGTTACAATTGACTGTGCTGAAATACAGTGCATGTGTATGTGATTTTTAAGTAAAGTGTCTGATCAGTTGTGCACAAGAGTTAATGAGTGGTTCCTGTACAGATTTATTAATAGCACAAGATATGGCAATTTACATTACACCTGTGGCTACCCACTCTACTGCAAAAAACTTCACAGCTAAATAACGTTACATGGTTCGATATCATTTTCTTCATTGTCAGTGTCATTGTGTAGATTTTCTTCCTGTGGAGAATCCTGATAAAGGTTCAGATATTTGATGACATCTTCCAACATTGACCTCAGCCTCCTCTGTTCCATCGACATCAGAGCAACCTTCTCCTTTAATCCGGTCATCTGTATAAATATGCTCCTCAGAATGATATCTTTTGACAGATGTAGCATTATATAGTCAGAGTCGGAGTCCTCGTCAGATTCCTCATCAGTGACAGACTGCTCGTTCCCCTACACAATCAACAAATATGTCAACAGGGACATGTTTCCAACACAGCTTGAATGCAGCATAGTGGTAGCTTCCTGTTCTCTTGAGCTAACCCCAGAGTGGAAGTTGTTTTCCTCTGACTTAATGTACACTGCTTTCAACTTGGACAGTGGTAATATTAACATTCCTGTCCACACACAGTCGAGTCAGATTACATAAAAAATAACAACAATCCCAAACAAAGCATGACTATCTTGATGCTAATAAGCTATTAACTAACTTACGACAGTTCATTCATTTTTTTTTTTTCATTCATTTTCTACCGCTTTGTCCCGTTAGGGGTCGCGGGTGGCTGGAGCCTATCCCAGCAGCTTTGGGCCTGAGGCAGGGTACACCCTGGACAGTGGCCAGTTAGTCGCAGGGCTAACATTTAGAGACAAACATTGACAGACAACCATTCTCTCTAACATTCATTCACTAGGGACACTTTAGAGTTGCCAATTAACCTGTACATACATGTCTTTGGACGGTGGGAGGAAGCCGGAGTACCCGGAGAGAACCCACGGTAACACGTGGAGGACATGCAGACTCCTCACAGAAAGACCGGAGTCGGCCGAGAATATTTGAGTCGGCCGGGTTTTGAACTCTCGACCTTCTTGCTGTAAGGCAAGTATTAATAATAAATTAAAAGTCAATAATAATAAAGTACAGCTCACTTTTATAGATGCTACACTTATTATTATATGAACAGCTTTATTTAAATCAAAATTCAAGCAATGCACCAATTATAAAACATTGCTGCCAATTTTGAAAATAAGTATTTGGAAAATTTTTCATTGAATAAATAACAGTTAGCCTTATAGAATGTACTTTATGGTATGACTAAAATGAATAACTGTAACAAAAAATACACAACTTACTATCTGCCATTTTTCCAAATTTTCCCCCTCGTCTTCGTCTCCTGTTTCCTCAGAGTTAGCTTTAAAGTCCTTGCTATCAGTGTCCTCTGGCAGGAACAGGTGCAGGGGCTTTATGTCTTCAGAAATCACAGTATTTCCAGCTATTTCCATTCTGTGCTCTTCCACCTGACTCGACTCCACCACACTCTCCTCAGCCACAGTCATTTCAGCATCCTGCTCCACAGTATTCTCCTCAGTTTGTGGAGAGGAACTGGGCTTGTTTGGTGTAGTGTCACCTGACTGCTTTTCATCCTACACAATCAAAGAAACAATTAAATTTGAATCGAAAATGAAAAAGATGCAGCAAGTCAAGATAATAAATGAATCCCAGATAAAATACAAAACATTTGATTTGATAAATATTTGATTACTTTTTGGTTTTGAAAACAAATTTCCAAGATCTTACCATGTTTATGTTGTATTTTGGAGTTGAGTGGATCACAGCTGTTTGTTTTTCTTCTGTAGTTTGTTGAATTGTGTCTGTAGTTTCAAGTAAAACCATCTGAATTTTTACAAGCTTGCAGTTTAACTGAAAAAATGCATCATTTAAATGAGTTTTTCTTCTGTTTGTATTCTGAGCCAACCAACAAACCATTCTAAAGTGTGGATGGAATGAAAAGGAGCTTTTTTTCATCTTATGTGGAGTCTCTAGATCACATTCAAAAAATAAAGTTTAAAAGAACTTTGCTTGCTTTGCTTTACACACTTAACTCTTTTATTCCCTGTTTAAAGCATTGTATTCATCATAACAGATTATTTTTATCCACTGAGTAAAACCACATGGCAGATTGCACTAATTTTCAGAACGGTAAGAACTCTGGACAAAGTCGTGGAAAGTTTGTGATTTACTTTGACATTAAGTTTCAACCTTTTCTGCAACCAACTTTCTTAACTTACTAACAATTATAGCTTAGTTTTATGAGACATTCATAATGAGTCATTCATTAGACATATATGTCTTCAAAGTGTGTACTGATCATTCACCACAGGTTTTTCATTATATAAACAATATTGATAATAAATCATAAATGTCATTGTTATGGCAATTGTTTTAAATTGGGGTAGCTTTGACAAAGTGAAATAAGTTTATTTAAAACAGACATTACAGATAATTGGATTGCTATAGCTTATAAACATATCTGTGAAAGTTCTCAATCAACCAGGTCATCTTGATTAAATGGTTAAAGAAGACATCTGGACTAGGTTTTTAAGGTGAAGATGTTTTGTCTCTAATTCCAAGAGAACTTTTCAATTCTAGTAAGAGAGCTGAGCTTATATGTCTAGAGGGAGGGGTTTGATCTGAAACATAACTCTGATGGGACCAGGCTGTTCTGGTCTCATAGTCATCAGCTATGAAAGGGACAGTGTGACTCCTGATGTGAGAGTCTTTAAAGGCTCAGGAGAGTTGTTAGTGTCACTGTTCCATTAAAGTTGTCGTTCTAGAGTAAAACTGTTTTAATTTAGGTTTCAGAATACTATTGTAAATACTAGGAAACATGAATCTGTCGCCACCTCTTCTCTTCAAAGATGGGCATTTTCAGTTTTTACAATAATGGCTCCCTTCACACCTCTCTCAAACCATCTGGCCTCTTTGGCCAAAATTCAGACATTGCTGTCCTCAAAGGAATGCCCTTTCTCTTTGAGGTGGGGGTGAACTGCAGACTCAGGTCCTCCAGGATTTGCTCTTCTGTGCTGATACATCCTCTTGTGAAGGAAGCCATTTTTATTAAAATGGAAAAGCCTTCTCTGAACAAAGGAGTTGGTCTCAGATTCTTGTTATACTGGGTACAACAATCATGACATTTCTGTAACCTGTATATACCTTGTACTACAGCTTAATTCTCACAAAATGTTTAAGTTTAAAAACTTGCTAAAATACATCTTGTTCTGCTCCAAGCAAACTATTGACGGTTCAAACCCTGGCTTTACCGACTCTTGTGTCCAATAAGGTGGCAGCACTGACAGATCTGGGCAGCTTTTAGATTTGAAGATGTATATCTGTAAAGGTTCTCAGTCATCCAGGACATCTTGAAGAAAAGGTTTAAGTAAAAGCATCTGGAAACTGAGTCCAGATGCTTTTACTTAAACCTTTTCTTCTATAGATGTAGTGACGGCTACTGTTGTTTACGTTGTCTGATGTCTGTATGTTATGTTGGTATGTCTGTACAATGCTCTGTACAATAATCTATTTAATTTTCCTTCATCATTGCGTTGGATAAAATGGCTTCATATTTTGAATAGTAATCTTTGTTGTGTTTTTATGTATACATGTAATTTGATCCACACAAGACTAGTTTCCCCTTGGGGATCAATAAAGTAATCTTGATCTTGATCTTGATTTCCCACCACTAATAACAACATGGAGCCGCTCTGATTGGATAACCAGTTGATTAATCCAATCACTGACCACGTACTTATTGACAGTACCTGCCCTTTTGCAAATGCTTTCAACAGGAGCCCTCCCAGATGGTTCTGTGAAACAGCCTACCTTCTATGGAGCAGTATTATCTGGCATAGTCAGTATTTTTTTTCTTTCTTTCTTTATGTGACAGGGTCAGTACAATCAGACATTGCCACTTACGGTAACTGATGATCTTGTACACAAGGTTTCTAGCCACAGGCTAATTTACAACCCCTGTCCCTGGTTAGGCTTTTAGGTTTAACCTGTATAAACAAAAAGATCAAAGGTAACAAGTCTCTTGTGCTGACAGGGGCTGTAAGTGAAGATATCGGCTTCTTTCCATTGTGGAGATTAAATTTCTTCAGTTGCTCAAAGAACAGCATGACTTATTATAAAATCCTTGTCAATTAGCTGATACGACTTTGATAATGTGAGCCTTCAGGTTAACGTGTAGCACAATTATGCTTCTGTGATTCAAAGCTATAGTTCTTGCTAATGACATTCACTTTAGTAATCTAATAATAATTCCTTTCCTCTCATTTGTATTCTTTGAAGTCTGCACCTGTAATTGTGATGGCCTGGTTACAAAGGTAGACTCCTCATATAGCCAGATGATTAATGTTGAGCTCAGGCCTTTCCAGGTGTGAGCTTGACTGCTAGACAGCCCCGCACACTGTTTGATGTGATTACTTGATTACACATAGCATCTCGTTAAGTTACTTACACATCATAGGTTATATTCTGTTTTACTTTTTTCTTATTTAGACCTCACTAATTCAGACAAAATTGCTGTAATGTGACTTTCTACAAATACAATTCACCACCATGATAGAATGTGCACTTCAGACCAAGAGGAACAGTTTTTATATAAATGGTGGTACAGACATAAAACATGTAGCTGTTTGAAACCAGAATGTTATTTTTCTACTCAGTTAATTAAAACAACTTTTGTGATGCTACAGAATTAAGTATAAAACGAACTGGCAAGATTGTGTTGCTATTTTATGACATTAGCGTGAGGATAGCTTCCTTAAAGACTTGTGGCTCAGACGGAGGCTACAGGTTGAAGGAGGTCCCTGGAGGTGCTGATAATCCTAATAGAACAGCTTTATTAGGTTACACTTCTACGAGCCTGTCCCGACTGTGCCTTAGAGCCGCCATCCTCATCACTGTGGGATGAGATTCTCAGTTAAAAAAAAAAGAAAAATGCTCTTTAATTCATCATGCAATCAACCAACCATATAATTTAAATACTTCTATGGGAATTAGTGTAATGTTTAGATAATTGGTATGCAATGTGGTATCATCATTTTTTTGCCCAGCGGAAATTGCTCAATTTTTCATTGTAAAGGTGCAAATAATGTGACTTTAATTGGTAGGAAGATTATATATATATATATATATATATATATATATATATATATATATATATATATATATATATATATACACTGTAACGCTGGGCGTGTGTGTCTTAAAAGTATATTCAGAAGTCAATATTTTCTTTCATCATCTGTTTTATTGTGCATATGTAAACGTATGCAATCATTCTTTGGAATCATTTCCTTTTCATCTTGTTTCTTGTATCTCCAGGTGACCACCTTTGATATAGCAGAAATGTTTTTTTCGTGTTGTTGCCGCTGTCCCGTGTGTATGAGTGCTGTGTGTAGGTGGGGGCAGGGGCATTACTTTCACAGCCCATCACCTTCACTTCCACACCCAATTTGTCATGAGTGTCACACATCAGGGTGAAAGGAGGAAGGCATCAATGGCTGCTTCCATATCAGCAATACTTTGGAAACAGCAGCAGATTTTTACAGATTTTTTACACCACTAAGGCATATAGACCAAAAAAAAAAAAGATTATCCTTCAACTTTTAAGATCCTCTTTACCTAACCCAAATGGAACTGATGTGTGCGAGTACTCAGCAACACTATGTGGTGGTGATGCTAAGTGAGTGGGTGTGGTGGTTGTCCAGGCTATGTCTCTGACCGATGAGCCCTGCCATTGGTACTGGGCATCGTAAACATCTTCCATGCTACGTGACTGACAGATCATTAGCAGTTTAATCAGATTCTAGTGTAGTGCTGGTTTGTGTTTGTGTTGCTTTTAAGGGACTTTTTTTTAATTATATACATTATGTCTTGTTACTATTTCTTGCATACGCATAGCAAAATCCAAAGAACCTACTGTATATGCCCCAGATATAATTGGTATTGAGTCGAGTGTAGAAATTTACACTTTTTTGAGTAACTTTTCAATGTGTTGTTGTTGTTGGTGCACTGTGAATTAGAAATGAGGAGGTGGGTCAGCAGGGGGTGTAACCTGATTAAATGCACAATACTGACTGCACAAGACAGACATGTTGTACGCCATAGTGATAAATAGTAGTACTCTGTTCCTGGTTTCAAATAGACAGAGCAGAATCCCCAGAATGAATTAAATACACAAGAACAAGAAGGACAATCTTCATCTTCTTTTTGTTGCAGATGACTTAATTTGCTCAGAAAAAGCTGGGCTCCCTATGTCTTTCTCTCATACGTCTTCTATTTACCGTCCTCTCCGCCTCTTTTGCTTCCTCTCTCCTTTCTCACTGGGCTGTGACCTTCATTGGCGTTCCACCTGCAGGAAGCCATGTTTGATTCTCTCCGCCGAGATGCTTGCTTGACAGCAGAATGGTGTCATAGGACCGACTGGAGGAATTTCTCTTTCTCTGTCATCATTAAGGGGCTTCCCCCTATGGTGAGCGGGATGAAAAGTACGATTTAATGTTCTCTGGAGAGTGGCAGCAAAAGAAAAGCTCAAAGACCTGCATGCTGGTTTCTGAGTGGGTCACTCTAGCCCTTGCAGGGAATGGGATGTCCCTGAGGAATTTGCCATAGACCAGCCTGAAAGGATGGGGATTAAGACCCTTTTAAAGATGGAAATATAACAAAAGGAGCACTTTTATGATGTAGCAGCATAAAATGAGGGGGTCCATTGTGTAACAGATTGCAAAAGATCTTTGAAACAGGCCGCCCTGCCCTGCATGCTTGCCTGGCCCAGTGGGCTTTAACGGCTTGTACAAAATGACTTGTCTACATTAGGGACAGAGTGGCTTTCGTTTTGGAGGCAATGTAGGAGATTACTGGTTTGTTTCTGTTTTCATCCATTGCTCCTCTCAATCCTTCGTATCTTGAGCTCCAACCCTCTTTTCTGTCTGCTGATTTGAAAGTGGTGATAGCGTCCCAGTGAAAGTTGGTTAATTTGGAGCAAAAGAGAAGGTAATTAGCATGCCCTAAGGCATGGCTAGACTAGAATAGGAGGCACCCAGAGTGCCATAGATGTGATACACTGTACAGGGTTCTGAGGCAATAGTGACCAGGTGCTGGAACTCACTGCAAAAGTCATTGATTGTAAAATTGTATCTTGATGTTATTTTTTATATATTTAGTTTCACTTTCAGTAATGATTCCATCAAAAGTTTTATTTCCACACTGCATTTAAGTGTATGTTTTAATCACTTAAAGTATTCATGATGGCAACTTAAGAACATTTTGTGTGTTCTTAATGAAATCTGGATGCATGTGTGTGGCGCGATCACCTGTATCACAGCATCAGGAAACACCTGACTAGCAGGATCAGTTGTATGCGTATGCACTATCTTTACATAAAACACATTCTCTCAAGATAGTAAATGATAGTTTCATAGAAAACAAGATCTCCCATGAGAAGGTCCAGTGAACACTAGAGGGGGAGCTTACCCATGATGCAGGCTGAGCTGGTCTGAACTGTTGTCAGGGCCCCACCACATCCACGCCTTTTAGCGCCCCTTCATTCCTCTGTGTCCCTCCTCCACCTCCCGCACAGGCAGTGGGAGACCTCCAGGGATCAAAGGTCAAGGGTCAAGAAGAGCAGTGGGCCTTTTTATTGTCATTCTCTCAGAAATGAAAAGAGAAGTGTTTGTGTATGTGTTTGGAGAACAAAATCTTCCAAATGTATTTGAACAACTTTTTGCATATTCTTAAACCCACAGGAAAATTTCCAACTGCATATTCATTTTATGTTTTTATTTTTATGTATGTGGGTGCGGCAAAAGATGTTTGTACAGTAAATGTAAAACAAATCGGTTGTGAACTGAAGTGTTTGTCGAGAGGGGGTGTGGACGGGCCGCTGAGTTGGTAAGTGGGGGAGAGAAGTTTAGGAGGCCGCACACTGTGATATGGAGCCCTTAAAAGGCCTCTGGAGGGAGTGTAATATCAAGAGCAGGATTATTCCCCAATCCCTCTTCTCCTCCCCCTCGGCACCCCTCCTCCTCCTCTTCTGCTCTCTTCAGCTGACCCGCATCACCTCCTCTCGCACTCCACACATCATTTAAATGTCTAAAGAGTAATTGAATGAATTATCATAAATTTTTTGACAAATTCATTGACTCTAAAGCGCGGGTGAGTCTGATGTTTCCTTCCATTTGCGTCTAGTGCAACATGACATTTAAAATGAGTTTAGTTTGGGTCTTCCTTCGAGAAACAAAAGCCCTCTAAGTGCATGAAAAGAACGGCTTAAATGCAACACAGACCGCTAACTTTTAAGGAGGATGTGGTGCCTTAAACATGTTACCAATCCATTCCTACTCCTACATATTCACATGGTGCTCAAACCGTTCTGGACCTGTTTTGAAGATTCCCAAACTGGAGTCAGAAGTGAAAAAGGAACTGTTATGGGGGATGGAATTTAGCGCTGCACAGACTGTTCTCGCTGACCTCAGTGTTCCCACATCAAAGGGCCTCCGCAGCCCACTTCCCTCGACACAAGCTGAAAAGAAGTCTTTAGTGTGGAGGCCTGTGCATGTGTGTCAGTGTGCTGTGTTGAAACCTTCAGGCTGCCTTGTGTGCTGCCAATATCCAGCGTTGGATGGATATGCAAGGTTTTTGGACTTGAACCGTAGCCCTTTGTTTCAAAATAATAAAAAAGAAGGGCAACAAGGGTAATAATATTTTGTGCTTTTTCCATTAGAATACAATACTTAAATTTTTTTTGTCTTATTATTAGTGGTTCTAAAGCACTTTTGTTTTTCATTTTATCCATTAAAAAACAAAAGTTAGTCTCTTAAACATGTAATTTAGGATAGAGGTTGAAGGTTAGAATAAAAATGTGATGCATTTGGAAATGATCCACGCTTTTTAGTTGAGCTAAAACCAACAGCTTAGCGCGTGGGTCAAAAGCACAGGGCTTTTAACCTCTGACCCAAGTCATTCAGGACAAACTCACCAAATGTATGCATTTACACAAACTTAAAAATATTTTCAACAAGAAAACAAACACGGAATTAAATAAATATACTGTATGTTTATTATTCAATGGAGTGGGTGAATGTAATTTCTCCTATGCATGGTTGGATGTTATGTATTTCTGTAAAGCTCTTATAGTCTTAGAAGTAGCACATACTCCCGACACATGTGAGACCACTGCTCTTGCTGGGTGAAAAATGTGCTTTTGCTGACAGGCAGAAAGAGGGCCGCCACCATGTGCCCCATCGCGCTGGCAAACGGCTCGATACATCACGGTGCTCTCCCGTTCTCCTGGCCTGTCTTCTTTTCCTGGTCAAATCGAGCATGTTATTCTCTGCTCACATCTGATTTCCCCCAGCCACCCAGTGACTGAGCATTCTCTCCTACAACAGAGGCAAAATGTGGAAACACACACAGCGAGACAGTGAAGCTGACAGAGAAAGTCACAAACACACACACATACACTGGGCTGACCTCTGTGCTGCCACCACAAGGCTGCACTGATCTTCAAATACAGCAGAGCATCAATCAGCTCAGGCCTGCCTTTTAGTGTCATTTTTCTTCCTCTCTTCTTTTTTTTGTCCTCATCCTCTCAACCTTTCCTCTGCTCTTTGAGTATTCTTACAGGCGTCTGCTCTTTCTGACTGAGCCCTCAGAGCATAGGTCATATTCAGTTTATCGCACAGCCCCGCTCTCATATCGGGGCTGTAAAATATCCAAAGAGATAGAGATGGATAATATATGTAAATCCAAATTGTTGTATCTCAGGCACTTATTTATTCGACTTTTTTTATGGAAATCTTCCTGATTTGCTCCTTCTCATTCTAAACCTCCCCCGTCCTGCCTCAGAGTTTCTGCATTCTCAACTTCAAGGAATCATACACATATTCTCAAGCCCAGTGGATTCTTTCAAGAATTAAACTCACCATTATAGTTTTTAGCTTTTAGTTTGTCAATTAATTATAATGGAGAAAATGCCTAATATTAATTTTGAAATTATTACACCACCTATATAGCTTCCTAGCCCAGTTATGCTATTTTTCCATCGTACAACACATTGCTTTTTCTATTAAATGTAGAGTACTTGCTTATAATTTGTGGCCTCGCTTTTTTTTATTTTCCTTTTTTTTTTTTTTTATAACAAGTCAATAATGCTCACATTCAGAGCCCAATTAAGTGTGACTGTTTATTTTTAGCTTTATAGCAAATGAATTAAACTTCTCAGTGCAAGACTATTAGACATTCCCTGGCAGCAGCAGCAGCCTGCCAGCCAGCCAGCTCGCTGCTTTGGGAACGTCAGCGTGCTGAACACTCACCCCGCAGAGCACATAATCGTGTTTACTTGGTTGAGGTCCCAAAATAAGTGTTATCTTAATTAATAAACAAATTACAAAATAATATAAAAAAAATTCACAGGCATAGAAGTTCATCAATTACCAGGATTAGCCGGGCAAGAAGCATGTAATCTACATAGAGACATTTATAGGGCAACGATTATGCCACCCTTCCCATAAGCCTTTATTGTGATGAAATTTGGAGCAATAAAGCACCTTCCCATTTCCACTGACAAATCCTGTGCTCCTGTACTCCAAATCAAAAGGTGAAGCATTTAGTGGTCCGCCTCTAATGGGTAAAGCCGTGTGACGAATGAATTGCCCTATACAGATTTACTAGCGTGCTAAAGAGGGTAGAAAGTCAAGAGTGGCAAAGTAAGTCAGACGAAGCTACTAAATGAGTCATTGTAATTAAAATTCACAGTGTTGGTGTATCATTGTGTTCGGGTTTACATTTCATTCTGGGTATAAGTGATGACATATTGTAACATGTATATCCTATTAGGATCATTTCTAGTGTTCCCGTCCTTGCTTTAGCTGAACACAAGCTGTTCATTATGTACACTGAAGCAACGTGTAGACTGAAACCAGCATTGTCTCATCTGGCATACTGAGTCCTGCTTTATGTCTCTCCCAACACTTTATTTCTAGTAATCTGCTGATAGAACCTATGGATTATAAACTGCAGATTCTCATAAGTAGTTTTCTGGCTCTCTTACCTGGGAATTTAGAAGAGACCCTTCTCAGCTTGCGCTTGAGGAGGCGAGGGAGGGATACATGGATAGGATGCACAGGCAAAGGAAATCTCCATGTCTATCCCTTTGATATGTATATTTTCAACCACTTTCTAAATCGGATATTTTTCCCCTCCCCTCACCAAATGCCACTCTCTTTTACCTGCTACAGTAGTCCTTTTTTTTTTCTTTTTTTTTTTTTTTTGGGAGGATCAGTTTGTGTTTTTACATTTTCCGTCGACACAAGTGTAAAAACAGCTAATATAGCTTTGATATGCTGTTTAGTGGCATTTTTCATCTACACTTGTGCTTGTATAAGTCTTTCATGTCTTTCACGTAATAAACATATACATGGTGTACTTAGAACTCACACTACCTTGTGTTTATAATGGAAGGATTACCTCTGTATTATCACAAAGTGGGCCACTGCTCACTTGGTAATACCGCTGTAAATCTTTAAAACAATTTCTTTTCACGTCACTGTCCGAGTGTCAGAGGGTTCGAGTGTATCTTCTTTATATCATGGCGCTTGCTATTGTATTCTCAATTACCTGGCATTAATATTTCCATCCATGCTGCGGCTGATTAAGTGTGTTGTCTGCGCACCATCCATCACTGCCTCCCGGGCAGCTTGGCGTTGCTGCAGAGTGATGGGCAAACCTTTTGAGGGACTTGTTGTAAATGTCAGCATAACATCTCCATGGGTGTCCAGGTTCCTCTCTGTCTCCTCTCTTGTGTTCTTTATGAGAAGATTTATGTTTTAGCTTTCATATATAATGCGATTTACACAAGCTCATGACTTAACAATGTCACACTTTGGTTGTTTTTAGGTTAATTTACGAGAGGGGGTTGTCACTTTATATATATATATATATTTTTAAGATGCAGGTAAAACAACATTAGACTTTTCCAGGCACTTTTTCAAAATACTATTTCCTGAAAAATAAAAGGGGTACATACCTGTGTGTTCAAAACAAAAGAGTTCTCAGGAATGTGCCTTACAGGAGACCCGGTTTGAGCCTAATGTCGTTCCCCCCACTCTTCTGTCAAATACAGGCAAAAAGACCCAAATAATTTATCTTAAAAAAATAATAAAAAAAACATCTTATAACATCTTAGACCCTGATGTAGGCCAGTGGTTTGGAATTGTTGAGAGCAGTTGTACTTATAATGCAAGACTAGAAACGTATAACTTGTATAAACTGACTTGTTTATATTATGACTAGACACTATAAGCATTTGTAAAATATTCAGTCACTCACATACTAAGCGACTTTTACCAGAAACATTCCACATTTATTCTCGGAAATTAATATTCAGAGGTTAAGATATCTCTTCAAAAGGTGTAATGAGCACGTCTGCTCAATTGTTACCATAGGTGTTGCAATCCGAACACTGCATTAGGGACTGCACTCAGATAATTTATGAATCCCATAGTCCGCTTCAGCAGGGATTAATTCTGAATTATTTATGCTTTTATACGCACACAGAGCTGAAACATTTTAGTAGGTGTCAGACGCTCACTCACAGATGAGGGTAATGTGCGGACTAGCAGGGGAACTGATGGCCGCCTCTTGTTATTTAAAGTCTCGCTTTTTATACTCTGCGCATTTCCCGAGGGACTAGAGGGGCAAAAGATGAAAACAATATGTCTCTTTAAATAGAAATATACAATTCAGACGATGGTCGGGGTGATTCAGAGCGAAGCACTGTAAAAGAAACAGAACAAGAAAAAGTTTGGCAGGGAGGGGGTGTGTTCGTTCTTGGTGCATTGTTTTGTGGGGCTAAACTTTTTGTTTCTGGCACAGTCTGTGACTTACAGTAAGGCGACTTTGACTTATCGCTGACAGCATTAGGTGTATGACCCTACTTTATTAAGCAAAGTGAGAGTGGAGTGCTTTATTTGTGGAATCTATGTCAGAAGTCAAATCTTTAATCATGTTTTTGTTTTTGCACAAATGAAATGGATGGAGGTTTTGAACCCCTCAAATGAAAGGTGCTCCAGGTTAATAGTAGCTTATGTTTTGCACAATTTGTACAGTTAGTCGTTTCTAATATCATTAGGGAAATTAGCTGTGAGGTGATTTATTTGTTTATTCATTTAATAAATCATTTAAACTCATTCTGAATCTTAAGCGCGCAAGGTGGAAGACAAATAGCCGGCTCTCTATGCCCTTATAAACAGTAAGCCATATAAATCAGGTAATAAACTTACAACATGTTTTGCATAGTGCTAATTACTAGTGTTTTTAATTTGTCCAGTTCAGGCAGGGTTCTGTTGCAGTGTGTCACATCTCATTGCTCTCTAGTGAGCAATGAATGATGTGATTCTGCCTAATTTGTGTTTATGAATATTTCCCCTGCTTTGTTCTCTTTGCATGTAGTAATTAATTTACCTCCACCGGACTAAGTTTACTTTATGTAAATTATTTTTGTATTCAGTTTTAAGGATAATATGTAGCATTAATGTAGTATATAGTCTACTATGTAATTATTATCATACTGTATCTGAAGACACACAGCAGCACAATGTCAGCGCTCCAGCCTCTATAATTCAAGCCAGGCTTTGTAATTGTGTTGGCAGTAGTATTGTGCTTACCGTAGGATCACTGCTACTATTGTAAGAAAAAGGTCCCCTTTCTCACTGCTCAACAATGTCCAATAAATTCTGGGGTGGGGAACGTTGATGCTGGGCACTGACTGTGACACAAAAGAGGGGAATTTGGGAAGAGGCTGCAGAGGATAATGAACAGTATTTTAACTCGGCAGTTTAACCTCCGAGCCTGTCAAGACTGACCTTTCACCAACCCCGGCGAGAGTCTTGATTTCTCCATTTTTTTTTTTTTTTTACTCCCCTCTTACTCTCTCCTCCCTTTTTCTTGCATTTCCCTTACTTTTATTCTTCTGCTGACAGAGAGTATGCTAAGGGAGTGTGTGCCTCTGCCTATGTGGGAGAGAGAGGCAAGGGGTTGGGCTGTGTAAGAAGTGTCAGTCCGAGACATTTACATGAAAAGCAGTTAGTAGTTGAAAGGCGAGCTGTTTCACAATCTGTCTGTACATTTTTGTTGTTTTTTTTTCTCACTCTTTCACTCTGGCTAAGTCTCTCTCCATCTCTTTTATTGCAGCGGTCTATGCCACATGAATTGATGTGAGAGCTGGGGCGACCCCCACATGTCTACACAAGACTGGGAGGTGTTATTGACTCTCAGTGAGGCCTACATGAGCCTCATCCCATATGACCTTTATTCAACCTTTTGCTTCACCTGAGATTGACCTTGAAGGAATGCACTGCTCTGCATTTATATGTCTGATGTTATTAGTACCCGGTTTTCAGGCCCTTTCAATCCAACTTGTCCTTTATAGTTCCTTTTGCATATGTCTTCTAGCCACCTTTTATTTTTTTCTTCTCTTTTATTTTTTTCTATGTCCCACAGCAGAGGGTAGTAAGTGTAAATCAAGCCAGGGCCCTTTTCTTTAGCGGGAGCCTGATTAGTGCCGATGATGTTTCCAAAGAGGTAAAGGGGACGACTTAGAGGCCACAGCAGCTGCTCTCCCCTATTGAAAGCCCCCAGATTTATGTCTCGGTCACTCTTTTTCTCTCTTTGTGCTCCAGTCTCGCACTCTTTCTTACCACATTTTCAACATTATCAGTATCGATCGGGCCGTGCACTTAGAACCCCTCTTTAACAATTGGCTCCTGTGGTTGATATAGGCATTAATGGTGAGTGCTTGTGGATAAAAAACGGCAAAAGGAAGGGAGAGAGTGATTTAAAACACTCTGGAAGATTTATGTAATTTCACATGAAGAGTCGCAGAAGGGGGATTCTCTCTCCCAGGTTCATCAGTGTAATAGTAATCCACATGTGTCCCTCTTCACTTAGTTATGTTATCCTTGGCTAAATGTTTGAGTTTTACAGATATTTTGTAGGGAGTTGAGATGAGGTCATGGTTGAGATGCTCCAGCTTTTGCCGCTGGACCCTTCGTGATCCTAAACCCTCCTTGTCTGATTAATGACCATGGAAGTCCAGCAAAGGTCGGCAGGCTCCAATCTATTCAACTCAATCACTTAATGAACTTGACAGTGGTCTGAACAAGTTGGCAGATGTAGCATTTTCCGTCCTTTTTTCTGATTGAATTAGGTCCCTGTATTATTATTACATTGTTAACAAATGACGTAAAAGAGGCCATTTTCCTTTTTCTAATGATAACTGTTGGGGTTATGTGATAGGACTGTCTTTTTATGATTTTCTTTAAATGAATTTTGAATGAACACTATTTTACACTATACTTGACTATACTATACATTACATAGTACAAACATTATAGAATTATGTGTACTTACATATTGTAGGTAGGGTTAGGGTATGTACAATGTAGTTACATGTTATAACAGTTTGTTACACAGTGTGTTACATCGGACTTCATGAGGTAGATGCAATGCATCAAGTGTAGTGTAAAATAAAATGTGACCAAATTTCATTTAGAACTTTCTTCACACCTGACTAATAATTTTAAACAGTAACTGTTTTCATAAAATAGATAATAATGTTTTTGCCCCGTGAACGTGGTAAGACAACACTTTTGTTTTTCATAATCTGCATTATCCCATTCAAATAAGGCAAACAGTGAAAACAAGAGGCTGATCTGATTGCAGTATAATAGATTTAAATTTTTATAGGGTTCAAGATTTAGTTGTTCCACTGCACCCCCTGCATGGCATAAATAATTATGCATGAATGTGTAATTTGAAGACACCGCATGCTAAGTATACAAATCCCCCCAGTTCTTCCCCCGCTTCAGGGTTTGGGAGAAAAAAAAACACATGGCCATGAAACAAAGGCAACATCAAGCTCATAAAATTAACATAGCAAATGACCTGAAGAAGAGGCTCGATAAATATTCTGATCTTATCACCTCTAAGTACTGCAAGACGACTCGAGAGCAGCCAATGAAAACACCCTCGTTAATCTTCCATACCCTCGGATAAACTTTTTACAGGAAACCATCTTTCCAGCAACTCTGCAGGGGTCGGGACAAGGGCGCCTTCTTCTGAGGTTGATAGATATTTTTTGGGAGATCTCCGACTTTTGTTCAGACAGTTACACACTGACCTTGGACTCAAACTCAATTTAGTTTTTCTTTTCCTTTTGTCGTGCCTCCCTCTTCTGATGTAGAATGTAATGACTTGGAGATACTATTTTTTTTAAACGGTTAGTTTTGATTCTGTATTCAATCAGATCTACAAAGCAGAATGTGGAGGTACGAAGATTTTGTGTTTTCTTGGCTCTGTGTGCGTTTGCTCTTGTGTACATACTTTGTGTCACAATTTTTCCTTTTTCTAGTCCTGTCTTAGCTCCTAAAGCTTGTTTATGCAATGTGAGAGACAGAGTTAATATGTTGTCTCCGCATGTTGTCAGAGGAAAACAGTCGTTTTAGAGATGAAGAGCAAATCAATCAGCCTTACTCTCATCTACCACATGTGTCATATGTCTTTTGCCCTGTCATTCTTATTTGCCGCAGGTAGATAAAAAGCCTAATCCGTCGCATTTGATTCAAGTGCATGTTTTGTCGAGGTAGCATGCGGATCAAAGTGCATTAGCATTTTCCAGTTTTCCAGGTGTGCACATGCAGAACATCTTAAAAAGTCTGGTTCTATTGCAGAAAGTTTAAGATTTTCTATATGTTCTGTCCACATAGAGAACATTATTAATCTGAGTAAACTAGAGTTATTGTGCTTAAAAGTTTATATAAATTTAGTCAACTGCTTATGCACTACACTATTATGTAAAACAAGTAAAATGTTACAGAAAGGTTGTGGACCACATAAAAAATTCAGATTTTATATTGATTTTATGCAACCCTTTATTAAAGAAAAGCTTGGGCATACTTTCTCAAATGTGTGTGTTTTTATAATCTTATACTTTTCATTCATTTTCTTTCATGTTGTCTCGTGAGGGGTTGTAGGTGACTGGAGCCTATCCCAGCAACTTTGGGCCTGGAGAATGGCCAGTTTGTGGGGGTCTGACCGACTCACATTCATTCACTAGTGATACTTTAGGTTTGCCAATTAACCTATACATGCATGTCTTTGGGCTGTGGAATGAAGGCTGTGCACGGGGAGGACGTGCAGACTTCTCACAGAAAGGCCTGAGTTGGCCGGTCCAGGGTTTGAACTTGCTCTGAGGCACCGTGCACCCCTTAACAATAATCTTACACTATTCTATAATATACTTAATTGACAATGTATAACTGCTGGCAGAATGACCTAGCCTCTGCTCATAACCTCATTACAGTTTTATTTTTGAATGACATTTATAAAGTGACTGGTCCCCGATTGTATAAAATGCTTTCAAAATAAAACTCCAAAATGTGCTGGTTGAGAATCAGTCCACTTTGTAACGCTATAGGCATCACACTTTACCAAATCAGTCTAGGTTTTAAAAAACTGTTCACATTATTTATCGAATTGGCTCATGTCTAGTTCCTTTCCCTCTTGGTCATTAAACTCATTGTTCCACATGAGGCCCAAAGGTTTGGTCTTGCTAAAATTGTCATCCTCCGAGAATACACGGCTCTTTTCCCAGGCATCCTGCAGCAAGGACAGAATCAACACCGGGATAAAAAAGTTAGTGTCATGAGCGCCTGTGCCAAAGAACAGGGACATCTGATGCCCTACTTTCCCAGTTGTGCGGTACTTCTGTGTTAAAATGATTTTCAGTGTGTGATATCTGAGGTTGTCTTTGTTGAGCTTCTGTATGTGTGTGGCAGCTGAGATGAATGGGTTTGAGGCCAGAGTGTCAGTGTGGGATGGGCAGGTCATTTCAGTCAAAACACACCTAATGCATGTCACTAACTGATGTGGTTCAAGGACTCTGTAACTTACACATGCTACTGAAGGCTGGGGTATAAATCACAATTAATAAAGACACTGACTGGTCTGACCGCGCAGTCCGCCACGGCACAGAATATAAGCTCCTCTCCCATCTACCCTTGTGCTGAATGACACTCCTAGAATAGAGATTTGTGTGGGTCCCCCGTTAGCCAAACAAGACAGGACAGGAACACTGCACTGGTGTATTTTAGGGGCAGAACCAGCAGCCTCAGTGTCAACGCAGAGAAGAGGAAAAGGCAGGTCGCTGTAGCACTGAGCTAGTGACCTGGGTAATTAGGAGAATGTGTGTATGTGTGTGCTACTGTGTTAGACTTGCAGCCTCAGCTATCTGTCTGCTCTCCGCCTGCTCCCTGTTGTGTGACAAGAACAGGTATTTATCGCTACTATTAATGAGCGATTAGGTCTCCCCTGTGTTTTTATCATGAGATGTTGGATTATTGAATTAACATAGCTGACTGTCAGTAAAGAAAAAGGGTAACTAACTATTAGACGTCTTAGAACTAAAAAGGAGTTGCACAGTAGGCAGCCAGTCAAAACAATTGCACACAAGGTTTTAGGCACACACTGCTTCTTTCCTGTCTGTGTCTAGAAGATATGATTCAGACTGACATTGGCTCCAGACTTCCTTACACACCTCTGAAGAGTATGTTGGCCTTGTGTTTGAATGACCCTGTATGACCTCTCATCCTCTGCGTCCCAAAGACAAAGCCTCATTAGGAAGGAAAGTGGCCACTGAGAAGTGTCATGTGCTGTGTCATCATGCGGCATGTGCACATGTGTGCAGTTTGGTATGACTCCTGACCACTTAATCTTATTGCTTTAAGAGGGTATTGTTTACTATATAAAAAAAAGACTGCAAAGCAGATACAATCCGCTGATCAAGATTTTTTGATGGTGTCCATTTCTTGTCTCGTAAAACTGACAATGACAATCACCCAAAACATGTCATCACCCACTTAAAATGATAAAAATAAAAATAACAATTCCTCTTGGTTGCTCTACAGTGGGATAACTTTTTTAAAGCCATGCAAGTTCTACACAATTGGTAGGTTTTAAATTATAGACCTAAATATGAAAATGAACCCTCTTTTATGGTTGTCATAGTTCATATATCCCTGGACAATACTTTGAATGTGCAATTGTACTTGAAGAGCTACATGTATTGCAAAACATAAGAATTATCAACTAGCACTATAGTCTGAGGAGGACTGACCTTCTGGATTTGTATTTCTATATGATAACTGAGCTTAGCTGGAATGTAGAGGTACTTCTTAAGGGCATGTGTGGCTGCACAAACAACATGCACACCCAACATTTATTAACACAGTTTCTATTTATAGGTTGTTTTGTACAATTCACCTATACATTTTCTCTTCTTTAAGAAAACTACAGTGTAGACCACCAACAAGAATAGGTTAATTTCCACAATGTAGATTTGGACTAAAAGTCATTATATATAGGCAAAATCCACATCCCAGTGTCAAACCTGTACTCCACATTCACCAGTTTCACGACAATAATGATTCCACACCATCCTTTTCTTTATTGACACCTGCTTGTGAATAGTCCAACAGGTAGGCAGAATGCAGGAAACATTGTGCTGTTAGTTCTATCGACATAATAAGTTCCCTCGGGTGTATCCCAAGATGTTATTACCGCTGCTTTCCTCCCAATAAGAAACTTTGAGGAGACAAGGGAAAGGAAGAACAGAGAGAATAAGGAGAGAGGGTGATGAGAGGAAAGGCAAATTGGGACACACTGCACATCAGTATTAATGATCAGAACTGAACGGATCAAGAAGTGCACGTAAATTAAATAGCGAGAGCATTTGTTCTGTAAGTTTTTATTGAATTTAAGGATTTATGCTTAACTCCGTAGGGCAATGGTTGGGGTCTTTCTCAGCAAATATTAGCAAAAGCTCAGAATATGGGGAATAAAAAAACAAAGAAGAAATCAACATTGCATGAGTTGTTGAAAAAAATCCAAAATTCCAATGCAATGTCATATGAAATATTAAATGTATATCTGTATGTCAAGTATTTCCTCCTTTGGATTATTTAATATGTAATGAGACTTTAAATGGTATTGTCACCATTTCACATATTTATAAAATAATGTAAATGGACTATTTGTGAGTCTTGAAGAAAAAGAGAATCTAATTGATAAAAGCAGCCGTGATATTTGTTGTAATGGGACTTCTGCTTTTAATAAATGATGTCCAGCCCTTTAAAGACAATTCTATTACCTCTCTAGTCATGTGCAATCATTCTCTGTCAGGGAAATGGATATGCACACGTGTTTCCAAATCGGTAACCAAGGCCCTATCAATATGGGCTGATCTCAAGATTTATGCGGTTGCTTTTGTGGCTAGTGGCTGGTACACACTTCTAACTGAATCACTGGCTTTAATGCAGCATCTGAAGTCATTCAAATCTAATAAATACCAATGAATTATACAGGTATATAGAGTAGGTTTTTTATTTAGATTGTGAAAGCACATTTACACCACTGTGGATCATATTTGAAAGTGTCTTGGGATCAAAAAACAAGAAGAAAGTTCACCACAATATTTGGACCTGTGATGAACCATCGGGACTCATTATTTTCTCTTGGAGTAGCATAACTTTTCTTTAAATACTCTCCTCGCAGGGGTAACGCCATTTACAGACACATATCACTGTCAGGAGTAAATCTTTTGGATGCCTCTGTTTTTTCATTCAGTGCAGCTTGTTATTTACTGGCAAGCCAAACACATGGCTTGAATTTTTCTGTGTAATCCCCCGTTTAGTTTTTCTTTTGCTGTGTTTTCCTCTCTTTCTTCTATTTTTTTTTCTATTATGGTTTTGTGTTTGCCCCCAGCACATGAAACCGAAGTCAATGAGAAGCAGGGTTCTCTGGGTCCCAGCAGGGGCGAGGGGATCAGGCCCTGAGAGCGCTCGGTGTCACATGTGGCCTTGGTTAAATCAGCAGCGGACAAAAACCGACACATGCATCAACATATCAGTGGCCATACATGTTCAATATGTTTTACTGAAACATTATGTCAACCATCTATTTTGCATTAGTGGGGCATTTTGCAACATTACATTTATTAATTTAGCAGACGCTTTTATCCAAAGCGACTTACATTGTTCTACTGTAATTACCAGTGTTACAGCCACTGGAGGCAAGGTGGGTTAAGTGTCTTGCCCAAGGACACAAAGACAGTATGAACTGTGGGGAGAGCGGGAATAGAACCACCTACCTTCCGGTTGAAAGACGACTGCTCTACCCACTGAGCTACTGCCGCCGCAACATATCACACATACTTATTCTTTTCTATATAAGCTACACCAACGCAAGGTAATGTTCTCAAGTAGAAACTAATGCAATTCTATCCTTGTGACTGTCCAAGTATTTGAGCGAGCGAGACCTTCAGAAGAGCAATAACCTTGCAATGTCTATGCTGAAGGAAAAAAAAAAAGTTTTCTCAGGCCTGGGACAGAACATCTGGAGTGTAGGAAAACACCTAAAGCTGCCCAGATTGAAATCACACTCTCCCGTCAAGCCGTGACGAAGTGACACTTAAAACATCCAGTCTTAGAATAACACACTTATATACAATAAAAATACAACTTTAGTCCCATCTTTATTAGATAAGGGTAAGCACTGAGATAAGCTGAGGATGTGATGACTTGAGCCTTTGACTTACATGCCACCTCAGTAACTAAACATGCCTTGTTTTCTTCTCCCCTCTTTAGCTAATTTGTTTGTGGACATTTCAATTCTCATAATTTCATCCTAAACGCTCCTCTTAAACCTTGACCCCGTGAATTATTAGGGAGATCTGTGGGTTGGGATTGCTGGCTGGGTGGCCAGGCCGGGGAGGCAGCAAAGAGGAAGGGCTTTGCAGACTCTTAGGGATCTGTTTACACAAACGAGAATCGTTTTGGTGGGAGATGAAAGTTCCTAACGACATTGAAGTGCTTTTCCCATCGTTTCTGGAAACCTTCTTGCATTGCCTCTTTTTTTTGTCATTTTAACAGATGTTTAGTAAAGTAAACAGTGTCTGCACTTCCTTTTCTGTTTTCTTCTTATTACTGTTACTCTCCTTGACTCGTATTAAAATAAAGACAAAGGACTCTGCAGACATGTTTATTGTATGTCTAACCTCCAAAATGGTTAAATATTGCTCTTTTTCATTTGTTCTGTTCCAGACAGCCGGACATCTACTGCATGTAGACACACATAGAGAACACAACCGATCTGCTTGTCAACCTAATTCCAAAGAGGCATGTAAAAATCAAGCCCTCTATCTATGACCCAATGTCTGTCCGCTTAAACCTCTCCTCTGTAATCCCTTTAGTGTTCAATTAATCCACTCAGTGCTGTTCCAACTTTGTATTACACAGTGATTTGTATAACCCCTCTGCTATAAGCTGCCTGTATCTGTGTTAGCTCAGCCATTGCTTTTGCAGCCTTCCCATCACCTCTACTACCAAACAGGCAGGTACACAGAGGAAGGCAGGCAGGGAGGAGGTGAGGGAGGGTCATCAAATGTGATGAATGCCTTTCTACGAAAAAGCTGTATGGAATGTCCTTGACTTTAATCAAAACTATTTGTTTTTGGGGCGGCGTGTCTGTTGTCTTATGCATTCATGTCCACTGATAGCCTGACATTAATGACACCATAAATCAGATCAAGTGACACTGGGGTTTTTGCTAATGTTTCAGGGCCACAACAGAGATGGCGGTCACTGAGGAGGATGAGGAGGAGAGTGAAGATTTTGTTATGGAATGCCAGATTACGTGGGAGTCAACTAGGCCCTTGAGAAGCAAATGGTCCTAGATGCATGCATGCATCTCTTTTATGCATGATGATGCAAGTTTTTTTTGTTCAGGATATTTTAGAGACTGTTAAAAACCTAAACGCACAGCTGATTTTCCTCATATTTTCTTTCCCTATCAAAAGCCACATACTAACATTTGTACTTCACAAGCATCAAAAGCTTGAGCCAAACACAGCTGATAAGCAACTCTCTGTGGATATATGAACGCCATGATTTTACACTGCTATTCCTCATCCCTCCCTAAGATCGTTCTCTTGCATAAACACACAAGCGTTCTCTGGGCTCAGATCTAAACAAATGTGACATGATTGATTTGAAAGAGCCTCTGAGATAACTGTTCATCAACCAATACTCGCACAACAGCAGGGGCCCGAAGCCCTCGCACCAGTGGCGAGCTGAAAACTGTCTTTTTAGAAAAGCTCTCTAACCATAATTATTTTGATATCCTAATGGTTTGTTTTGGATTAGTGTGGTGTTCTCATACAGACTGTGGACATAAATACAATATATTTTTAACATTTGTTTTTGCAATTCTTATTATTGCTTTTCACAGGTTACTATATCATTTTAGACAGTTCTGTGTGAATGAGTCATTTATCAACCAAAAATGATTACTATCCACCTCCCGTTACCTTTAATGCATATTAATTATTAGTATTTATATACATTAAATAAAAACAATAACTGACAATCCAGTCTCCAAAAAGAGACTTTGTGACAAAACAATACAATATGTTAAAAGCTTTACTTTGTAAGTTGTAAACTTTGTAAGTGTGTCATTATGTATAACAGAAGCCCTGAACTTCACACAATAAAAGATTTAATCTGGATTTCTGAACAAGGACCCTAAACAAAATTCATGTTTGCATGTATTGCATAAAATGAAATGAATGAAAAGATGAAGTGTCCTGTGCAGTTCTAATTTGAAATGTGACACTTTGATAAGTAGCACAGTAAGTGGTGTGTGGCTTTTTCCCTGTCACAGTCAATGCAAAACTAAGGAGCAGTACATAGATCACAATCACAGGAGCTGTTTGGTTGGATCGCACATTGCCATGAGAAAGCTATCTAGACAGACAGTGGCTGCCAAAAGGAGTGTGCATTTCTAATCCCTAGATGGCTCATAGGCGCAACAAATCTTATCTATCTACATGCTGTCAAAAAATGTCAGCGCCATATCAAATAGACGAGATGATACCTGAAGGAGAGGTGCTGTAGGGAGGGAAAAGGAAGAGGAAATGTACAACAATGTGCATTTCCACCAGCGTGCGCAGACACATACACATACACCTACCCAAATGCACCAGAGAGACATGGAGCTGTCGTGAGTTGACAAACAAATGACAGACAAATGACATGTTGGGACACCTCCAGCAGGCCTGATAGTAATCGCCATGTGAGATTGTGCCAATAGCATCTCTTATGGAGAAAGGAAGGGAGGGGGAGACAGAGAGCAAGGCCTGTGTGTCATTTTACACAAACAAAACCTCTGCCAAACACTGGATCTGATTGCTTCCACCACCGTCAACTGTGTCCAATCTAATCTGTCTGTCAATCTTGGTTGCAGGAAGTGAGGACATGGTTAAAGGAGGAATGATGGAAAGGTGGAATGGATAAGAAGTCGAAAAAAAGATGTATTTGGTAACATAAGCTGAAACAGTGTGGAGACGTTTTAAGTGGTGATCCAAAGGATTTTTGAGTTAATAAACTTTAAGTAGCCTGCCATTTTCCGGTTTGCCCCTACTTTATAGATTTCTTGTATGTTTTCCTCTGCCATCGGTGTCACTTGGTGTTACATGCACGTTTGTAATTATGTGTGCATGTGTTTGTGGAGTGTGTTATTGCAGGGTAGGTGTCATGTATCCAGCAGTGAAACAGCTAGATAATTGGCATCATGGTCAGGCTCTCGGCAGTCTGCGCTGACCCGAGAGCTGCGGAAAAGTGAGAGACGAGGGGACTGAGCCGAGTGTACCTAATGACAGAAAGACTGAGTACATATATGCATATATAATACAAAAACATGCATGTTATTTATTTATTTATTTATGAGTGAGAATATGGTGATACCTGTTGTTGTATACTGTGTAGCCTTTTCTCCCAAATGAAATGGTTGTAAGTTTCTCATTGGAATATTTATATTTAAAAAAAAAAAACAAAGAAAAAAGACTTTGAATGATGTAAACGGTTACTAATGTATTTGTTATTTATTTCCAGATAAATCAAATTTAATGAGGCCAAACGATAATTACATGGCACACTTATACCTCACTAAAGTGTCATGGCAGGCCATGCTCCCGACCTCTGTCTATGTGGTAACATACTCTCACAGGGTCTTGCTGGCAGATACAGTATAATATGCTTTTGGCTCAGCCTTAATTCAATCAAGTCTGCCCCATTGCTGCAGCCTCTTTATTCCAATTCGATTAGTGGTCTAAAGCCATCAAGATTTCCTGGACAAAATGAATGCTTGTATTAATCCCCACAATTTCCATTTAAAACATAAGGGCATCGACTTGATTAATAAGGGCTGATGCTGAATAATTACACAGCAAACACGGGAAGGGTTATAGGAAAAAGCACAGCTGGGCTTGCCCCAAATGCCCTTTGGGAAACCAAAGAAGGGGGGTCAAAGTAAAGCAATGGCAATGACTGAGGTGATGAATCTCTTAGCTGGCCCCTTATGCAATTAACAAGCAACGCTTCTATTAATTTTAGTCCCCTAGAGTGGTGACTGGTCAGATGTCTCAGGGTCAAGGGTCAAGGGTCGAGAGCAGAGGTCAAGCCAACAACAGCACAGAATAAGACTCAGTGTAAGATGAGCAGGGGGGAACAGAATGGAGAGAGTCGATGAATTTATACCTAAATCATATGAAATTAAATTAAAGCTTCAACTAACAACAGCACATTTTGCTTTGGGTTTAATTATTCTGTCTGGAAAAAGAAAAGCTTTCACAATGATGAGCTATGCAAGGAAGCATCTAGTGCTCATTTAATTGGGAAGGAGTAATCGTTGCATGCAGCGTTTGAATAAAAGAGCAAATGCAGGGTAGGGCTAGAGGGAGATAAAACAAACTGTCATTGCAAACACATTTCCTTTAAGGATAGATTACAGGTTTATATTTTTATCTATATTAGTTGGCGATATCATGAGGTCTGCACTGCCATTGGTGTAAAATTAAACTAGCGATTCATTTTCAGCCTGTTTTCATGCTAATCAAATGGTGTTTTCCTCTGTGCTGGACTTCTAGCTGGGTAACATTCAAGTGTATATTTCAAAGAACGATTCCATTATTTTTTTTTTTTATTTCAAGTGATGCTTCGTTGTAGTTCTTACCACGTCTATAATTTGTAATAAATCTAAGTACAAAAAAAAACATCTCAAAAAGGCGAACACTAATCATCAATAACTGCTAATAACAGACTTGGTGACCTCAATCTGGATTCTTTCACTCTAGTCAGGAAGCACTTCAAAAGAGGTCCTGCGGCCTCAAGGTTAATGCCTTACCAAATAAAGGACGAAGTTGTTAAAATTAACACTGTGCCAAGGCAGTTCTGTTTCCCCTTAGAATATAGTTTTCATCCTTTTATGTTTGAGAAAAAGCATTCCCACATGTTTTCAAATATGGGAAAAATGCTCCAGGGATGGACTGTCATAGCTGCCTCCTGTGCGGCTTCAAAATAGGTCTTTGTAAAGTGGCAGACCATGAGGAAATGAGGCCTGACACTATTTTGATTTGGAAAACACTGTTTGGACCTAGTGTGCCCTAACCATTATCTTCGTTCTTAAACGTGTACAAAAATACAAAGGCGTGTCATGATGTCATGAGCTGGGTTTGCATTGACAAAAGCATGGTTTTCATTAGCATCCAACTGAAATGTAGAGGAACACAGTGAATGAGGAGAGAAAACCTAATCAAAGGGACAAAACAACATATGCTTATTCTTACAATTTGCTGAGTTCCACTCTAATATGTGGTGCCACAGTTGACTGACATTGTTTTGTTTCAGCTGCACTTTCACCATCTGCCAGAAAATTGGCTGTATTCATTACATTGACACAAGAGGATCCAGTGAGCGTGCATGATAGGATGTGTGCGTTCTAATGTTTGGACGCGTGTTGAACATGTGCACATGTTTGTCATGCTTTGGGGATATGGTTACAGTATCGATCCTTTCCAAGCTGACGCCCCTCTTAGGATGCAGAGGGCAGTCGGCTAGGAACAATGGAGGCTCTCATCTTGCTTTCCCCACTTCCACTTGCATTTCTAAGTATTGTTCACAGACACACATCAAGTGGAGGTATCGAGCCAAGGGACATGGATGGGAAGAGGTCTTTAAAAGGATGGGAAGTGGCATTGAGAGGGGGTCCTTGTGTGTGTGGGTGTGTATGGGAGAGAGAGAGAGGAGGAGAAGGTTAGAAAAGCCTCTATCTGCTTCCATCCTCTTGAAGGCCGACGGGGTCCTAAGCGTGGCTCAAGGGGCTTATGCAGATCCAATGACCTTTTTCCCAGGGACCAGATTTTACACTTAAATTACCATTAGAGCGATAGTCTCCCTTTGGGAGTGGCGGGTCCAGCCCAACCCCCTAGCAGGGGTTAAAAGCCATGGTGGCACTTTGCCTGTGCTGCATGCTAAGTGATGGGAACACATGTAAACTACAGAGAGGCCTTGCCTTGAGCAGGAATCACGCACTGAGGTGAGCTCACAGAGAATGGCCCATGTATTACACTGGGAGAGGAAATTCCAGGGGAATTGGGCAAGTTTAAGTTTAATAAGAAAATGGAACCGGACTTCTTATGGCCTACCATACCAAATCTTAGACATTGTGCATTAGTAGACCATGAACTAAAGCAATGTAGTCAAACAGATCTATTCAGCTATTCAGTTTCATTTTTATATTGTTCTTATCTCGATAAAATTCCTTTGCTGTTTTGTTTGACCTAAATTCTGTCCTTGTTCTATTTTGTTTCATTTTAGACTCTATGGCAGTAGCTTTTCAGAATCATGGTAGCTAGAAAGGGCATGAGAGGAAATAGAATTCTGCCCTTATTACTCCCTTCAAACATAAGAGAATGATGACATCCCCTACTCACACGTCCACTATATAAGGACCCATGGACACATACACAGTGGCACACACAAACACTATACAATTTCACCTCGTCCTCCAATAGCAGCAGGTTTGTTTGTCTTTAATTCCCTGCTGCGTGGGTGTAATAGGGACTCTGTGACAGCTGTCATTCTGCTGTGACCTCAACGGACTGCAGATCAGTAGTGGCACAATGCCTGTCAGGATCAGGAGTGTGTGCACAAGTCAGAAGGTGTGCACATCTGCATTTACACTTGATGGTTTGGGTACTTGACAGAAGTGGAGGAACAGAGGGGACAAGGTACATTTGAAGTGAGAATAGTGGTTAAATACTGAAAGGGACTCTAAGACCCCCCAAGCTCAACAATATGCCACTACGAATATGTTGGTTGAATGGGGGATTTGGTGTGACAGCAGGCCAAAACAAGACACGCACTGATGGCTGAGGCTGATGTGACACAGGCTATTAGGAAATGGGAAAGCAAAATCGAAATAGAGAGGGTCTGGAGTTTGGAACATCCCTTCACACATTACAAGTTATGAAGTATTAACATTTTAAATCAGTGAAGAATTAGATTTCAGGCCACAGTGGTTAAAGATTGCCCTCTGTGTATTCCTGGTTCCCTTTTTAAATTCAACTATTCCCCAGCTTTCCCCCTTTTCTCTGCACATTTTCTTCAGCTCATGTTTTTGACTGTAGAGTAGCTGTCAGAGATTGTGGAAATGGGAGGAATAGGTTCTCGTGATAGCGGGAGCAGAGCACGGTCGACTGCTGCTCTAGGGCTGTTTTGAGGTGCTGTGCGAGGGGGGCATAGGAAATACGAAAGTGAGAAGGTTCATAGTTAGTGGTGATTCTGCTTACTGACACATCAGACCAGGCTGTGAGGTTGGTGCTCAGTTCAACAGTCCCAGTGGGAGTGGGTGTCTGCGGTCGAAGCAGTGTGTTAGACTGTAGAAACAGCCACGTGCTAAAATAAGGGTGAAATATAAAAACAGGATGGAGTATGTGGGGCACCCATCATTCTTTGCCCAACCCTTACCCTTTTCAAACGTACCTCTCTTATCATCATCCTCTGACCGGACCATGCTCACCTTTGATTGGACAGGCTGTCTCCCAAAGTGAGGGCCAAGGGGTGTGTGTACAACCTCACCATTGTGCATGAGTCTTCCTAATTGGGAAGGTCTCAGCTCGGCAGAAGATTCCTCTCCTGCTGTTTCTGCCTCTTTAAAGTGATGAACTTGGGATGAGATCAACAGTCGGACACCACAGCTTTTATTGCCACTGTGTTTGACCTCGTTCTGTCTTCGACACCTCTGTGCATGTGTGTTTTACCCTGTGTGTGTTACAAAGTGCAATGAGTCATCACGAGTGTCTATGTGTATGCAATAAATCTTGTGTGTGTGGGAATTCGAGCAGTGTTTGTATTGAGGCTATCTCCCCTCTCCCTTACACACACACTCTCACCCCTCTAAAACGATTATATGTCAGCAATCCCCACAATTTGGTTTCCTGCTAAAGCTGCTGTGAACTCATCGCACCCATCTAGGGAATTATGCAAGCAGTAATGCAGGTCTCACCTGCCAACACACAGTGCAAGGCCAGTCAGGGGACTGGCCATCATGTGATAAGTCTACCCTGACCAGTTCAAAGCTGATTTGGCCAGGGGCTGATTGCTGGCAGCTAATCATTTTAGCGGTACCTAGCTGCACAGAAGTTTAGGAGAGGCAGAGGAACAGAATGAGACGAGTAAGGAAAGAATGAGTGCATTTTTATTTTTATCCTTACATATTCCAGCTACTAGTACACAGTAGTTGTACACTGAACCGACAGTGAACTTAGCTGTATTTATTTATTTACAGACTTTATGTCAAATGCAATTGATAGTTACATTGTTCTGGCTCAGAACTGGATGTAATTTTAAAACAAATACTTATGGTTTTGGCATCTCTATTAGCTGATCATTGTCAGATAAATTACAGTAATCCCTTAAATCAAAGCTCAGATTGCACTTTACCTGCACATTCACTGTTTTGTGTTACAAAATGTATAAAAAATTAAAAGTGTTTTTTCATGTGTTCGGTCTTACTGTCCTACACGCCACAGAGGCAATCTGCCCAGTAACCTTGGAGCAAACAGTTTGACCAATTACATAACTGTATTTATGGAAAAAATAAAATAATTTTGTTTCCGAAAGACCAACAAGGCCATGCTACCAAAAGAAGTGTAATTTCACATTTGTAAAATAGATTTGTTTTCATTGACTTACCCAAAGAATATGTCAAACTTAAAACTTAAAACTATAGGACTAGGTTTGTATTTGTGTGTGTGTGTGTATTGCCCAATTCTGATTGAGACATCTTTGTGTGCGCAGGCTTTCTGGGTCGATGTAAGCAATAGTCTTGGCAGAAGCCCTCCATCTTCTTATCCCGGTGGGGAGCAGTCTGCAGCCAAACCCAACCTGTGCTTCACAGCCTTCGATAAGCCCTCAAATGGCACAGGCCAAAGGGCCAGAGAGAGAGAAATGCAGACACACTGGGAGAGTTAAGAAACGAGGAAGCAAGAGCAACACTAAAGTTAAAAATATCACATTGCTACGGCATAACTGGGTGGTCTGCTTGTGTTTTGTTGTTGCCTCAGGATTCAAGAGTAGGATTTAGTCCATTCAGGGTTTCTTTTGTGATAATGTATATGTGTTAAAAAGGCTTCTGTCTTCTGTCAATACTTTATTTCAGGCTCTCTCATATATCATACACAAGGCCCTGTCTTTCTAAGGTTTTTCTTTTTTTCCCCATCATCAGATGACATAAATACACAGTATGTCACAGCAGGCTATGCTCCTAACGCCCCCTCAGTGCTTATCTCTACAAATGTGAATCTGTTATTCCACTGTAATGGAAACCATGTTGGTAACATCTTAACATATTACATTCAGTCAAACACACTGTGAAACTCTATCTTTCCGCTGTGTCAAAGCTCTTTTTATACTGTAGGAATGTGGGGGGTTGTGGTGAAACACAACGTTTTGCCCAAAGCGCAAACTCTTGGAGAATGCACACACAGACTACAAGGTTCCTTTTTTATTCTTTATTTCTTTTTTAAGCGGACAATTCAAAACAGCTAAAAACACAGGAGTATTGTGTGCTTTAATGTTTGGAAGCTTTTGCATGTCTTTCTCTTTTCGTTTGCAGACTAGCAGCAGTTCAGATTTCTTGAGGCAATTTGTTACAGGTAACTGGAGCTTTCAACTGCAGTTGAGTGTATCCTGGGAACTATTAGGGGAAAAAAGAGAGTGTTCAAGCTTTTCAAAATGTTGATGGATCCAACATAATGAGCGTGTAACTGATCACAAAGATAGACAGATAACACTTTTTTTTCTTTAGGAACCGTTTACTGCACGATTAGGAAGGACTAAGCCAAATTCAATGCCAGCTAGCAGTATAGATATGATGCTAAAGAGGCTCTCAGTAGCACATTGTTATTCACTTACTGTTCCTGTTGGGATAGCCACAGGCTATAGAAGTCTTTTTCTACCAGAAATCTTTGAATTGAATCAGTGCACAGTCAGCATACTGTAAGCTCCAAGCAAGAACAGCTAAACATTCATTTTTGTTAGGATCGTCTTAAAACTGTCGACAAGTTTTTGCGCATGCATATATGCCACCAATGTGAATTGTAAAGTTTTTTTTTTACTGTGTTGCTGTAGATTTGACTTGTTTTTCTTGTTCATAAAGTGTACCCCAGCACCTCCAGTATTTTAAAAACGTACTGTTTTCTATTGGGGTATACAGTTTTAGAAAAGGGAGTCGGGTGCCCCAGGTAAAACGTCACTATTTAGGGCATGGATTCCACAGAGGGCAACAGAGAGACAAGAGGTTGAAACATGTTTTACTAATGCAGACAGCTTCTTTTTAGCCTGCAGTCTTCTAGTCGATTGAGACAGTCATTCCATAGTGATGTCTCCGTTTTAGAGGACATATGATAATGAGCTGAGACTGACTGACATGTGACTAAAACCATTGGGGGACCTACAGCGAGGACAGTACTGCAGGTTTAAAACAGACTTTGCCAGCAGTCATGGTAGGAATAGATGAGGATGGCGTTCCCAGGAGGAACACTCAGCCTAGGTCTGCCATTGAAGTAATTACGGCCACGGTTATGATATCTGTAGAAAAGGCTGATCTCAGACCTGTGCCTCTGTCACCACCCTTATGTTAGTTGATGACCTTGAAATTGCACATTGGATATTAATGTAAAGTTAGAGTAAGTGGGTTAAAAAAAAGTAAGCATGGCCCTATAAGTCTTTAGCATGGAACCATATTTTATTAAATGTTTTAAGCAGATTCTGTAGCCATCTTTAAAAAACGCTTGAAAACACATCTTTTTCGTCAACACCTGACTGACAAACACTGAATTCTACTTCCTTTCTATCGATACTTTTTCTTAAAAAAAAAATTAATAAAATGAAATTCTTATCCTTGGCTTTGATTACTGTGCTAGGTTTTTAACTGACTAGTTTTTTGTGCACTTATGCTTTTTGTTACCTTGTGTTGTTGAAATTGCTTCCATTGTTTTCCTCACTTGTAAGTCGCTTTGGATAAAAGCGTCTGCTAAATGACTAAATGTAAATGTGAAAATTAATAGCAAATGCCACAAATGCAAACGCCACATTTTCCAAATGTTAAACAATTTATTGAAAATGGTTGCATCTCCCACAACAATGACCCAGCTTCTTTGCATCATAAACTGTAGTAATTCACCACCTGACAATGCGGTGTACATCTACTTTGGGCTGAAATTCAACACTGAATCCCACCTACGCAGGCACTTTAGAGCAGTCAACCTCCGCCATGTTTGCAATGTTAATTAGCTTCCTTTAACCCCACAGAGACCCGACTGAACTTTCTCTGACCCCTCAGCTTTTGATACATACGTCATTTACAATTTGCCACACACAGGTTGTCCTGAGTGTGCTGCCAAAACAGACAGATCTCTCTCAATCGCTACGCCTCTTTTCCCTCTCTGAAGTCAAGGGCACACTTTGAACTCGATTCACTTTTTCCCACTCATTTCCCCCCCCTCCCCCTCTCGCTGGACTTTATACATCATTTATAGCTTCGCCCCTGCTCTCTGCTAATGATACAGATTTCACAAGGTGTCAAAGGCATATCAGAATGGGGCTGTTAATAGTATGGCTGGTGGCTTGCTTACATTTCCATGCACCTGGCTGTGTGGATATAGCTGTTATGGAATGGGACAGGGAGATGTCCAGACATAGTGAGATAAAATTGACACGGCTGACTTACCAAATCTCTACAAGAGGCTAAAATTGAAGCAGTGTAGCTGAATGGTGCTTGTTGAAGACAGCATAATTCCCACCCCCATCGTCAACCCGACATCCCAAATCACCCCACCACACACCACTGTGATTTATTCTCCTTCCAGGGGCTGTAATCCCTGAACCCTATACTCCTCAAGTGGACCATGTCTCCCCCTTTCCTGTCCACTCCAACACTTCCCCCAGCATCTGCCAGTTTCCCACTCTCTAGATGGCATCATCAGCCATGACAAGAGAATAAATCTGCCCATACTGTCTGAGGGACGCCCATGACAGCTCTCAATAAACCGCAGAGATTGTTTTTTTTTTTTTTTCCTTTTTCCTTTTTAATCTTCACCGGCAGACATTGGAATCCTGCTGTCAGCATAACAGGAGCATATTAGCAGGGCTGGCCCTACCTGGCTCCGCCACTCCTCGACCTGTCCCCTCCCTGTAATTATCCCCTAGACCCTTTCCCATTAACCTACTCCCTTTGATCCCCACACATGCTGATATTATGCAAAACTGCTGAATGGAGAGACTTTCGTGCCAAACAGCATGCAGTTAGCTATAATTCTGATTTTCTCACTTATTCACCTCTTCTTTTGCTCTCTATCTTTACCTATTTATCAGACTCTTTATCATGGATTAAATTAATTTCAAAGGAGCCTGAAAAGGGGGAAGAAAAGAAGCGTAGAGTTGTAGGGTAGGAGAAAAATGTAGTGTGAGACATTTTTACAAGCCATCTAGGATGAATAGGGAACCTGAAAAAAAAAAGATGCCACAAAGAACTATTTCTTTTAGTCTCCCACTGCATGTATCAAGTAAATGTCTTCATTAAGACTGGGGCCTAAAAGCAAATATCAGGGTCTGCACAATACTGAAGGTCTGTGACTGACCTTTCTTTGGTTTTAATCATTGCAACTCTTGACAGCTTAATAAGTTGAAGGTGCTGGGTTGCAGCCTAACTTAATAAGACCCACACCAGAGCCTTGGCCACCTATGATTGCTCCCATAAGTCTTAGCACATCTGGTGCTGTGTCCTTGGCTGAGAGATATTTTCCATAACTTTCCTTATGCTCACAAGGCGCCATCGTCTTTTATTAAGAATAGGGATGATACACTGCGCAGTGTCGCTGTGTACATTAGACATCACAGTCATAGCACTGCACTGTTGTCACTGTTACCCTTTTAAGTGACAACTCAAATGCACTACAGCTTTAGTGCATCATGCCATGCAATGTTTAACTTATTAAACACTCCAACAATTTATGGGCACACTTTGTAAATCAAACTACCATATTTACTTCCTGCCTGCCGAAGTATATTGTTATGTGGGATATATGCCATCTATATTCCATGGTTTATTACGTCTATGGATGAATTACCAACCATTTATGATGCACATAAGGTGTATAATTCTATAAGCAGTAAAGCTGCATCTTTATGGAGCTGTAGCTTTCACTCTTGTCACTCTTTGTCGCTGATCCACAGGGAAAGAAATTAATCTGCAGCAAAGCAACAACCGTTGTTTTGAGTTGAGATATTGATACACTTTTCTTCTTCTTCTTCTTATATGTAGAAGAAAATGGATAACTATTGTGCATTACCTTTAACTGTTAATGAACCTCTGATCTGCCACAACTACATTTGACACTATTACATCTCATGCTGCATCACTTTGACAAACAGGTTTGTTATACCACTTACAGCCATGCTTTTGCACACATTCTTCGTTCCTCAGGGATCATGTACAATTGTTAATTGTACATTGTTCTTTCAGCAGAGCAACAGAAGGATGCAGATATTATTACTTCATTTTCATAAAAGAGTCTGGGAAGTTTTTGATTAAACTGTGATACAGGCAGACATCAAATTGCCTCAAAATCATTTCTCAGAACAGGTGCTCATACACCTACTTAGCCTAATATTTTCATTGAGTTGTGACACAATCGACCAGTCTATCTTTCCCCTGCATGCACAGCCTGGTGTGTTACAGAGCTTTCTTTGCTGGAGTCCTTGGTTTCTCTGTTGAATACATGTGGTTTGATGTGAACGTGTTAGCAGCCAGGCTTATGTAGTCGTTTGAACCTGGGAGATTTCAGCTGGACAAATTTTAATGAAAGGCCTTTGTTTAGGCTTCAAGTTGCAACTGTGCAGTTGCCATAGAGGCTATTCTGAGTCAACGGCTGATTGTATAGCCTTAAAGGTGAGGTTGAAAGCCCTTGTTGGAGACACAGAGGGTTGAAAGGGTGATCTAGAAGATGAAGAGGTGGTATGGAGACAGCATGAAGGCATTAATGGCAAGCCCCTGCTCTTTTAAATCCACCCATAACAGAGACAGTAGAAATTTAAATGTAAATTGCCTGTTAGACTTCATGTAAAGCATTTCTATCCTCTGTGGTGTCTGTACAAAGAATGTGTCCGTAGCATTGTAGGAATATAACAAGGATCAGTTGTATGCAATGAAACCAATTATAATTGCTTTGTATCAAGAATATAATGCACATTTGGAAGATTATTTAACTCATGTTTAATTGAATAAAATATGTATTTACGAACATTTACAACAAGACACAATGAGGTCACACAGGAATATAATTTCTGCCATAGATATAATAGCCTACATTGTTAGGTGATATACTACATAATTATTCCAGTCAGCAATCAATTAGATGGAGTGGGATTTTCAGACTGTATCCTTTTTAAACATTTCTTACTCATTTCAGCCTTTGGTCCTCATCAATCTTGACAAGTTAAGTTAAGAATACATTGTTGTATTTGTTCTATACTCCCTCTTGTCCTTTGTGTGTTGCTTTTTTCTTCGTGTGGAGAGGGCCAAATTGAAAGAGTGAGGCGCCAGTTTAAAGGGCAGACCCAGGTCCATGCCTCTGGGGCTTTTACATCAGCGCTGACAGAAAGCCGTGTGAACCATTGGGAAATGTTTCATCGGTCACAACACATTATGCAGCCAAGTCAGAACCACATTAAACTTTTCACTTACTCCGCCATTGCTTTGCTTTTATTGTCCAGAGTGGCTCCTGACAAATCTGCAACTCGGGGTCCACTGGAGAGTTTAACTACAGACAGCGTTTCCTTCAATTAATGTAATTCCTCAGATCTTTGAAATATAAAAATAAACGTTTAGCTGTACAGCAAATGACTCAAGTTCATGGATAGTTGATGCGCACAAAGGGACTGTTACAACCAATAAATTAAAGTGAGGGTTTTATCCTTTTGAACATTTGAATTGCCAATAGTAACGCACTATAAGTATTTCTTTAGGCTGTTAAATTAATCTCCGGTCCGATCAGTACCTTGATAGTGGGGAGTATAGTGTTAAGACAGTTCTCTTAACACTGCAGTTGGCTAACCTTAATCAGCTTCAACCAACCCCTGACCATGCCATCTAGCACCTTGTTATGTAGCAAACTTACAGCGGCATTTTATTTGGCATCAATCTGAGTTTCTCTCAGCCTACCAAGAGGAAAATGTTCACAGGGGTCAGCCAAGGGACATGGAGCTAGATCCAGAGACTGGGAGAAAGGGCGAGAGAGGGGAGGAAAATGGACGAGAAGGAGATTAGAGGGAAAATAAATGTAACACGGACAAGAGAGCTTTATTAATAGGATTATGGGCTCGGATTTTGATATTTTATCGGTTTGAAAGAGGGAGTGAAAATGTCAGGAAATACAAAAAAAGAAAAGGAGACGAGAACAAGAATTTGTTAAAAGAAATGTATTAAATCTTGTATCACTCTGAGGTGAAAGAGAAAAGATAACGTTTTACTCAGACAAAATTGTGTAGTGTTGAAGCACCCAGCATTCCCCAAAAACGAAACAGAAAAGATAGTCTTTATAACATAATAGTATCTGACCCTGAAGTAGTTTTCTTTTCATGATATATCACCCATTTTATTCAAAGAGCTTAAAACAAAGCCCCTTTAATAGCTGCTATTGTTTATGCTTCTTCATAAAATGATGTTTATTGACGTTGTATAGCCAGGGCCAAGCTGTGACGATTCACTAAACCTAGACAATAAAAGGGACTGCCATCTTAAATGGGAGAAGCGCTTTCCTGTTACTAAACACTGCAGTTAACCTTTTTGCACACATTAGTAAGACCTGGTGTTAAATCTTATTTCTATTACTTTCCAACTCCATTTATAATGCTCACAAAAAGCAAAAAAAAATAAATAAAAACTATTTACATTGCTTTTCTGTTATAACCTTTTTCTGGTTCATTAAGCACATGCTACATATTCGCAGCACTGACAAGCCATTACTGCATGACAGACTACTTTCTATAAAATAATGCCAATAAGCTGTCTTTGATTTCTAGTATTTGTTGTCACACACATGCACTGCTCTGATGTTATTTGCGTGTATACTGAGCAATAAAGAAATGAATGCAATGTCAAAGTAAAAGTCTACATAACACAAATACACACTTTAAAATATCTAATAATAAATATTAAGTAGGTTGATAACATTTTAACACATATGAACACGCATGATACTTATTTTACTTTGCAGATTTCACATTGTATAGCCAAGTTGTGAAGTTGAAATGTATGTCTCTGAGACTGGTTCTGGCGAAATGTTCTAATGAGATGGTAACGTGGCCTGTTCCACAGAATAAAGCACTTGCTATTTCTTCAGCAGCTTTCTTGCCCTTTCTTGTGTCATCTGGAATAGTTCCAAACACCCATCTTTAAAGCACAACTTTTGAGACTGCTCTTAAGAAGGATTGCTTTCTAAATCATTTCAAACATGAGAATTTTCTCTCAAATGTTTTATGATGTCTGACTGGTGACTGCAGGTTTTTTTTTTTTTTTCTTAAACACAAAAAGAGGAAATAAGCTATCATTTAGTGCACATCTTTTCCAGCGGATGGATGGGGGGGAGGAGAAAGGTTGAGATTTTTTAAATGGCTCATTCTGATGAGCTTTGACAGTAATGCAGCCACATCGCCACATTTCTATGACACCCATGATACGTGTCTGTGGTTATGCCTTTGCTCGATCATTAGAGGAGACTTTTAAGACAGACAAGTGAGAATGAGTAATAGCGCTGAAGTGAGCTTGTATAAACATGTCAAGGAGCAGAAAGTTCTCATGTCATTTAGGTATTTTACCCTCAAAGAGTGACAAACTAAATAGCTCAAATCCCCAGGGTTAAAATCTGCACGCACTACTGCATTACAATATTGGCTTCTAATGCTTTAAGAGTGTGACAATCGTATAAGCATTTTACATGTCTTTTCCCAAACTGCTGCCTTGTTAGTGAACCGTGTTTGTTTTTCCTTCTCCTTCCCCCTGTATTTCTCTGCAGGCACGGCTTTGGAAGTGGTGATGAATGAGTGGAAGTTGACTCATTATTAAAGGTAGAAGATGATTAATAAGGACCATGTGTGTTTTTCTCTATAGTGTAAATAAAATATATCATTCACGTAGTGCAGGGCTGGGCTGGGAGAGTGATTTATGGTGTGTTAAAATGCACAGAGAGCCAAAGGCTGAAGCCCTCTCAGACACACAGCCATGACAATGCCCTAGCCTCCTGCTTTAACATGGCTTCAAGATCTCACACTCCTGCTCTCGCGCTCTGCTCTTTTATCTTGATTCCCGCCATGCTGGATTTATTTGTCTCAAACTCAGAAGACTTCCCAAGATTGTTCTGAGGTCATTGTGATCTAGTATAAAAAATAAACATTTATACACTTGAAACACTTTTTTCCCTTTAAATCAGCTGAAGAAAAGGGCATTTTGTCGTGAATGTTGTAATACAACATGCAGCCCCGCAGAAGGAAAGGGCATGTACTGTACTGTGAGCAGGCTTTGCTGTAAGGGACAGTGTGCTCTATCGTGATGGCGAGAAGAAGACACATTGGGTATGCCAGTCTGTTTGGCAGGTGGCCACAACTCTCCAGCCAGGATATTGATTCACTTTTTACCTCACCTTATTCCTCAACTTCAAATCCTGATGGAGTGTCTGTGTTTAAGTGTTAGAGGGTGGACTTGCAACAAGACACATCTTACATGGATTATCGCCTCATCAATCTTCTGGCTTGTCAAGTGCTCAATTAGAAGGAATAGCATTGCACTGCTTTATGCTCAACTTTTATGATACACTGTATGTTGTCTTTACATTTGATATTCCACTGGTCAACACGCCATTCAACAGCATCCCTGTGAGGTTACACCTGTAACTTTTTCCTGAAATAAATTTGTATTGTTGCTATATGATTTATAATATTAGTTTAAATTCTGATTTATAATGTTTTCCAACCCACTTCTTCAATTTTGTCTGTAACAGGCTATGTTTCATAACAAAGTAATGAGAAGACAAACGGGAGCTCACAGACTTGCATTAGTTTTCACCTGGGTATTTTTTTTTTTTTTAAACCCAAACTTTTTCTTCTTGTACAGCTGACCTCATGTCTATTTTCCCATTTTCCCAGTAGATTGCTAATTAATGACTTCTAGGATATGTTTTTATACATGCACTGTGAACTACAACTGTATTTTATAATATTTTTTAATTTCAGAACACAAACAGAACATGTGTATGACAAATTGTTTTTGATATCAAAGTCTGACATAGATCCTTTAGCTGATCCACACCTTAGTATTCTGTTCAATCTCCATGTTTCTGACATGGGAGGGGGAGGGGGAAGGAAATAGGGGTGCCAACAGAGGCATGTAGCTCGCTGAAGCTGCTTTTGGGTTACAGATATTTCTCTGAATTTCTTTTTTAAGTCAAGCCCTTCCAGGCCCACTGGTGGCAGCTGCCTATTCCGCTGTTCACTGGGGGCATGCCCTGGTTTCTTGTGTGCTGTTGTGTGAGAGTGATGGAGAAAGAGAGGATGTGGGGAGGGAGTTGGAGGAGAGGAAAAGCAACACTCCCGTCGTGTCACTGTGTCCCAACCTCAGCCAGGGTGACACACTTACCAGCCCGAGTTCTGCCACCTTGCCCTGGCGCTGCAGGAAAGTGGCACTCTGCCTCTGAATGAGGTCACAGGGTGCAGAGGGAACCTGTTGGAGAAGACTCCTAAATCAACCTGCTGCAGAGACAAATGTTAATGTGCTGTCTTGAGGTCTTAAAGTAGTGAGTACGAGCTGTAGAATTTTGCTGAGCGAGGCTACAGGGCAGTGGCTGCCTCATATTCTTTGTTTACACAGCCTGCGGAGAGTGACTACTTTACCTGGACCTGCTGAGTTCACTCACACAAATCCTCCAATATGTACAAGTGAACATAAGGAGCTTAGCCCAGAGAAGGCACTTCTGTCTGCTGTACCGACTGTCCTTTAGAAGCGACAAATTAGAGATGTTAAACAGCCGGGTGTGGGTATTACAACGAAAGAAGCATTTTAGGCTGAGTTACATACAAAGACTTATTACTGTCGGCAACTATAAAGGCTTTGGCTTAGGCTTAGGTTCAAGCATTAACTCCTTAGAATATGTTCAAGTTCAATTGGTAACAAAAAAATATAGGCTTCCAATCTTACACTATATCTTAAAAACATAATTTGGTCATGTTAGAGTTGAATTTAAGAAAGTGCTTGGAGTTTTTCTAAAATACCCAGACTAATATTTTTCCATTGATGGTGGTATACCCAGTAGCATCCTGTGCAAGGCACCCTTCTTTTTCTAAAATTAGTAACCAAAAAGACAAGAGCTATAGTTAAGCTAATGGGAGGCATTTTCATAGAGTGGTTGCAACTGACACCAATCCCAGTGGAGCAATTACAGGAAATTAATTACCAGACATTTCTGTATTAATGGTTTATTCCAAAATAAAGCAAGCTAATTTATTCATTTTGACACAGAAATTTGATTCAATGAGGATTATAAAAAGCTATTTGCTAAACAAAATAGAATGGAGGAAGGGGAATAATGTAGGGGTTAAAAAAAGAAAATGTGAAAAATCCTCTGAAATGTGGTAATTAGTGGATTATAACATGACGTTTGTATTACATACTGTGTGCTTCCGCAACCTTTACTGCAGATATTTAAATATGCTTGTGCAGACATTGCTGTGGATCTGCACAGGTTCCTCTTTTTTGTTCAATTACTGCTAAAAAGAAAAGGATGTTTTCTTTGAGAGATGTTAAGTGGGAACAAAGAACAAGAAAATAAGTAAGATGGTGGGAGGTGCCATCTCGCCTGAAGGAGCTAAAAGAAAGGGTCCAGTCACCTTTCACACAAATGCCTCTTTTAGTAAAGATCTTAGTGCTACAGATTTATGGGCTGCTGAGGATTCACTAAACCCAGTGTTGATGGACCAGACTTGTGTGTTGAGGATGTGAATACTCACTTGTATCCTGATCTTGTAGCAGTTTAGAAAACAAGAGAATTAAGAAATAATTTAGTAATTTACTTGCACCGTTTTCTTCAGCTCAGCCTTTGTGAAGCCTTTGCTCCTCACTTAAGTCAAATCCATTCCTAAGAGACAGGCCACGGGTTATGTCAAAGACCATTAGTTAGAGGCAGAGTTGAGTCTTGTTTGTTTAAAGAGTGAGGATAAAAGATTGTAAAATGGAGAGGGATCATCTGTGATTGACACTTACTTCTGGTTTTACAAACAGTTTGTATGTGTTTACGAGTTTCCACCTTTATTGCATACTATATCCTCTATCCTATATTACTATCTGCATGGCTTGTATGAAGCTCTAGAGTCAGAAAGTCATTCATCAACAACTTGTATACATGATGAACACACTTCACACAGATAATGGAGACAAACGTCAGAGCAAAAGCTTTAAACAGAAAATTGTGAGAGTTAAGTTCTTATATACTAACTAAATATACTTACTTACTTAAATCTAGCCTAAATAGACTTGTTCCCCGTTTTTTCTACTGTGTCAGCTGGAAAGAGTCAATGGTATAGGCCCTCATACACGCAGCTAGTTAGCATTCAGAGGAGCCATACATGAACCCAGAATGCCATGGGGCTGTTACACCACAAGCTTGCTTAAACAGCTCTACTATGATAGTGTTTATGTTCTTGTACTGTCATGCAGGATTCCTATGGGAAAGTCAAATTCTTTCTTGGTTTCTCTGTCTTTGAGTATTGTAGAGACGTCATAGATGGTAATCTGTGCTAGCTAGTATGGCATATCTTTGTAGGCGGCCCGGAATTCCAGGCATTTATGTCTATTGAGAAACGGCAGGATCAGTAATGCTAAGTATGTGGATCATTCTGAGAAGATTGGACCCCCTCATAATAATGTGAGTTTCAGCAGTATGTCCCAATCGAGGGCTGTAACAAGCCAATGCCTCTTTTGTTCTATCAGTCCATTGTGATAAAGTCAGGAAAAGAGAAGCAAGCTGGCCTTCATTTTTTTTTTCTAATGGCATGAGAGGATTCATTGAAGTGTACATTGAGTGTGCCACAGTGGTTTGTGGAGAGAGGCCAAAAAATTCACTGCTTGAAAAAAAGCAGAGTTGTACCATTGCTGATGGTCCTGATGTTCGGCATGAGAAAAAAACATACATAAAACCTGACAATACTACTTTGACATGGCCTGCTCCCCTAATGGGCTATGGTCAAATGTTTTATCCAAATGATGCATCTGTGGTGTCAAATCTAAATTTCTTGTCTATTCATTTAAAATCTGCAAGTGTGTGATGGTATTATATTCACGTAAATTTAACAAGTATACATTTTCATTCTCCTCGCATCTGTTTAGAAATCCATTGTCGAGCACTGGGGCTGTCTGTCTGCCTAATTGGTGTCTACACTGTACATACTAGAGCAGATATGTTCTGCAATGGTAATTTTTTGGGAAAGCATATGCTCATGTAAAGAACAAGCAATTGCACACCAGTCCATCATGCTTTACAGTAGATACCGCATACACTCTTAATCCACAAGTCTCCTTTTGGTGGAAACAATAGTCATAGAGAGACAGACGGTTATTTAACCTTACTACCCTCTTAAGCATTTCTCCCATATGGTCCAATCTTCTGTGTGAAAGTACCATTAATTAAAATAAGAAAAAACACCAGGTAAAAATCCTAATGTTATGCTACATATTCATATGCAAACAACCTTTTTTTTCCCTTCAGCTTTGCTTTGCTTGGTTTTCTCTAACTCCACCAAAACATAAGTGTCAAAAATCTGACACAAAGACGGTGGACATTTGGGTATGGTATGACAGTAGAGTATCTGCCGGAAAATATGTTTACAGTATGTACGAGTGCGTATCAGTGTGAAACTACAATCCAGCAAGAATTGGATCTGTAAAAGAAAAAGCAATATTGTCCTGTAGGGCTCAGACACTCATGAAATTAATCTATTATCTTCCTGTGCAGCTGCCATGTACGATACAAGGTGCCTGACAATTCCCTGTGCCATTGTGACTCTGTGACATTTGCCCATTCACTAAGCTCGCTGACACCAACAGGATCAGGCCTTGCTGCCAAATTAAGGCGCTGAGTGGGGAAATGAGAGCAGTGGCATCCGGCAAGAGGAGCCCAGAGACGGATGGGTTTCCCCTTGTGTTTAAAGACCTGACCTAAGCACCTTGCCCGGGGGCTTTTTATCAGCTAGAACCCAAAAACACCTTCATGAGGGAAAGACAGCAATATAGCCACAGCCGGTTATAATAGCGTGACGAGGCTGAAGCGTCCTTGCACAGCTCTTGATTGCCCTCCCAATCCCTATTCTTCCTGGCCTCTCACTTCCTCTATCATATTGGTCCTCTTCCTAAAACTTAGTCCAGTTGGGAACGGGCAGCCTTTAAATGCCTGTCGCCCAGTGTCATAGAAGCAGATACACATGGGGTGTCTTGTGTCACAACACAGGCTGGGCCCTGTCAAGGGCAAAATGAATTTGTTGGGGAGAGCATGGTAGAGGGGGAGAGAAGGGATATATTACAGCGAATGATGAATAACCTGAAGGTGCAAGATACTCTGCACAAACGATGAAGAGAAGAAAGGTGTGGTGATGGGAGTAAGTGTACAAAGAGGAATAGAGGGAGGTCCGGCCTGACTGTTGCTTGCCCAGGCTTACAGATAGTGGCTGTCAAAGGAGCAAGGTTTTATTTATTTATTGTTGCTCTGCTTAAGAGATGGTGAAGGTCAGGCTATGTGTCTGCTCCACAGCTTTGTTATGTGAGCCAGATCAATTCATGAAATATGTCTGTTAACAATGCAGCAGATGTAATCTCTCTCAATGGTTCTTACTCTATTCTTATATTTCATATTTTTATTTGTACTGTTACCGCATTTCCTCCTGCGGCTATGGTAACACTGCCTAATGTCGCTTTACAACAGGGTTCTTAGATCATTTTTATTTAGTTTATTTTGCAGTGGTGGTAAATGTAACACATATAATTTTGTTCAAGTGTGGCATTGTGAGCTGCCATTTCCTAATCACAGTCTCTATGTGTATATTGTAAAGGTAATTTATTGTCTAATAGCACTATGAGGGGTGACAGCTTTGTAACTCAATTGAAAGAGGTGTATTACATGTCAATTCAACATCACAGGCTTATTCATTATATTGAATCCATATTACTGTACTGTGGTGTGGCATGATATGATTGAGCGCTACCTTTTAAACTAATGCATTGCTGTTTATAGACTCCATCGGATGGCTTTTTTTCAATAAGTGTATAATTTATGTCCAACCTGGAGTGAGTCTGCACAGTTACATTCAGGTCCATGAGTTGTCCTGACATGCCCTTTCCTTGTATGATGCCCTCATTGCACTGTAACACTGTTATTTGTGTGTTGCACATATTTTCAAAATATAACCTAATCCATGCTTATATATTCTTTCCACATTATAAATATACTCAGTTATGTTTGATGTCTTCCGTACATTACATGTTTTTCATTGGTACTGCTTGTGGACGTGCCGTTTTCCCATTGTCTCTTCTTTCTGTCTGGCGTCAGTGTTACCGACAGACTGCGGCCTGGATCACTGCTCCGCCACTAGGCCCTCTGGTCCTTTCCTTGGTCACAAAACCAGAGTGGATCAATGGATGCTCAATCCTTCTGTTGGAAAGCTCCATGTACACACGACTCAGGTCAAACCCCAAAGCATGTCCGATCATTTTAAAGATACCAATGTGTTTGAGTGAATAGTGTTTTTTTTTTTTTCAAACTCAGTGGTTTGACCAAAGCAGAAGAGGATAAGATGCTGCTTTGAAAGTGGATGCACATCTGACTTTAATAAGTTGTTGTAGATGGGTAATATTTGCCTTCCCTTAAATGAACTAAAGGTAATCTGGGACAAGTAGAGCTCAAGGGCAGTCTCTTTTTTGCATGTGTTTGTGTGACTGTGTTTTTCATGTGATGTTACAGAGGGGTCTTTGTGGGAGTAAGAGGTTGACAGGGGGTGAGTAAACATTTTGTAAAAGAGCAAGCAGGGGAAATGCAGGGTGGCTAGTTTATTTTCTGTAGCTTCGGGCCTAACAATTTATAGACATAAATATAAACAAAGAGTGGGACACGTAATCCCCTTCATTGCAAGATAAAAATAAAATGATTCCATGATAGCCCTTGATTTTAGAGGCAGGGTAGGTTTGATAGAAAGGGCATTTGACTTTGGTACTAGGAAATGGGAGAAAACTGTGCCATGGGAGGTCCAACTGTTCATTTGGAATTTAGAGAGAAAAATATGTTTTTTTGTGTAATTTCTAGCCTGATAGCTTCATCTGTGTAATTATTACAACTGGATCGGTTGCGCTCATTGGTAAAACAATGCTTTCTGAACTCACTGACTTTGACATCCAAACTGTATGTGTGCCCAGATTCTTTTTCTCACAGTGTTGCCATAATAAATGTTTCCGTGCAGACATTATTTTTACAAAACACTTAAACGTTGTGCAAGTGCTCTTTGGCCCTAAATCTCAAGAAACTGAGTCTGATAGAGAATTTTTTTTGATCCATACAGTCATATCCCTCACCCTTATTCAAACTGTGGATTCATCTAAATTCTATGAAATCTACAGCAACACATTTCTCGTTTTCCCTTTCTCTTGCTTCGCCCTCAGAGTTCAGAAGCTTGTAGGTCTTTAATTATGTATAATATTCTTTTGCCCTGTTTTATGGAAACTCCAGACTGGATTCGCTCAAGTCATCGACTTGAAAGTTTGAAAACCTCCAGTGACAAGAATATTAATGTGCCAGCAGTGTCATATCTGTTTCAGCTCATGCATATTCAATGTCCCCTCAGCTCTCCAAGATTTATGTCAGACTTTGCCGGAGTGTAGTTTTCCACCATTGGAGATAATAGCATGCTAAATTGATGTTATCTGGGCAGGTTTTTTCTTCTTTACTCCTCTCCAGGTCGGCGGGGTGGTAAAAGTGGATAGAGGAGGAAACCATTTGCCTTGCTGTTATTTAGGCTTGTAAAGGTTTTTGTGCTCACCTCCACCCACTGGCCTGATCAGTGCTAGCAGTGCACTGAAAACCCACATCATGGCGGGAGACGAGAGCATATTTTGGAAGAAGATTAGGGGGCGATTCCTGTGGATTATCTTTTAATTAAGGATGGTTGAGTTGTGCCCACTCTGGTGGAGCAAACGCCCAGTTGCTAATGAAGTTTAAACAGACATACTTTATTTAATTACCGCTAATCGCTGGGGTCCAGAGTCCGGCCCTCTTTGATCTGTCTGTCGCACTGTAATCTTCCTGGCAGATACCATCTCCCGTTCTACCCGGATCCCTTTTAGAAGTTGCTACGGGAGGTCCAAGATTAACCATGGGTTAATTGAGACAGCCGGGGTAGAAGTGTGTATGTGTGTGTTGGCATCTGTGTGTGAATGTGTGACAAAGAGATAGAAGGCCGGCGAGGGAAAGTAATAGAAGGAGGGAGAATGGGCTATAGGTTGATTGATGTGTTTGTGGCCCTAGTCACTCCGTTTCCTCGTCGCTCTCTCTTTCTCTCACTAGGATGTGTTGGTCAACCATTGGTCAACCACCGCTTCAGCAACACCAGAGGGCTGTAATAATGCCTGACCTATACGCAATACTAATACTTACCACAAATTCCTCTTAAGTTATACATTTTAGCTGCAACATGTATTTCTGCACATCTTAATTTGTACCAGTGCATACCTTTATAACCCTATTATTATTCTGTCTGTGCAACACCTTTGTTGTCATTGTTCAGATCGGTGTAAGTAGATGGTAAGCAGCTGTTATCTTTGTAAGGTTCAGAGAGGTCACAAGGGGCAGCAGAGCACTGTGACACTCTGCACCATTGCATGTGGAGGGGAGGGGGCTTTCTTTATCTGACCTAGGGGAGCCATGGGCATCCTGTTAATTGGGTTAGTGCTGGGACCAGGGGCAAGCCGTGTGACTGGAGAAAAAAAATACTGTGAGAAAAACCCTAAGAGGCACTTTTGTCTCAGCTGAGACATATGGCAGAGGAGCTGCGAGCACATGGAGGCTTCATCTGGAGGGAGCAAATGAAGAGGGTGTGAGAAAGACAGAGAGAAAGATGCATGTTTCCCTAAATTAATTCGGTATCCCTAAATCGGGTGAAATAGCGCCAGAGGACACACTCGCAGTACTAAACTGATCTCCCTATCCGTATCTCTATCTAACATGCGTGCACACACAGACCCACCATCCTTTCTTTCCAACTCTCTCACACCCACCCTCTCCATTACTTAGCCTTTCATTATGTTTCTATTTCTTTTCCCGTCTCCTCACCCACTCCTCCCCAGCCTCCACTGCTGAAAGATTGTCAATAAATGAGTGATTTTTATCCTGATAAGAGATGTTAACTAAACCACCACATGCATATTCATACCCGGAGCTCTCGATTAATGCCGGCTTCACCATGACACACAGTGTTTTCTTTTTCATTGTAAAATGAACCATAGACTGTGTTAAGGCTGTTATGTGCCTCACACAGAGATTTACTGCTTTAATTATCTAAACTAAAATGGCAAAAATTATTCATAGCCGTGCTTGAAACACAGTTGATGGAATTGTGGATTGCAATTTGTGAATAATTGAATCTTTTCTTCAGATTGTGACAGAATAGTTAATTTATTAATAGACATACACAAAGTCGAGTCAAAGCCTTGGTTGGTCCTGCGGGTAGATCTGCTTTCAAGAGAATGAACCTTTGTTAAATAAGTTACAGAACACAATCATGCGCAGACATTAGCGTTGCAAACACACCCAAAAGACAGAAAGGAGAGAAAGAGTGAGTCGCACAGAACCGGATGTTGAACACAGTGACGTTTCTGAGGTCCCTTGGTACAGAAGATGAAATATTAAATGCTTTAGTATTTATTGACGGGATGAAACAAAGGGCTGCTTCCCCTTGACTTGTGCACATTGACACTTGGCACAGAACAAACAAAATCAAATATGGGATTGATCCATAATGGATGAAAAGGCCCACTTTGAATAAGAAGCATTATTTAAGAATTAGGAAAGGGAAAAAGGGGCAGGGTGGCACCGTTAGTAAACACAAGCATTTTGTCAGCTGTCTCAGTGATGTGCGTTATAATCCAAAGCTAGACTACCACAACTATATACTAATTACATAAACAGGCTAGTCCCTAAACTATAAAACTTCTGAACTACTATACAAAACTACACTAGGTAGTCTCTTTGCAAGTATTTATTTAGTTTTTATAACCATTCTTAGCCACATTTCTATTACAGCCTGGATAGAATTAATTAAATTCATTACATTAAAATCTATTTATTAAAGATAACAAAATCTGCACATTCACACACAGCACTTAGATAAATAATAATAATAATAATAATAATAATAATAATAATAATAATAATAATAATAATAATAATAATAATAATTTGGTAAATATTTACTTATTTTTTTCTCCCACAAATGTTTTCTTTCTAATGTCCCATTTGTTTTCTTTACTGAAGGGAATGCACTCATGTTACCACGGCAACCCAGTTATTAAACATATAGTGAGCTCTTCAGCGTCACTGATTCTGAAACAGAAATGAATCCTGTAGTTTCTGTTAAGTTGTGTAATATATCTTGTAACCGTGGTGACAATGCTTGATGTAAGCCACTTTGCATGTCTTTCATAGTCGAACGAGGTCAGGGTGACATTTAATGTTGTTAGCAGTTTAACCCCTCGCCCCTGTCCTTGAGGCCCTGTCATGTCCAAGTGGCACCCCAAATAAGCACTTTTGACACGGGGGCTCCAGGCTTGCGGCCCCTGCCTTTGCTGACAGTTCCTAACAAAGGGCCCCTCTCCCATTGATTGCCCTTTGCTGTTATGCAAATCCACTGCTCCCTGACCCACAGAGGAAGGTAGTTCTAGAGAATAGCAAAGTTTGTTTATGTTTAAAATATCTAGGTTGTAATAATTTACAATACTGTTCTTGTTACACTTTTATAACTCAAGCTATGCAGAAATGTTACAAATAGGTACAAAGACAAATAAGACACACACACAACCGGTGAGAACTTCAGTATTTATGTTCTCTCAGTCACCCACATATTTAGTCTCAGCAGCACACACTTGACACTCAGGGAGAAAATCCCCTGTAGCCTTTTCCTTCTGGTCATGGTTCATATTCTGTGTCCTAATGCCTTCCCCAGCTGCGTGTTTGTGTGTCCCCCGAGAGTCCAGGCATAGCTGCTGTAGTGACCTGATAACATCTGGGAGTAACTGATGGTTTTGCCCACATGCTTCAGAGCCTCAGGACCCCACGGGCGTCCTTCCAAAGGCCAGTCTCCCTTGTACCCTTTCAACACCTTCTCGACACCCGCCTAATATAAATTCCACCAGTGAAAATCCAAACACACTCTGGTTTTTATTTAAAAAGTATGCCTTCAGGACTATTTTTCACCATCTTTGAAGTGGACGTTATTGTCACTGTGTGCAACAGTTAGAAAAGCCGGTTCAAAATTAACTATAAACTTACGAGACTCTTTTTACTGCAGATGGACTGGGCACATGCAAAAAAACAAAATAAGAAATACACCAATGTGAGTTTTTATAGTCATTTTTGTATTTCCAGGCACAAACTATTGTGTTACAGAAAATGCCAGGGCAACGTATACTAACAGTTTATGGATAACTGCTTGGTATTTAGCCAAGACAGCCATCCTGTGATTCACAAATACTAATTATCCTATGTTAGGGCATTAGGTATATGATTTTAATGCAATAGTATATTATATTAATTTGGATAGGAAAAGTGTTTATAAATCAAAGGTTACCCCTCCCTGTTTTTTTACTTAATACATTTTAATCTAATCTAAAAAGTATTATTTACATAAAGTCTTAAAGTTTGCTGTTTCAATGTTCAGAGTGATAAATGTTTGTCTTTGTGTCAACATCTATAAAACAGCAATAAAGGAGTACAACCAGACAAAAATCTATGAAGGCCGATGAGTGGATGTATATGACCCAGTCCGTGGGAGGAAAAATAAACACAAACAGAGTGAGAGTAGAAGGACAGACAAGGCGGAGGAATAATAAAAACAGAAAGGAAGTGTTTCCTTGCTTTCTCCAGCTGTTTTCCCATGGAAAGCCACCAGTTATTCTACAGCTTGTTACAATAGACTGAACGAGCCTGTTGGGATCTGAAATTGACAACTTGTGCCTGCTTAGTTACACTAGTTAATGGCCCTAATTATCTTTCTTCTTGCTGTGAACAGTCAATAAACAATTAGTGTAGCATATGGACCCCCTAAACTCTGTTTTCTATCTCCAAGACAATGGGGTGTCCTTCTGTGGCAGTCCTAGAGTGTCAGCTCAGGCGGATAAAGTACGTGGGAAAGAGTAATCAATGGCTTATCCTTAGATCCTTCAATACTATCCTTTCCTTGTACCCTTTGCCTCTGAATCTCACAAGCAGTGATGGATGTTAAGACACATGCCTGTATAAAGTCCAGCTGTTTTTCTTTTATGTCCTGTTCTCTTAGATCTGTCGTTAACACCAGCAGAGAAGCAGGGTGATTAATTTGATTTCACCGTTGAAGCAGAGCCTTTGGGCTTCTCTGGGTTGTCCAGTTTAAGTCCCCTTCATGACCCATCTTCCAGGAAACTAGGACCTTGAACACTTCTGTCATGTGTTTATGAGTTCTTTCTTTCAATCAGGCTTTCTGTCCTTAGTAGCAACAGCTATACAGGAGAAGCTAGCTGGAGGGTGAAAGAGATGGAGCAAACCCTTTGAATATGGATGGAGCTCAGGTGAACTACACCTGAACTCTGTCTGTGATGTCTTTATAGAGAGGCGTTTCTGACTTTCTTTTGCTTTTCAGCCACCATCAAAAGTTCAAGCGGCACTAGTGTTTTGTATTCAGTGAGAAGAGAACCTTTGAAACCTATGGGATAAAAGAGCTGCACAGTGTCAGTCTGGAAGGTAAAGGCGATGGAAGGAAGAGGGCTAAGAGGGTGCAGCAGAGGGGAAGAAAGGGTCTACTTTGTTGTGTGTTTTTACAAAGGTAATCTGAAGCAAGCATTAATATCGACCGTGAGGAATTATTGATAAATGTTAACAAGGAAGGGCTAAGGCTTACACTTACTTGTGACCTTTTTGGGAGGCCAGGATAAAGTCTGCAGGTTTTTTTTTTTTTTTTTTTTGAGAAGCATTTTAATCAGAAAAGTTAACATGTAATTTGTTAAGAAGAGAGTGGTATCTAAATTCCATTTTTTAAAGATAAAAGTCTATTGAACACATCTAGTTAAATTGAATGATTGTAATGAAACACTTCAGGAATTACATTTATGTGCAGGAGAATGTGAAAGCTTAGCAAAGATTTCATCATTTTGATGGAGAATAAGTTAGAACTTTTTTTGGTTGTTTCTCCAGTAATTTTAGACTTCTTTTAAATTGAAAAAAGCCCAGTAGCTGTCTTTTGAATTGTTTCCTTTGGCGAGAGAAGAAGAGTTCTGATCTCTTGGTAAAAAACTGTATTCCCATTGTAATGGCCCTCAATGGATTTGAAAAGATTATTGCTTTTTAGCTGTATTCTCATTAAGTTTCTCTTTCTAAGCATAACTGTTAGTGTCCATGATGAGGCACTGCAAGGACTAAGGAATACAATGTATTTTTAATGTGTTCATATTGTTGTCACTTATGAATTTAAACCAGTGTCTAAAATCTTTTCTTCCAGTATATATAGTACATGCATTTAAATTATAAATTTACACCCCAGGACCACATTCTGAATAAATGTTGCTTTCCTATTTGCTGAATGTTATGCCAGGGATTTATGCCAATTTGCCAACCTGTTCCAATTAGATTTGTTTCCCATGAGGAAGGCCTACACATAACAATTACAAATTGCTGCACTAACAACAACATTGTACATAAGTGTCGCTCTGCTACTGATTTGCTGCTACTTTAAACATGCCTTTTTCTTTGTACCTAATTAGGATAACTCAGTGCTTCAGAACTAATGGTAAGACTGCCGGCTCAGGGGATTAACTTAGTCGTGTTGGAGGGTTACTGAAGGGATCTGCTTGTGTGAGGGCCTTTTGTCCCGCCAGGTCACTGATCTAGGGCCTCATACCCACTCAAGGCCAGGACTTTACCCTCCTTCTCTCTCCACTTCAGTTAGCAACAGAATTGGCCACATTGTGTGTTATGAGCTGGAAAAGAGTCCACTGCCCCACCCATCCACTTGGGGTCCTGGAGTGTATTTTGAACTGGCCTCATCACAACACTGCATACACACACCATTGCACACACAAAGTTGCTGTGGCACCCTAACTGCACTCAATAACTGAAGAGAAGGTCCTGCTGGGAGAGCCATTGATGCCTTCGTAACAGGCTGATTGTTTCCTTTAGGAGAGGGAGGAGCAGGGAGGAGAAAGTGGGCAGGTCACTAACTCCACCCCAAGCCTTTGACTGGGGCCTAGCAGGTGTAAACATCCACTTCTCTGCAATTTGTGAGTGGCCAGGGGGAGAGGAACCCCCAGGTAGTCAGCTCTGCAGGAAAAGAGAAATTAAAAGTCAAAAGGGAGAACACAACAGAGGCTCAATTCAGAAACTTTTTTATGACAAATGATGATCTGTAGTCATGCTGTTGACCCCATGCTCCTCTGTGCACATAACATTGGCGATTACTCCCAGTTGTATGCAAATAAAAAATTGTTCTGATGGGCAAAAACAGTGCTCTTCTTGATGTTTATCTTTACTTCATACTTTATGTTATAGGTAGAGGAATTTGACTTTTCTCTGTGAAGTTCCTTGGACTCATGGTTGAATGTCTTCCTAAAATATGAGTTACAAATCTGTTGTTACACCTTAGATAAGCAGATCTACTTTTCTTACTACTTTCATGGTCATTCATTCTAGTTCTAAAATGTTTTGGTAATAGTAAAGTTTCTTTGTAGAATTTAACAGTTTGTTGCTTTAGCTTTGTCCTGAGGGAAAGAATCAATATGTACAGGTCTGAGCACTGTCGCTTCAAGACTGAAGGTAGATGTTCTACTGCGTTAACATGAGTTCTTTAAGGGATAAGTAATGCCATTCTGTGGCACTGACAACTTTCTCGGGATGGGAAAGCTCCCATAGTGATACAAGAACTTATTCAGACGATGGAAATTCACACTTCAATGATTCATCTCCCTTTACTTAGCCATGAGTATCCGATCCCTGCCAGTTTGGAAAGCATTACAGCACAGAAGCTCAGCTTTACCCTGAATGTGGCTCTGTGTGAGAAGTCACTATATAGTTGAGATGCTTTAGATGTTTATAATGCATACTCTTTTGGTAACGCTGTTGGGATTATAGAATAGAAGGAGGCAAATTTATCGACCAGCATGCTGTTTATCCGCTGGCTCCACCACACCCTCCAAACAGAACCCTATTACACAGGCCAGTTTGGAGAGGCTTAACACCTGTTTTCTTTTATTTATTTTTTTGCCTAGCTCATATAAACTCATTCTCTCCCTCCTTCTTGCTTACGTTTTGTCTTCCAATGCAAAGAGGATGAAGTCAGGGGAATGAGAAGAGCTCCATTATTGCTGTATTTTCTTTCCAGAGAACGTTATTTACTAGAAAGATATCATCCTAGCTTTTAATCCTCTTAGCGGTGGATTGCGGTTGTACTTACAGCGCCATGCACCTGCTAAACTGCCTTCTCTTAAAGCTGTATAAACATAGCTGCAGGAGCCATTCTCAAGCTGAACCCATCAGGTTTTTTGTGAGACAGAGGCAGATGAGGAAAACTTAGAAGAAGTTTGGAGGACACTGTGTTGACAGGATGATGCTGTAGGCCCACATTGGATATGGACCACACCTGGTCTGTGAAGGAGGCTCAGAGCCGCTAAGCAGAGGAAGGTCTGTGGTAAGAGTGTACATAAGGACTATGAGCATGGTCACATAGTGTAACCTCACAACTCTATGTAAACAGGCCTATTCCATGCTCTAGTTTCAATAGTAGTCTTTTTTTGAAAAAACGATATATGATGCATACATTTCTAGCATTGAAAATCAATACATCCCAAAATAAATGTATTACAGTATTTTGTCTCTATGTACAGCCCAAATCTTAGCCACCACAAAGACAGTTAAAGGTGTCAGTTATTATTATTAATAGTTATAATAGATTATAGAAGTGTGAAAGTGTGTGTGTGTGTGTGTGTGTGTGTGTGTGTGTGTGTGTGTGTGTGTGTGTGTGTGTGTGTGTGTGTGTGTGTGTGTGTGTGTGTGTGTGTGTGTGTGTGTGTGTGTGTGTGTGTGTGTGTGTGTGAAAGTGTGCGTGTGAGTGTGTGTGTGTGAAAGTGTAAGAACATAGCCTGAAAGAAGGGGAACTTTGACTGCAGGCAAACAATATGGAATTTGAAATATTAGCTGGCGTGGTGATTGAACACGGCTCCCTTATCACTTGGTTGCCAGGTTGGCCAGCTATAACAATGACTTATCACAGGGCTGAGGAACATGGGGTATATAACAAGATTCTCTGACATGACAAACACTGCCCCGAGGAAACACACACCACACTTTGTATAGTGCCCCAAACCAGGCCATTGAGGACTGAAAGCAGAAGGATCCTCAGAGGACTGGAGCACAGGTGGAAATGCATCCGAGAGTAAAGTCACCCCTTGTGTCTTGTGTTTTTTTTTTACAGAGATGCCAAGTAGCACACTTTTAAATGCTGTGTGTAATATTATATATGTGTCTGATACAATACATCCATTACAGTATCATCAATGTTCAGAAAGTATCATTCATCACTGTCATTGACTTGACAACTACTGATGTTTATATTGTCTCTGTGACCCATAAACTCACTTCTGAGGTAAACTCCCTTCCTGGATCTAATGGTAAGGCTCTATTATTATTGCCTGACTCACACTAGAATTACAATTAGTTTATTTGTCTGGTTATGCAACACTGTAAGAGTATATGATTACTGTTATACAGTAGAAGAGGAGATAATAACAAACAAGAAAAAAAATAAAAATACAGTATAATTATTTATTCTCTTTATGCAGACCAAGCTCTGATGGGTTGATTGGTAGCATTTTTTTTCTTGCAGTAAGCAGGTCAGAGAGTAGCTGTGGCTAGCAGTAAGTGCCTCACAATGCCACTGTCAGATGCTGACTCCTCTCTGTTTCTGTAGTTGGTGAAGAATAAGATTCAGGGTCAAGTCCTGAGAGATTATTGTGAACTCAAAGAGAAGGATGCGTCTTATTCCAGTTACATGATGATTAGCTGCAGTTAATTTTTTTTTTTTATTACAGGCTGGAGAAAAAAATGTATTGTGTTTGAGGCCTTTTAAGCTCTTTTTATTCATCTAGCCATCATGAGGAACCCTTACACAAAATGTATCTATTTATATGTTGTTTTGATTCCATGATGTGCAGGGTGAAAGACTGTCAGTTCACATACTAAGAGCCATGACCTTTGACCTCTGGACTTAAACAAGAACAGATGCCAGGTGAGATGACTCACATCCGGCTTTAAATACACTCGTAAGGAATTTTTCACCCGCTTCCTAATGTTATTGCTTCATCTCATCCTCCTTGTGTTTTAAAGCCAGACCCCTTAGCTATGAGAAGACTTATCTCTTTATTTTTCCACTGTCTCCAGCCTTCTCCTATTTTTTTTCACATTTTTCATTAATTGTGTTTTTGGCAGGACCTTGTTTGCTTTCTCTCTTTGTCTATGTATTGCTGGCATTGGAATGAATGTGTTTATAGTTGTGACCCTTGCTGCTTGAAGTCTTAAAGCAGCTCTGCTGTCATGAGCCAAAACTCTGGCAAGGTCAGCTCATTTCTGTTTACTTTTCGAGCACTATTTACCCTCTGGGGCTTTTAAAAGCACTTCTGCAAAACATCACTTCCAGGGGAAACCATGAGAGAGATAGGATGTAGAAAGGAAGAAAAGAAATATGGAAAACTTAAGAACATAGTGATTTCTATAGTTCTATTCTATTAATAAAATGTGTTAACCAATCTTGTATTGTGTAAAAAAATGAAAGATTCACTCATATGCTACAGGTAACTCCTCTAATATATTGATATGAATATGGTGCATTAAATATAATGGGCCTTATTTTCCCACAGCTACATTACTAACTCTGCATATTACCAACATACCCTAATACCTTAATACAAAAACGATTAAAAATATTTAGCATGATAGACCCTGAGGCTGTTGCCTGAATGCAAAGCCATGGAGTTAGGATTAACCCATCAATAATCACTATCTGCCGTGCCATGCATTTGCCCCTGCAGAGCTAATGATTAATCTCCCCTATATGGGACTGATCACTATCAGATTGATGAATGCACCAACCAATCATGTTCCGGCAAACCCCCGGCATGTACATACACCAATAAGTGATGATGAACAGCCTGTGTTGTTAGTTATTTATGCTGGCTGCACGGGGAAGTCCCTGTGCTTTCTTATGAGGATATGCTTGTGTGCTTTGCTTATGTGTGTGGGGATGATTTTTGCATTGTATGTGTTTTGGTGTGTACCCTAAAGTCCAGTCCCCCACAGACTGTAGATAGACAGTGCATTTGTTAACCTCTTGCTGTTGACTTCAGTTTTTAGAGTTATATCATGTTGTAAAACTCCACCACCACTTGTTCATGTGAAGCATATTGTGTCAATCATTGTGTACATGCAATGGATAAATCATGTTCTTCTGCATAAGACATACAGTATCTGCCCTTGAATGATGGATGTAGATTTTGTCCTTGTTGCTTGTTGTTACTCAGCCAGGGCCTCCGTGTGTTCCATGCTGATGTCCTTGTATAGTCAGGCTTGGCTTTATTTTCGCTGGATCGACAGAGACAGCTCCTCTTGAACTTTTATAGCTCCTCTTAGCGATGTGTATCTGAGAGAGTTGACCCCGGTCACCAGGCTTTACGGGCTTCCGCCTGCTTCTCATCCGCACTGTTTGTTTTTCCTTGGTTTAGCTTTTTCATATCATTGCTTTTCACACGTTTACACATGAGCAGAATGGCAATGACAGAACAAGAAACACAATGTGCCTACATAAACATTCTCTGTTAATCTCAGACATATCCCACATGCTGTATTTACCGCAATGAGTTGCACCCATAACATCGCTTCTAAGAAGTTTATTCTTTTACTGAATTATCAGTAAAGATACAATAGCTGGTAATGGTCAATAGAGACTTAAGGAAAGCCATTTGTTCTCCCAAGGCGTATATTCGTTGTGGGTCAGTCCTGGTGTAAATCCCTGTAAAGAGTAACTGCAGGACAGGAAACCTAATAAATGCCAAAACCAGTAAAAAGTGCGGAAAGAGTAGTGAGATACAAAATCCTACAAACCTAACCCACCTCTTTACTAATAGGCCTCAGGCACCTCATTTACCATACACTAACACTTTAAATAGTGCCAATAAGACACTATCATAGCAACCTGAGCACTAACTATGGCTCAGGGAAGATTTTATTTACTGACAAAGAGGTATTTTAATAGAGCGAAAACCCCAAACAAGTTACTGACCAGACACGGCCAGACAAGCACAGGCCTAAACTAAAATGACAGTTATTGGCCCCTGTAGCCCAGAGGTAAAATCTGTTAAGCTACTTCCTGCTGTGTCACATTTCTTGGTAGGGAATGTATTCCCCTGCATTTGATATGGCCACATTAACCATACACTCAAGAGCCCAGTCCATATCTTAACTCTGACTGGAATTTATGGCATAGCACTGCATTATGAGATACAAACCACAGCCTACTCCCTTCCCTGTTTGACACACCATAAACTGGTCTTAAGTTGCCAAAGGAGTTCTTCTCTTTATTTCATTGCTATTTTTGCACCTTGAACATTTTAAAAGAGATAAAAGACAACTTGAATAGAGGTTCTCTTTATGTGTTGTGAAATTATTGCTTTAAAATAATTTTAATCCGATCAGTGTTTTTGAAATATTTTAGTAAATGTAGTTTTTGTGATGCACCTTTTCTAATAAAATTAATTGTTGGTAAACAATTTTTAGTATTATTCTTTAAAACCACTTAAATCCCAATACATTATTTTTTATTCTAGATTATATTGCCAGTTTTGGCAGAACTTCATTTGAATTTACATTTTGCATGTCGATGAAAAACATCCTAAGTAGTGCTATGATATCCAAACATAGTCACTGTACATTGAAACTAAAATGGCCATGCTTTTTTACAAAACAAATACAAGACACAGCCTAAAGTAGCAAATTAAATCAATGATAGAAAACACATGAAAAGGAAAATCTAGAAGCCATGCCCTAGTTTTGTTTAATTTTTTTTTTGTTTTGTCATAAACTGTTGTTTATCTAAGCAGGAATTTATTTGTCCCTTCTACTTTTGTCTTTCGATTTTAATGCGTTGCAGCTTCCCTGGCACCATGATATGTAAACTTGTTTAGATCCTACTAATCTCATGCAGCAATTCCAACAAAAACAACTAATTGTGTTTCGCTTGTCTTTGAATTGGTTCAAATTTGTTTTATTAATTATGTTTGTATGGAAAAAAGCTCATCACTTCAGAACACAGGGTGTGGGAATGGTAGAAGTGTTTGCTTTTATTTATAAAGTCAAGACTATGCTCACTACTTGTTTTTTTTAATTGGATAATCATATTGGATATTTCAAGCTCACATATTATAATAAAGTGAATATTGTTTGTATTTTATTATTATTAATTTAATTTTTTTTTACTTGCTGTGAATCAGTTTTTAATATAAGTGAAAATTTGCTTTGTACCATCATGCTATCCCTTATTACAATAAAGATATACCAAAAATATGATCATTAAAAGCTTTAAACTGCATTTTCTCAGTGACCTATGAGCATGGTTGGAGCACACTTCAGTGCATGACCCTCATTACCTCTGCACTGGTTTGTACACATTAGCGCCTGTTGGTGCACAGCCCACAATTTACCAAACATTGAACACATCTACACACATGCACCTAACCACACGCACTGCAATTAGACCACATCTGAGGAGTATTACCCGTTGCTCCTGTGTTTACACAAGGTCAGTACTGACGAGGGAAAATGGGAGGTACAGATATTATTCTGACACTCTCTGTAATGGTGTTTTCTCCACACGGGCTACGCATGTGTTTTCCCTGGGGTCAAGTGCGGTTTTACTTTATGTTTAGTGTTTACTGACAGCTCATGTAAATCATGTATGTATTTATTGCTAGAATTGTGATGTGTCTAAACATGCCTTATTTAGTCATGAACATTTAGCCAAATTTAAGTAGGGCGTGTGACATCATATTGGACACTATGTCCTATATGATTACATTGACTTAGTGTTAAAAAATGTCTGTTTCATTGGACATGATGTAAAGATCACAGCATCTTATGCAGTATGCACCCACAAAATCCCTGCCCCTATCAATGTAGACACTTGACTGACTACATAAACGCTTACCAGCCAACCAATCTCAATCATCAAAATGTATGTTTGCATAAGAAATATTTTGAGCTAATTTGATTCAAGGTAGGAAGTCTGCAGCTGAGGAAGAAAATAACAATTGTTATTCATAATATAACTTTCATATTACTGTCAACAATAACTGTTAAAATTGTGTGAAAAAAGAGTAATGCTTGCACAATGCATTTTTATTGATGTTTTAATCCTTCACAGATCACATTTGTATAGCCTACTGCTGTTCTGTTGGTTTATCATTATGCTAATTAGAATGCAGGAAGTTATCGTTTGTGAGACCAGTAATATTCTGCTTCTACTTTACATCCCCCATCAGTTTCACATTTTCTGCATCTTCAGCTTTTTCCTTTTCTTGCCTCCTCCACGTTGTTACCCCTCCACCTATCCTCGACCTGGTTCTTGATCCTTACACTTGGTGCAGATACTTCTGTAGGATTAATATTTCTGCCACTTTGATGTTGGAACTCGGTTTTACGAAGGGAGTTAGAAAGAGGGGGCGATGGGCATAGAAAGAACAAGACAGAGGGAATGAATGAAAAGAGAAGGATAAGGACATGGAAGAAGAAGAAAAGGTGGCAGAGATGTGACAGATCCGCACTTGGCAGCAGCTGGATGTATAATCTCAGTGTGTGTGTGACTGTGTGAACAATAGAGTGTGATTTAGCATGCGACTAGTCAAGTGTGTGTAAAGGGAGTGAGGGGCTTTTGGCAGCTACCTGGTGCTCCAACTTTTGCAAAGGTGTGTTATTGTTGCTGTGGACTACCGGAGGTCAACAAGGGAGTACCGGCTAAGCTGCTTTAGCTCATTGGCTGCCAGGCAGAGGCTCTGGCCTTGTCCATTTGGCCAAGCCCGGAGAGCCAGCTGACCCCTGACAGCCTATCAGCTTTACTTGGTCTGGCGGCTGGGAGCAAATAGACAAAGGCAGAGAACTGGGGAGGGATGTGTTATTTGAGTAAGATATAGAGGGAGACAGAATGAGTTTAGCATGTTTTAAGATGAGAAGTCAAAGGTGAGAGCAAGCGGTGGGCGAAAGGTGGGCTTTATTCTCAGACTAACGAGCGTTCCAGGAATCTTTGTACAATAATTACATTATAGTCAAATTGATCCCTGTATCTGCAAGCAACACATGTATGCCCTAAAGGTGTATCCTTGCCTCATTGTAATCCACCAAGACAGAGCGAGCAGAAGAACTGTATACCTAAGATAGAAAATGGTATTGTTTGAATCATTGTGTGCTTTAAGGACATGTGTGGGTATCTTGTTTTATTGCTTTTTATGCCTAATGGAAGCTCAATTAAGAATCTCAAATGTAAATATGAGACTGAAATCTATGTTTTTTTGTTTTTTTTTGCCTCTGTTAAGGTTTTTGGCAGTGCGCGTTGGCATTGATGAGTATGACATTGCTAGCAGGATAGGTGTATGGTGGAATGGCAGGGTGGAGAAATGAGGAGGAATGGATGTGTAGAATGAAAGAAGGGGGTTAGTATATCTAGTGAGCAGAGCCAGGCGCAGCCGGAGGGGAGGAGAGGTTGATCTGTTTAGTGTCCATCTCCTGCCAGCTTTCACTGGTCATTAAAAGTAGGCTGTTATCAGACAGTGCAGAGAGGACTACCCAACCAGCAAGCACACTGCTGCGTTTTCAGGTAACAGCTCCTTATCTGTTCACTGATTGCCTTCACGCTCCCAATCCATCTGACGTTGGCGTCTCAATCAGTCTTTAAATAATCTGCCTCCTCATGGAGCAGCTGCGAAAGGAGGTCTGCCTCTCTTGCTCTCTCTCTCTTTTTTTATCCCGTCTTTTTTATTCCTGATAGTTGAGTCTGAGTTGATGCTGAATATTAATTTAGAAAAACATTTCTTAGAGTCAATAAACAAACAAATCTGAATTGCCTGGGTGTGCTGCACTCCTTGTGTAAACCCATTCGCACAGATGTGATCTACTGTCTTTCATCCAGAGTTGTTACAATTTACACCTAAGTTTTTATATATATATATATATATATATATATATATATATATATATATATATATATATATATATATATATATATATATATATATATATATATATATATATATATATATATATATATATATATATATATGTATATATATATATGTGTGTATACAGTATATATAAAAACTCTCAAGTCCACATGCGGTCTAATCCAAGCTCAGGTTCTCTACTAGAGGCCTGGGAGCAGGGTTCTGTGCAGTATCTTGGCTGTTCCTAGGGCTGAGATGTCTGGTGTTTTTCCTGGAATCCGTTGTAGCCACAGTTTGGGGGTTACTGTCCTGAGTGCTCTGATGACCACAGGTACCACTGTTGCCTTCACTTTCTAGGCCTTCTCTAGTTCTTCTTTAAGGCCTTGGTAGTTTCTTTTTCCTGATGTTGCCATCACTTAGTATTGCTCTGTCAACCACAATGGCTTTTCTCTGCTGTTTGTCCACCACCACAGTGTCCGGTTAGTTGGCCATTGTCATTTTAGTCCCACGGGATCTTGGTTTGGTTATTATCTTCCACCTTTGGAGGTGTTTTTCACTTTGACCTTGGGGCTTCCAGTTCATACTCTGCACTGCCGTTCCTGTACACTATACCAGCCACTTGGTTATGGCGTTCCATGTATGCTTTTCCTGCCAGCATCTTACACCCTGCCATTATGGGCTGGATTGTCTCAGGGGCCTCTTTGCACAGCCTACACCTGGGGTCTTATCAGGTGTGGTATTTGGGCCTCTATTGCTCTGGTGCTCAAGGCCTGCTCCTGTGCAGCCATGATTAGTGCATCTGTGCTGTCATTCAGTCCAGCCCTTTCTAGCCATTGGTAGGATTTCTTGTACAGCACTATAAATGGAGTTATTTTTAACTCCATTTATGGTATAGTGTTGCCTTCAGGTGAAGTCTTGAATTATTTTACATTCAGCTTTAAAGACCTTAACTGTTTCACTTTCTTTTAATAAAATATTGTGTTACTGTGTCACTATACTGTATTAATATATTATAGCATGCCAAAAATCCCAATCTTCTGTTAATCTCTGTAATTTAGGGAAAGGTATACTTGTCCCACTTGGGGAAATTTGTCTTGGGCACAGTCACAACAACCAACATGACATAACAATGTGAGACAAGTGTAAAAAGACATAGAAACAAAAACACATAGCTTTCCATTTATAAATGTAAATGTCTGCTGACAGAATTAGAGATAATGAATAAGACAGAAATTGCTGACTGAGACATATTAATCTGAAAAGAAGCTTAAATAAATAAACACATTGACATTACATTATTTTGTGATATTTTATTTTTTTTTCTAGACTTTCTCAAAATCAATGAAGTAAATTCCATCTAGCAGTTTTTGGCTTAAAGCCACTTTATGTATGAGAATCAACTTTTGCCTTTAAGTTGTTGGAGTTGTTTAGTGCTACTCTGGGTTTGTGCTAAGTTGAGCTGGCAAGTCCTGCTGCCAACAGCTGGCTGACATGTTACACCAAACCTCCCACTCACCTCCCACCCTAGGCCCACAGTACAGGACCACTACTGCTGTCAACTACGCACTTGTTATCTCTTCTACACTCACACACTGAGGGAAGAGCACCAGTGAGCACTGAGGAATAAGTTATTCTGTATTAAACCAACAGTAAAAATGGAAAGAAGGAAAGAGAAAGATAATGAGCTGAGTGTGTGGGTGAGTGAGAAACCAGCAAAAAAAAAAAAAATCACTTTTTTATTTTGACTTTATGAATGGTAACAATACTCTATACTTACTTTTACATTGGCTAAATAGTACCATTGAATACAACATGCCACTCTGTGATCAATGCTCAGCAATGTCTGTGAATTCCACCACACTAATTTTTACCTGATAGTCCCATCCATTCTGTTGAGGAGGTGTTTCTTGTTGCCCCTGGTTGCAGCACTCTCCTGTAATAGTCACTGTACTTGTTGACTGTAACTGTGCTTCCGAGTGAGTCAGATAAATGAAGGCTCCACCACCGTCACCACTTCACTGCTGATGTCATATGGGATTTTAGACTGTAGGTGACAACCAAGTAATAACTTCTCTATCTCTCCTCCTCAGTCTCTCTGGCTCACAGACTTCCTGCCTTCTACCTACAAAGCGCACTTCCATTCCTGGGTTATCTGTCTCTTCCTGTCTGCCTGCCTCTCCAGTCCCTCTCTGTCTCTTTCTTTCTCGGCCATGCTCTCATCCATGTGATGTGTGATATGTATCATTGGTTAAGACTACTCCAGGCCGGCATGTTGACATTCCCCCGTGCCTCTTCATCTCTCCCCGCAGAGCTGAGTGCTGTTGAGTTGTGTTGATTAATGATATTGATCGCTCCGCACACTGCTTGACTTTCTGTGAATGAAGGAAGGAGGTAGAGAGAAAAAGAGACAGAATGAGAGAGTAGAAAGGATACAGAAATTGGAAGAGGGGGGGACTCACTTTCGATACTGTGTGCTCTGTTTCCATGGAAACCATACCATAGGGAATGTTGGACAGAATAAAGGTTTGTTGAATAAAAAAACATTCTCAACAACAGGTTTAAAATACGATATGATGAGATTACATAAGTAAGTTCAGTTGTGTTTGCTGCCAAGTTAAATATTTATCTGTTGCCATCAGTAGGGGAAGTGTAGACCATTGTCAGCATACTTGATGAAGCTGGATATCAATATCCTCTCAGGATGGCCTCTTTGACTGCTGGTAACTTCTGTCAATATCAATGAGGGTGTCAATACCTTTTAGAGGCACATTGTCTTTCTTTGAACATGCTTTGGGTGTATTCACTGGAATAGATTATAGAGATGATTAGGTGCTCAACTGGGAGAAAGGAAAACACTTCAATGTACAATATGTAATTTTTTGTTTTGTTTTGGAGGAAACCGTTTTAATCACCTAATAGCATATTGTAATAGATGAGAATGTGCAGGGCATACATGCAGTCAAAATCCTGCATATCACATCCAGCTGTCAAAAAATACAGCCTAGGGATCAAATCCACAGCCTTCTTGGTGTGAGACAGAAGCACCTGACAGCAAAACAGTGCAAAAGTGTGAGGAAAAAGGTTTTTGAGTTATCAAACTTTAATAGACAATAAGAATTTTGCAAAATGGCATTCATTGCTTGTGTTTTTAATTTCTCATGGTATTTCTCCCAGGCCTGACTGGACACATGGGAAGAGACATACCACAACTATTGCAGTGTTTGCAGACTCCCATGAAAGCTTAAATTCCAAGGAAATGCAAATGAATGGTATGTGTGTCATGGTGCAGGACAGAGTAGAAAGAAGAGGAAAATCATAGTATAACCATAGAATAAGCAATGCAATTAGTATGCAGTATGCAACATTTTAGCCAACATTCCCCAGGCCACAATCAACAACCTGATCATTTCTATGTGAAGGAGTGGAGCAAATGGTGGTCACACCAGATACTAACTGGTTTTTGGACCCCCTCAATACAGTGAAACTACTGGGCGGCAGTAGCTCAGTGGTAGAGCAGCCGTCCTTCGACCAGCGAGTGGGTGGTTCGATCCCCGCTCGAAACATCCCAGAACATCATAACATCCCGCTCTCCCCCACAATTCATACTGTCGTTGTGTCCTTGGGCAAGACACTTAACCCACCTTGCCTCCAGTGGTGTCAGCTGTAACACTGGTATAGCGCTTTGAGTGCCTACAAGGTGGAAAAGCGCTATAAAAAAAGGAAAAGATGAATGCAGCATGTTATCAGAAAATATGCACTCATCAACCCGGAAGTTGCGCATTGGACGTACTTGGACGTTCCAACATGACAACGATCCAAAGCACAAGGCCAAGTTGACCTGTCATTGGCTAACTAACATAGGCTTTTTGCCAAGAAGAATGGGCGACTTTACCATCTGAGAAGATAAAGAGCCTCATCCACAACTACCAAAAAAGACTTCAAGCTGTCATTGATGTTAAAGGCGGCATTAAACGGTATTAAGAACTGGAGTATGTAAACTTTTGATCTTAGTCTTTTGGGTAGTTTCTGTTGTCGTTATGATTTAAAAAGAGTAAACACAATTGTTTCTTAAAAAATGGCTTCATCCAACCGCTAACTATGAATGTTTGTTTTATCATTCATATTCTCTGAAAAATAGACCAAAAAAATCACAAGTATGTAAACATATAAGCTCAACAGTATGTTTATATATTAGTGCTGGGCAACTATTAAAGCTTTTAATCGCGATTAATCTCAATTAATTGCATTATACACAAAATTTAATAATGAATTAAAAATTTGTGTATTGCATACTTTTATTTTGAAAGTACTGCTATATATACAAAAGTGCAATATCATTTGGTTTGCAAACAATCTAAAACAAATAAGGTGCTGCAGTAGCTCAGTGGGTAGAGCAGTCGTCTTTCAACCGGAAGGTAGGCGGTTCGATTCTCACTCTCCCCACAGTTCATACTGTCGTTGTGTCCTTGGGCAAGACACTTAACCCACCTTGCCTCCAGTGGCTTTAACACTGGTAATTAATTACAGTAGAACAATGTAAGTCGCTTTGGATAAAAGCGTCTGCTAAATGAATAAATGTAAATATTAAATAAAAAATATTTGCCACTGCCAGGGCATGTGAGTGCAGTTTCCGCTGTTCATCAATATAATGCACTGTAACGCCGTGAGCTAATTGTGGTTGCCTAGCAATGTCCAGTAGTCCCGGTGAGGGCAAACGCCATCGCTTTTGTAGTCCCCTCCTTTTTACAAAACTCATGTATTCTTCTTGTGATTGTGCGTCATGAGGGCGGCTCATATGTGCAGTCATTCGTTGCGATCCTAAGAATGTTCTTCAGACATCTTTCACAATATTAATTGACCGACGCTAACGCGCAATAAAATAATTGTCGGCTTTAATTCATTAATGTGTTAACGCAATAATACCGTTAACTTGCCCAGCACCAATATATACTATATATATGCAGTACATATATATATATATATATATATATACTTTTCCTGTCTGGGTGGGTGTGTTTTTTTATGTTTTAAGTCTATGTGCTCTCATGCTCTACTGTCTGGCCTTTCCTTGTTCACCCAGCTGTCTTAACACTGGTCTGTGTTGACAGTAAACACAGCTGCAGGTCATAGAGGCCCTGCTCTGGTCAGACACTGGGCTCTGAGGGCCAGCGTTAGAGGGGCTGCTGGCCTAGAGTGGATGAGAATGCATGTCCTGTGTTGCAGATTCATTAGGAAATATTCCCACTCTAGGCCAATGGTCATCCTTAGAGCATTTTCCAATCGTATTGTAGTAAATGGCTTTAGGCAAGCAGAAGATTAAGGTTAAAATAAACACTGAGGTAATGGACGAGCACTCTAGCCAATGTTAGGTCAAAGAATGACCTAAAGTCATGTGTCTTATTTAATGTCAGTGTCATCACACATCTGCATTTCACATACATTTCCCATAATTACGGAATGGCTGAATCTTTGAGGATCAATAGCTTGTGATAAATCATCTGTGGCATTATGTTTTTAACAGATGACATCAGCATTGCTTACAGACACACTGACATTAAGGGTCTATGACCTTTGTATGCATGATGAATAGATAGTCTGACCCTGTCTGCATGCCGTGGCCCTGGCTATAAGCGACATGTTGTTTTGGTCACCCACCTATCTCTGTCTACAGTTCCCATTGAGGGTCCTTCTCTACAAATGGTGCAGGCAAAAATATGTGAAAGTTTTTGGATGTACATACAGATACACATACAGACGTCTAGAATTGTTTGTATTTGTGCACACCTACTCAAAGTAAGGAAAAAGATTTACATGTTTTTTTTCCGTCCCCCAAGGACAGATCAGGCACAGCTGTGACTTTGGGGGTCATGAGGCTCTGAAGGGTCAGACTGAGCAGACTCTGAGAGAGCTTGCCTCAGGGTCACAGGTCACTCCCAGCAGCCCTGGTGGTGTGAAAGGTCATGGGTCAGAGTCTCACCACGATGAGCTGACTGGGTAGGGTTTCAGAAGGCGGTTGGGGCCAGAGAGAGGCACAGATTTATAGATACTGAGCTGAGCCCCAGTTCTCAGCCTGAGGTAATTACACAGAATATGAGCATGCCCATTGAGGCTTGGCTGCCATATTTCATTTCCACCCTTAGCCCCTGTAGACTCAAATAATACATGAGATAGCCAGGGAGAGACGGGAGGCAATACCAAAGGGCAGAAAGGCAGAGAAAGGAACATCCATTGATGCAAAAGAAGTAGAGAATGTAACAAATCGAGACCAAAAGAGCCAGTTGGGTGAAATGTAAATTGTGTGAGAATGAAAAAGGAAGTTCTAATGTTGGAGCCAATGGAATGAGCACAAGGCCGAGTACAGGCAAAGGCAAAGGGTCATATTTGTTACTAAACAAAACTCCATTCTTAGCAACAAGACCTTTGACGTCAAATTCCAGCAAGACAGGGAGAAGGTCACAGGGATCATCCCCGGGGAACGCCGGGAGCCGGAATGACACGAAGCACGGACAGCAGGGAGTGACAGCCTCGCGAGAGGAGAGGAGCACAGGAACAGATGGAGCAAGGGAGGGGAGTGAAAGAAAAGAAGAGCCCAGCAATTAGATTAGTTTAGAAAGTGAAGTTGTGATGCAGTAGACTTGATATCCTGCTCGGAGCAGTTTCCCGTGAGAACCTGATCAGGCCTCCGTGAGCTCAGCGAGACAGTTCAAACATATTTACCCCTTGTTGGAAGGTACAAATTAAATTAGGCTCTTCCACAAAGAGGAGATGTTTTCCCCTTCTGTTCTGATGTCATGGTAGTGGGGCGGTATAGCGTGGGGGTCGGATCATTCTGGCCTGCATACATTTATCTTAGAGACCATTCATCTTCCACTAACCCCCACCCAATGCTCCATTTCTAGATCCTTCTGTCCCCTTTGCTCAACATTGCATCAAAGTTTCAGTCTGTGTGTAGTTAAACAAAAACACAAGCTACAACAGATGAATTTAAGAGCAGGTCATAGTTCTTTCCTCTTCCTGTTCACAACTCCTCTAAATACATTTGGCCCTCTTCACTGGACATTAATTGCTCTGTGTTATTGAAAAATGGTACATTCTTTAGAACAATTGTAAGTGCCCATCCTTTTGTTCCTGCCTTAACAATGCCATAGCAGGTTTTATTGGAGATCATTACAGTAATTGCTTCATAATTGCATCGACTTTAGCCTTGGCTGCAGTCCTCTCTCTGAGTACACCCAGGCTCTGTCATACACTCTGGCCTGCACAGCTATGTGTGACCTGAGACTATGAACCAAAGCTGTCACTTAGCCTTACATTCCTGTACTGAACTCTTCCTCTATTTTTCTGTCTATACATGGAGAGCTTAATATGTGTTTTGTGTTTTTATTCATTTTTATTTCAGGCTGACATTCTTTCTTCAACATTCCTCACACGTGTTATGTCCATAAAGGTTTCCAGGCAGTACTACCAAGGACGTATGGTTTCTCTTCTCTCTCATCATGCCGATTATGGTGAAAGTCATGTAAAGGTGTTGACTTACCCAAGTAGCTTAGATACAGTGCATTAAAAGTTTTTAAAACTTATTGATTTCAAAGATGAACTGGGGTGTCTGTACAAAAACTCTCAAAGGAGTTTTTCTTTTCTCTGCTCTCTAATCTAGCCCTACCTTAATGCTCCCTCTGAGACAAACTAAAGCACTACTGTGACACTGCAACAGGAAAAAAATAAATCTTAAGAGTCATACAAACACACAATAAATCAATCCATTATTTACGAGTGAACTCATTCAGAAAGGAAGCATATGTAATCTACTCATCCATGCTGAGAGGATGCTGAGAGAAGAGAGAAGGAGAGGAAGAGGAGTAGTGGGGTGTGCTCAGGGAAAAGGCAGGCGGCCAGCTGAGAACGAATTCTGCTTCTGTTCCTAACTCCCCGAAGAGAAGTGGGAACCAGTAAACAAACAAACTGAGTGAGAAAGTGTTTCCGTCTTTAATGACAAAGGCAGAGAGAAGGAGGGAAGTATGCGCTGGCTCAGTATGTCAGCTGTCAGCCTGTCTCTGTGCCCTCTGCCCTGTTCGTATGCAGGCCAGCAGCCCACACAAAGGCACAAAAGGACATACACACAGATGGGTAAACAAAGCCATTGTTTACTATTTAGTTTTTTATTATGTTCAGCAAGATTAGCGCTTATTGATTTTTCTCAAGTCAGGGCCAGAAAGAGTGGTGGCAAGTAGTAAATGTTACCATCATTTGCCATATCTTCTCCCAGACTGAGAAACACACCAAAACAGAGTCTCGCCCCTCCACCACTCTCCTTTACTGAGTCTGTCACGCCCCTGTCACTTTCTATCACGCTGTTTTTTACCTGAAGTATGCAGATGACTCCTTTGTGTTTCTTTGTCCCAGCCTGGATGCCCATTCTTTAGGGCTCAGATCTATTATTGTGAGAGCCTATGGTGGGACTCGGGTGCTTTGTGCGTACACATACACACAAACAGGGCGCAGCACTCCTGGGGTCATAGCCTTTCAACCTCAGGGCTCGACTTCTGCCACTGCAGCTTGACAAATCACCCCACAACACACAAAAAAGACGCGCCAGGGCCCCAGCGTGAGAGGGGCCTGCTTCTAAAACAGCTCGACCAGTCTTTGCTCTGTTACAAGCAACGCATCGAGCTGCTATTAGCCTGCTCCCACTGGATTTGGCCAAGGAAAGAGGAAGAAGATGTGGGGACAGGGAGTGGGGGGGAGAAAGGGAGAGATGGGGAAATAGATGGAAGGAAGAAAGAGATGTTTGGTTTCTTTCATTTGGTGGACTATGATAAATGGCCTGGCCTTTAGCTGGTCTGTGCTCCCCTAGTGTCTCCCTGGGCCTCCCCTCACAAGAGGGTCTTTGAGGGGGAACGGACCCCACAAATATTGCTCTTTGTCCCAGACGGAGCATAGCCAAGACCCCAATGCTCCGACTTTAATCAAATAAAACCAGGAAACCAAGGATTGGCTTTAATGTGCATGAGTCACTCTGTGTATGTGTGAAAAAGGCCGATATACAGAGGGTAAAGACTTAGGGGAAAGAAGTCTACAAGGAGTCAAAGCAAGTCAGCACACTGCATTACACTGGCACATCTCTCTATTATTTCTTTAACAACATTCAGATCTTTGCCTTAGGGGTACGTGGGTAGATTCTGGGGAAAGCTGAAGTCTTATACACCCCAAAGGCACATTACAAACTGACTCAGCGATCAAAATAACTTGTGCAGATCACTTTTAACAAGGGGAGACAAAGGAGACTAAAACCTTTTCCATACTAGAAAATGTCAAGTGCACATTTGTTACATTTGCAGTCTTCCTAATTTAATATATTGGGGTTCAGATTGCAGCTCAGACAATTGTTAATCATTCTACAGCCACACAACAACATTCTCTTAATATCTGCCTAACTTGTGATTGCAAGATATCAGGTGCTTTATCAGGTGAATTATCCAATTCAAACTGTTTGATGATAAAACAACAAAAGGGAATAAATGTTTTGTTATAGACTAAAGTTTATGGTAAATGGATGGTTTATATAGAAGGACTACAGGCAACAGCCATATGGTAAAACACTAATTTGGCCTTTTAGTCACATTCAAAACTGGGTACAATTTATGCTTCTAATGTTTTTATTTTTTCTAAAATGAACTGATGGAGGGCACATAAAGGTGTCTGTAAAAAATGAGGTGCTGAGTGCTGTATAAAATTGTGGGTGTTGAGTGGAGGTTATGGAGCTTTCATTCTTTTGTCATCCCTTCATATTCATTTCTAATTTTGAAGCTTTTGCCTTTAAGTCTTCTTTCAATGTCACACTCGCCTATTGTCCCCCTGTTGCCTCCAGCTATTCTATAGAACATACTGGATTCAGACCTAGATCACCTACTTAGTTTAGAGATAGGTGCTATGTAATATGTGCCATACCCTAGTGTGTGCTTTAGAGTTCACAACACACCTGCTTTTACAAAAGCTCTTGTTTTCGGTGAGGGCAGAACTCAGTGCCACACAGTGCCACAGTGCCATAATCCCCGCCCTTGCCCAGTGGCCCAGATTAAATCCATGCTTTGATCCACCCCCTAATCTGAGTTTACAGGCTCCGGGTTGAGGGCGGGTGCTGTACTCTGCCTGCCAGCTAGATTCTGCTTGCTTTTTTCCCTTACTCTCTTGTCTGTCTGCTTCCTTGCTGCCCCCCACTGTGGAGCTGGCAATTGAAATCTGCTTTAGAGTTGCTTCATACAGAAGCAGGCAGAATTAGGCCCTTTAATGCTTGTCATGGTCAAAGATTATATCAATGGCTCTTTTTGTCACTTCTACATTGGTGTCAATGAAGAAGCAGCAAGACTTCCAGAGTGGGACAATTGATACATTTTTAGATTCAGCTGTAGTTTATTGTGTCTCTGAGTGCACACAGGCATTATATCCATCTATATCAGGGTACACACACTATTTTTTATCCTAGTAAAAATGTTATGCTTAGGTTTGTCATTCAAATTATTATTTTTTTTATATTTTTTAAATCAAGTTTATTTAGTTTCAAGCACTGTTTTTGACTAGGACAAAATGAATCAGAACAGCTCATGGATAATTCAAACTGGGTTAGATTTACAGCACAGCACATGAAAAAAGTGCGGTGTTACAACTGCTGTAACAAAACATACACTAAAATCTGTTTTATACTTTCTACTCTACTGTGCACACTCTCTATACACCCCATACATCAGTGGTTTGAAGTAGTACAAAAGTTCTCCTGTCTGGGTCCCAAGCAGCATCAAGGTCTGGCGGAGGGACTTGATGAATTTAACTGTCGAATCTTGGTGGGTACTGATGAAACTGGCTCCCTGGTCCGCCCCCTATCTGCCCAGAAGTGTGCCTCACTTTGCCTCACTCTGCCTGCTGCTTCTTTGTTCTTATGAGCCCTAAACCAATAAAATAAGGGCAAAAGACTGGGATGAGTTTGTATGTTTTGTTTATGTGGTGCACTGCTCAAACTTGTAACATTTGAGGTCAATCAAGATCAGAAACTTTCAGAGCATTGTACTTTCCAAATGAGTGTCCTTAATAATTCTTTGTGGTATAAGAGGAAGCAAGTTGAATATTGCATTTAATTTCATCCATGTCACACCTCTTTACCTTGTGCAAAATTGTCTTTGTTGTTCTTGATGATTGAAACAGGAGAGAGAAACAGGAATCTGTATAGTCATTCAACTTCTTGTAGAGAACACTGTGCACCTCACTGTAGTCGTGGCATCACCCTGACATATTCTTGGTGTCAGTGCGGAGTAGCCCGACATATCCCTAATTTAGCCTCAGGGGATAAGAGTTTGGCAACAGCCACAACACACTGCTTCTTTTTGAGAAGTGTTTTTTCCATTCACTCAATGGACAAAACACAGCAAGTACATATCTAAATCTAAAGTTATTTGTCTTGATTTTTGACCAAGATGGCAATTAACAGATGTTCCAGTGTCCATTAACCTGACCTATCTGTGATTCTTTTTTTGTGAAGCAAAAATTTTAGAAGATCATTTAGTACACCATGAGGCTCTGTATACCCAGATGAAGGGTCTGGGCCCTTTATACTCTGTCATCTGATTAGTGTGACAAGCCTTAGATCCTTGAAAGTCCCCCCAACAATCTCTTAAAAGGTATCTGTAGCAGGTCAAGGGTCATTGCACTCTCTTGTTCTTTCCTGATAAGAGAATCATTAGTTTAGGATTATCTACAGGTCGGTGCAGAATGGAGAGTTCAAAAGGTTAGAGTGGAGTGAAAGATTGCTCGTAGGGTAAAGGTTTGTAAGATCTATTGTATGTTGTGTGGTTATGTTCTCAAACTTCATTTGCTGGGTTTAACAATACAATACAATTTCACTGTTATGGCATTTTTTGTTCACATTGTACTACTACCATTGTGGTCAATTGACATGTCAGCGGCTCAACCCTGACCTAGATTACACAACATGTCAGACCTCTGAGCTGATTGAAGGGCAGATAGATCATTGTCTAATAAGTGGGACATCTCCCAACTTACAAGTTAGTAAAAATAGGGGGCTGGACCCTGCTTACTAACACCTTTAAGCACCTCATCTTTGACACCTAGTAATATGAGTCTGAATGTGAATGTGTCAGTCTACCCCAAAGGACTTTGAAGGGTGTGAAGGTTGTCTATAATGCCAACAGCACCTCATTTAAAGCCCCACCCCAAAGCTTTTCTGACTGGTAGGTGTCTTTCAGGAAGCTTTGACCTTAGGTTCTTTACTCTTCCTTCTTTTCACTGGAATGAGAATTGTGTCTAAATGACTTGGCATGGAAAGGATGTAAATGAACGCTGGGGGTTGTTGTGTTCACAACCAGCCAAGGTCAGGCATCCAGCTGTCAGCTCATGTTTGGGACTAATCGTTTATATGCCTGCACCACTCTGCACCCGTTCCCTCATTCTCTGTGTCCCACACACTAGTCTCTAACTCAGTGCTCTGCATTTTATCACTTTACTCTTTTTAGCATCTGTCCTTTGCATCCATCATCAATTTCATCTTTCACATATCATGTCCAATGACTAAGACCCTTCACCAGCAAAAAGGACTTGATGAATTTATTATTTTTATTATGTGGCAATGACTTGTGCGCCTATCAAGAGGTGCTTCAAACTATTAAGGATCTGGTGACAATAATGCTAAAAAAATGTTTAACAATGATAACATACACATGAGTATTAACTGGTATTTTGGTGTTCTTTAATATTTAGATTTTAAGGTAATTGCTTAATCTTTTTTAATTGATGTCCAAATAGTTTTTATTGAAAAAAATACACATCATCCACTCATCTTAACTTCTAATTGCTATAGATTCACTTCCATTGCCATGGTCATTGCAAATTTTCCTGATGTGTCCAAGCCCAGTCAGCCACATAAAAATGTGGCAGGTTGCAGGGTTCAAGTCCTTCGAAATGTGAATCGAAACAGCTGCCACTAATCACTAGCACAAGCTGGGCTTAAGGGCCTCTCAGTTTCACCCCTCATCTGCCTGGAATTTTGAATTTCCTGAGCAGAGATCAAATGGCAGTCCGAGTCAGTAAGACCTTTGATATATGGACACCCTTCTCGCAAGGGACCTCTGCATTGGGATTTACGCTTGACAACACACTTGGTGTCACCTCCGCTCCCGACGGTCGCACTACAACCCCTGGAACATAGGGCCTCTTTGACAGAGCCGCAACACTCCCCTTTTCTCAACCCCCCTGGAGTGCCCAGCAGTTATTTATTAAATTTGTTGTGCCCACCATGGTAAGGTTTCAGAAGGCCACTTAGGTTTGGATTGCACTCTGGATTTTTCAATTATCTGCTTCATTTCACCTGCTTGTGTTCCTTTACCCCCCAGAATCAAGGGCACAAAAGATCACATTTAATTGTTCGAAAACTAGAACTCTTAACCAGACCCCAAAGATAGTGCATCATTAGGCCTCTGCAAAAGGGGCAGTCAAACTCCTTCCTCCCTCCGATCACCACATTACTCGTGTCAATAAGGAAATTTGTCTTCCCTCTCAGGAGGGTAAATAAAAGGGTGGAATATGGGGTTTCCAGAATTCCTTGCTTGTCATGTCTCATATGGATCACATTAGTGGCCACTTTGATTGACAGATGCTTCTGTGTGTAGCCAGAGGCAGAGGCAAAGGGAGATGTGAGATGATTATATCCCAGGTAATAAGTGAGGGCTGTCCACAGCAGGCATGAAGATGCTATCTAGAGTGGATGTGGCCTATGGATTAGAGAGAATGTGGGCCAGCGACTTACACTTTTGTCTTTTTTAACCAGTTTGAGCCACTCAAATGACAAGGTATACAAATGAATAAAGGAATAAATGATAAAATAAATAAATATATAGTTTTTCCATGGATGATAAACTTAGATGGGAATGGAGTATTTAGGACCACATTAGGCAACGCTACTGCTATACACTGTGCCTGTGCACCCAAATGCCTTTTTTCTCAAAGATGTCAAATAAGTTTTCCTCACCTTTCTGTAATTTTTTAACTGCATTTTTTGTACTTTCTTACTGTACTTGAGCTCTATTTCAATGTATGTTACCTGAGTATAATGTGTTTGTGTCTTGCCTTTGTATGACGTTCTTGGGTGCCAAATGGTGCTTTGATCAAGATAAATATGACCTTAATATTTCTTGAGTAGCTTTGTGATGTAGGTGCTTTGTTTTTCTAGAAGCCTCCCATCATTAAAATAATTCATTGCCAGTGAACAATGGAGGCACCTCAATGAATCAGTTGGCTTTCTCACATTCTTTTAAATACCTAAAAGTGTTGTTGAGTTTACTATGAACGCAAGTACATGTGTGGGAGAGAGAGATGGAGCACTAAAAGCTAAATGACTCTGAGGTTGCATTTAAGACCCCCTCCTGAACAATCAGAATTTATTAGCTGCAGCATACTGGGATTATGTCTGTTATCATGGGGCGGGGCAGAAGTCAATAGGGATGCCAGAGAATACACTTAAAAAAGAAAAAGAATTGCTGTGTTTTGCTATCAAAGATTGTCTTTAAACTTCAGTTTCCTTCAAGCTGCTAATTACATAAATCAATGCAATAAAGAAGAAAATAAATTCTGTTCAGTAATGCACAGTGACCACTCTCTGACCCTGAAGTGTAGGGCCCTACCTGACCCTTAGGCTTGAGTTCAAACGGTCAATTGCAGGTCACTGGAAAACTGAGGAGGTGAAGAGGGTGTAGATAGGAGCGATCACGTGAATGCATGTGCTAATGCTTTGAAGGGCAACTTCTAATTTGATAATTAAATGTCCTACATGGTTCACCAGCATGATCTAAGTTCTTTCTATTGCATTTATCATTCCATTTTCATACCTCTATTGTAGTAAAGAGCACCACTTATTCCATAACTAAGTATCATTGGTGACTGAATTGGGACTGGCTGGACTGACGCTGAATGCAATGATTTTGGATGTATTGGGATGACCAGTGTAAAACTACCTGAAGGGATTGAACTCTTTTTGTTTCTTGTTTTTATCTTCCAGACATTGTTCTCTTTTGTAATGTATCAAATTCATGTAAGTAAAATTGAAATATCACTTGTCCCTTATGATCAACCATATCATACACATAAAAGAATAGGCACAAAGGGGAAAAATAAGCTAATCATCCATCATTTTAACTAAAAAAGCCACAAAGAAATTTTGTGGCTTAAAAAAACTATAGAGAAAGCTTTCCTTCTTTGTGATCACCACCAGCGTATTTCCCCCAAACCCATTCTTCTTGGGGCAAGCAAGTGAGCATCACTCAGGGTGTCTGTACAAGCCAAGCACCTAGTTCATCAGAAACACCTTCATTGGCCCCAAACCTGACCCATTCTCTCTTGGGGTCAGGATAACAGGCTGCAGGGCGAACACAGTGGATGAGAAATGGGCCAGAGACACTGGCTTATGTGTATATGTGGCTGTGGTGTGTGTTGAGTCTAGGGGGTGGGGGTTCTTGCTCAGCTGCATTTGGAAAATATGTTTCAGTGTGTATAATGTGTAGGACCAGCCTGTCAGAAGGAGCATGTGGAGGTTACAGAAACACAGAGGAGGTTATTTATGCTTATAGGAAATGATGGTGGTTTCTGTCAGATCTAGCCCACTCTAGCTTGATCTGCTGTGGTCTCGGTCTCATCTTAACCTATTCGGCCCACACTGAACCGCTAACACCACAAAATAGAATTGTGCAAATATGGCTGTCAGTGTCAAACCTAGTCGCCAAACTCTGTCAATCCATAGCTCCATAGTGCATCCCTCGCAGATGGTCCAGCAGTACTTAAAAATTCACCCCCAGGGTTTTACTGCTCTGTTGTGTGGACTGTCACTGCATAGGGGGCATGTGGTTTAGATATGGGAACAGCATCCTGCAAGAGCTCTCATGGCCTGGCACAATAACATGTCTCCACCCCCAGTGAAAAGACATGACAACTGGGTATGCCCTTTTATACAGCCCACTAACTAGACTTTATAATTCACACGTGTAACAATCATCCAGAATACTGTGCAATGTCCATTTGTCTTCCTCTTTAGTTTGTAAATATGTATATAGCTTTTGTTTATGTTTAATTTAACATATTTTTCAGTTTAAAATGCAGCTGAGACTTTTAATGCTACACTTTTTAATTCTATTGCATGTGCATTTTTTTGCACTTTACCTGTCTAAGGTACTGTGACTTCCTCCTCTGTGGGATCAATAAAGTCCCTTAACTCAACCATTAATGTAGAGATACCCAAGCTTCTGTATATGTAAACTATGTAACTTTTTTGATTTTCAAAGCCTATAATTTTAATCTCTGTTGCTTTAGGGCTGCTATATTTGTATTGCATGCTAATAAGACTTCAGTTATCATGTATTTAGTCACTCAGCTAGCCAACCTGTCAGGCAGCAGCTAGTCATGAATGGAGATTTAATGTTGTTCATCCAAAGAAAGTAAACCTGCTGTTACCTCTCAATCAGCTGCGTTTGCTGTAAATGAAACAAGACAGGCACAAATCCACAAATCAAACATTTTCTAATTTGTTTATTACCCAAGTTTTGGCTCTATCTCCTCTACTCCCACCCACCCAAGTTATAAAGACTCTTTCCACTCTCCTCTCTTTCTGTTCATTGATCTTCCTGCTAAAAACTAAAAGTTTTACAGGGTGTGTTAGGTGTTTAGAATGTGGTTGTCATGTGCATTAATGCATATAGTGAGTGAGTGTTGTAATTGCCAGAGGCATGGTGCCCCTCTGAGAAAATTGAACACAGGCAGTGACAGCCTTGTTTTTTTTACTATAGTGACTCATAAGCAACAACATCTGAGCATCTGAGTTGTATTAGACTCCAAGGTCAAAAAACATACATTTATAGTATGATAGCATGCTTTTCCATTATACTGTATGAGTGAACTCTATGATTAGGTAAGCAATGAACTGACAAACTGATGAGGCTGATGGCTTCTGGATAGGTGCCATTGTGTGTCATAAACAAGCAGGGGTTGAATTTAGGAGTGAGGGGGCGAGGAGAGTGGAAGGCGGGGTGCACCACTAAGTGTGTCTGTCCTGGCAGGTCCCCTCCTCAAATTCCACTGATACGACTTTAATCAGGCCTAATCTGCTTATCGCTCTCCTTGGGCAATGATCAGCCTAAAGTACTTAAGGGAATGGAGGGATGCATAAGATTCTGTCGCTTGAACACAAAAAGTGGGTTGTTGAGTTTGTATAACTTAATCAGATTAATTAAAACTACATTATCTAGACTAAAGTAAGTTCCTTCACGTCTTTAACAAAATTTTCCTTTTCATTTCTTGATAAAATATCTTTTACTTACTATTACACCTGAGTGGAGTGGCCTGAGTTGTGTTCCTGCTTGACCACTGACTGTCAGCCCCTGTCTGCCTTTTCTTTGATAAAAGGAAGAAAATGTTATCTTTAAGAACTCCTATGCCTAGTAGACAGGAAAAAAATAAGGATAAAGGATAAAAAATGATTTAATTATTAAAAAGTACAGTGGATATAGTAATTTACTCATGTAAGCAATGGCCCCTAGAATGCGACTGTTCTCAAGAGTCTTAGTCACCCCCAATAAAGTTGTCTCTATGCATATGCAACTGTACAATCTTAAAGTTTCTTAAGATTCTTAAAAACAAATTGCACAGATAATAATAGTTTAGCCCTCAGCATGTAGTTCACTTTGCTAAATATGTGAAGTTGTTCATGTTAATACATTTTCTTCAAATATTGCATGTACAGGAGTGTAGTCTCTGTCCAAAATAGTAGGAGTTGTTTAAAGACAATGTGTGTGCTTTCCGATCGGTCTCTATCTTATTCTTTCTAATGCACCTGACACTTTGTGATAGGGTGAATGTGATTCCAGATGAGTTCGCAAGCTGTGTCAGGACACTTGTCACCTATGCCACCTTGTGATTATAGATTATCAGATTAATGCTGATGCTCCATGTGGGCTGTCTTCAATTTTATTTGATTCAAAGATCAGTGAGGTCGCAGCTAAGGTGGAAGTGCTCTGACCTCCACAATGTTTGATTCATTTACCCACAATAAAACTGGATTGGCTCTGCTGCCTGCTGTTTCTCTTGGTTCATATCTTTCTTGTACTTTGGCAGCCCACTTTGTTTTTGTTGATGACTCGCATTTTCACAGCTTGTCCTGTGGTATTCTTTTGCCTGCTCCTACTGACCTTTCATTCTCCTCATACATGTCTCTTCTCAGAGGACAGGCCCTTATGGAAGTTGTCCTCATGTTCAATGTGATCAATACAAGGGGCAGGGGACCTTGTACACAAAGAGCCCTGCTGACTAAATCAGAAGAATTAAATCCACCTCTGACTGTGTGTTGGGTGCATGTACGTGTCTGTGCATCTTGTTACATATGTGTGCATGACCCTGTCCTTGTCTGTGTTCAGTGTTTATTTTTTATTTTTTTCAATGCAAGTTTCAAAGACTTGTAAATAAATAGTGCTGTAATCTTAGAGGGGCGGACAGTCTAAGCTCAGAGGCCATGACCTCTGTCTGTAAAGGTCTCCACAGGTCACACAAAACTACACACAAACAGACAAGCAACCACACGCACAATAACACATTGCCATTTAACCTACGGAGAGCAGAGGGGTAAGCTGATGGTAAGGGAGAAAGAGGGATTAACAAAGATAGGCAGCTCTAACAGCTGGTTGGCCTTTTAAAGATTCCTATTATCCACATGGTGTAGTATTAATAGAATTTTGTGGCAGTCTTGTTCAAAATAGTGGCCTGTTTTTCCTGACCCTGAACAACTCTGAACTGGGAAGGTCAAGGAATGTCTAAAGAGGACCTCACAGGTTAATGGGTAAAAATGAATATGAATGTTTTTCATATTGTGAAGGTGTGAAGGTGGCACCTTACTAAACAGGGAACACGGGACTGTTATTTATTAATTGAAAACAAAGCTATAATTCTGAACCCCCACAGTGCATTAACTTACTTTTTTTCCGTAATGGGCAAACAGTCTCTTTTTCACCCCCTATCCACTGGAATACTCACTCAGCCTGCTACAAGGGCACTTGCTCAGACCACAGGCTCAGACCACACTTAGCAAAGTTCTTCATAACTGTATGGCAGACCTTAGCACAGGAGGTCTAGTGTGCCAGCGTTTGCATTTTCAAACAGATAAAGCACATAGAAACACATATGCTGACAAAGATTCTTTTCCTATCTCTCCACAACACACATACACACGCATACACACATTTCCCCTTTCCCTTGCCCTCCGTAACCCAACATATACACTCCCAACTCCCACCTCTCTTGTCACCTCCCATCTCCCAGACCAAGGTCAGCTGTCCAGGCCTGCGGCTCTTGATGTAGAGGCTTTGACCCAACATGGCCACCTCTGTCTCTCCAGAGAGATTAACACAAGGCAGGGACAGAGAAACTGAGCTCTGCACGGCTCCATGTTATCCCAGCCGCTCTCTGTCTCTGCTCTCACTTCTCATTCTGTCTCAGATAACTCCCTACGTCTGCAGACTGGGGACGAGTTGCAAATTGAATATGTCTGGCAGTCAGATAGTTAGATCTGTGACGACTCATGGGTGATGTTAGTGAGAGAATGCAGACTGTAAGTGTCCACGTTGTGTCACTCAGGAAACATTTATACGAGAATGTGTACAGGAAGATAAGAGGGGTTTGTATTAACGAGTGTGGCTTGTGTTTTTGTCATCTGTTTTTATTTAATTTCTCTACATTTTTGTGAGATAACAGGTAATGGAACACTGCTGCCGTTTTTATTTATTTATTTTTTTTTTACAGATTTTACAACCATATTACTAAGAAGATGTTGGTTGCACTTTCTTACACAGTACTTTAATGTTGTTTGTGTTTGCCCAGCCAGTGCCTTCTATCGGTTCACCATCATTATTTCTCCCATTGGGTGAGGCTTAGGGGTGGCTACACCAGCAGGCAAAAGGTTAAACAAAGTGCCGCAACTGTCAGGCTGAGTGAAACCAACTGGTGCACAGCTATCAGAAGATAATCAAGGCTAATAGGTACATAATGGCTAACAGTGGGACCACGCTGATGCATCATGGGGGACGGATCGCAGACAGCGTGACCTCGCATTCCCACTGCAGCTCTCACCGCTTTAGAGACATGAGGCAGATAGAGCCAGACACCAGGAATTTTACCCCACCCCCATCTTTATATTACTCTGTGTACATCCAGCTTGCTTGGACACAGTCATTTACTCACTGTGTTTGGTAATAGTTTTTTTCTTTACGCTTGTTGTGTTAATATTATATTCATTAAGCAATTGTGAAGTAAAGTGCCATTTTTAATGATGTCACAGCTTTTTTTATTAGACAAGCATTAATATGGATGTTAGGGACTTGTTAGTGTCTGTAAAATATACTTTCACATATGTCTTATATGTCACTTGTATTTGTATATCTGAAGTCTCAAAAGATCTCTGAACACAGACAATTTATGGGTGAGTGAAGCAATAATGTCCTGAGCCAGCGTACTGTGGTAATGTCAGAAAGGACATGAAAAGTTACCCATTGTCTCCAGCTACAAATTTAAAAACCACATCTTGTGGCAGCTTTTTCAAATCAGCTTGGATTTAGCAAATATAAATAACAATACGGTTCTCCAAACCTCAACACGCTGATCCCAAATTCTTCAATGAATACATTATGTGAAAAAATACTCAGCACAGCTTTGACACTTTGACCTAACCAGCTAAGAGTTAACATGCTCTAAATTGATGCAATTGAGCATAAAGGGTCAGAGGATCATGTGTTAACGAATGTACACATGCTTCTCAGTTCTCAGCGCACTTTGAAGCCTCCAGCCAACACTTCCACTCTGACAGCACTCAGTTGCCCTGGACTCCTCTCCAAAGACGCACTCTGTAAACAAAGCCTGCTTTTGTTGAGGCCCACTACATTCGAATCATCTCCAGAGGACAAAAGGAATATGGTAGAGCGTCTTATAGGAGGAGAGACAGTGGGAAAAGAAAAAAATGAAGGGTTTAGGTGGGGGTGAAGGGCAGGGGAACTGAGGCAGAGGTCTGGATAATTGCAGCACAATGGAGATTGTGTTTGATCTCTGAGGTGTCCAGGCCTATTTTGCAGGGGTGAATGTGCCAGGCTGAGGAATGTTGTAGCTCTGAAAGAGTGAGTTTATCAGGAGTTCACCAAGTGTGAACGAAAGAGATAGACAGAACAGAGAGAAAGAGGCAAGGGGCACTCAGAGTTTAGCCAGGCAGGCTTTTCATTATTGGCTAATTATCCCTTTGAAGCCTTTGAGCGACTCTAACTGTACACACTGTCCACACGTGTTGTATGCATTCTATCATGTGTCTCTGGTTGTGCATTTGAACTGAAGTGAGAAAGGCCAGTCTGGTGCAGTGCAGCAGAGCCTCCTGATAGCAGGGCTAAACTGCTGGAGAGCAAAGAGTGCCCGCATAACGCAGAAGGCTCTTTGAACTCTGTCTGTACTCTCTGCTGCAGAGCTTGAACTGGGTTAATCGCTATTAATATTTAACATGCTGCCAAAGTTCCAGCCCAGAAACTATATCAAAGCCAAGAGCTCCATCCAGCAGAGCGCTTTCAGTCCTTCTCTGTAGCAAGCTGGCTGGCATTAACACACTGAGGCTGCTGACATGAGACTTGGTCAAATTATTTAATTCTTTTGAAATAAAGGAGGGAAATTTTTGCAATCCATTTTCCACTGAATGCAATGGTGTACACTGAATGAAGGTATCAATTAATATTTTTCATCATATTGATGTTTTGTGTGGCTTTGAATATAAATTAAAATGTGCTAAAGGTGTGTAACTTTAGGATGTTGATACATATGCTATTGTCAAGGATGTTGCCTGAGCATGTTTACTTTGTAATCAAAAGTGTTGGGAGGATAGGGTTGGTTATGAAACAACTGCAGGTCACCAGAGGACTACTGTTCATCTCTCTGTCTGTCTGTTCTGTCAGCTCACAAACTGGATTATTTCATCAGAGTTCAAGCCTCTATTGCCTCTGCCATTGCAGTCTTTTTCACTCTACCCTCCTCTTTACATCTATTTCTCTGTCTCTTTATCCCCTCTCTTTCTGAGCCTTCTCTCTCCCTGCTCCCAGCACCGGGACCTCAAACAGCATGGTTAAATACCTAGGCCAATGTGTCGCTCTTCAAAGAGACTCAGGTAGTAGATATGCTGGCAACGGGCCAGGATCAAAATGAAGAGTTATTGTAGAGCATTGTGGCTGCACTTCATGTGGACCTCAAACCAACTATATTAAGGGGGCCCACCTGGGCTCATATTTTCCCAAAAGGAAACTGAAATATGGACTCTTGGTCCCACTTCACCCCGTCTGAAAAACCACTAATACCACACAGGGACCCTTTTTTTATTTCACTTCATAAATCAGACCAGCAGGATGAGGAAGTTCATTTGGCGTGGAAGAGCTTATAGCTTTAGCCACTGCTGTGACTCACTATACTTACTATATCTACATAGTTCACTGAAGAAAAATATGACAGATTTCAAATTGCCAATATTAGCTTTAATTACCCTAGACTTACAAAATTAGTGGGTATGGTTGCCACAAGTCCCATCAGCTTGAATATTAAAACTGAGCTACGAAGGGAACTTTGTAGAAGACAAAAGCTGGAAGCAATTTGTGTAGCTACCAAATTAAAGTTATTCAGCACCAAGGGTAATTTAATTACCATTCTTTAAATGTTTGAATGACTTTGACCTTTGGAGTACTCTGGGGTCATGCAGGTGTATTTACTTAAGCTAATTCTGAATCAGTAACATGAAACAAGTTCCCAAATCAAATAGGCCTCCTCCCAGTATATCTGGTTACCAAGTACAAGTTCTTTGTGTTTGGAAATTAAATTAATATCCATCTACCATGTCATTAGCCCTGTTTTTGCAAAGCCTTGAAATCTCTCCAAGGCCTTTGATATCCCCTAGAGCAAACATATCAGCATCATGCCTGACAAGAGAAATCCACAAAATAAGAAATCTAGACAATGAAAAGCAGTGAGAGAGACGTAAACAACAGATGAAAAAAGCTGACAGGCCTTCCCAGGATGCACCTCACCCAGCATGGCTCATGAATGGAAACAGGTGTGTGTGATTGTGCGGTGGGTCTTGAAGAATCGGGTCTATGTGGCATGTCTACTGCCTAGGTGATTTGGGTCAATGGAGCACATCTGGTACTAGTCACAACAGAGTGCACACGTCCACGGCCCTCAGACACCCCACCAGGCGAGCAGAGAGAGAAGGAGGCATGGGCAAGGAAACATCTGGGTTCTCTCTCACTCACACACAAATGCATTGGGGATTTTGGGATTTTTGGAGTAGCTTGGATTATTCCAGGTGCATCTGGCGTCAGAAAGAGAAGAACAGGAGTGTGTGTTTGTATTTTAAAGGGTAGTTGGGGAAAAGGGGGTGGGTGTGGGGGGTTGATTGACAGTTTTGAACCAAATGTGCCTTGTGCCAGGTGACTTATTCTAATTTCATCCCAACTCTTTCCTTCCTGAATCTATTCAGATGCAGTTCTCTTTATGACAATTTTTTTGGTTGCAATAGTTACAATACCACCAAATGCCATGGTGTTCCAGGTATTATCTCCTATCTGTTTTGACACCAAGGTTGTATTTGATGCATAAATTGCAATATAGCAAAACTATAAAAAAAAAAAAAAAAAAAAGTGAGTTAAACCTGATCTGATGTGGTTATGAAAAGACTGTGTATGAGACATTGTATCATACACCAACAGCTCTTCCAGTCCAACCCAACCTCTTGCTAAACCACTTTCTTCACTTTACCCAATTCCTCACCACATGCCCAAGGCATAAACAATAAAAATGATCAGTCCTTTTTCATAAAAGAAAGCAGGCCATCATGTGGACAGGCATGACAAAAGGCAAGTAAATTTGATTCAGAGTGTATGAGTCTGTAAGGATATACTTGTCTGTGTTTGGATGCTTTCTGCGCATGTGTTAGTTTTAGGATTTTATATTTTTCCTGGAGGTGAGTATTGTGACAGATTTGGAAAGTGAAGGCTTGTAGAATAGAACAGTTCCTCTTTTCACTACAAGTACCTAAGGAAACATACAAGGTTTTCTCCAACAAGCCAAACAAAGAAGCATGTGTCACAGATCTTTAACTGTGTACACTTGTGTGATGGCCTGAGTGTCTGTTAAAACACAGAACAATAACATGACACTTGGGCAGAATTACAACAGTGGAATGTCTGAAATACTTCTTTACTATTCAGATAACAATAACATGTTTATGTGACTCACCTGAACATTTTCCCCTCAGAGCACCTAATACAGATAAACACATCTAATTGTGCTGTTTATCATTTGCTCAAAAATTTCTACATAAAGGAAATAATGCACAAAATGTTTACAAAAGTAACATAATGTTCTTGCTGTTTTCATTCAGCTATTGTGATCTCACACTGTGGAGGAGTAACTGTGTGGAGGGGGTGGCCTTGTGACCACTGTTACATTGCTCCTATACAGTTATGGATTCAGCTATGGCTTAGGAAAAAAACAAAAAAAAAGAAAAGTAGCCCACACACACTCACAGCATGCTACACTCTCACTTGGATTTGAACCAAAAAATATAACAACCAACTCAGTCAGTTTTTAGCTGCAAACCAATCCACATATGGGAATTCAAGGGTCTTTTATAGCATTGTTTAACTGAGTTACAGATACGGAAAGGACAGTTGTGATAAGCCTTAACATTTCAAAAATATTTTTATGGTACTATAACTTCTTTAATGTGGTGTGCTGGTCACTGTACTCCTTCAACCTGTTGCAAGTTGTCTTGTGGCTATAAACAGAAAAGGTTTGCCCTGAGTGCATTTCAAACAACAAAACATTTTTGCACAATGGTAAATATAGGCTATGGTTCAATTATGGTTCTTTTTTCCTTTATATTTATTTTATATGTGGTATAATTTCATGTAAATAACATTGCATGGTCAACAAGTTACAAATGCTATAATTTTGCATTCTGAGATATTAAACATCTACACTTATATTACTTAACACCAGGAGTAGTGGCTATGACACGTGAAGAGATAGTGATGCTACAGAAATGGGGGGAGGGGAATATTGGTGATATATGTGCAAGCAACACTTGGGTTTTCTCCTGCTGTGCCAACTGTTGAACAGTGTATGTTTGGATGTTGAAGAATCTGAGAGAAAAGAATTGCTTCAAACTCACATTCTTTGCTTCCTGCCTTCACAGTTGTTTGTGCATAGATGTCAACTAAAGACAGCACTGTATTACCCACAGACATTTTGTCAGATCACAAAGAGAGTGATTTTACATTTTCTAAGTGAATAAGCAACTGCCATATTCAAACTGTTACTCAGATGTCTGTGTCCAGTCTCACCTCTGCTTTCCGTCTGTGAATCTGAATATGTGTTTTTATGTTTTTGTCCTTGCTAGGAAACGCAAAAAGAAACCCTGACCTCGAGGCCAAGGACAGATAGTTGCAGTATTTTCTGCACAGCCATGGTGCTGTGCATGCCAAAGAAGCCCTGCTTACTTAAAACACATGCCCACCGTCTATAAAAACACACAGATTGTAGTAAATATGCACACACTACACTGATGCATATATCTTGAAAGCCACTCAACTTAACTCTCTATATACTGAAATTACCAGACAAAGAGGTTTTAGGACTTATTTATTGTCACTGTGGTGACCGTATTACATGGTTTTAGCCACAAGGACCTTTCTGTGAACTTTTGAACCCCACCCATAAAAACAGCAGTGCTGCATTGCCATAATTCTGTTCAATGTTACCTTTAAGCCCTCAGTAAGTGGGATTTAGAACATAATGCCCTTATGCAGGCTGTTTACACAAGATCCCCACCATACCAGCCACACTCTTCCCGTCTCAGCCCCCCTTCCGCCTCAAATCACATTTAATAGGGCTAGTTTGATCCCTCGCCAGCATAAGCATACACTTGCTATGACCTTGGTTGAATTTAATGGGGGTTAAAGAAGTTTTCACATTGGCAGCATGCACATTAATAGTTTGTCTGAAGGATTTGGTAAATTGGAGGAGACGGAAGTAGAAGTCAGAGTGTCCGATTAATTGGGTCTGCCATCACACCAATCTCCCACTCCCACCACCGCTCTTACCCACCCTTACCCTCTTTCTACCTCAGTTCACCTTGTGGTAAAGCTGTGACATTATGTTTGTGTCAAGACATGCATGTTGTGTGTTTGTCCACCACTATGTCTGATGTAATTACAATGTAATAGGCCCACACAATTTGTATTTAACCGGAGAAAAGGAACATTGTGATGGCTTCCTAAACCACTAGATAGTTTATTACTCTTCCACAGTGTAATTCTTGCGTATGTTAGTTATTTTCATGTGATTCTTTCCATGTCATTTAGTTATGAATTTATTGTTTTGTTCCGCATTTTAATGGATTTTCTTGGATTAGCATCATTCATAGCCTATTAAACATCTTCCAGATATGGCAATGCCAGCATTAATAATGTTATTTTTATGAGTGTTTTTCACAGCCACAGACTGTAATATATGTGATAATAGCATGATATGTAGCATCACAGTGTGAGCCAAATAAGTCTAGTAATCCACTGTAATTGGTTGGATGCTGTGAGTCAACCTCTGTCTGTCTGCCTGTCTATGTGCCTTTGATAATCCAATATGTTTCTTTTAATCTTTACCCTCTGTGTTGAGCAAATTAATTAAATATTGATGAGGAATCCAGCGAAACCACAGAAAAAACAGAATGTCACAGCTAAAATGATTACTTCCATGACAGAGGTAAAAAAGAGACAGGAAGACAGAGGCAGAGATGTAGCCTATGATCCATCTTATAAATGATTAAGGACATAGACAATGAGAGAATCCTGTAACTGAACAACCACGCAGATTCAGTGTTGTCATGGCAAAGGCCCTTCTTCATACACAGTTTGTGGCCACTTGTTAGCCGCTTTAACACCAAGCCAATGAGAAAATAACTGATTTATTTTTTTAATATGTGTTTCACTGTTGCCTTGGTGTTACTAATAAAACTTCTTTATTTAAATCACGTGCATACACAGAACAAGCTTGCATTTGTTATTATATTTATTTTTATTTGTGTGTTTGCAAGCTGATAATGTTTTATCCTTTATGTTAGCCTTTCCTTGACCCTTGTCCTTTTCTGTGTAATTGGGTAATATGGTAAGAATGCACAGTCCATTGTGGCAAATAGCCAGATTCTTTTTTATTGTGTGTGTCACAAGTGAATGACTTTATATTCACTTGCATTTTTGGTAAATCTTTGTACAAGCATGTCTCAGATTGTGTTAGTGTCTGTCTATTTGGAGGAGTCAACAGACGCAGTGATGATGGAGTTGATTTTATTAGGGAAGAGATTAGGGTCATGTTGCAATAAACTCGCCGCGGTCTTATTATTCTGATCTGTTCGTTGGAGTTTCCTACTGCAGAGAGACAGCTGGCTCAGTAACGTGATCCAGACCACCAACTACCCTTTTACTACTTTGCAGCCAAGTCAAAGCTCAGGCCAAGGACCATAGCTGAATTCAATTTTCTGAGGATGTAGACACAAAGACAGACAAAAACATCTGTGCATCCCTTAAATACAGAAGATCCAATAATAAAATAAAACATATATCAGACTGCAGATTTCCCTTCATTGGGGAGCAAAAGAGTTTTAGTTTTTTTTTTCCCCCAAAATGCTGAAGAAAGAGGGGAATGGATGTCTGGGAATGAATGTGGAGGTGTTAGGAAAAGCCCTGTGGCTGCTGCTGGAGTTAGGAGAGTTGTGAGTGTTGGTAAGGGAGGAGGTTGGTTCTCTGTCTGTCTTCGTGTGGCTCCACCAAATCCCTTCGCTTCTTCCCTCTCCTGCTCTGTGTAGGGAGTGAGTTTGGCCTGGGGCTCATGTTCAGATATGGGTGCTAGTGATTGGTTTGCTGCCAATGGTGGCAAAGGTCAAGTTGCTCTGTGCGCTTTCTTGTTGTTTTCTCAGAGTCACTGTTATGTTCGGTTTTCCACTGCAAATATGTTTTATTATTGCAGTCAGAGGTGGGAAGTGTTGTGTATGCTGTATTTAGACAATGGTATTTATTTTCATTTGTAAGCATGATAGTTGCTTCATTGTGTTGTGCTGGGCTTGTGTAACCACCCCTTTTATTTTTAGTGTTTCACAGTATGATATGTTTGTAATACTTCTTAAATAGCTTTATTCAGATGTGGCCTCATCTCGCAGAGCCTTTAGCAGGTGTTCATACAAAGCCCTTATCAGTTTGCTGCCAAAAAAGAGCAAAACATTGGTTTGCTGATTAAAAACTGGGGGAACTAATTAGTCGTAAGAAAAGTCCCAAGTGAAACAATGAGCAGTAAAAGATATTATTAGGCGTATGTCATCAATTATTAAGTTCATGGAAAAAGAGGCAAAGAAAGTTCCTTTGTTCAAAGAGTGTTGATACCAAGAGATAAGAGTTAGATCCTTAAGCCATTTCACTTACTGGTGTCATATAACTGTAAAATACCAATTATGGTGTAAAAGTACATAGATGTACATAGATAATACCTTACATTTCATTTCTGTACAATGTTTTTGTAACCTAAGAGGTGAAGCAAGCATCTGTAAAACTCATATGTGTCAGACACTTTAAGAGAGTATATTATATGGTACATAAAATACCAGGGCAATCATTATTAGTTAATATAGCAGTTATTTCATAGAGGCAGATCATTTGATAAAATAAAAATCCGGTACATCACATGACATTCAAAAATGTGCATGAAATACATTCCACAATAGAACGAGAGGATGGTATTAAAACTGCCCCTAAACCAAATTTAATGTTCAGACTTCTCCTGTTCTCCTTTTCATCATCAATGATATTTTGTCTGCTCAGCTGAAATTAAGTTTTCCTAAAATCCCCCTTTCCTTCTCTTTTGGCTGCTTTTACTCTGTTGTACTTTTCCCTTTCCTCCACTCCTCCCCACTTTCCATTCCATTCTATTGTCATCCTCCTATCATCATCGTTTTCCATATTGGCCTTACTGGGTCTCACAGCCCAGTCGCTTTCCTTTATAGAGCCAGGAAAGGCGCTTGAGCAGTGAATAATTCTGAACATGATAAATCCTACCTTAAATCCAGCCATGAGACTCCAACAGGGTTCCACATGTAATTCTAAGCCCTATTATAGGGCCACTAATGCCGGTTGAGGATGGCGAATCACGGCACTGCCTGCAGCCATGTAAGAATTAGAAATAAATATGCATCGGTACCAGATAAATATAGCAAGCGGCAAATCTTCCGTGAGACTGTGTGTGTGTCAGAAAAGAGAGAGAAGTCACAATTTGCAGGCAATGAGAGGAATTCGCAACAGCTCTCTGGATAATTGATGGATTAAATTCAGTGGCTAAGGGCTTTGAGTTAATGTGCACCATCATTTAGGGAAAAAGCTCAATAATATGTTTTGGTCCAAATGTAAAGAAATGTGATTTCTGTCATGTTTGTACATCTCATTCTGGGCGTGTATGAGGTGTCTCCAGGGAGGCAGCCGAGGTCTGTATCACTGTTGTTTATCTCTTTTTATAGACTGTGGATTTACGTCTGAATGAGGTTGGGAGTAAGTTACTTAAGTAGATCGTAATGACTTTGTGCATAGCCACATTTGATTTCTTAAGTGTAATATTATTAAATATTATTATTATTTTAAGAATCATCCAAACATGTGAAGCTGCAACTATTTTACATTGATCCAAGCATTAGCCCTAAAACCTCAACCAATTATTACTTTCTTTAATGTCTTTAATCAGAATTTTTCAACTGTTTAAACATAGAATATAGACCAGATTTATTTTTTAGAAGATCCATAGTAATAAAATAAAATTATTTATATAACGTTTGCAAAATATTTAGTTTAAATTCATCTAGAGACTTTTTTTTTCTTCTTTTGCTAATTCCCGTTAGGGGTCACAGGTGACTCGCGCCTATCCCAGAAACTTTGGGTCTGAGGCAGGGTACACCCTGGACAATGGCCAGTTTGTCACAGGGCAGACACTTAGAGACAGACAGTGAAAGACAACCATTTACCCTCAACTTCAGTCACTAGGAGCACTTTTGAGTTGTCAATTGACCTCTACATGCATGTCTTTGGGCGGTGGGAGGAAGCCGGAGTGCCCGAAGAGAGAACCCACAGTAACACAGAGAGCTAAATTCATGAAAATACAAGCAATAAAAAACATCTAGTGTAAGTCAAAAATTATAATAAAATGCTTAATAAATGGCAAAACGTTTAATGAGACAGTGGGCTCAAAAGATATTCTGATGTGTGTCCCTTTCATATATTTTAACAAAGGATGTCAGAAGAATCATACCTGTCCAAATATCATTTGGTTTGGTTTACTTAGCGGCTGGGGATTGTGGAAAAAAGGAGAATGATGCTTAACTGCCTTGTTTACTACACAAGTGATAATAGCAAACAAACATGTAACATACAAACATTGTAAAGTGGTCTCTACGCACAATAAAGTTGTGTCACCCACATCTTTGCTCCTCGGGATGTTTCCCAGGTAAAAAGGAGTAGATTCATTCATAAAGCCAGGTAAAGTCCAGAGAATTGTTCATGTATCAAAAGGACATAGCACTGTTTGTATCATGACAATCGAACACTGAACGTAAGCATATTTTGTATTAAAGATGTCAGTTAAAACCTGATGCTGTTGGATCACTGCTGTGGATTGTGACATGAAGAAACCTGGGTAGTATTGTTTAGTTTTTTCTGCGACTTTGACATTTGTTGACTTATTAATAGTTTTTTAACATTTGTGGGGATGTCTTGGCATGCTGGGATATTCTCTTTAGCTGCTGGTTAGGGTTGCAGCGGGTGATTGTGGATGAGTTATTCTTCATTTCTCTCTCTGTCTGTCTGTCCTTCTTTTTCCCCTTTCTCTCTCTACTCATCTGTTCATCAGACTTCTCTGTGGAACACTTAGCCCTGAGGAGAAGCTGTGGGTGGGGGTCTGTAACTTTTGATGAATGAATACATCTCTGACTCACTCCTCTTTTATCTGTCTGTTTAATCTTGACTCGTGTTCTGTTTCTCTCTCAATCTCTCATTTTCCCCTTCTCTGAACCTTCTTGTCTCCCTTTTTGGCCTCTGCTCCTTACTCAAGACCGCGGTAGCTGCTTTAATTGGATTGTGCTGAACTCTGCCTCTGAGTTGCATTTCTTATGATCATCGCAGAGACTCTCTGAGAAAGACTTCCTGTGAAGTTTGGCTTTGTATCATTGTATAAACTTTCCATTTGACAGAACTCTACTTCTGTTTTCCAGGTAGAGTCTGTAAATTCGTTATCAATTATCTATAAAAAGTTGCACAAATCAAAACTTTGGAACAAACAAAAAGTAGTATCATGTCATTCAATAATCAGTACAGCTGATAGTATGGTAAAAGCAGCAAAAAAAAACTGAACAGAGACATTTTTACGCACAAGCTGGATCCTTCTGGAACCTCAACCCACACAGGGTTCGCATCCTTGGGCTTGCCCCACTGCTCTCCTTTGCACTCCCTTCCCTTGTGTTTCCCTCTCCCCAACATCCCTGAGCTTGATCGAGAGAGATGATTAAGACATCAAAAGCTGTGCCTCACTGTAGATCAAAACTCAGGGCTGACGGGCGAGAGCCTGATCCCGCGTCGACTTCCGCTGCATCCCCACAGCCAGAGATTTGCCATTCCCAGCAGCTCTCCTGCTCCACTCCATTAGTATCTCTATGCCAATCGCAGACTCCCCGGGGTTCGACATGTAGCCAAGGATGAGTCAGGGCTGTGCAATCAACCCCATCCGCAGAGAGGCAGGTGCTTTAGTGGTGAAACCCATGGCGTGTGTGCATGTAGGGGGCATCTCTGAGTGCGTTTGTGTGTGCATGTGTTTATCATAGCTTAAGGCCCTTATTCACCCCCACTGTTTTATCATCCACAACGCTGAACAGCAGCAGCCCATCACAGTGCCTCTGTATTTTCTCTCCTTTCTCTTTCATTCTCACTCTCTCCCTTGAGGGGCTTTAGTTCATGTGATTCCACGCTCCAGCTTTAACTTAACTTTGCCACTTGGCAGTCTTGGAAGATTTTTTTTTCTGCGCTTGTCTCTCGTTTTACTCCTGCTGTTAAAGTGGTGATAAAGAGAACAGAAAATACATACAGGATCATGAGGGGAGACTTTTCTGCTTGTGAAATGAAGTGTTCCAATTGAGCAGAGTCAGTGGAAAAGCCAGGCAGAGCTGGTGAGGACAAATTGTAAAAAAAATAATAATAATTGCTGTTCCTGTTCAGGCATGAAAATAATGGTGGAAATAATTGGAGTTTTTCTGGCTTAAAGGGTTAACACAAAAAAGGAGCTTTATGAAATTTGTTGTTAGTAAAATAAAAAATAATACTGAGCTGAATACACCCAACAAATTATTATTATTCCCTTACAATCCTGATTTTTCCCCTACTATTTCTACAATAATTTAGTGCTGATGTCATGGTTCAGGCAGCAGCCAAATCATTAATGTTGCTGGAAATAGTCTATAAATAGTCCTTATATCCCAGGGAGACATAGAATAATGCAGTCCAGCAGCTATACATACATTAAAACAAATGCAGACCAGACTTAGATTCACAATGACAATGTTAAAATCATGTTTAATTAATTTCCACTTACACGCTCTTGGAGTTCTTCACATTGACAGTGGAGTTACAGTCATGCGAACATCCACTGCCGATTGGTCATTCCATTTTCACCAGTCAACCAGTGCGCCAGGCCCTGGGGCTAAGCTCATTAAGGCAGGAGAGTCCCCTACTATCCATCCCTCCCGCTATGCACCTAAGGGCCAACCTCCTCCCTGTCAACTCCCTGCCTTTAATTGAGTTCTCACTTCTTTCTATTTTACTGTCAGCATTATAACACTTTCTCTCATTGTTATCCCTCTTTCGTCCCCTAGTCTTGAGCCCTTCTTTCTCTCTATTGCTGCTACCACCAACACTTTTCGGAGATATTTCAGAGAGTAAGCACTTTCGCTTTATGAAGATGTGAAATTTATTTTGACACTGGGCTGAAAATAGAGTGGAACCAGCACTATGCCCCTATCTTATACTCACTCCACCACTATCACTCTCACTTTCTGTCTCCCTCACTGTTTCTCTGCTTAGTGGCTGTGGTTGCTTATTTATTCCTTCAATCCATAGATCTATTTCCCACATCATTTTTTAAATCCACCTAACTGTCCCATGAGTGTTGCCCTAAAACCTATTTTCATAAAGACAGCACAGAAAAAGTACTTACTATAGCAACTCTTTTAGCATTTAGATCAATGTCCACATGAGAAATAATACTTATGAAGGGTATGGACCACAGCACAGGAATACTTTTCAGGAAAACGGGAAATTCCTAGTCGGCAGGGGGCACCTAGCATGTTTTATGATGTTGGGAGTACCCGGAAAAAACCCACCCAAACACGGGGAAACATTCATAATGTTCCCACCCAACCCGGAAGTCGAACCCTGGACCTTCTTGCTGTGAGGCAAGAGTGCCACTGAGATAAAAGCTGAACATACTGATAAATCAATAATACGTACCAATACTACACTGTGCATTTAACTGTATCATTAAGCCAGTTAGTGTCCATGACTGTGGTTATTATAAATTGTACCATGGCTGGGAAAGACAGAGATGATTTGAATGACTGTTGCATCTGGCTAGTTGCCCAGAACTAATTCATAAATGTGTGGCTGCATTGCCTGGACTGCCACCCTCTCCCTGAACTGATACTGTATGATGCAACTGGATAAAGAGCAGAGCAAGGCTGTGTGGATACACATAAATGCACTTTAGCCAAGCCAAAAGCTCTCTTACATGGTTTTTCATCATGGTTAAATGTTTGTTTTCCCCTCAGGGACATTGGCATCATGGGATCATGTCTATGACCGTGTTATAAGGGTGAATATAAGCCTGTAGGGGTACCTTAACCTTAAAACCACCTCTCTACACAATAATGCATATCCTGCATGCCCTTTGTACCGTACACATAATATTAATAACAGAAACAGACACCCATTGCACGTAAAAAAAATAATAATAATTCTACATTTAAACCATCATTTACAAAAGCACACTCCATTAAAATGCCAGCTGAAGTTATACCAAATAGGTTTGTTTTAGGTCATGGCTCTAGGTTTCCCCGGATGTTACTTGTGTTTGGGTTCATTCCTTGTCATTTACTGTCGGTAATAATCTGCTTATGGATATGGTCAATGCGGTTTTAGAGACAGATGCTGTTGTCAAAAACAAGGTCAGCTGAGAAACTCTGTGGTCTAAATTAATTTACCCACAAACATAAAGTAAAATGTAAAGTGTATATCAGCTAGTTCTTTTGACAAAGACAGTGAATTTTGATACAGATCATTCTGAATCCCAGCTCCGTTTTAATTTGTAATCTAATAAATCCTTTTTAAAAAGCAATCAGTAACAGACAGTGGCCATTCTGCTTAACCCCCTTGTCCTGTCTGACGAGACTGAAATAATTGTCGTGTAATGTGTTTGAGAGGGCAAAGAGGAGTGGAGAGCTGAGGGTCAGGGCCCATCTCGTCACTGGAAATAGCCTCTAAATGTGCAAGGCAAGGCTCCGATTATTAGGCCTTCCAAGTTGACAGGAAGGTGGCCAAGCCCTGTTTACATTTGCTGGTGATATTTGGAATGAGGGACTGTAGAGGGAATGGAGAGGGGAAATAAATTACCAGGATGGTCTAGAAAGTGCAAGGCAGGTAATTGCAACTGACAGTCCAGTCTGCCACACAGTTAATTTGAGCCTGAGCCCAGGTCCCTTCCACTTTAGTGCACTATACTTATACACAGCACAATCTGTCTACATAGGTATATACCCAGACTCTTTCTTCTTCTACTTCCCTCTTACTGTGTGGCAGTAGAACTGTGTTGTCAGCAGAATATGAGCATCCATGTCTCTCCAAGTAGGTGCACACTCCATGTCCTTATTTTCCCCATAGTTTAATTTTCCACTGCGAAATATTGCATTTTGGGCAGGGTGATAGTGTACCTGTCAGTAATAGGGCCTCATCTCTAACTCCATGTGACAGGTGAACCATTATATCTGCAAAGAAAAATAATCCCTCTTTACGTTAAGACCAGCAAATTTCAAATCTTTGCTTTGAGATTGAAGAAGAGAAAGGCCTCTTAGGTAAATCTGCTCTGATCACTTAATGAAAGACATTATTTTAAAAGCTGATTGATTTTCTAAACCAACCTATTGCCATTTACCTTCAGCTGTGAAAATCTGTTGGGTGAATGTGATAGTATATTATTCAAAATATATTCAAACATAAACCCTGACAATAACCACTTAAAGATAACTTTTAAAGAGGTATACGTTTGGCCCATTCTTTTTTTAAATGTAGACAATGGCCATCTCTTACCTCATTCAACATGCTCTGCAGCCACTAAGTCCACCAAGTTCCACTCAGCTGTCCCAAACATTAAGGTTGGGATTGCCCAGTGGCCCCACAGTTGACTGCTCCATGGATGACATCAACCCCTCTGGTTTCACATCCCTTAAACCACTTGACATTTCTATCGACATTTACCACAGTGCTCTCACATTAAAGGGCGTGACATTTCATTTGCACATGATGTTGATTAAAATACACCCTTATGGTCTAAAGAAAAAAGGGGGTATAGGCCATTTATGTACCCTCAACTTTGGAAAATTAGATCAAAGGATTAGAGGGTATGCTGATGGGAAGGATTATGTAAAAACCTTTACTGGTGTTTTGCTTCTAGTATTAGTCATTTTTGACACAATATTAGATAGACTTTTAAACTAGTACATACTTTATATTTGTTTGACAACTACTTCCTCTTTCTAGGTCTCATAATGCAAATAAAACTTGATCTAAATCAAGCCAAATTCAGTTAGAGTCCATCAGTGGCAGGTCACATTTATGTCTGTTTCAGGCCACCTGCATAGTACTGCTGTCTGCTGTGTTAGCCCCAGCTGGGCTTGTATGATCTGACCCCAGGCCAGGTCTCACCTGCCAGCTCAGATTGCCTCCTCCATTTGTGCACTGGCCCAGGGCCTGTCACTGATGAGCAGCCTGTCGTCCAGTCTAAACGGCTCATTTCCAAATACATCTGATGAGGTAAGCTTTCTTCTGTTTAAAACAGTTTGTGACAAGACACTCAAATGTTTAATTTCCCAACCCTTTTCATGTTTATTTCAAATACCTTGACATGTAGGTAAACACTAATAATTAATTAATTCTTTAAAGTATTAAAAGTGTTTTTTTAATCTGTACTAATCCTGTGTTGAGCATGATGACATCTTAAACTCTATTAGAACAAATTAATAAGCTAAACCTGTAATGTCAAATAAAATAGCAATATATGGTATACTTAACTATCCCCAAGCAACCAATAGAAATCCAGAAACCGTAACATAGTAACCCAATTAAACCATTTGAAATAATACCCAATGACCAATTACTTGTAAAACTGGGAGAGGTGCATAGGTTAATCATAGCCTGTGAGCAGACTCATCTAATGGAACCATAACATGATAATTACTTTACTTTTAGTCAAACCATCTGTGTCAAAATATAGAAGAACACACACAACAATCCTTCCTTTGCTATGTTCTAATGTATCACTAGACAAAACACTCTTTATTTGTGTTTCTGGCTGCTCTGGTTAGGAACATTTAAAGACACAATTTATTAATGAGTGGCTTGTGCTACAAGCTGTTTGATCACTAATATGTTTTAGAGATAAACTAATTAAGCAACCATTATAGGAACATTGCCCTTCCGCCCTGGTTGTATTTCTGTAATTGCTGTAGTGACAGCATTGACACACATGGTTATGCCATAATAGCCCAGGAGATTTGGTTTAAAGAGTGATAGCTATATTAGCACTCCATTTGTCTACATAGCAATGGATTTTTTTCCCCATTTGCTAAACAAATAACAAATATTATGGAATGTTTATTGAAAATTGCTACAATATATAATTTCTTACCTGTCAAAGGAGATGTTAATTTAATTTCTTACTTCTTTTTCTTCTTTAATACTGTCCCATTTGGTAACATGGAATTGCCTCATGTTGTGCTTCTGCAGCAGTTGAACCAGCAGCTGGCTACAGTTACACTGCACATATCATAGACTGTCCAACGAGTTATGGAGATGGCAGTTATATCATCAACCCCATCAGCCCTCCTCAGTGAAACAATTTGGAGAGTCCTCAGAGGCAGACACAAACAACCCGTTTTCCTGATATTTCGCTCTGAAGCAGTCGGAACATTTAGGTCTATCTTAGCTTGAGGGGAGGACAGCAGGCCTGCAGAGAAATGGTTAGCAAAAGAGAGAGCAACAGAATGGCGGGAAAGTGAGGTAAGGTAAAACAAAGAGACAGAAACAAGGGGAAGCGAAAGGAGAAGTAAGCCTAAATTGGGAATCTATTACTGAGGCATGGGTACAGCAGCCCTTCTCTGTCTCCCGTAAACACACAGAAATGTGTTCAAGTAAAGGGGCTTTATAAGTTTTCCCTTCTCCAGAGTAATGTGCTTTGAATGGCTGGTAAAATGGGACTGGGAGAATTTCATTCTCGCTGCCTCCCCAGGCGACTCACCTTTGGCCCACCAATGATATGAGCCCTTTTCTATTTTTTTCCACTTTTACTCTCCCTCGTTCCCTCTTTCCATCTAGCTGGCTGATGGAGAGGAGAAGAAATAAATAGGGGGCTGTGGCACAGCAGGGAATAGAGGGATGGGGGTGTGGAGAAAGAGGAACAGACAGAGGAGGAATTGGGGACAAAGCTTATTTATTTAGTGGAATGAGGCAGGTGTGTTATCCACAGTTCAGATTAGCTCATCTGTTTATGCTAAATGTCACACCATGGGAAGCTTGGCCATGTCAGAGGAAGTGCACAAGCCCATTTTTCTTACTCCATCATGCTTATACCTACAGAAGGATCTTTCCGCACACCTGTTGTGACCTCAACTGTGATCCCCACATTACCAAAACAATCAACTGATTATTTACTGAGCTGTAATTTGCTGCTATAGTGGTTTGCTGGATTTACTACACTCTCAGCTGCTGGTCTCTGTCCACTGAGGGGGATGAAAGCATGTTTAAATTTCATGTTTTGCCCCTATACTAACGCAAAGTCACAAAACCCTGGGTGTTGGGTCTTTCAGCACCCACTTAGACGTGACTGATGGGTTTTAAACATTGGCTGTTAAACATATTACAGTAACACAAAAACACATTTCAAGTTCAGCAAATGTGTTGAAAGTCATCACATAGCTTACCACTTTTTATAAGTGTATACTAATAAACAACAGCTTATTACAACTTAATGATAGATTTTGATATTATTGATATAATGTTAAAGACATTCCTCTGTAATCAAAGCCTCCTTTCATTGGACCTAAACTGGAAGTTACTATTTTACACAGCTGATTCATTAATCTAATGCACCTGGGAAGGAGAAATAATGTAGTGTGTGCCTAGGGACGTTCTGATTTTCTTTATTTGTCATGGGCTTTATCTTTGCTGTGTGATGACCTTAACCTGGCCCAAACCTTGGACCTCTTTCTTCTCATGTATGAAATCTTTCTAGTAAGAAATGTAATAGGTGAAGCCTCATTTGTGCCTATTTGTGGACTTCTGCCTCACTGCACACGTGGTTCACACCAACTTTCCCCTACCTGTCTGGATTCAATGAGCTGTGAGAGCAATGCCCTGTGCTGTTTGCAGCCATTAGAAGATGGTAGGTAATGCCTCTGTGATGGCACTACTCACTTCTCCAGTAGTGAGAGTAAATGGAGCAGCCTTTCACAAATAATAAATCCCTTAGGGTCCCTTTCTTTTCTTTCTCCCCCTCACCTCTGAGCACTGGCTTTTCATTTGTTTTATTTACATAGCCGCCTTTATGAGCTTTCATCAGCAGGTCTGCTTATATGGGAAACTAATGGCTTTTCAGAGCTGTAATTTGAAAGTGTGTGTGCACATGCTTGTTTGTGTGCTTGTGTGCATCCATCTATATATTTTATGGCACTATTTGCACCCAGGAAATTGTGTGTGTGTGTGTGTGTTTTGTCCTTTGACTTGAGTGATAAAATCAACATTTTTATGAAGGCTTTGTTTTTTTGTTTTTTTTGTTTTTTGCCACTCTTAACATTTTTTTTCTACATTAATGTATTCTATTTCCATTACTCATTGAGTTTACATCATCTTCACTGAACAAAATGCTGGATAAATACCAATATAGAGCTACAGTACATGCTTTGTGGTCAGACCTTTATTTCAGTCTTAAACAGCATCAAATGTTAAGTCTTATGTTTGTATTATTTTATAAAATGCTATTATATTTGTTTTGGGGAAAAATGTGCCTTCCAACATGCTTCCTGAAATGTCACTTAACTTGTTTTTAATGTTTTTTTTTGGTTTGCTTCACTGTTAGCAGTAAACTCAACAAGCCACACAGAAATAAAGGCATTTATGTTGTGGGAAAACTAACACTTCCAGCACCTCTGCTCTCCACCTCATGCTGTTTAACACCCCATGTGCCCCCCTTGGGCTAAACACAAATAGGTCCAGCTAAGGGCCATAATTGGTCTTGATCCTTAGGCTGTGAGCATATTCCAGCGGTGGGTCTGGATCTGGTGCTTGTTATGTGTGAAAAGGTGGCAGGGGAATGCCTGGCCAGTAATTAACAGTGTGCAGGGGACTGTGGAGTAAGAAATTTAAAAGTGAATGGGGGAGGCCAGTTTATACTATGGCTCTGCTCAGCCTCTGTCTCCGCCTCCTCTGTTCCTCGTCTATTCACTCTTGCCTGTTATTGAAGCTGATGGGTTTATAGAGATTTTCACACTTTTGGACGTAGGCTTGGTATTGTAAATTTGTTTTTCACTTGCTCCACATTTCTTGCCTCTTTGCCTAAATCTACCACACACAAACACACTCACCTCCCATGTGTTATTAGTTTATACTGCTTTTCACTTCCTTAGTTCATTTCCATTCTTTATTTATAGTATTATGATCAGTTTACATGTTCTGCTTTACTTTCTCCATTTACTCAACTTCCCCGATCTCTTGTTGTTGTACTATCTCTCTTGTTAAGTACTTACTGGATTTGTATTTGGTCTGGGTCCATGTTTCTGTCTTATCTGTGACAGACTCATTCACCGACTCCAGTCTACATTAGGTATAGATTTAGTCTATACAGTGTTACCCAGTACTGAGCTGTCTAAATAAAAAAGCGATTTGAATATACTGAGGCAGGGACCATGTAAATATGATAACACTGTGATTAATTTCATGTAGCGAAGTTATGAGTAAGTAAGTTGATCCTTTATTTAAAGAAAGCTTATATTTGTTTATCAAGAATGGCTGACTTATGGCGTCAGGGAACATCAATTAAATGTGCTGCTGTGAAGACTTGGTTCAGATAAATCCATTAATAGCATTATGTGGTAACCTTTTATTTAAAAATGTTTTGAAAATTGTTGAATATTTTTGGCTTCTTTGGGGAATCTAATATCTTTTTGTGTCTAATATATTTAAGTAGTAGTAGTTAGTATCTACTCTAAAGCAAGAGCAGACTTTTTTTTTTGTGAAACTTATTTAGTGTGTTTATGTAGGCAGACAGGAAGTGGATTATGTGATGAAAACTTTCCTGACAGAACCAGAGATAAATGGTCACACTGCTAAATGAAGGAAGGCAAGGCCACAAATGAGCCAGGAAGCCCCCAATATCTGGTTTGAAATACTTTCCAAAGGGTTTTCTCAAAAAGCAAGTCATGTGTAGAGTGTTTTAGAGAATCTGTGTTCATGTGCAAGCATGTCATTGTCTGTGGGGTTCTGGATGGTAACAGGTGGGGGTCTGCAATGTCCTGGTTAACAAGAGTGTTATTGTGCTGTTCTGTCCTGCATGACTGAATGTCAGCTGTGTTGGGTCATCCTCCTTCCCCCTTAACCCCCGGAAAACTAACATGGCAGCTACGCATGCCCGCACACACATAACACGCACACTTTTAGACACAAACGCATAAGGACTCAAGGACACACCCAATCACGCGCATACATATTCTGTTATGCATCAGTTGTTGGCTGCTAATTGAATTGGGACATGTTTAGAGATATTTCTGATTTGGTGGCTTGATGTACCACAGTGAAGAGGCATCTGCTCTCCTTCTGTGGGGTGCGTGAGACATGGCTTTAGAGGTTACTTACGCTCCCCCCGTCTGCTTCAAACATACTCATAGCTTTGCTAAGTCACTCACACAATGCCCCGAGGCTCTCTTGCTGTTCTGTAACACTACCCTATGACAATACTCCCTCAACTGCTTGGCTGTTTACTTTCTGAAAGAGTTAAAGTCCTCCACTTAAAGGATTATCTTACGCTTCCCTGAACCTCATGCCTTCTATGGCACATGCTGCCACTCCAACGCTACATATACACACAACATGGATGCGATCTCTGCATAAATAAAGTATACACATGTACATACAGTTCCACGTTGGAATGAGAACCTCAATAATGCAAATATTTGGAAGTGACCATTCTTCTAGCGTCACTTTCCAGAGTATTTTGTCAGTTAGTTTTATGTCCTGTAAAGTGTTATTTTATTTTAATCATCTCACTTTCTTCCGGTGTTGTTCTTTAAAGCATCCTTTTGATGCGTATTTTACATATTATCATATTACTTCATAATGAAATTGTATGCATTTTTAACCAATACCATATTAAATAATATACATCAAAATCTGAGCAGGCTGGATGAAAGCAGGAGGTCTTGAGTTTGACATGCCTGGTGGGGACTGCCCTTTCCTTGTTACTCTTAAGTGGATGTCAAGTGGTCTGACGATCTCTACCTTCTCTCACAAATGCCCCATGCTGAGAGGGGATTAACGATCTGAGCACAGAGGCGGGGCTAGTGATCCTAACTGATGGACTTGTTTACTAACAGAGTAATTGTTGCCCTCCCCATGTACTGTTCCTTTTATGGCCCACTGTATGAATGCTTGTGTTTGAAGCAAAGGGTAAAAAGTGGGGACTTGGGGTGTAAAGTCAGGGGTGTGTCAGAGAGCATGCTGGGCTAACTCTCAGCATTGACATGCGTATTAATCTGTGCTGGCAGGTGTGTGCTCTAAACCTCATCCACCCACATACTGTCAGGGTTTGCTGCGTGCTACAATGCTCTTTTATTTGAAGATTCTTGATATTTAATGAGCTACGTGCACTTCTGTGTTTGCTTCTCTATTTGTCATGGAGCTGCAACTGTTATCTCTTCCTATTGCCTCTTGTCTCCAGGCTGAACAGAAGCCACATAAAGGTCCAGGAGATTCCTGCTCTGAAGCTGCCCAGTACTTTATGTCTCTCATAAGGCAGGAAATGCCAGGCTTATGAGGGTTATAGCCCCAGCTCTGTGGCCAGGAGATGCCGCTTTTCTCTTAACTGACCTCCTGGATTAACATTCTCCAGCCTCTTTGCATATCTAGTTGTTTCTGCTGATACAAAAGAGTAACCAGACTAAAGCTAAAGTTATTTGTTATGATTTCATTTCCAACTTTTTTCTCTCCCGAAGCCGTATCTTTTTAAAACACGGACACACACTTGAACAATGTCACAAAGTCACGCACACATCTTGGAAGCTTCCCGAAATTAACATAATGTCATGCTTGGCCCTTGGAGAATGCAGTAGACAGCTGACTACTGCATATGAGAATGCTCAGTTGTCAAGAGAAAATAATTTACATGAAGGTGCCGCTTCCACTTTATGTGCTATGCATGACCTGCACATGCCAGCCCGTGCACATTGTATGTACATGTGTGTGAGGAAAGGGTCAACTGATCAACAACATTTTGGTAGGTGTGTGTGAGTTTGTGTCTTTTATATATTTGTTATATTTGTGTATGTGCATATGTGAGCTGCACTCTTTTGTGTATGCTTACGTGAAACACAAAAAAAGACAAAAGACATCCGAAGAAAACCTGATCCCGTGATGACTCAGCTGTTTTAAGTTGCTTCTGTGACCTCATGAGTTGTGTGAACACACATTCTGCTCAGAATTCTGCTACAGCAGCATGAAGAAATATGGAAACAAAACATGCTTCTTACATGGCATGACAGGCATTTGTCAAGTAGGTTAACAATTTCACTTAGGCTTATGATGTGTTTATGTGCTTTTTAGACGGCAAAGAACACATTGTTCTTAGTTTGCTGTGTTCATGTTGTTATAACTTGTTAAGTTGGTGTGTTACTGTTGATATTTATTAATGATTTCATGATCCCTGAGCCATTCAGTCGGGTATATAAGCATTTATCGCTACAAACTTATCAGGTTTAACATTTGTGTCCTCTCTATAAGTTGAGAACTCCAGCTGAGAAGGCTTAATCGAGCTATGAGCATACTCGGAGTGACTGTCTTCTTAGAAGGTCACTGAGTGACCTGAGAGACCTCCTTTATGAAATAAAACCAGTGGCCCTTTCTGTGTTGACTAATTCCCTGCTTTGGAGGTTCACCTGGATTTAGGGTTGATAAATCAGTCAGTCAGTGCAATTGTTGCTTTGTTTAAAACTAAACATCACTCATGATTCCTCAACGTGCTGTGTGCTTGGACAGTCATACAGTATAATTTGGGCTAGGTTCCCTAATTTTCCAGAAGATGTGTGAAATAACACTGACCCTACAAAACCCCTGGCACTCCAATATAGTATGTCACGGTCCAGTCCTATAACACTGAACACACACACCAACCGCTCATCAACAGGTGGCTACTGGCAATGGTCAAAAGGCTATAAAAAAATTATCAAGTTTTATGATGCTTGTTATACGCCTAGAATATAAAAGACAGTAACCAGTATCTGCAGGGCTGATATTGCTTTTTTTTTAGCTTTAACAGAGACTGTGCATGTGATTTTATTAACTATTAACTACCTGAAGAGACCGCAGTTTTATTATTACATTAGTATATTGTCAACATTGAAGATAAATCCTAGTTCTAAATTCCTTTAGCCACGAGTCACTACTCTTTTAGCAGCTCCCTTCACATTAAGTCCAACTTCCTTTTAATTGGTGGTTCAAATTCTCACCACTTCGTTGATCACTGCAACTTCACCCAACTTTCTGAATTGTACCCTTCCTTTGAACACCAAGTCATTTCCTCTCTCTTCCCCACTCAACAAATATGTTCTTTGGAGCCTTTCCCAGAAAACTTTGGCAAGTACCCATGCCCACTCCCAATCTGCTCTTTTACTTGACAAACATCCAGAGGACAACAAGGGGGCAGTGAAGGTGGCAGGGTGCACACCCATGAAGTTACATCACTGTCCAATCATGGCTCAGGTAAAAAAAAAAAAAAAAGGTATTGAAAAAAATAATTGAAAAAAAAAATGATATTGAAGTAAATTAACTTAACGCTATCTTCAACATAACATAAGGTTGTCTGAATAAGGTTTTGCTTAGTAAATTATCAAAAATAAAGAAAACCTTATGCCATATGTTGTGGTCAATTTGAAATTTTGACAATTGATCTTTGTGGAGTATGAAGGGGTGAAGCTGGCCAAGAGAGGCAAGAGTGATGTAAACTGAGTGAGAGAGGGGTGAATGTCACATACACGGTCCTTAAGTGGTGAGGATAGGCCATCATGTAACTCATCTTATTAAACTTGATGGTGTACATCCTTGTAACAGCAGTTTTTTTTGTGAGTACAGTTCCACTATTTATAAAATACAGTGTATTTTTTTCCTAATATTTAAATTCATAGTACTCCTTGTGAATGTTAGTACTATTTTATTCCACAATTATTTCACAGATTTAGTTTTTTGTCCATATCTGCTTAGTAAGGATGTTTTAAGTGTCCTGTTTGCCTACAGAGAGGGGGAGCTTGTAGTAGAGCCAGTGACTAAGTGGGCCTTGTTACAAAGATTGAGCTCATATTCAGAGCCCAGTCATCCACTGGGGGACTGGCTGCTACTGTAGTCTGGCTCCGGTCTCTGAGCTTTAACGCACCAACACAGTTTGAGCGCTCAGTGTAATTTGACTCAAGGGGATTTTTTTTGGTGTAATGGTAATGTTTTCATGTGTTCATATTTGTATAGCATATTTGTATTATATACATTTGTTAATGGGTTTTATTTGTGTTCTTTAAAGTGTGTATAAATGTATTGTTTTTTTAGTATATTTGTGTCAAAAATTTGTGTTATTTAATTGGTAGCACAATAGGGGAACATTTTTTGCTTTTACTTTTCAATTGTTGTTTTTTTTCACTTGGCTATTGATAAAAGTTACATTAAAACAGAGTGACTTTCATGCAGGAGAGAGAAACCTTTGGCAATGAACCTTGATGAGACAGCCAGCCAGGTTTTCATTAGATGAATGCTGTGTGGGAGTCCAGCCAGATAAGATGGGCTCCAACCCGTGGAGCCAACCAATATAGTTATAGCAAGGTGCTCTCTATTTTACTTCCTCTACGTCACTTTCTGTCTTTGTCGAAGTCAGTGTGTGTCTCACCATCCCACTCTCTATAACCTGAGAGCTTGTAAAATATTCACACACCTAGACTGGTCATTTCTATATGAATTTTTTGTTGAGCTTTGGCTAAAATAAGCTCAATGATAAATGTAAAAATTAAAAATTAGCATGAATAGTTGAAATATAATGCAGAAATATAAGTAATGACATGTTTTGAACTTCCTGGTGTAAACAATCACAGAATAAATGTATAGCAAGCCATGCAAAGCTTCTTAAATAAAATATTGTAAGAATTTGGATCACAAATAATTTTGAGAATCCGATTATGTTCTTGGATATCTGTGAAGGCCAACAGTCCACCTGGTTAAGGGTAGCGATGCTATTCCAAGGTCTATATTTAACTGTTTGTCACTGTTTTGCCCCCGGAGCATGTAGGATTACTACATACAATAATAATGTTAAAGAAATGTCTCAGGGCCAGTCCTGTCTGTTTGGGGCCCTTCCCTCACAATAAATTATTACAACCAATTATTACAAGCAGCTAAAGTATGTCAATATAACCTTTGTGGCTGAAGACTGGCCCATCTAAAAACTTAAACTGGAGAACAATCAATACAGTTTCCATTATGAACACACACTGGTTTGACTACCATGACCAGTGTCTGCTCTTCCTCTGCTGTAGCAACAGAGCCACATGTCCTGCAATAAGCAAACTCGCACACTGTACATAGAGACCTCAACTGTGCTTTAGGCAATGTAAATTCTTCATTTTAGCAAACTGCATCAATGCAGATACCTGTATTGTACATGAAACCCTTTTCACCTCTAGTTTCAAATAGCATTGAAATGGTCAATTGTTAGTTCAGCCAATTCAACAATCAATGAGTTTGTAGGCCCCCAATTGTGGAGATAGGCATCTGCTTAGTTTGTTTATAGGCACTAGCAATGAGATGTGTATTAGTACAGCTGATCCTAATTTTGTGTTTTGTTTCTCAATTGTAATACTGTTTATTTAAAAAAAAAAAAAGAAAAGATTTAGCTTTTAGCTGAGTGGCCTCATGCAGTATATGTAGCAGTGTAAATGTAGTTTACTGGGAAGTGGTTGATTTAACAGACATGCTTGTGTACCTGTGGATTGCACTGACACAGGTGTGATCAGTGTGACTTCCCACATGTGAATATAGTGAGTGATAGTTCGGAGTAAAAGTTGGCGTTGTCGAGTGTTTGTGTGTATTTGCACATGGCATGGCAAATCTTCCCACTGATTGTTTTAATTTAAGCTTGCGTATATGTGTGTGTGTGTGTGTCTGCAACTGTGTGTGTAAATGCAATGTGACAGATAAGCTGATTAGTGTGAACTGTGGCCAGGTTCATTTGCATACGTTTCTTATCTCATTAGATTGGTATCAGCCTCTGTCACCATGCAACGGCCTCAACCAGGATGTCTTTGTAGCACACTTTGCAAGTGTGCACATACACAGACACTCACACACCCATGCTTCACCCTTGATCTGCAAGCTCCAAGCTCCTCTTGTCTCCTGCAAGTCTCCATCGCTGTTTAAGGCAACAGACCTTGCGTCTCTGAGTCTCTCTTATCAAGGTTATTAAGTCTCATCTATGTCATCTCAATGTATCACACATCTCAAATGCCCCTTAATAGTGTTTTCTGTAAGTTGGGATTTAAAACTACAGTAACACTTTAGATTAGGGGGCACATTTTATCATGAATCCATGTATTAATTTATGCATGACTCATGCATTAGTACATGCATTAAAATCTCATGAATCACTAGGAATTATCATGTTTTTTTTTTATCATATTTTTATCCAAAAGCTAACCGGAAACCCCTAACACTAACCTAAACCCTATGCATGTAATAATGCATGAGTCAGGCATGAATTCATGCATAAATTCATGATAAAATGTCCCCCCTAATCTAAAGTGTCACCAAAACTGCTTTTAGGGTTGGAAAAGTTGAGTTCCATGGGCCATTCCAAGACATTCACACTCACTCATGTATCAAGTGCCCATCTAATTAATGAAAGGGTCTTGGTGTGTTTTTGTACAGCTCACTCATCGTATGTACCTTTTCATCATCCGACTAAGCCATAAGCATTGAAAGACACGATGATGACTGGACAGCAAGGGCTGGTAAACCTTTTAGGTTTCAATTATTTATTTACCAGTGTTTACACCACTGACTGAAAATTAGAATCTGTTGAAATGCAGCATTGATAGTTGTAGTCTTACTTTTATTCTTAAAAAGAATACACATCTGTGTAGCAAATGTTAATAGACAGGTTTAAAAAAGTACACTCTGTGGGTGATAAAAGAATATGATATAAGAAACTAAGAGAAGACAAATAGTTAATTGTCTTAAAGCAATTTCAGTAATATCATTTCAAGTGCTGCAAATTACCATCAATGTTATTGTTTATACCAGCATTTATGTAAACAGTGAAGTCAGCACACAGTATATCCCACTATTAACAAGTTAAGTGCATGGAAATCTTTTTATTATTGATTACTTACCTAAATTGTCCCATAATCATCATAAAGGGACAAATATAACATTAACATACAGTAATCAATAACCAATTATTTTTGAAAGACATAAATAATGCTTAGGTTAGGGCAGCAGTCTAAGCAGAGAAGCGGAAAGTGGAATACTGAGGTGTTCTCTGTCGTCCAATCAACTGACCACTTTTGGTAATGGAAATGCTCCTGAACTGACCTCACCAGTCTCTCCAGTGTGTCCTGCATGCCCTGGGCCTTCTCCTGGTCAATCATGCGTGGAACACCTCCCCAAAGAGCTTGTCCTAGAGGCATTCAAATCTTTACCTCAGCTGACACCTCTCCTTGTGGAGGAGCAGCAGCTCTACTCCAAGGTCCTCCCGGATGATCAAGCTCTTCACTGAATCTCTAAGAGAGTACCCAGCCACGCTCCAGAGGAAACTCATTTTGGCTGCTTTTCCGAGACCATGTCATTTTAGTCGGGACCCACCACTCATGACCATAGGTGAGAGTAGGAACGTAGATTACCTGAGCTCTCTCTTCACCGCAACAGACCGGTACATTGATCGTATGGCTGCAGATGTTGCACCGGGGTTTACAGCACAGAGTCATACAGTTTACCGCTTAGGGTTTTTGTACTCTTCCCTATTGACGAAAGCCATACATACACATGCCTGTGGGTTAACTGTTAGTTGGAGTTAGTGGGGTAAGATGAGCAGTAGAGACAGCCCTCACATCTTGGTTCCCTTCAAGAGGCTAATACTTTATTTATAACACTGCACCCCCAAGGTGCACACCTCAGGTCCCTGCGCAGCCCCTTCTCTTCCCCACAGGTATATGCTGTGCCGCTGCCTTGTATCGTGCTACCTAGCGCACCTTCACATGCCTTTCCTTTCAACATCCCACTCCTGCGGCTGCATTAGAGGAAGTTATAGAGAGAGATACAAAGACACAGTGTGACGCACATACAATCTGCAGACTGAAGCGGTTTCACAGCCGTGGTCTCCCATGTCTCGTTGCATCTCTCTCGTGTGTTGGTGAAAAAGAATTGAATCCCCTATCCTCTAGCCCTACTCACTCCCACCGAGCCCAGGAAGCGCCACAGAGGAGAGAGAGAAAGGATGAAATAGGAAAAAAGAAATGTGTAGGAACACTAAAGGAATGAAGAAACTAAATCAGAGGAAAGAGAATGGAGAAGACAAAGAAGTAGGAGGGGGTTATAGAAAAAAATAGAGCTTGGAGAAAGCACGCGTAAGAGGGGAAGAAATAGTGTCTCACTCTTTTTAAACTTGGAGATGCTCAGTCCCCTTCTTCTCACTCAAACCTGCATTTCTGGGTCACTAGAGACATTTAAACTGCACTTATAATTAACAGCTATTTTTAAACAGGGAGGGAGAAGTGGAGCGGTGGCGAGGTACAAAAGCATTAAAATTGCCCCAGATTCGCTATTGAATAGGACACATCAAGGCAATATGCTGGCAGATCAAAGTGAGCGAGGAGAAAAGGAGACAGGGCCGATCAGTGGGGATAAATTGTTCCCTTTATATTGGCATAAGAATAGACCTCTTTGCAGCTGAAACAATTTAATAACTGCATTCATTACCTCTGTCCAGCCTGTCTCTCTTTCTGTCTGCTGCACAATGTGCATCTGCCTTGTGCTACCTTCTTTTGTCTCTCTTCCTCACTTTCACACTCAAACTTATCACCTATTTTCTTTTATTCTTTCCGTCCTGGTTTTGTATCCTAACTCTCCTTGTCATCCCTAGCATCCTTCACCTTTAACCTAACTGCTTTCCAACTGTCTTTACTCAACTGTATCTACAGCAGCAGTGCTTTTGCTGAGCTTATGTGCTGCAGGCCTCACAATGAAGATGTGCAATGTCTGACACTCTTGGAATGAGAGCCCTAATAGAAGGGGAAGCGGTTATCACAGCGCTCCCCCAGGACCAGCCTCTGTGAGCCTGACGCTAATTATGGCACATGCAAATGAATGTGCAGCATTAGGCAGGGGGAGCCTGTCTGGCTCTGTGTGTAGATGGCTTGTGTGTGTATTTCACTGGAGTGTGTTTACAGTGTGCATGTACTGTATGGAGGTTTGTCTAGAAGCTTGGGTGTATGCGAAGAAAACTATAAAGTGCGAGCAAAGACCCAGTCCAGCACAATTTTACATTTGCACAGATTGAGATTTTGAAAAAGAGGCCTTCACTTCACTTTTATTCATGCATCGGGTTAAGAATGAAGAGAACATGAAACACATTCTACATGAATGTGAGGCTAAGTGGAGAGGATGCCGCTGATACGTTCTATAAATACATCTTCCTCCCATTGACATGCAACCTTTCCTAGAAAATGTCCTGATTAAAGCCATTTTGTCTAAATTTTGTGCCCCTTGCAAGCTTTTATGTGCATATTGTATGTGAGTGTGCCATACTGAATGAACATGAATACATACAGATCATATATGTGTAGAAATGTGTGTTGTCCTTTTCTTATGTTGCTATCTCTGTGTGGGAAGTTGAATACATTTAATGTGATTTTTCTATTTCAGAATGTATGTGTAGCAACACTTAGCGTTATATGTGAAAACTATTGTCTGTTTTTCGACTGTTCTGTATGTGCACATTTGTGTGAGTGTGTGTGCATGTGTAGAGTACATGTTGGCCATCTTATCTCCCCATTAGCCTCTTGTGCCCTGACCAGTATTCCCTCTCTCCTCTTCCTGCTTTCTCTAATGGGTAATTTAGCCATGCTTGCCTGACATCTAGACTATTCCTTGTTTAGTTGCCATGGATACATCGGCCTATGGATTGCTCCCTTACTCCTTTGGCCATGTTGTGGATGCTATAGATATCTTGACTATTAGTTGGCAGAACTGCAAAACACATCTAGCCCACTCTTTCTCTCACACACATTTTGGTAACTGCCTCAAAGCATAAATATATATTTTGTCACCACTTTTAAAGACTACTATTATTATGATAGTATTATTATACTAGTATTATGAGTATTTGCTTTTTCAATTAATTTAACAAAGTGGTGTTGGTTATAATAATATCCCAATAAAGCTTGCATTGAATACCTCAAGCTAATTCAAGTAAGGTATATTTTTTTTAAATAATGTGGTGTGTACATTTTTATTGTATTTTTTTTTTCCTCTGTTATCTTCAGTCAGCTATTATCCAAATCCATACTAACTTTGCTGCTTATGAAAATTGGAGAAAAACTCTAATGCACAATCCAGACACCTATAAAGGTCAGACAAGATGAGGTTGTTTGGAGTCATAAATTTTAAATACATGTGCACATTTTCATGGTATTAACCATTAATTTTTCCAGAAAAATGAGGCAGAATATTGTGTTCTAGAAAGGGGTTAGGGGTCAAAACAAACAAATGAGTGTAAAGTATTATAATTATAATTATTATCATTTTTATTTTTTCAGAAGTTCATGTTGTCTATGAATTCTTTTCTGTGCAGATCTAAAAAGCAGGTACGAGCAGCAAGGAAAGAGCACCAAATTATAGAAATGTAAAACCCTTGAGCTGAAGCTGTGCCTGGCTGTGCCTCAGAGAGCGGATGACAGTCGCTTTGGTTTCTTTTATGGTGCTCAGAGAACTTTTGCCTTACATAACCCCTCCCAGTGTGCTTTTTCTTTTCTATTATTTGGGGAGAAATCTTAAGTTTGCACAAAAAGTTAATGCTTTTATGTTATTGCAAGTGGAGGTAGGAAAAGGGAAGGCATTAGAGATCACATAGAGGAGACAGCTCTGCATTCGGAAATATCGACAATTGTAATATTCTAAATTCTAGTATATCAATAAAGTTTTACAGTGGGCTGTTTTGGGACATAAAAGCAAGACCTATAGTATTGTATGTGCAGCTGCAAGAGTAGAAACCCATTTATACCCGTCCCCCACCCACAGATTCCCCTTAAGGTGCCCCTTTTACCCTCCTCATCCCTCCTCCAGCTCTTCTGTGAGGTTAAAGCGCACCTTCCCACTAAAGACCGTTGGGGTCACGCATCTGCATGTGAAATGTGAACCCGCTGACATTCCATGGCAGTCCTAAGCCGCACAGTCTTTTGTTCACTTAGGTGCCAATGTCAAGCCAAACAAGCCCAGCGAGGGTTTCTGAAAGGAAGAAGAAATATAAAGGTGAAAACATAACAGTGCAACAACACATTCAAAATGAACTTATGTTGTGTAAATGTATTTAACTAACTATTGGGGTTTGCCTTTTGTAAGATGATTTTACTTTAACGTTTGAAAGCATCCATATAAGTATAATGTATATTGACAGACACTGATCATATTTAAATTTTGGACTGGCTCATTTCAGCAGAAGACTTATCTTTGAAACCCTTTTCAGTCAGGCAGCTCACAGAGGTCCTATAGCAGGGCCGGGGTCCTTTCAGTGTGTGAATTAAGTTCTAAAGCACAAAGGACATCTATTCAGCAGGGAGTGATGGACTTCACACTAGGCTTTATGTTGTCACTGGTAGGCAAACATATGGAAAGAAAAGCCAGAAAGAGAGTAAAGTTGTGCAGAATTACAACAACTTTTACAAACTTTGTGACTGGCCGGACAGCAGTCACATGTTTGTGAGGTTAAAACTAAATTACAACTTTGAGTGTAAATATGTGGTCAATTCAGGCCAGATTATTAAACTCAGAATAGTAATAAAATGTAACGTTTTATCGACAGATGTGGGAAGCATGTAATGGCAAAAAATCTGCAGAAAAACAAACAAACAACTAAAACAATAATAATACATTAAAAAAAAAACAGTCCTATATTAGACTTATGGCCCATTTTACAACATTTATAAAAATCTAATTTAACTGAAATAAAACAAGTTCAGTATAGCTTTGCCTGAAAATGCAGTACTTTCACACAAATCCATACACATGAAAAGAAGTCTCTTCAATAGTTTAACATCTGACAATACACACTATTGACACTGACATGTAATGAACCTGTATATTTAGTTTACTTTTCTGTAAACAATGTGAAAAACGAAATGTTAATCCAATACATAATCCACATTTCCTATTAAATCTGATGGACACACCAGTACACTTTTACTTGCCTATTATATTATAAGTACTCATAAATAAATAAATACAAATAAAAATACCCCCCGCCCCCCTTCACTCATAACCCACACTCTGCTCCTGGGAAGCTCACCACAGTGTGAGTGATTTAGTTAGCATTACTACATTAGAGCTGTCCATCCATCCGGTCTGCTTTTGCAAACACATCCATCCCAGACCTAGTTAAAACACTGGGGGATCTCTCCCACTCCACCTCCACCCCCCAAAGTCTTTTATGATGTCCATAAAATGGAAGAGTGCAGCTTTACTTGAACTAATAATATCTGAGCTTACAGGGCTGTGATTGATGATCTTTAAAGCCAGCCCGATCGGTCTCATCTTTCTTCAGATTTTTATCACTGACTTGTTTGCAGTCATGTGCAATCACAAGCACCGGGAGAGGTAACAAGTGCTTGATGTATGATGCTTGAGCCACTTTTGTCAGCTGTGCATTTCCCTTTTTCTGCCTCACCTCTTGTTTTTTACCCTTCTTTTCTATTTTAACTTAAGGCTTCTGTTAGACGCCTCTTTTGAATTGTTTTTTTTGCTGCTTTATTTTGTTGTTTATGTGTGTGTTAAATGTCTTCTTGTGGGGAAAAGGGAACCTTTTTGTCTACTGTAGGCTATACAACAAGACTAGACTACTGGCTTTTTAATATATTAATAATATTGTCTAACTCTATGTCAGTTAACAGATTTATAAGTACACAGTCTCAATGCTTTTCCATACTACATTCATCCAAAATGAAGATTAAAACTTTGGAGCACTGACTTAATATCCTTTTTATATTATCATTGTCATTAATGGGACCGGCCATCTGTCCATTCAAACATACCTCTACACGTGGACAGAACAGGAAAATCTCCTTATGGATTCTACTCGAGCTGTGCCTTTAGCTGTAACTAAAAGTATGTGCATGTGTATCTGATGGCCTTGTCCTGTCTCTCCTCCTGCATAAGATAAGAGAGCCAACTTGTCACTGAGGATTGTTCTGGCCTTTCATTTACGATGTTTCTTAAAGAGCCGCCCTCATGCAGAGCCCAGAGAGTGTAAAAACCAGGCCCACCTCAATCTCCCTTTCCCTCTTCACTCTTGGATTTCTTCTCCTCCTGGCTGTGGTGTTTATCTGTTGGGTTGATCACTTTTACAATGTGACAGAAATGACAATGCTTTGGGAGGGTGGTGGAATTAACATAGAGGAGAAGGTTAAAGAGACAGGGGGACCAATGAAAATGTTAGACATTGGTTATTATGAGGTTTGACATCCTCTTGGCTTCCATGTTGCACTCTTACTTCACATAGCAGCTTGTAGTCTACCACATTCATATATTGGAAGTCTTTGGTAGTTTCAGAGCAAGGGCAAGGCCTGTCTATTTCCTTCCCCTTGTGTGCCTTTCTGCCTCTTACATCTTCTTCTGTACCTGTACTCCTGCTTTCTCTTTACCAACGTTTTTTTCCTCCTTCTTTGCTCCTATCTTCCTGGCCTCTCTCTCCTCTGTCTTGGAGCTGTTCTGATGATTGATTGTTTCTCTGTGCAGTCTGACAGGATGTAGCACACTCGTGGCCCCTGGGGCCCCTAGCAGACTGCACCACCTGATTAAGACTCCCCTTGTATTCAGCTGCACAGTGCCACACTGAAACCACTCCTATCAACATGTAAAAAATAATAACAAGGGTTCCTCTCTTGAAAGATAACACTTTGTTTATTGCCAGAGTAGGCGTTTGAAGTGGAGGTATCTTAACTTTTTTTTTACTTAGCTGATAGCTTCTTCTCTCTTGGGCTTAAGGCTCTTGTGTATCAGTAGCAGCAGTAAAAGTACCAAAGCAAAAGGTCTCAAACCTAATAAAGTTCTCCACTGCATTACTAAGGCAAACACAGTCCACTTTAACCCTATTACGCCTGGTAATAGTATTATAGATAGAAATCTCATTCTTTCTTTCTATTGAGACAAAAGCATGAACAGCCTGCGCTATATCACATGATTGAGGTGAGAAGGAATGAGACTGATGTCAGGGTGGGAGTGCTACCACCAGAATAATAGAACGGCAAAGTAACAATGCAAAATAAAGCCTATATCAGACATTTGTACAAGTGTACAAACAATTGCATTGAGTCAAATCACAATAAAATATCTATAGAGTCTATCAATATCATTTTGAGTTATATTGAATTAACCTGTGAGCCAGTGTAACTGGAGACAGACAGATAAATTGTCAAGATGTCAAGAGTCATGTCTGGTTCTTAATGTCAGCTGCATTAAAATAGGGTCAGCTGTGTGTTAAAGTTCATCTAACAAGAGACATTACAAAAGACTAATATCCTTCTAGTTCCTCTGGACAGGCAGACTATTTAATCCAACTGATAAAAGCGCTGTTACTGAGATCAGCTGTAATGTGTACAGTATAGTTTAAAAGCATTAATGTTTTTTTTTTTTGGAAATATATTTCCAAAATATATTTCACATCTTTTTATTTGATAATAGTCTTTAATGGTTGAATAATACAGTAAGGACTTACCATTCACTGCCTGTTTGTGTGGGTTTAAAGTCTGTCCTGACATGTATGCAAATCCATGTGTTGTTTCAGGTTGTCGATTGCAATCCTGTCCATAATGTAATGATTGGGTTAAATCAGTAGCCATGTTAAATAATAAGGAGCTGGCCTGATGTTAGTGGAAACCTCCGGGCCTGCGTCCAGCACAGTTCAGGCCTCATCGAACCTTGGGCTTCTTCCAAATTGATGCCATAAGTGCTGTTCTGTTTCTGTGGTCCAAAAGAGCAATAATGATACTACAGTCCAACAAGTCAGCGATTTATGAAAAAAATATATATATATAAGAAAGAAAACAAACATCTATTGTTGAGCTTATCTTAAAGACCTGTAGATGTGTTAGGTATTTTAGCATGCGTACATTTAATATCTGTCTGTGTTTTGTCTGTCACCTTCTGTTGATACAGTCAGTACATGTTGTGAATGAAGACAGTTGTTTCCACACTCCACTGCTCCTCTGCTTAATGTCTTTTTTGTTTATTAATTAACTGCAGGACATACATGCTGAGAGACACCTATTGATTCTGCCACTGCATTAATTGATTATGTGCTTCTCTAATCATATTGTTGCTGCAAAATTATTACACGGCCTGTGTGTTGTCTTTGTGGTTGGCTGTGTCGACAGTAAAAGTTTTGTGGCTTTTTCTTTTTTTTACCATACTAGTTATGTGAGATGAAATAAGCTAAGGACAAGAAGAAATAAAAGGAAGCCACAATATGAAGAGTTTTGTTGTAATAATATTTATTATATTAAAAGCAACATACACACCTTCACGTCTGTTCCAAAAAAAATATGTGAATATGTTTATCTGAAACAAGGAAGGATCCATGTCTTTCAAGGAACAAACTTGGAACGAGCTTGCCTCCTGAGCAAGGATCCTGACGATTTCAAAAAAACGACACTGAACATGAATTAATTATATAGAACAGTCTGTCTGATCTTAAGTGAACAGATTTAAGTGTTTGTGTGTAATTTAGTGTCAGTGCTTCCCTAGTGAGTCTGACCGGGGGTTACAGTGTAACCAAAACGTCTGTCTCCTGCTCACCATCCAGATCAGCCTGTTCAGCTTGGCTGGGCCCAGTTGTCTTGGTTTTGTAGTGACGAGTGTCTGCTAAAGGTCTGTCTGGAGTTCAAGTACATTAAAGTCATCCGCTTCCCTCCCTCTGAGCCCCAACACAGATGGCTCCAGATGCAGCTGGCACAGCGTGGAGTAGCACCTGACCGCGCTCATTCACTCACTCACACAGAAACACACACATTCATGCACAACACGTCCAAAAAAAAGATGTGAATCAGCTAAGGTATGGATACATCTGTTCACTTACTGTACATAAATGCACAAACTTAGACACATCGGCCTCACACCTCGAAAAACACACACTCACAGCAGGAACATATGCCACAACTCATCTACAAATTCTCACTGTGGCACCCATATGAATATGCAATTAAAAAGCCAGATTACAACATGGTATTCATACACACTAAGCATTCAACCAGCACATTTTGTGTTCCCTTTCAAACACATGGTATGGCATGCTAAAATACACATGAGCACAGTCTTGAGAACTGACAACAACCAGTTTCGAGCTGTGCTGTTTCAAGATGTCACGATGATCCACTGGCAAATTATTAAATCAAAGCACATATTAGATGTTGAAATGACAAGGTGAATTTGGGAGAAGACTGAGACAATTCAGATGGAGCCTGTATTTTCAAAACCCTATGAAGGGCTGCATTTATTTATTAAAATAAAAAATAAAACAATTATAAATCCAAATGAATAATTATTTGTTTTTATCTATTATAACAACCTTTTTTTTTGCATATTTTGAAATTAAAGACATTTAAACGGTTAATACTGTCAGTGCACCATCCTTCATTTGATATTATTTTGATATATATTTCTGTTGATAAATATATTTTACAGTATTTGCATGGGAAACCAGGTCTTGGACAAAACAAGGTGCATGTTTCTCCTTGTTTTTTATAAACTATTTTCTGCTAGTTTAGGTCAACCATTCAAAAGCAAAGAAACAACTAAAGCTAAAGTATAACTTAAATCTCTACAGCTACATATATAGCAACATTAAAGTCATTGTGATCAATAAATTCAATTGATTTCTGCTCAATATACAGCATACAATCCATTAAAATAAAAAAACGCCCAAAAAGTCCCTCACAGAATGCCTTATTGTTGCTTTGAGCCATGCACATTTTATGTACTTCGTTTCACTGAGTTTTAATTAACACAATATGGATTTGTTGTTCTTTAATGACATCACTCTGAGCACAAATTCAGCCTCATATCTCCATGTCTCTATTACAGAGACAGGGTACAGTCCTTGTGTTTTCTCTGATTAAACTTAAGGAACTTAAATTGTTTATTTATAACACATTTTCATATGGGTTTTTGGACTTTATACTTTTTTTGCACTGTGAAATAGTTATTTTGTATTTCTTTTAAATGTAGTCCTATTTGATCTAAATACATTTACATCATTACCAAGTGTCACACATCTATTTCTCCATTAACTCCTTCTCCCTTCAACAAGGCAGGTGGAATTAAATAGATAAACCTACAAATGTAACATGAGCTACATGAAGCACAAAGTCTTTGTACTCGTATCAAGACCAGGGCACGTTTATAACCTGCTGATGTACTGCATTATTGTGTTAAAAGAGCACCCTATTGTTGAGACTAGTATACTACTGTATGTGTACTTTTTTTTTCCCCCTTGGAAATGCCACCGCTTCATTAAATGAACTGCAGTCAACATTTAGTCCCATTTGAATTCATGGTGCACTGAAGAGCATTTGGAGAGTAGAGCCTTACCTGCCTGTGGTACACTTATGTCTTTAGGTGATCTATAAAATGTTATTATTTAAAACAAGCTCTTTATGGATTGCGTACGAGGCATGCTTAGCACATGATTGATCTGACCTTTCACAGACCGTCGTTCTTTGGGAAAACATCAACCTTAACCTTTTTAGTTGGATTACCCTGCCAGCGTCTTTCTACAAGCGCATGTGTATGTCAGCCCGTGTTTGTGTGCACATGAATATGTTGGTGATATTTGTCTTCACTGTATTCGATTCATATGTGTGTAATGTAAAGCAACGCGTGGTGCCTGTTGTATATGCTATTATAAGGTTGGCTTCACAGAGATGAAAATAATATAGCACTGATTGATTGATTGATCAATCATGTCTGAAAGGTTATCTGTGTGTGTGCGTATGTGTGAATGCTATATTCAGCTTGATGCAAAATAGAGATTGATGGAGGCTTACTGTGAGGAGGATACTCAGTTATCTCCTTGTAATTAAAATCCACCTCATAAAGATTATTGACTCCCCCACCCTACAAACCAGCATGCTCCCTCACTTGGCAGAGTTTGCAAAGCGCTTCTTAAAAAATGAAAAATAGCATATTAAGCAGCGCATATTTCCCATTTATGCAGAACATTTAGATGTGGTTAAGTTATCGTAATGTGCAATAAAACCTGGATGTGAAATTTGTAATCCACTTTGGAAAATTGCTTACGATATTGCTTTAACATCCCCTGAAAGAGCTTTTGAGATGTGTGTGCCAGGTTTATTGTATGCCATAATTTAAAAGTCCTCAATGCAGGCAGTAAATAGAAATTTATTAGTGGCAGGTTTAAATGTGCAGACAGGGGTAGTGTGGAGGAAAGGGTAGGACATGTTTCTGTATTTACAGTCATTTTTATTTTTTTTCCACATAATGCTGTAAAAGACAAAATGCAAAAAAAAATCTATTAAAATCACACACAAAAACACCAATAGCGTTTTGTGATTTCATTTGGTCAAATATAATGTGTGCCAAAGTTAGTTTGTGTGATTTTCTGGGATCTGTGTTTCAACACTAGGTCCTTTTGTTTATCTCCAGCAGGTGGAGAGCTGTTGCTTTGGGGTCAAATCCCTTGTGTTTCCTGGGTCAGTGATCATTCAGGCTTCAGAAGGCTTTGGACCCCCCAGCCTGTTTCATTGGAAGTCAGAAAGGTGGGTATGAGAAACACAATTCATCTAAGTTTGGCTTCTCTAAATTTCTAGGTGATAAAAAGCCAACTAATTACACTTTCTTGGTTTTAGATTTTTCTTATTAATTTAACATCCATCACATATGAAGAAATTAACAATGTATCTGCCTGTTTGCAGTGTGGCCTGTGGCACCTGGCACATATAAAAATATAATTCATTACAATGTTTTGGTGATTTTCTTCTTTTGCACTTTAAGGCAAAGGTAATATTTCACATTATTTAACCCCCTCTCTTTACCTTCTGTGGTGCTTTGTCTTTGCTTCTCAAATGAATTCTTCAAATTCCTTCCTTGCTTTCTCACTCATCAAACCATAATTTACTTCAGAGGGAAGCATCATTAATGCACAGTAGGACCCAGCAGCTTGATGTGTGCTAATTATATTGTGTGTTTTACACGCTGGATGACTTTTGCTTAGTCAGTGATGAGCTCAGTCTCTGGTAATTGTTTTGTAGATGTGATGAGTTTATAAAGGCCTGTGTGTGACTGTGAATAGTGTATACATGAATTGTGAGTCTTGACAATCTTTCATAAGATTTTACACACACACACACACTTGTGATATACTGTATATACACAAGAAAGACAAGAATTTTTTACCCCCATGCATCACGCTCCACTGCAACCTTTACAACGATTAGACAGTCAAAATCTGAAGATCACTCTGACAACTTAAAACTACACTCTGCTTTTAACTCCATCAGTCATGCACAAGTCTTTGACAACCACAGTCAACCGTGACATCCCCCACCTGTATTTTTTACTAACCATGTGATCCTTTTAGTACTGTACATCAGTCAGTGCTGTATACCTGCAAATGCTTAGCCTTTCGCTGATCACACTGATTGGAGGTGTCCTTTGGCTCACCTGGGGGCTTCCAATCCTATTAGGCCAACCATCCTGAGACTAGCATACCCATCACTGTTTGATCACTGGTGCTTAGAGCCCACACTTGTCCTCTTATGTTGGTGTTAGGCATGGAGGAGAGCAGCAGCAGTGTAGATTTTTGTAAGAGGGGTTCAAATGTGATCTCCTTAACTCTCCGGGGGGGCAGAGGGTAAGGTTTGGGCCCTACCTTACAAACTGACACCTCTCTGCTCCAACTAGTGTCAGACATTCATTTTTACTGATGTGAGCAGAACCCTGCTATTCCAGAAATGGAGAACATAATGGGAATATCAGATTGAATGATGCCTACCTACTTAATGAGCATTAAGTAGGTATAATACCACACATACATGTACAGTGGTGTTAATAACAAAGTTTTTTTCACAGGTCCACACAGAGGTCTGTGGTCTCTGGTTTCTCTTGTCATTTTAGCCATTGTCCTATGGATGTACAGATGTCCTAATCTGTCTCCTAAACAATTTCTACAATTTCTTCTTCCTATCACTAAGTCAAAGTTAATACTATTAAGCACAGCCATCACTATAGTCTCTCCTGTGGCGCGTGACCCCCTCCTTTTCTGCACCCTGAGCGCCCAGGAAGAGCCATGTGTTTCCAAAGTGGACTGGATAGGAAATCGAAGCAGGGCTTCTGTGTTTATCAAGCCACAGCTCCGTCACCTTGCTCTTGCTCCCGTCTGGAGGCCCCAGCAAATTGGTGACAGCAGAAACAACTATACAGCACACATGCCCCTTTTCTGCGTGCACATGTGTACACAGGCTCACACAACCAGCAGAGCACCTTGGCCTGTTTAGTTTTATTGCCGGTGTCAGGTGAGGAGGTAGAGGAGTAATGTCTAATGTTAACCTCAGATACACACACATACACACATATATAGTATATACACATAGAAAAAGACTCACTGGCATTGGCTTGCAGCCCTGCCGACACCTTAGCTAACAAGACCTGTGAACTGCAGTGACATACCTCCTAGACATGTCAGAGTTCCACTCATTTAATGCCAAGCTCAGACCCAGGCTGCAACCCAAAGAGGTTTCTGTATGCACAAGTGAGAATATCTTTTTTGGGGTTTAATATAGCATGAACTAAACTAAATACCACTCCTTCAGGTTATTATTGTTAAAATACACTGTATATTGTATTTGAATTTCATCCATCAAATTTAGTGTTCTCTCTGTCTAGTCCTTGTCTCTATAAATCTCCTTTATCCAAAGGCATCCTAATCTTTATGAGTCTAACAGTACCAAGTCATTACAAGTAGTTTTGCACAAGCTCTTCTCTGTTGTTCCAAATGTACAGGATGCCCTTTTCAGTGGCTTCTCTTTTCTCTTTGCTGTGACCATCTAAGTGGAGAAAACTGACTTAGGTTAGAGCTCTGCACATTTGTGCTACCTTGAAAATGAACTGCACAAACAACGCCTGGCCATTGTGCCTAAGTGCTTACAATGATGCCATTTAAGAGAGTATTGATCCAAATGGTGCAGGGTCAATCATTGGATCAATGGAGTGTGGGGTTGGCAGGAGGCTTGGTTGACTGTATGAATGAATAGACAGTTAGATAACGGATGAATAGGTGAATGATGCTCAATAGTGGGATAATATGGGTGCCTGGATAGATGAATGTATGGAGATATAGCAGGTGTTTTTGCAGTTTTAGTTCTCTTAATCTTTAATCCTAGATGCTTTCTCACAATCAGTAGTTCAACATTTGATTAGATATTACTTTTTAAGTCCAAGGCCTTAGAGATGAATGAATAGCCAGGTGCAGTAACACACCCTCTTATAAAAATCTGTTTCACTGTACATCATATTTTGACATTTTTCCAGCTTTTTCTCACTCTCACACAATACTTTGTGACACTCCTAAAGTGCTCTTCATGACCTTAGATTAAATTGACAAAAGCAGTTTGGTGGACAGAGAAGCTGCATATTTTACATATGACATGATAAGACATAGCTGAACATGCTAAAAGGTCTAGAGTGCATGGTTTCTGAACTGTAAAAAGCTCACAATTAAGCTCAGGTTTGTGTTTTATAAATTGTGTTTATACATTGTGTGATATTATATAGCTCACAACCCTGAAGAAGTTCTATGTAAATCTGCAGAGTGCCATAAAGGACAAAAGTATATATACTGTAAATGAAGAAAGACTTATTGTCATTAGCATGTTTATAGTAGATTGCTGAGATGTGTTTACACCAGGGTTCATTGACCTAGTTACCCAGCTCCTGGCAGCACAACACAAATAAAAGTAAGAAAATGTCACACAGGGGAAATGTGCAGATCCTTTTTATTCTTCTTACATGTAAATCGCATATATCTGAATACACAAAGCAACCATCATTGGAGGCTCACAGAGGTCGCGCCTTTTGACAAAGTGTTAAAAAAAATGCCTTTTTAAAATTCTGTAAGAGATGTCAATTGTGCCCTCTGAATATTTCTATGGGAAATTTGTAAATAGATCCTTTGTAAATAGCTTCTCTCTTGCCAATCACCCTGTCTGCTCTCTGCACAGCAGCATTAAAAATTGATCCTTAGCTGCACCAGGGTGAAATGCTAACATCACTGCCAAATGACTGATTAAAAAGAAAAACCTTTAATCTTTGCTTAAAAGTGTCTACAGCCTTGGCATGCCTTCCCCCTATGCTCCTCTATCTTCCAAGGCTGTGGGGGGAAGGAGGGGTCGCCAAGGGGGAAATGGGGTCACGCTTCATGTAGAGTCAGCGCTGTACAGTGATATAGCTCCAGAGGTAAGCGATTTTTCTAACAGCAGATCTAGGAATCGACATGCAATGCTGTCTTCTAAATTTAACCTTAAGCCAAAGGTTAAACACATATTTAATCCTCCCACAGGAGGAAGAGATTGTTAATGGTTTACAAAAAGCAGTACTTAGCTATTCTTTACAAAGACACACTATGTATATGTGTAAGTAAAGAAAATAAGGAACAAAGGAGAAAAGTAAAGTGGATTTAAGGTGTTAATTGGTGATTCTGGGAAATGTTTATGTTACAGGAAAGAGTGACGAATGTGCTCACTCCACACAGCCTGTCAGCAATCCCCTACCTTCGAACAACGTGAAGAAAGAAAGCAGAGTACAAGTAAGAAAAACATACCTCCTCTGCTCTATGGCTCTTTTATTGACTTACATGAATGGTGTACAGTCCATTCTGTAACTTACTTACTACCTCAACAGCCTCTCCTGATTGATATCTTCCTCTGCCTCACTCTCTGCACTCGCCTCATAGACATCCCTATTCCCAAGCATTCTATAGTATTATTTACATATCCTCTGTCAGTAGCTGTACATTCATCTATTACTAGTTATTATAACACATATGACACACCACTCTAGTAAACAACACAGCTCTTAAAATCAAAATATATTCTTTCATTTGAACATATAAGGGAAGTGACGACCAGTAAGCTGTCACCCTTCACCACACACTTGCAGTAGGCTCTCACCTCTCTCCATCTCTCTGTCATTCAGGTGTTTACTGTCATTCACACTCAGGCTTTTGTATAATCCTCTCACCACACCTGAGTGCTCCCCACTCAGTGTCACTGGATTTACTGTTTCTCCCCCCCTCCTCTTTTGCAACCCGTCTCTTCCAGCACGCAAGCCTTTTTCATTTTGCATCACAGCCATTCTTTTACACACATTGTCATTTCTTATGTAAATAACCACAGATAAAAAGACAGTAACAGACATTTTAAGATTTACACACAGCACTTGCCGTGTATGTTTTCAGTCATCCCCGCTCATCAGCCAGTTTGTTTGTAGAAGTGTCTTTGCCTGTAGCCATAAATTAGGGCTTGTGATTTAACTCATTGAGACAAAAGAGGAAGACAACGGAACATGAATAAAACAAATGATCAGGAGTAGGTGAGAGATAGAGAGGGGAGACCGAGAGGAAGGAGAACTGAAGGCAGAAATGGGCCAGTGTGTATTTCTGCTCTAGTTTAGCAGGGGAAGGCTTCATTAGGAAGTCTGTTTTTGAGTGTGGGTAAGTCTGTGTTTGTGCATGTGATGTACATACTCACAGGTTAATGTGTGTAGCTATTGCACACACTCTCACATTCCCTGCATAGATGTGTGTAAAAGTATTTGTTTGTGTGCTGAGTAAGAGAGCTTGTTTGAATTATTTATCCTCAGAACGCACTAATTGGTATCAAGTTTTTAAATGAGGTCAAATGTTGGTCTGCTGTATTCTGCAGCTTTACCCCAGCCTAAAGTCTGCATCATTAAATCTCACACTCTAGTGATGCGGCTTTATTGGCCCTGAACTTTTGAATGCTGTATTAGCCCACAGATAAAAACTGCAGCAATAGCACATTTACTCAAAATACTATGATACTGTCAAACGTGCTTAATAAAAGCACCAAGTCTCACCTTTTACACAGCTATTTTTGTATATTTAAACTACATCACAATATCTTTCTGGTCTTCTTGCAGAAATCTAATTGGATTGTTAAAATGAATGGAGAGAACAATCAAAGGAAAAGGGGAAGATATGACATTGCAACAGGAGAGCAAAAGGGTGGTCATCAGCAAAATCTCTGCGACATGGTAATGAGTGTAGCAGGATTTTGGAGTCAGCGGAGAAAGGAAACAACAGGGGACAAGAAATGAAAGCTGAGGTGTTGTCTTCACCGCCATCAAACTTTTGCAGAAAAAGGATCATTGGCCAGGCCTGAGCACACTGCCCCGGTTGGTAACGGGACACCAAAGTCAGAGTAGCATTTTACCTCAGGTCCAAGAGGTGAGTGTTTTCTATAGTGAGAATACTAAGATGTTTTGTCAAAAAAGACGCTAGTGGTCCAGCAAAAAGTAGTAAAATAAGACTGTTTTTATTGATTGTGATTTCAAAATAGCGCATATTTTCTTTATCCCCCCCTTTTCTCTTTTTTGTCTCCTCAGAACTGATCCCCACTGTTTTGTGCTTTTATCCAAAAATCTGGAAGCAATACCAGTGTTATGTACAGTTCCAGATTAAGACCATAACCTCCGGAGAGAAGTACAAGTCCTGGGTTACAAACCACGGCCTCTTGTCACCATTCAGCCTTTTGTAACTTCTTTTCTTTATGCAATGGACAAGGTCAACTGTAGTTTTATCACACTGGCCTCTTTTGAACCAGCTTTTGTCCAAAACACAGAAGAGTAGCATCATGCACCACTTTTATCAAGTATTTAAGTGTAAAGACTATTATTTAATAGTGATTTGAAATACTGACAAATCTGTAGTGCTGTAGGCAACAGTTCTAAATCTGACAATCAGTTGCTATGTTTACAAAATCCTGTTTCTCAAGGCTGTTTTTTATTTTATTTAGTTTTTTACTTTTTAGTAAAGTTGTGTTATGAATTCTCACACTGAAATTTGCCAAATACACTACTCTTTACAAAACATCTAACTCAACAGCAACCATGAACCCTGACCTTTAAAAGCATTCGACTTCAAAGTTTTAGTGATGGCCATGTGTAAAAACCGCAGAGTCCTTGAAATTTCTTCTGAACTTAGGTTGAGTTGTGTGTGCGTTTACCCTGCCAATACCGAGCTACATTCAATACTTACAGCCTGTTGCTTATTAAAGACATAATGCCCTTTCAGATCTTGGCCTCTTGTAAGACATTTCACGCTGTAGTGTTTCCGGAGCTGGCCGTCTCTGCACTGTGAGTCACATCTGCATGCTACTATGGCTTTCTTCACTGTGAGGAAATCGATTTGCTGCAGAGATAATACTATATGATGAGGTTCTTCAAATTAAAATAATATTGTTGGTGTATGTTTTTTTTTTGGAGCCTTCTTTTTTCTCTCCTGTTGTGCATTTTTTTAGAAGCAGCCATGTGACTGATTTACTGCACCTCTCAAACTGTCAAGGGAGAAGATGTGTTTTGTCCAACACTCAACAAGTAATAAAGCTTTTAACTTAATTTCCATGGCTACATTTGTCTCCTGTATTACTGAATTGATTAACAATATGACTAAGGCTATTTCCAGATACTGTGCCGAATGTTGCAGTTGCACAACTTTAAGTACATGGAGGAATGCAAACGGATGCCAGCCAATCATGTCTTTCACTCCCTGTGGTTTGTTTTTGTGAGTGTGAGTAAGCGTTGGTTGTGTGTATCACGTCCGCACCCTGCGGGACTTCTGCTGATCGATTCAAGGTGAGACCTGTCGATTAAACACCTTGAGCCGTGCTCTCTACCTAACCCCAGGGTGATTCAATCCCAACCCCTTATACACACATACTCACACTGGTCCACAAACAAGCACATATACTCTTCACCTGTCATCCGTCAATACCTCTATTGGAGCATCTTATTGATCCCTTCCACCCAACTTCTTCACCCCATGCAGTACAACTCCAGGGCCAAGATGACGTCGGTGCAGGTTTAATTTTTGACAGATTTACAAGAAAGCTCCAGTTATTATTTAACTCTTCCGGCTACTGTGGGTTCTTTGATTTAGCACCATAGAAGAGGATGAGTTACAGCTGACACAGAGAATCTGCCGGGGGTGGAATGGTAGGCATACAGTTCATAACTCAGCTGCCGAATGTGTAGTTAGTCAATCACTTGATCTGTAATCACAAATGCTGCCAGAAATTACATGACTGATGAGCTGTAATAAAAGCACTTACTTTTCCTGCTCTGTCTCTTAAGTGTTATTGGCAGACCCCTCTCTCCCAAGAGGCTGTGGCTGTGAAACCAAATCCCGATATAAACTGCCTCATTGGTCCTTGCCTCACGCTCTCTCTGGTGCACAGTGTGTGCCTGTGTGTATGTGTTAATAGAGAGTACATTACAGTGTGATACAAAGCTCTTTTTGACAGACTTTCCTCCATTCTCGGATTGCCTTGCTTCAGAACAAATGATCCTTGCTCCTGTAAAGACAGCCATCCGTGTCTTAATCATTTATAATCTCTGTCGAGGTGCATGGAAAAGGAATTCAGTGATGACGTTTTTAACCACACTTGGTAGGAATAATAGGGTCAGTAAAATGCAACATATAGATACAGGTTTAAATTTGATGCAATGCAGTAGTTTCTTGCTGCTGTTAAAACTATTCTTGCCTGACTCTCATCTTAGCAAAACGAGTCCTGATAAGTTGGAGCACATCGAAGACATTACCTTATGTTCAGATGATCAAACATCTCAGGGCCAAACCTTTTTCCAAGCGTCTGTGACTTGCAGCTCATAGCCTTTAGCAGGAGGGTTGTGCATGACAAGTTTATTGATATGAACTTCTGTAATAATTACACAGCACCTTGCGTGCGCTATTGATCAGGCCTATTGATAAACTCATATTTTACTGTAAAGGTCTGTTGATTTGATGCATTACAGCATAAATCTCTCCTCACAAGCAGCTGAGCACAAATCCTTCTGCTGAGTGATGGATGCCCCCCTAGATAAACAACACACAGAACCTACTTTAAAGCTATTTGAAAGGGGAACTCCTAGAGACAGGTTAAACACTGTGCATGATGTAATGATATCCCAATCCTCCATTTAGATGACATAGGAACATTTAACCTAGCTCAAATGTTCTGATGTATAAGCGATGGTGTTTATGGAGCCGATCCTTGTCTTATCATGCTTTGTATTGACAGTAGGGACTGGATCTGCATGGGGGTAATAGATTCTGATGTGGTTCAAACACCCCAGAGTGAACGGGAAATAGAGATGAATGTGACAGATCATGCAGAACTTGTCCTGTATGTATAAACAGCCTTTAGAGCTTATCCACAAAGACGGAAGGATATAATGTGCAGCTACTGGTGAGCAGGGAATTGTCATAGCTGATATTAAAATGTGACCCTCAGAGCTGACCTATGGTCTGTATAATGAAAATATATATTATTATCTGAGGAGAGCTGTCCTTTTCTATGGCCTTTACTGTAACAGTGTTTGTTTTTGTTTTTTAAATAATAAAATATTTAACTTGTCAGATAAAGAAGGATTAAAATAAAATCAAAACAGATTATGTAAAATGTAAACATGTCAAAAACATGCTTGTCTGTTTTGACTTTGCTCTGGCATTGAGATTGTGGATCTCACAAGGATAGTTTGAGCAAGATGTGTTGCAGTGATGCCCTGGTTTTCACGTCTGAGGGGTTATGGGCAATATGCTCATGTTCTGAGGGCCTACACAACCCGAAGATGCAGGGTTTTCACTGCCCCAGTAAAAGCCCCCCTCAGAGCAACTGCTGCAAAAAAAAAAAATCTTTTTTTTTGTGACAAACAAATGTGGTCCGGCAGAAGACATCAAAAAGCCTAATGAGCACAAATGATTTTTTTAATAAACATAAAACCTGTTCCAGCATCACAAATATTATCCTTTAAAACAGTTTGTATGCTGTGTATTATATTATTGAAAATTCTGCTCAGTATTCTTGCTGGCTGATCAAGTGCAGATGACACAGATAAATCGTTGTGCAGATTTTGAACATACTCACTACTTCTGTACCACAGCTGTTTGAAATGCTAATATAATGCTTGTGAAACAGCAACAATAATCCTAGTGTGTTTCCCAGTGCTGGAGGGAAAAAAACATGAGCAAGACAAAGGCAGTTTTTAATCTGAGCAGGAAGCATACAGTGGCGATTCACTCTGACATGGTGATTGATATGAGTGAGTAGTCTATTTACCGAGTCTGACGGGATAGGAGAAAGAGAGTGTTTTCTTCCCATCTATGCGCTTATCTTCCTCCATAAATCACTGCCAATGGGATGCATAAATGTGGATGAGCAAATGCTGTATGGCTCTGTCTCGGGCCAGTCTACTTTGACCTTTGCATTTGGCATTGGTCACTTGTACTAAATGCATGCCATGACCTCCTCTGACCTTAGGCTATTCATATTTTATAGCCATGTTCCTTCAAAAACATACAGTATTTGGTTATACTATACTTTTATATAGAACACTTGAGTAGATAGACCAAAGCCTCCACTGAAGTCAAACACCATTAAGCAATTTGGGATTCTGGTTCTAAACACTAATATTACTTTTGCACAACTTCAAGAATCTAACATTTGATCAGTCTTTTTCTGTCTCATCAGTATGTCTTTTTATAGTTCTGATTCCATTAGCATGTTTCCAGTGGCACTCCATGATGTCCTATGTCCAACCTAACCTTTGACTTCAGCCAGTGCTTTAAAGGCTCTGCACTTTGCCCTTTTCCCATTTGACCTGTCTGAAGTATACCTTTATAATTGCCCCTGTTGCTATCAAATCCACATATGAGCGGGTGCAAGGGCAGGGGGCCAAAGTCTGTCCAGTAACCTTTTGGCCTTTTGTTCATCCATTCTGCTCATAGCTAGCACCACAGCCTGCCTCCCCCTACCCACAATCCCATACTGTATTAGTCTACATGTCTGCATTATTGATGATGCTTTGGAAATATTTTATTGGTCAGTCATGACCTTTGACTGTGGCAATGCAAACACTAACCCACCCTAAAGCTTCATATCGACATGGATATAGATATGATCAAGTGGCTAATAGAAGTATAGATTTAGAATGGGTAAAAATGTTGTCATTTGGGCTTTAACATTGCAGGGTCAGCATTGCTATATTTGTTTTTGTATTGTTCTTTTTTTACATTTGGGATTGATACAATAAACACGTACCATGGAAACTATTGAGTAAAGCACGAAAATTACATTTAGGTCAAACTGGACTAACACAAAAATTACAGAATTATATAATAATAATAATAATAATAATAATAATAATAATAATAATAATAATAATAATAATAATATGGGTTTTGACATGTGCAGTGTATGCAATGTCAACAACAAAGTGTGGAGCATAGTAATATTTATTATATACAAGCTGTAATTGTAAATGTTGCTCATATTTTTTTATGTATTAATTAAGAGTACAATAAAGTGCAAATATTACTAATATGTAAAAGTAATACACAACAAAGGGACAAATCTATTTCTTTTCCTATCCTTTATCCCACATAAGTCTCTTCATCTGAGGAGGTGTAGCTGGCACTGAAGTACCCACAATTAAGATAAGCCCGACCACAGCTGGACAATTACCTGCCAACTAACCTTTTTCTGGAGGCACTTAAGAACGTAAGGACCCCTGGGGTTAGATGTGCCCTGAGTAGAACAAGCACTTCAGCAGACCAGTGAGAGGGGATGAGGAAGGGAGCATGTTTGCAATGAGAACCAAGAGAGAGCGCGTGACAGAGTGGGACAAAAATGATAGAAAAGGAGAAAAAGACAGTATCATGGTAAGATTACCTAATCCTCTGTCTGAGAGCTGTATTTGAAGAACCTGGTGGTGTCAGACCTGTGGAGGCTTTGTGAAGGTTTACCCAGGAGAGGCAAGCTTAGCAGGGGGATCTAGTGGAACGCCAGGTGACCAGTCTCCTGTCCCCAAGCACTCAACTCAGCCTGTGGCTTTGTAAACAATGTCAAATTGATTGCAGCTAGCTGAAGAGATTTCCCCGCTGCTCTGGTCATTATCACATGGTGGACAAACTGTATTTAATTCTCTCTTACTATGCCTATGAACTGGAATTACGCATAACGCTTTACTTTTTAGTAAGTGCCAATGTTTCTGTCAGATGTTCTTATTTCTGTCAGCCTGTGTGGAAATAGGTTGAGCAAGGGATATAGAGGAATTTCAAATGTGCCAAATCGTACTTGTATTTAGTTGCCTGTTTCTCAGTGTAGCACTTTGACTCCTCGTCAGGGTGTAAAAGTCTACTCTGCTGAGGAACAGGGGGAGTTTCAGCACTATATGACATCAGATCCCCAAAACCCTGCAGGGCAGCCACAGCAAATCAACAATGGATTAATGGATCTGGTTCTGCTCATAAATCTCTTTGGTAATGGAAAGTGTTCTAGGACAGTCATTCTGTAGTGGTGTGCTTAATGTTACAGGCAGTTTTGGTTTCCCATCTTTCAAAGCTGTGACAGGGTAGTAAAGATGTGGCAGCATCTTATGTCTCTGTTAAATCAGCAAATGTCAGGAATGCTGGATTAAATGCAGAGGACTGCATACAGATTAATTGGCACACATTTATTTAGAAATAACTTTTATATAGCCACCTATGCACAGCACATTAACACTGTATGAAGTAGAAACCATACTAAAATGTATTGTACAGATATGCATCAATTTATTGGTGTCAATACAACACTTCAACCTTAGCCCCGTGTGCTAAGGCCTTGTCATAGATCACAGTGGTTAACAGTTAGCTATTCCTGCAGGTGTGTTGGGAATGGCAGTAACTGCTTCTATTACTGAAGAGAATGGCCCAACTCCCACAGCCCCCTCCAGACAGCGCTGTCATTACCCATCCATTGTGAGGCCTGAGAGGGAGCTGTAAGTATAGCAGACTTATGGCTTTGTTAGAGCAACTGGATGGTCTCCTCTGGCTCAGCACAGGATAAGGAGGGCTACTGCTGTAACAGTGGCCAGATAGACTGATATAGATGCAGGGCGAAGATGAATTGAATAGCACGACACAACCCCCTTGATATGCTCCTGAGTAGAGCGCCGGCTTGGGGTTGGGGAGTATTATGTGGTGCTATTTTTACAAGAAACGGGTTGATTTGTCTTAGACCATTACCGTCTATTACAGCTGCAAGTCTTGGGGAAAAGGTGGGAAGCGGCAGACGCTGGCATTCTGCCTAAAGAGAAATCAATGAAACAAATTAATCCTTCGCAGGCTGCGGTGACACAGTAATCCATCATTCAGGGGGCGCTTTTACACACTGAATCAGGAAGCAAGGAAGGGAGGAGGAGGGATAGTGGATTGGGGGGGCTGGGTTGGTGGAGGGTGTGTGCTGGTTGGAGGAGGGATGGGGGAGACCATGGCCTTGGGGGACAGGGGCACATACCCTGGTATCATTGGGGTGATGGTGGGTGGCAGCATGGAATCACGCTGCTCAGAGCACTTCCTTTACGTTCCTGAGACGGTTTTAAAGAAACACATCATACATAGAATTAGGTAAAAGTTCTCATCACAGACATGACCCGATTGGCAGGCTTGTGTCGATGCATGTCATCCATCATGTCATTCATGTCCTGCTTTAACTTTGGTGAACTGAGGCAACTATAGATTATTTGTAACAAACTTTATATACATTTTGAAAAACAGCATGCATGGGTTCAAGAGACAAAATATTCAGGAATACTATAAGATAGTCTACCACAAACATCAAAACAAAACAGTATACAAACTTCATTAACAAATTTGGGTTAACATTTTTATAATAACTGCATATACTCTCAAGACAGATTACGGCATGAATATACAGTACAACAATAACTTGGTTTATTGTTAGGGTAAGGGTAATTAGAGTAACTGAATAATCAATTATTACCTAACTAATGCTTAGCAGGGTGTATAGCAATGTTGTGTTGGATTCTCTTGTAGCGCTAGGGGGTCAAATTTATATAAATTTATATTAAGTAAAGTTGTTTTCACATCACTTTCAAAGACATAAAATGTATAAAAGGCTAAATAGACATTGTGTTTTTTTTTCTTTTCATTCTATCCGTGGCAGTCTAGGGTCCAGGTGTCTCCACCCACACAGCTCTAAACTGCGCTCGCTGTCCTCATGCCTGGATAAGTAAAAGGATCCTCAATCATAACACACGGACCGAGCTGCACTCACATTCGCCATGGTGATGCATTTGTGCATGGCCAATTAGAGCTCCAATCTGTGTGTAACTGAGTCACGTGACCAGTTACCCTATGAGGAAGTAGTCCTGTTCAGGCCGGAATCCATGTGAAGCAGCTGTACTCTCTGATAAAACACACAACAGTCAACATTTATTTAAATCCAGATAACAATTAAATTAAGAGTGAGGACAACAAAAACAAGTACACATTAGATGTCAATTTATTAAAGTTATTTACTGTATTCAGTCATCATAAGAGCAGACAAAATTTAAACACAATTCATAGTTTGTTAATGCATCACAGGCATTCTGTGTGATGCCGCTGTAATGGGGGTGCCACTTACTTTAATAAGCTTCCCGATTAGTAATACCATTAGCCCCATTTTCTCCCTGAAGACACAGGTGGTAGCAGAAAATAGTAAAGAAAACAGCAACGAGAATGGGCGAGGAGAGGGCGGGGCGGTGGAAGGGTAAAAGGAGCTCTCTTGCGGTCAGAAAAGAGGCAAGTGAAAAGGAGGGGGGGTGAGAGATGGAAAAAAGTGGGGATATTGCAGCAGAGCGGATGGTGTGAGGGAGGCAGAGTGAGAAATGCTGCCGGAAATGCTAGAGCCAGCAGCATGTGTAACAAACCACACTGCAACATTTCTCATCCTTGACATCACTGACAGGCTTTCCAAACACACTGTGTGCTCTCAAAGTGCCGCCTTGTAATATCCAAATGTTAAACACGCTTTCACTTCAACATCAGCTTCTTTTATTTTCCTCGGCAAACAAGGCAGATATTGAGGATTATACATTTAACAAGCATTTTGACAAATGTTTTATTTTTTAATTCCCAGTGTAAGGGCAGTAAAACACATTTTGGAGATGTTTTAGGGGCTTTATCTGAAAGAGTAAAGGGGTTAGGAATGACAAAAATGAGGAGAGAAGGGGAAGGAAGGACAAAAGATTGTTTTGGAATGTTTGTAGTTCTGGTCAGAACTTAGCCATCTCATTTGTCAGGGCTTGACCCCAACTGTGTGGTCAAAGGTCAAAGGAAATATCTGAGAGAGCTTTAGCTAAAGCACACGCAGACAAGTAAACACATATGTGCATGTGGCTGCAGCACTTTCTCACACATAATGTGAGCACTACATGTGAATGTTGTAATTCACACAAAATAAACAAATGAACTAAAGGATCAGCTATTTTATGAACAGCATTTTATGACCTTACGAACAAACATGTGGCAGCTTTACATGGCAGGGCATTTATGTACAACAATATATTATTTGTGTCATTATGTTTGACTTCATTTGTGAAATACAATGGGAATATAAACAAATTCAGCAGCTCTAAAATGCTAGCATGCACAAAGAAGCCCATACTATTCAGTCAAATTACTGTCACTGCCTTTGGTCAAATAACAAGAGCTATAAATTACATCCTATCCTGGTGTCAGTCATTGCAGGGCACCAACACGTCCCACCGTGTTTTTGATCCCTTGTCGCCATGTTGTTCTCTGTAAGAAAAGATAACACAGATTCAGTTAGAGAAGCGGCACCAAAAAGACAAAGTTTAGCTTAAAATCCCTGTAAACAAACTGCTTCTATGCAGATGGTCTCTCATTTTAGAGACTGGCATCATAACACCCATGAGTCACCTGTGTGACGGTCAGACACTGGTAGACACACCCACCTAGTACAAGGCGACAGTAAGTTACACTATTTTTCTTCCAGCATGCAACTCTTCTTTTAAAACACACAAAAAACTTTAATGTATTCTTATAAATATAGCTTTTTCTGTCATAAAATGAAGGCAGGTTCCACAGCGGCTGGCTTTGAGGCAAATCTTAAATTTTACACCTTTGTCAGTCTTTGGCTAGAGACATCAAACAGGTGCTATGCATAATTTATGTTAAGAGTTCTGCATTGATAAGGTCACAATCTGCCAGGTCTGGACACTAAACACAGGCCACCTTCACACATTCACTGTCCACTACACACTGGTGTAGTCACATAACAAATACAACAGACAGAAACAACAGACAAGCACATTTTAAGAAAAATATATCATACTTGAATTCGTATAATATTACTTCAAATTTAGGACAAGTAGTAAGTAGCCTTTTATTAGTATTATAATAAATTCAAAATCAAAAATGCCTGTACGTCTTATTTTTTCAGTTGATTTTCATAAGACTACTTAAAAACCTAAAATGTTAATATTCTTTGTTGCAAACAATCTGAGTTTTTTTGTTTGTTCTTTTCGAATTAACTGGTAGTGTGTGCTCAGCCGGACCCAGCTCCAAAATACTGATGGTTCTGCTACGTTACATTTGTAATTAAGCTCCTGTGGTGTGTCGGTTTTGGTGGAGAAAAATGACAGGGGAATGCTTTGCTGATGCCTCTTGTTTAGTGGAAAACCTGGAGTTAAACATACTGAAGGAGTGCGTAATTGTAGGACTAATGTGAGCCGTGTGTGTGTTTGTGTTTCCTGGTGACATCAGTCAGGACACATTACATCAACAGTATCATACAGCCTACCTGTTAAAACGCGGAACTAGTCAGCATAAAATGAAAAGAAACTTCCCATTTGACATTATATAAAAAAAAACTGTGTAGTTGTTATCTAGCTGTGGGACCTCCTGTTAAAACCCCATTTTTCCTATTTTGTGTAAACCCCTCTCTATCTCACCCTCTTATTTTCCCGCTCCTTGTGTGCCCTTATAATAATTACAATACTTCTTTTTAAATGTTTTTCTGTGTCTAAAGCTAATCTCGCCCTTTTGTCGCGGAACTATATTTCTGATACGTGTTGTCGGATAATGTGCGGATGGGATGAAAGGTAATCTGCGTGCAGAATTCCTAAAGCTCTCTTATCCTTGTTGAATTTCTCAAGAATTCCACCTTTGCCCCCCGGTTTCCCTGAAATAAATTACTTTAAGGATGAAGTAGCCTACTTTTACGAATAGCTACAGCCTGCGAGCTTTGTGCATACATCTTTCTATGGATGTCAAACGGATATTATATCTGATTTTAACATTGTCCTACTAATGAACCTCTACCAACATCCATCATAGAAGTAGGATATTAATATAATAATTTCATATTTCAAACTTAATGTGGAATAATATTTTTAAATGACATAAACATATCCCTTTAACCCTCTTTTAACCCTCATATTATTGTTTAGTCGTGTTTTGCAAAATATCAAAATGACGCTGCAATTTAGAACCACGTGTTTCTGACAGCCTATAGGTTTATTATCCAACAATCCCACAATATTTAGCGAGTGAGAGAGTGGCTTGTGAATAATATTTGCGTATACAACATAATCTGACGGTTCTTGACTTCAAACTTGTCTAATTGGCAAAGTCATCGTTTATTGTCTTCAGTTACAGTTCGGGATGCAAAGAGAATCCCTGAAAAGAAGCCTTCATTTGTCAGTATAAGTGAAGGAGCGCAAACCTCCTGAAACACGATGCTATATTAAGTAATCGTTCTAAACAATGACATCTATAAGCTCATTTACACTGCAGGGCATTGTGCTTAATACTTAAGACTGGAGTACATTCAGGGCAAAAAGGAAGGCATGAAATGATGAAATAACATAAACAAAGACTTGTAATAATGAAGGCTGAGCATCTACTTAGGAGTTGTCTTTAAACGGTTTAAGGTAGCCTCACTCGCAAATAATCCTGGCACTTCGTCGATTAATGTTGCCCGTTGTATGTCCAGCTCCTAAATGGCGCAGCCTATAGGCTCGACTATATTTTCTACTATTTCTCGCGAGTAGGCTTTCCATTAGGAACGATTAGATTATGTCTATTGAAAGTTGCTGATCCATAGAGGAGGGGCAAGCCAGCGGATAAAAGGCGATTTGAAATGACCTTCTTGTCCCTTTCACACCCTTCTGACCCCTCCAGAATAATTGGGGGATCAGATCTGTACAAAAATACTTAATTCTGATCATGTTTAGTTCTTAAGCCAAATGTGGAGAAAGTGTGTTATAAATTAAGCTAGAAAAGTGTTCAAAAAGTTATACATCATTTATTATTTTAGACAATAACTTTGTTTCCAGGGTTTTTTTGTGTGTGTGACATCAATATACTGTCATTTTGATGATGATTATTATTTTTGTTGTGTTTGTTTATTTGAATTGATTGCCCGTGCTCTCAATTATATTTTGATTTTAGATGCACAGGCAGGTGTAAAAGACACAGGCGCTACAGCAGCTGTGCGTGCTCTGGAGCCCTGAGTCCAGTGTGCACGCGGGTCAGGAGCCCCTGCAACAACCCCACAGCCCTTTAAGGCCGTACATTATATTGAATAAACCGTGTAGTTACAACCTTGATATGATTACACCTAATCAATAGTAAACCGAACGTTTACCATTTGAGGATATGTGCTTAGTTTGCGTAGGCTAGTTGTAATAAATGCCCTGAACGCTTCTCCTGCTGCCGTTTTATTGGGGGCCTTGCACTTCTGACCTCACTGTTTTCCCAAATGATTGTGGTGCTCGTTGCTTTAAGCTGAGTTAAAGCTGCACGCCTCGAAGATCATACTGCATCTGTGTGCCACAAACAGCAGCACTGATCACAGAGTCTGACAAATCTCATATAAGCGTTACCTCTACATTTATATTTTATGAACGCTGGCAACATGATAATGCAAGCAGAAATCAAACACAATTAAGAGAAAATGTGTGTGTCATATTATGTGTAGCCTATGGATAATATACGCCGAAAGCATAATACCTAGGCTAAGGATATTTAATGAATGTAAGAAATGGTCTCCTATAATTAGACGATTAAATCAAACAGGACGTCTTTACAAATAAGTTATTCTCGTTAAAATAATGAAAGATTCAATATCCTGAAGAAAAGCTTGAGTCGTTCGCACACATTTAATTGTAATTATGCATAAAGCTAAAAGTTATGGAAAGATTATGTAAACGCTTTTATTTAGAGCGTTTGAAGTTTCCTTCCTTGTCCCATTATTTATTTAATGTAAAGCGTTAAATGTGCTTTCACGAAGCTTACATTTACAAATGCTTGGATGAAGGGTTTAAGTTAAGGCAGCATTGTTTTTTTTTTTTTTTGGTTTTTTTTTTTTGGTTTTTTGCAAGTTTATACTATTTGCGCAAATGGCTCATTGCAGTGAACATAGAGAGTTGAGGTAAAAGAACGCAACAGCCATCCCTGATCAGCCCTTTAATCGGCTGACACTATCGCGCAAACAAACAGACTTCTATTGATCTTTTCATTACAACAAACAGCCTTTGCAACTGACGTGCAAAATGAAAGCTCCCGTGTCCCGTGGCCGTGAGAGCAAACACACAGCCTGTAAGAAAACGACGCCGGCAAACGGGGGACCCAATGTGGTTTATGCGACGTAAAGACGCGGACTTGGGTTAGTTCAAAAGTTGTCATACGGCACCAGTTAAGTCAATAGTCAACGCTAATGTCGTTTGTCTCAGATTTTCCAGCCATGCGTGCGTAAAGGACTAGTAAAAACCGTGTACTCGCCTCCTATGTCGCGTGTTTTTCCAGGTAAAACACCGCTTCTCCGCAGCTCGACGTCAACCTTCCCCGGTTCTTCTCTTCTTTTTGATGTCCTGCTGTCCACTTTCTTCTTTTCCCTCGCCGTTCCGCCAGCTTTCCTAGTAGAGCCTCTCTACTGTGATCCCATTCGCTGTCCCTCTCACTCTCCTCTTCTCCCGCGGAGCTCCCCTTTTCCCCCCAATCTGTGGAGTTAAATCTTAATGATTCACTTACAGAGAAGGGGGAAAAAATCTTTGTCCGATTTAATCTTATTGGTTTCACCCTTTCAAAGAGCTGGAGACATGGCCGTGCAGTTTTTAGTGGAGTGTCCGAGACAGGGACGCGAGGAAGAGCTCTCTTGTTGAATACTTAAAAACAACCCATCCCTCCTATGCGTTTCTAAAGGGGGGCACTTGCATATTTACGCTCCATTATATCTCTTAATGTCTTTGTGTGCTTAAAAGCTTTGTAAAACCCAACGCGTGTGTCTTGTTAAAGTGTAATTTTGATTAAAATCAATAGCAATTTCTTTTTATGTCATGTTATTACTCTGGATTAGAAAAGTTTACTTTCTGTCTTGCTGGTGAAAATGTTTTCTTACTTTTCCTGTTTATAATAAAACACTAAACGAAGGTAAATATTTATAACGTTTCTACTTTTAAGCTGAGTTGATAAGCCATCTTTAGAAATTGTTAATGTGTGGTGACTGCTGGAGTGATGAAGTTGTAATTGTGCAGCGTACGCTAGATGGCAGCGCGATCCAGACATTTCTAAGTGAGCTGCTATATGCCCGCAGATACACAGAAACTCGGGATCCCCACAGCAAATTCCCAGCAACTTTATGAGATTTCACATCACTCTCATTACCAGGACATAATGTGACACCGGCTCGGTGATTGCGCACACTGAAGAAGCTTGCTAATTGTTCAATATTGCTTATTGCTACGTCTTTTACAGAGATATACGCGGCTGTCTGGCACGGACCTTGCTTGTTTAACAGTCTTTCTCCTCGTGTTACTATTTTTACACGCACGTTATAACTTAGTTCTAAGCTGTTGTCGCAGAGGTTGTCCAGAACTAACGAGGCTTTAGGCTACCTCCCGCAGTGCGCATTCCAAACACAAAAAATGTAATACAGATGGACATGCGGACACACTCCAAATCAATAACGACGCATTCATTTACTGTATTTAAAAAAGTCAGTGGAAGACACATCATTTAAACTTTGGGGATTGTTCCGAAGCAGCGTCTTGCTCTCAGACGTCGTTGCGCCGGTTTATTTGTCGTGCGTATAAAAGCTTTGTTCCCTTCTTGCCTTTACCCCGCTTTCTCTCCTATTCTATCCAGGGTTTCTTCCTCTTTTTGGTGACAATAGACGGCCCATACTAATCAGGTTTCAAAGTAAATAGCAGTGCGGGGCGAGCTCAATGTAGATTGTGCCTGTCAGACCCCTCCAACCCTCCAGTCGAGGATGGCAACACTCTAAAAAAGAAGACAGTCCAGCGTCAGACACGAACTGGTCGTATACCGATAAAACGCAAGGCCAAATCACGCGTGATGGCGAGATGAAAACTCGTACTCTCACATGTTAACGGTTCATCTGGTTACACCTGCCAATAAATCTGGAAGGACGCCATACATTCCTCGCTATTGAACGGAATTGGGAAAAATATAAAACACTCCTATGCGTGCTTATGAGGCATTTTATTTATTTATTTCTATTTGCTCGTATTTCTGCTTGATTAGATACATGACATTTGAAGACTGGAACAGGAGACCCGCTGACTTCACTTTCAGGACATTTTTTGCAGTGTATGAACGGAGGGGGACTCTAACCAATGGAAAGAAAGAGAGGGCTTGGCTATAACCTTAGCCTCCCATTTTCTCTCTCTCGCGCTCCCCCCTCTCCTCCTCTCCTCCTCCTCTATGCAGGGCTCTGGCCAGTCAGTCGCCTTTGATTATCAGTCTCCAGCAGCCCCTCTCTTGGCTCCTTGACATGAGCACCATATAAGGCGCAGCGATCTCCATAGAAACGTGTCAGTTTCAATAGTAGTGTCAAAGTTCACTATATACAGACATTCGCGCAGATCCCCCGTTTCGGAAACATTGCTCTGCTGGTCCTCTCGTTTAAGCGCATTCATTTTTTGGTCTCTCCTTCTTCTTGCATATTCTATTAGTTGTTGGTGTTTTTCCTCTTCTTTTTTGAATCTTTTTCTCTTCGTGTCTGCTGGAGAAAGGTGAAACTGTACATGGGCACTTCATTCTGCGACGTGGTTTGCCTTCGCTGCCGGGAGAGATGATGAGGTTTATCTAAGAATATAGATGTAAAAAGCTCCAGCGCTTCAGTTTTTCCTCCCCTCCTATACGGCGAAGACGGGAGTGTTGAGGAGCAAGGGGAAGAAAAGAGAAAGGAATTTATCTCCGCAGCTGCACTTCTTTGGATCGCGTCTTTCCAGCGAAAAGGTTTTTCTACTCGTCCCTGCGTCCATGTGAATCGCTCCTGTTTCCTTTGTGGCTATTTTATAACAAACTGCAATTTGTCACGTTTGGACTCCGGTTTTCCTACAAAATTAGGGATTCCTGAATGGCTGACTGCAATTTACCTTGGAACTGGCCTCCCGATACTTGCGTATCCTGATCGGGTATTTCTTCCATCGCCCTGCTATTCTGAATGTATTGATCGCATTGTACTCCATCGTATCCCATATGAGTCTGCGTGCACCGATTTGACTTTGCACTGTCCTGTCTTTTGAGATCGTGTTTTTTCTCGTGAACGCTCCATAAACACCGGCGACCATTTCGCTTTATAGCACTTTCCGTGGCCGAGATATGGCAATGGTAGTTAGCGTCTGGCGAGATCCGCAGGAAGACGTGGCCGGAGGACCTCCGAGCGGCCCCAACCCAGCAGCGCAGCCGGCGAGAGAGCAGCAGCAGGCGGCTTCGGCGGCACCGCACACTCCGCAGACCCCCAGTCAGCCGGGACCCCCGTCCACACCGGGGACCGCCGGGGACAAGGGCAGTCAGAATTCAGGACAGAGTCAGCAGCATATTGAATGTGTGGTTTGCGGAGACAAATCGAGCGGCAAACACTATGGTCAGTTCACCTGCGAAGGATGCAAAAGTTTCTTCAAGAGGAGTGTACGGAGGAACTTAACATACTCATGTCGTGCCAATAGGAACTGTCCCATTGACCAGCACCACCGAAATCAGTGCCAATACTGTCGGCTGAAGAAGTGTTTAAAAGTGGGAATGCGGCGGGAAGGTGAATATATAAAACATATTTAAGCCCTCGTGATGTTGCACAGTAGCAGACGATGCTATGTTGCAATAAGGTCACACACACATATATATGGCTGGTCGTACAGCAGCCTCTGTCCATGTTTTAGAGAGATGTTTGCATGAATGATTAGTGCTTGTGCCTATGTGAGGAAGAGGGTAAAAGGCCAGTTCAGCCACAGCAGCTACAGTAGGCTAAGCTTTTGAATGCAGCTCGCCTCAACAAAGCGCCTCGACTGGACGTCTATTTTGATTTTCTGTTGCAGTGTATAATGTGCCATGATCAAGTAAAGGCTAAGTCGGGCCTACTGTTAGGCATTAGTTTTATGGCTGAAGTAGATGAGGTGATCGGTGACTGGAGTCTGAATGTGTGTGTTCAGGCTAAGGACAATTCTAACTGCCCAGGCTATACATGTAAACATGTTTACGATGGCTGTTGTCCAATTACATTTTAGTTGCGTTTAGAGTGTAAAATCAACACACACCAAGCCACGTCTTAAGCTCAAACGCTGACAAATGCTCCCCAAATTGCCCATGGCTCGTCGTTTTTGTATTCTACCTCTTAGGCCGTAAAACTCCCCTTTCTGTATATATATAGGCCATATTCCAATTTATGCAAATATCCCCCAATTTAACTTTGTTATTTACACCAGTAAGCCCTCATATAACACCCAGTGAGGGACATTAATATTTTACTGTTTATATTAAACACTAGTCGAAATCCTTTTATTTCTATCCGACCTTTTGATCCAGTTAAAAATGGGTTATGCGATTGGATTTCTTTGTAATTATCGATTTCAAGTGTAATATTTATTGAAACAATGGGCATGCCATTGAATAAACAAAAGACCACATTCATATGCTATTATATGAGGCAGTACAAGCAGTTACCCCGTGTAATGTGAAGGGGCGCCTTCAGGGATGACAAGTTTCACAATTTAAATTTTGCTAATCAGGTTATGTTTGCCTCACGATAGTGACTTTAGATTTTACGCAGAGTCATGTTTGGTAGCTCCATAAATAAACAGTGTTAAAGATGGAGGCACATCTGTTTTGGATTGATGATTGGATAAATTGCTGTAGAATATTATAGTTCTACAAACGACGTATATTTGTCATATGTTTTGTAAAGTGAGGAAAATTCTAATTTTATTGCATGTCCTTTTGTAACCAGAATTATACACGTGACGCTTGTTTAACAGTGTTTCTACTTGTGCTATGTTTATCAGTCCTGGATGCACATTTCCTCTTTTTTCTCTTTGTTTTTGTCAGCGGTTCAGCGAGGACGAATGCCTCCAACCCAGCCGAACCCAGGCCAGTACGCGCTGACCAACGGGGACCCTCTGAACGGCCACTGCTATCTGTCCGGATACATCTCGTTATTGCTGCGGGCAGAGCCTTATCCAACTTCCCGGTACGGGAGCCAGTGCATGCAGCCCAACAATATCATGGGCATCGAGAACATCTGCGAGCTAGCGGCTCGTTTACTCTTCAGCGCCGTGGAGTGGGCGAGGAACATCCCTTTCTTTCCCGATCTGCAGATTACCGACCAGGTGTCCCTTCTCAGGCTGACTTGGAGCGAGTTGTTTGTGCTTAATGCGGCCCAGTGCTCAATGCCTCTGCATGTGGCCCCTCTGCTCGCCGCAGCGGGCCTCCACGCCTCCCCAATGTCCGCGGACCGCGTCGTGGCTTTCATGGACCACATCCGGATCTTCCAGGAGCAAGTGGAGAAGCTTAAGACGCTACACGTAGACTCAGCAGAGTACAGCTGCCTTAAGGCCATCGTACTTTTTACATCAGGTGGGTGTCAAACATGTCACTAAGGCACATGTCTACAAACACATTAGGCCCCGTGCACTAATATGGCCACGGGGCATAAAGCAGAGGCCGATCACAAATCTGACTTCATGAGATATTTGTGTTGCGATGGAAAAGCTATTTTGTAGGCTTGGTACATAACCCCTTACATGCATTTCCATGTCAGTTAAAGCCGCAGCATCAGCCCTTATACAAGTTGAACAAACACATGAGGTTTTTAAATTTCACGCTCTTACATTATATGATACTTTTGTGATTTTGAACTTTTCTAGCTGAGCCGTGTTAGTGCACACACGTTTTGGAACAGGTGTCTGATAATTGCGCGTAAAGATGAAATAGTCTATCACTTGGTGATATATATGACAGCTGATGCACTTATGGATGTTGGTGCATGCTTTATCCTTGTTTTCGTGCACCAACACATGTCTTGGGGGCAGGAAATAATCCATAGCAGACTGAGAAAAAAAACTGAGGAAAGTTGAGTCATGTGTCAGAACATCGCGTCTGGATCACAGGGTGCACTGCGGTGCATAGATCCTTTGTGGATTTTTATAATCTGACCTGTTACTATTTTTTGTTATTTATTATTTAAGTTGCTCCGTATATGCTAATCGTATTTTTGTAAAGTAAGCAATACTGTGATAGCTTTAGTAATACCTAATTTTGGGCTTTGAGTCCTGAAGAGCCTCATTTACTCTCTGTGCGTTATTTAGGCAGTGTTTTCGGATTTCTTGTTTGTTTAGTGCCACTGGCTTGTTCTGTCAAGGGGTGTCATGATGGCGTCTCTGAAGTAGTGTTCAGGCCCAAAATACTTCTGAACATGTCTCAAAGTTTAAACTTAACTGAATCAAATCTGGCCCATTACAAATTAACATATTTTTGTTGCACAATTTATATAAATAATTACGTTTATTGTAAAAATCTTGTACTTTTTGGTGTTTTTAAATTAGAATTTATTACACTCCAACATTCATTTTCAGTGTTCCTCGAAAGCAGCGAAACTTCTATTATGACCGTAAGTAGGCTACACATCTGCTGCCCTCTAATAATTATTTATATTATTTACGTAAACTCGCCTCCACATATAAACTTCATAAGCAGCCCTTATTACTTTATATTATAATCTTTATTATAAAATAGTAATGTAATATTATATTATAAACATCACATATTTTATTAATGTAACAGTGCACAGTAAGGACCAATGCTCTTTAGACTAAAAAAAATAAATACTGATATGAAATGGGTATTTATTTAAAAAAAAATCTTAGATTACACCCTTTTATATTTCATTAAGTTGCAATTTATGTGAAAATGGGTTATTATTTCCAAAAAGGCACAAATTAATTTTACAATAGTAAAATGGTATTTACACGTATAGCTTATCTCGTTCCGTGACTTTCTGAAACACTTAATAGCAGATTTACGTGTATATTTCTCGTGATACTCCACAAGGAAAGACACCATTGTACTGACACTGTCTTTGTAAAGTGCCAGATTAGCAAGTAAACCCTTTGCTTTACATGGTTTCAAACAGATTTTTTTTTTTTGCTTAAAATATTACAAATGGCGTTGGTTATAGGTCGCGTGGCATTATGCCACGACTAACGTGGACTGTTTGGAGACTTGACAGTATATTCTATATAAATAACGGTGACTAGACCAAACCATTTCCCCACAGTTTCGGATAGTTGCGTCGTGTTTACTTTGGTGTTACTTAGGTGCCCACATGTGACGCTCTGAGTTGCTTTAGTTCAGGAAGCCTCAATAAAAAAACAGTGATTTGTGGGAGCTCTGTCCATTGTTTTGTCAGTGCATTGAGGTCGCGGGTTGCAAGCTTTAGGCTTGTTCTCATCTTAAGCCTTCCCCTTTAAACATTCGATCCCACTTTTCACATTTAAATATTAACCATTTTAAAGACATTTTAATTCTTTTCAGCATCAGTGCTTGGAAATCTAAAAAATACACTCAGCGTTTTTACCCAGATGGATTTGCATACATGAAGCCATGACCGGCCTCGCTAAGGTCACAGTAAATCACCCCGGGTTCTCGGCGGTGCCCCCAGGTTCATAAGGTTATTGTGTCTCGTAGTAGTGAGTTATAGCTCTGAGAAATCACCAAGTGACGCAAAAGCCTCCTAGAATGCACAGTGCGCTATTTTATGTGTGAACCACGAATCAGTTAGGTTGTTTTAGCTCCAAACAGAATCTCTGTGCACAGTGTAGATACCACATGGGTCTGTGTGTCGTCTGGGTCATAATCTTAGCATTTACACATGCATATTGTACACTTCAGTGTAGGCTAGGTCATTCAACTATGTGCTTTTGATTGCACAAGGCACTACTGCCCACTAGAAACCAGTCACGTGGTTTGCTGTGGCTCTTCTCCTCAACATTTTCAATTATTTCTACATGACTACAGACTTCATCTAAGAAACGCGCAGTGGCTTCCGCTTCCTGTCCCATAGACTCCATCAAAAACAGGCCAGCAGTGGTCTGTGGAGAGAAGAGCGAGTAAATGACTTAACAGCTTACTGCGGAGTAATTAGGTCACATTACAGACAGTGTAATTTCAGATTCTTCAGCGCCGTTTATGTTGCCTTCTGTATAAATCCCTGGATTTGAGTGTGGCCTTTTAGATCTGTTAAGCCTTTTCCACCTTTGTCTTAACAATCCACTGTCACTTCTACCTATTTGTTATTATTTACTGAATGAACTGGCACATATACAGTAGGTATAACCTCCGCAGGGTCGTGCGCCTGAGCCCCCTTGTTTATTCTGCATGACAGTCCCACTCGCTCAGTATGATGTAGCATGTTTGGCCGGAGTGTTTGTTCATTCCGCTTTGCCAATAACACGTAAACCTTGAGTGATAAAACGGGCTGTTTTGCTCATACACACTGAAGCACTTGACAAAGCAAAAGTTCCAAATGCCCATAATATTTTATAACCTTAAATGTAGTTGTGGTTAACAAGGAAATACTGCTGTTGTTGCAGTTCTCTGACTAAACACGTTTTTTTTACTGTGTGTAACCCAGACGCTTGCGGCCTGTCAGATGCAGCCCACATCGAAAGTCTACAGGAAAAGTCCCAGTGCGCCTTGGAGGAGTACGTAAGGAGCCAGTACCCGAACCAGCCCAGCCGATTTGGGAAGCTCCTGTTGCGGCTGCCCTCCCTGCGCACAGTCTCCTCGTCGGTAATCGAGCAGCTGTTCTTCGTCCGCTTGGTAGGTAAAACTCCTATTGAAACCCTCATCAGGGATATGCTATTATCCGGGAGCAGCTTCAACTGGCCTTACATGTCCATCCAATGATCCTTAAGCGAACGTGGAAAAAGCCGAGGGGGGCAAACGGACCAAAACACAGCCTCCCCTCGCCCTATGCTCCTCCAAGAAGACCATATACTATAGGACTTTTTGTGATAAACTTGGAAGACATTACTTTTTCTGTCTTCTGGGACTGAAATGGAATACGTAATGTACAGAAAAATATTGGAACTGGACTTGTGTAAATTCACCCACATCTTCAAGAACAATACTCTTCATTTTGTAAAATACTAGTCTTTATTTTACTTTTTTTTCTTTTTTCTTTTTCTTTTTTTTTTTTTTTTGTAAAAAACAAAAAAAAAAACATACAAATAAAATGAAAAACATCTTATGCGCAGTAAGAAAAAAGACTTAGCGGGAAAATAATGTTTCCAAGCAATTATAAGAATTGTCCTGTGTCTATGTACCTCTCTGTTTTGTATTTTTTTCTGGTTCTAAACCAGGCTTTCTGTGATTCTATACTAATAATTTTTTGATATAACCTTTTGCTTCTTATAATGAGTGCGATATATGTTGTCTAAGCTATGTTCTCCAAGAATTAAAATTGAAGTGAGAATTTAAAAACAGAAAAATAAAGAAATTTAGACAAATAAGCAACAGTCTAATCGCTATGACAATATAAACAATGATGATGGTTGAACTTTTTTGTTCCCAATTGATACGATGGACCTGCAGCAGCAGCAAACTGACCTCCAGGACATTTTTACTGAAAAAAGGACGGCCACGAGTGAGCAAAGGAAAGACATGAAAAATCAAAAGCACTTTTAATATATCATTTCAAATACATTTTTGTTTGTTTTGTCTTGGAAGAAAACACCTTTCATTGTTTCTTGAATTTTATTGGTTGTTGCCTTCAATTTGCTTATTCATGATGCAGCTTTTTGCAGATGGGGCGGTTGATGAAGTTGTGTGATGGTAACTGTACTATTAAAAATGAAACAGGCAACAATGTCTCCTTCTCAAGCATTTTACTGGGAGCAAGTGTCATTTTATTATGTCCAAGATCTTTGGTGGTCATTCTGAGCATAGTTTTTTTCTCACCTCACCTACCCAGGACTGTAGGTGAGGTGATACAAGAAATTACATGGAAATCTTACAATTGTTTCTGTAACACAAAAGAAGGGGATCTGTGTGTATGTGACCATATCAATGTTTTATATTTTTACCCAGATAACAAGAAAAGCTTTCACTGTTTAGTCCCAACCTCCCGTGGTTTAATCAAGGTGATTCCCCTCAATACAACATTTCCTTTTTTCCTGCCCCCCCCCCACCCCCAAACCCCTCCCCCCAAAAAAACCTTCATATCGTGCCTTGGTATTGACGTGGGCGTCATTTGGCAAAAGGTTTAGGCCCCGCTGCAAAGCTGCTGTGATATGCGTGATCAATCTGGAAAATGTATTTTACAGCATGTAAGCCAGTCGATAGAAACACCGAGGGTGATGCATTGTGTGGCAATAGAGAGAGGAGGGGGGGGACAGAAACAAACGAGAGGAAAACGTCTAAGAGGAGACAGCATCAGAAAGGGATGCGGCCTTGGTTTTGCTTGATGCATTCACAATGTAATGAGTACATCAATAAGTCCTCAGTGTTGGATGGTTTACATGGAGTCCGTGTCCTTGTCTGTCTGTGCGTGTGACACAGGACGAAGAGCCTTCACTGGCTGCATTACCTACACTCACACCTTCACTGATAAAATGTGTCCAAATAGATGTCGTTGTGAAGAAGAACACACGTTCCATTTGCTGTGACAATTATTATACTTCCCTATTACCCTCGTCATTTGCTCCTCACCCTCTTGGTCCTGCTGGGTTTGTGTGCCACATCTCCAGCTTTACGCGCTGTGACTAGGAGCCTGAGTACACGCAGCAATGTCTGAATTTAATATCGCCATATTTGTTATCTGTCTTATAGGAGTGGGGGATGGGTGTATGTGCCCGTGGCTTTATTTGTCCGCATTGCATGTCTCGTTCCGAGCTGGTAATATGAAACTATTAATTAGTTGGGTCTTTAGCTGTAGGTTGTGCTTTTGGTTGTCCTCACGTGCTCTCTGGCAGCTTTAAAATCTTTAAAGGCTAATCTATGTGTCATTTTATCTATAAGCTCCCGCCAGTCGATCTGAACTGTCTATAACATAGGATCAGTTATTGTTTACCATACGCGTCTGTACAGTTTGTTAATGTCTGCAGTTTCTTGTTATCGCTGTGATTTAGCCCAGCGCTACAGGTCATGAGTAAGTTTCACTATAATGAACTGATGGTGCACCTGATTTCTGCCTGACACTGGAGATAGAATGTGACATGGAACAACGACAGACGTATAAAAGCAACAACCACCTTCCCATGGTGTCTCGTGTTACGTGCCTGTCTAAGTGGCCGTCGTTTAATGTAAAATAGATGAAAATGGTGGTTTTGTGTTTGCTGTGAAGCTAAACACACCTCTGAGAATATAATGTATTCCAAATCCCTCAATGTACCCCTCTTTTATCCTCTTTCAGAGAGCATTCCTTTTTACAATTGTTGCACTATACAGGCCAGTTTAAAACGCATAAAAATAGTGTCATGTGTTCTTAATTACCTCTGTGCGGATGGCAGAACCCAAGGAATAGTAATACTTGGAGTTTGAGATCATTTAAAGTCTGCGATAGGATCTAGGATTGGCACATTACGCAACGCGTTAAATATTTCATTAATTAGATTCCATTATCAGTTTAGTTTTCGGACAGGCATTCATCATCATATTTCTTGTCAGCATCAGTGATGGCAACATATGAGTGCTTATATTTAATGACACAAAAAGAATAACGCTAAAAATGGCCCGTCATGTCAGAACTGTGGTGGGTAAAGGAGATGGATCTGTGGCACGCTGTAGGCCTCATTTGTGCCTCTGTAATTTCGGAAACTCCGGTTACCAAAGTGTTACTGCGAAATGAGTTAAATAACCATTTACCTTTGTCTGGTTTCATTCATCAAACCACAAGTGGAGCACTCCTAACACGGGGGCTATTTGTTTGCTTTACACAAGCAGCTGGGTGCGATTTCACGTTTGAGATATCTGTCTGAAAGCGAAACATTTATTATCCCACGTTGTCAGGGAACCTATTTTTCAAAAAAAGTCCTGCAAGTCGTGTTTTTTTATGCAGCGATGGAAATGTCCCATTGGCGTTACACGTCACTTCATTTCACTTATAGGAGCTTGCTTTTTCCTCTGACACATTTGACAAATACCGCTGTTTGAGACAATAACCATTTTCAAATAGCAGCTCCTTTATGTGCGCGTGATTGTGAAAAGGGGTGGGGGCTTTGAAGTATGACGCGGCTTATTTCTTATATTCCTTGATATTGTGCGTAAAAACGATGGCTGCACAGGACAACAAGTGCTCTGCGGTGGCATTTACTTCATGCTTGGCGAATCAAACAGTAGAAACAGAAATGGTGGCGTTATATCACTCGCGGCTGACTTCCTTGTTGCATTGCCATTAAACTGAGACGTTACAGTGTCCTGTCCTCAGTCTTAAAGCCAAAGGATCAACCCAACGTACGGTTGCGTGTGCACGTTTGTCATGATAATTACGCATTGGCTTTATGTGGATACGTCTGTAGACTCGCTTACACTGTGCCGTGCGTAAAGCGCGTATACATGGCGAGCCTGGGCGCGCGCGCGCAGAAACAGGCACACAGAGAGGGAGAGATTGTGGGAAAAGCCCGGATCGCTGTGTAAGCGGATCCCTTTGTGTTGATTTAGGAAGACGTTTGCTGTATATAACGTTCAAGGCTGATAATATCATTGCCTGGCCAGATAAATAAAGCATTGGCCAAAAGCATTGGGTCAGCTATCGATCCGCTTTCTGCCCGAAAGAGGATGAGGAGGTGGGGGTGAGGGGGGAAAGGCAGGGAGACCTCACTCATTAGCATTCCACAGCCATGGACTAAACGCTGACAACTAACACAGATATCCAGCTCTACACCACACCACTGCGTGCGTTTCACCCCTTTGTCTTTTTAGCCCCTGGTCCTTCGTTTTCAGCGGACACACATCTCTCCTCTTTCCTCTGTTTCTCTCGTCACAGTTTTTATTTTTTATGCCTTCTCCACTGGCGTGTTTATATATATATATAAGAAAGAAAAAAAAGACAGAGTGAGCGATGTTGTAAACAGTATATTTATGTATAAATGGAGCGCGCATGAAAGAAAAAAAGAGAGCAAGAAAATCTTGCAGTTTAAGGAAGAAAAAAAAGACATAGAGGGAGGGATGTTGTAAAAGCTGCGTAGAAGTGACAACGCTAAGCACACTGGCTTTGCTATGGAAAAGACGCGCTCGTGGATAGATTGTAGGAATAAAATATATTGGCGTTGTTAGAGCAAGTTTAAAAATGACAGCTATGGGTTGTTTTTTTTTTACCTTGGTGGATTTTACGAAAACCTTTTGATTTTACTGTGACTATTACCCGGCTATAATATCAATCAGAATTCATCTTAAATTTACAACAGAAAAAGTTAACATTCTCGTGTTCTTATTTAATAACCTAATAAAGATTAATTGTTTGACTGCAGCAGTGATTATTTAGACGTCTTTTTTTCAGGCAGCTATATCTTAATATGGGCAAAAGTTGTGACAGCTGTTCATCTGATAGTAACTTCTTTCCAAGTTTTTTTTTCTCCGCTCCCACCCCTGGGCCCCCCGGTCTCTGTCTTGCTTTGTTGTTTTTAAAATATGCATGTCTCTCCGGAATGCCAGTCACGGGTCCAAACTTTGTGTGTCCCAACCTCCCACATGATGAAATGATCCTTTTAAAGCGGACTCAATATGTCTCAATCTGCACTCCTCTTCCCTGCTCTAAAGCTCCACACAGACACACACACAGCACATTCATTAAAAGACAGACTGTTTAAAGGAACCGGGAAAGAAGTGGTTGGATCAAGTCAAGCTCTGTCAATGGACGGATGGATGAAGATACGAAGGAGGAAAAAGAAGAAAGTAAGACTCATTTTGACGCTTTCACTTTCTGTCCTACTCAGTGTTTCGTCTGTGTGCGTGTGTCTCTCCCTCTCGTTTTGCAAAGTGTTCTTGTGTGTTCCCCGACGCGAAACGGATAGAACCAGGGGGAGTGAGCGAGAAACAGAGATGTGTGACAGAAAGGGGAGGGCTACACGTAAAAATGTGAAAGAGGACGGACAGACGTGTGTTCGTGCGTGTTTGTGTGTCATCACTAATAAATTAATCAGCACGTGGTTCGAGTTAAGTCCAAAGTCCAAGTTTTCACAGGAAACTTTTGAGCGTTAAATGCTACGCAGAATAAGTCCAAACGACTATCTAACAGCAAAACACCCGGATGTTCAGAGAGGAAATACTGGGTTTACAGAGGAAAACCGCGAATCGGATGTAACAAGAGGAACTCCTAATTCCATCTGTCAACTTTGAGAGGATGTGTGTAGAGTTAGTCTGAGTGGCCAAGTGATACCATTAAAGCTGACAAAGCGCCGCAGCAATAACAAAGATGATTTGGGATGCCAGTGATTTGTGAAGCTGAACTGATTGAATTGTTTAACCTGTTGCTTTTGTTCCAAACAATGTCAAGGGTGTGGACAGCAGGGACATGTCACACAAGTGTGATTTCAAAACGCTTCATAAACATTTAGAAAGTACCCCACATGTATGTTTTCTTCGTTTTATAGCTTACATGCATGTTACATGGGGCATTGTAATATATTATGTTTAGTGAGACCAGACTAAAATACACAATTGTACTGTGATTTTTTTAAATGCTGTACCGACAGTGAAAATGTGCCAACCTGAGCCCCTGATTTTCATTCTAATTCAATCCAGATGTGTGTGTTAGTACCTAGTCAGAGTTTATCTATCTATCTATCTATCTATCTATCTATCTATCTATCTATCTATCTATCTATCTATCTATCTATCTATCTATCTATCTATCTATCTATCTATCTATCTATCTATCTATCTATCTATCTATCTATCTATCTATCTATCTATCTATCTATCTATCTATCTATCTATCTATCTATCTATCTGTGCGTTCAGCTGTCCGTAGCCTACCATGTATGTTTACTTGCTTTTGGCTGTTGTGGCATTATTGACTAAAAGGATGAGCGGAAGGGTATTTTTCATCTTTGCCACAGGGAACTGTACATGACAGTGCTAAGGTTTCCCATTGACTCCCTTTAGTCTCCATGCTCAGTACTCTCCTTCCTATACCCCTGCCACCCCACACTAGACATGTTGATAAATACATGTCCTTTTTCCATCTTAGTCAGCACCATCCATCACATTTGTATGTCCGCGTGAAGACCGCGGCGCGTAAAGGAGAAAAGGGATAAGTGAGGAACAAATAAGTATATTTTAGTAATAATGATTTTTTTTATGGCTTATATTGTAAATTGTCTAGAAATTGGGGTATGTAAGAGCATTCGGTCTAGGAGTGTGTTTCAGTGGGATAATAAGCACTTGACGCACTAGAACCACTGTGTTTTGATCCTAGTAATACGTTGTATTTCTGTGGCTAGCCCAAGGCTTGGACCTCTACACAAGACCAGTCGCCCTGTGGTTGCAAACTCTTTGTGGCCCCACATACCGCCGCTGTGATTATAGAAGTGCCTCCTCTCCCTTGTTAAAAGCTCTAATCTAGCCTCTGTGTCGTTCCCAAAGCAGGCGCGCCTCACCGAACGGGTGTGCGTACATGCACGCGCAGGGAGAGGGGGTTGAAAGAAGAAGGGAAAGGACAGAGTGAGGGAGAAGGAGGGGGTAACGGAGTGGCCCTTTCCTTCTTTTGAGTGACACGACCTCTCTCTTCTCTTCAAAGGCCATGCAGAAATAAACGCATCTCATTTGAATGTCGATTTTTTTTTTCGTCCTTCTTCTTCCTGGTGGTATTTCGCAGCCAACATTTCTGGAATAGGACTGTATTTTTTCTGCAGTATTGAAATCGTGGTATGGTTCTGGTGGCGGGCTATTCAATATTCCCATCTCTCCACAGAGTGCTGTTTTGTCCATGACTACACTGCACCACACTACACCCACCCCCATTCCCCAAACCCGTCCAAATTCATTTGCATCCGCTGATGATATCAGCAAAGAATTGCAGGCACCATATGAGGCAGGGTGGGGGGCTTATTTGGATAAAACTGGACCGCAGAGTGGACTCGGCCTTAAAGGTCAGTCGCCCATTCTTGTTAAGGTGGCAGGGGGTGGTGTGGGGGGTGGGACGGCATGAGATTGCCAAAGAGGTTTATTTTGAAAGCTGACGTATATTTGAGGCAAAGGAATAAAAAGGAGTGGACCACAAAGCTCATCATACTTCAAATACGCTCCGTCACATCTTTACTTGGACCATTCCATGCGGTGAATGTCTGAGAGGTGGGCTTTTTGCACCCTATTGTTGAAATACATGTAACAGAATGCAAAGCGAAAGCAGCGCGTAATGGATCATAAAAATAAAAATAGTAGACATTTTTAAATGAAGATTTAAAGTTGGCCTACGTGTTCTTAACGATGATGATTTATTTATTGAATTTATTTATTTTACCTTTTTAGCCAGGCAAATCATTAAGAACAAGTTCCTATTTACAGCAGCGTCCTGGCAAGAGAAAAGTCACTTGAGGGGAAGAGAAGAAAGAACTGAAAATGTCAAATCACTCACAGCATATTAGCAAATAGTTCAGACACTGAAACTATTTCAAAAGACAGCAGAGAGCAGGTTAAACAAACATGAGTTAGTGAGACAGGTGTGTGACTGACTGTCAGCAGCACACAGTATTAATACCATTATCATATTAAGACCATCGCGTTACATTGGAGTGCAAACGAAAACTGCTAATGAATTCCTCTGTTAATAAATTAATGAGCGAACTCTCACGCCATGCTATGTGCTTTTTTTTTACACCGAGGGGCTTAATCCACATACAGCCATTAATCAGTCTTATAAAAACAGGTCTACTGTTGCTTTAAATCGCAGCGCATTCAGTACAATTTAGATTATATGAGTAGCCTAAAGCTTAATGGTCCTAGGTGGATTTTTACGCTGGTGACTCTGTAGTAACCGACGTTGTTGCAATTTGCTGGTTGTCGAGGGTGGACTGACAAGATTAAACACATATAAAAAATATCGCTCTCTACACCTTGGTTCATATTTCTATTCACTCACAAGTTAACAAGTTAAGTAACTTTAGTTATATGCATACTCCTATAGCCTGCACGTGGCAATTGTGGCTTGTATTTATGTTAGGAAATATAATAGTTTAATATTCTATATGCTATAATATAGTTTAAAATCTATTTTCTCCACTTTGTGATGTGGACCGAGATAGATATGTGATAACTACAAGAGCACACAGTGAAGCTTAATCATTTGTGATGTGTTGCCACGCATTGATTGCTCCACTAATAGCACTGGTCCCTTTGTACGTGCGATCCGGCTTTTACTGCTGCTATCGTTATTACTCGTCATTATTTCTCTTACCCTGTGCGTGGCTCAAAGTGTCATTGCTGTTATAAACTATGAAAAAGTCCTGGGTCTGTCTATAGGCCACATGTGAAATAATGCTTTCGGTGAGGCGAGTGTATTGCGAAAGGAACAGAGTCATCAGAGGCATATTACTGACCAGACTTTTAGTTTTAGGTGCACCTCTTAACACCTCCAGGTGCAACACCACGCATAGTGTATCGTGTCAAATTGATTCGCAACTGCATGCCCCAGACAGAAGATGTAGCTATTGTTTGCTTGTGCTACACAAACACACCCAGTGCACAACGCTGTGATGGAGCCTGCGAGTGATAGTATCGATTTGTTTTGTCAAGTGAGGAGTCACCAGTCGGTCTTTCCCATTTCCCTTGACTCAAAACAAACTACATTTACATTAAACATTTTTTTTCAATTTTCAACTTGAATACTGTTTAAACATGCTTTCCAAACATAGTAAAGGTTTTTTAATCTTATCAACAGAAGGCTTGTTCAAATTGTCCCTGTAATAACGAATGAAGTGACATCTTTATAAAGCTTGTGGAAATGCATCACTACTTTTTTAGCACTCAAAGTTGAGTGTACGAGAGTGTTTAAACCGCTTTTCAGTACCCTGTTGTGGCGTGCCCCTGGGCTGCTGTGTGCGTAAAGGGAGCCCCTCTCTTTGCGTCCGCTCAGACCCACCGTGCTGTTATTGTTTCTACCTTTGTTTGCTAGATGGCGCTCTGTGTTGTGGGACCCTCTGGCCCTCTCTCTCTCCCTCTCTCCTGCTCAACACACACGGTCCACAGCGCTGCACAGACACAGTCTTACCGTTTTAAACTAAAGATTTACAGCAGCTTCAAGCGAACAATCCAAACTCAACTCCTCATGAAAGTTTTATATAGCTGCATTATTTCATGTGTCAATCCAGTGCGTTTAGTTAAGCTATGAAATCACATCGATAAAAGCCAACGATCAGCAATCTATCTGGTTTATATGTGTACATATGACAGTGCATTATTAGGCATTATGCACAAATTATGAGATAAATTACAGAATTGGCTGCAGTGGATTCAATTACTCACTGCAGATCACAACGTGTTTCAGGAGGAAAGTGTGAGTTAAAGTGGTTTAAAAACAAAATCTACACAGAGGGAAGATTGACATAGCCTATAACCCCATAAAAATAAATCATAAAAATATTTTGACTATTGTAGAAATCCATTCAGAAAGTTCAAAGAAAGCGTCAAACGTTTTAATTAATGACAATTGCCCTGAACCTAATTTGACAATTCTTTGTTTATGATTCCCCCAAAAGTCGTAACTTGTAATGTGTTTTAGATAGGTTACAACCGAGGCAAATAAAAAAAAAAAGCCGGTCCGTGGCATTGTTTGCTGAGTGGCCCACTCTGCTCTAAGATATACTGCTGCAGTTACACTTTCACTAAATAGCGTCTTGTCGGCGTCTGACGTTGATGAATGTGTCGGAGACTTGGAGAGGCTTTTACAGCTGTCTTTAAAAAGCGCCGTGGCCCCAGAAGCTGCCTCACACACATCAGATGCAGGGGCCTTCGGCCACATAGAAAAACATGCTGAAAGAAACAGATTCAGGAGAAAAAGAACACATAATATAAATGACATTTTATTTGTAACAGCTGGGTGTCTTAAATTCACGCAGGATTTATCCATCTGGGGACAAATAATACACCTTCATCGTCTGTCTTTGGTAATAATGTACTGTGTTATTTCCCTACATTATCTTTATGCAGACAATAAAATATAGATATTCAATTCATTTTTGACTGGACTTTTCTATGGACATATGTGCAATAGATTTTACACCAATATTTCACGCGGCAGTGTTCTGTATAATGTGTTGTAATTTCTCATGATCCTTTAGAACTCACAATGCAAAATTTAAATTAAATACAAAATTGAGGCTAAACCCCCAATGACAAAAATAAATAAATAAATAATAATAATTCTAAAACTTGAGCTCCTTGATTGCTTCACAAAACCACATTCAATCTTGTGGTTACAGTTTCAATGGACACGTCGAGCGAGACTCCAGTTGCATTGTGGGTGGTGTGTCACAGCAGGTTGAGATTGTGTCCACCTGCCGAACCCTCACAGAAAAAAAAAAGAAAAAAGATAAAAAAAAAAAAAAAAAACACCCTCTTGACGTTGGCCTGGTACTAGCACACACATTAGGAATGGAACGCCTGTATTTCAGTGATCTTGGTCCACAATAGGTACGGGCCCGTCACACATTCGGGTTGTTTGACTAAGGCTCTCGTGGTATTTGTTTTTTTTTTTCTCGACTTAACAAGCCATCATCTCACACATCATGCATATAGAATTGAAACCGCGCATGCAGGTATCCCGCAGGCAAAAGGCTGGGTTGTGGGTTCAATTAAGGTGGAATAATGCATGGGGACAAAGCGCATGATGACCTCAATTGAAACGGATCAGAAAACGCAAAAAGAATTGGAAGAGGAAAAAAAAAAAAAAAAAAAACACCGTAGCGTCTTTGTTTTTGACTTAATGTTGGATCTTTGATTTTAGGGTGAGGGAAAGGGCTATCTATAAAGCTATTAGTATTTTAATAACACCCAACATGTCTAGACTAATTTACTCATTTTTGACACCCCTTTCTATTTTTTTTCCCCTTAATCGAATTTGCCACATTTAAGCTGCTATGTGGATTTGGACGCATAAGCAGCTATTTGGGCAATATCCCACGGAATGACAGAGAATAGCGAGGTTTGTCATAATTTCTTAAGTAGAAAACAAGATATTTCAGCGCCACAGAGGGATTTTAACGAATTAAAATATCTTACTGCTCGCCTGTGATAAAAAAGGACAGAGAGAAGGTATGGGATTGAGGCGCTCGCTTGTTAAGTAACTTGCTGTCAGTATAGTTAGCAGTGCTCTGATATGGACGGTGGCTGCAGAGCCTCATCTCTTGGGGTTTTAATTAACAAGCTGTCTCAAAGCTGTGGAGCTCCATCAAACAGCTTTCTTTCTCTCTTCTCTTTTCCCCTCCTCTGTCTGCGTCTTGTGTGTGTCTTCCAGTAAATCCACCTCCCGTCAGCGCCCTGGGCCCTCTCTCTAAGTTCCGACGCTGCGATTCCAAAATCAACTTGTTACCACAGCGTGCACCAGCTGTTCAAAGGGAATAACTATCTTTTATGAATTTTAAATGATTATTGTGGTCAGGTATTTCTTCATAGCACGTGTATTTAGCACATATCCACGCTATTGTCTTGTGAAAAATCAAGTTTGCCATAATAAAGGGTGTGAATCTCACACAGCATTTGACTTGGATTGTGGACTTTATTTGTCATTTGGTCCAGCTGTGACCACTAAACTAAGCACTTCATTGTTTCATGTATTTGCTGGTCAGTGGTGAAACCTAAAGCTGTCACTGTACAAACTCTCAACAGACTTTGAGGTGAGGTTTCTTTCCCTATGGTTGATAAAAGAGCTTATTGTTGAGTTGTATCATTTTCTATAGTATTTATTAGATTAGCTAACTTTAGCCAAAGTTACATTGCCTCCCAGACCAAACTCTGAGCCACAAAAGTCTAATTGGTGAATGTAGTTATGTAACACGTGTTAAATGATGTCAGTATGTCAAACAATATATGAAACTCGATTGGCTTAATTATATTAGTCTCAAATAACATATTAAAAAGATAAGGAATAAAGACAAAGCAGTTGCAGGAACAACCATTTAAAAGAAGTTCATTTAGAAAAACTTTATCATCAGTGCAACTCGAAGAGGTCATTTATTTAACATTTCTTTATAGTTTATCACTTAAATAATACGATTATACTTAGATGTTAGAGGTTTTTGTGTGGAACAGATACGATGGACGTTAACAGTGAACATACAGAATACAGTGAAGATAGAATATGATGTTGTAGTGTTGGAGTCTGCATAACAGCAGATGTAAACCGCCTTGACTCGCTGCAGCGTCAGTGAGTAATGGTTTCTGTGATGGAGGCTGTGCATTTCGCACATCTCACCATCTCTCCCTCTCTCTGTGTGAGAGCCAGGAGTAAAGTTGGTGGCCCACGCGGGGGTAATTTGATAGCAGGGGAAGGTCAAGACAGTGCGCTGTCCATGGTGCTGCGTCGGTTCAGCCTGGATGTTATCATCAAATTAGACAAGACAAGTTTCAAATCGATGCCACCCCCCGGATGTCTGGAGACCGCCAGCAGTCGGAGTTAAAGTCCTAACAAGTCCCCCCTGACAGGTCAACACCCCGATACAAACACACACCTCTGATGCAGCAGCGCTAAGAGCCCACAGGTCAGCGGCTCTGCGCGCACAGATAAGCACCAATCCCACTGAAGGTGCGGATTGATACGTGGCTTCAGGTGCGCGCCCCACTCTGAGAGGCCTCTGCGCTCAGCTCCCGTAACCTGCTTTTGTCATTGTTTTATTTGATTTATTTATTTTTTCTTCAACTTGTGATGCTTTGTGGAACACTCATGGTTTAAAAGAGATATGAAGAATTATATGTGTTATAAACGAACATGAAATCCCAGGAGAAGGGACGCTCCTGCAAGAAGGATGTTAAGCTATCGATTTTTTGAATTTATATTTAAATAGGCTATTAATAACTAAATACTAGATCAAGGATACCAGAATAATATTAGTAAACTATATATATAGTATTTTAATCTAGCATCATTCATCATCCCAAGAACATTTAAAACGACATCGCTTAAATGTTTTGATAAAATAGCTCTTAGCAAAATAAATAGTATAATCATACATCAAATAGTATTTTAATTGTTTCCGGCTATTATACTACCTATAAGGAAAAAGTGCCATGGCTCCCAGTGTATTGGAAAAAGATCATGAAGTGATTGACTGGATGTGAGGAAGAAGGAGAGGAAGATGAAGAAGGCACTGATTAGAGCTGCTGCCAGTCTGTCATCGTCTGACAGCTTCTGCTGCAGGGATAAACAGCAATAAAGTAGAGCGCTAACTTCACACGCGCACTGGCTTCACACACACGCACGCACGCGCACAGTTCGCCACCAGAGAAGCAGGTAGACCCACTCCTGTCTTTCTTCGCGTGTCCAGACCTCGCTTCTTTTCATCCTCCCTGCTGACTCAGGTAGCTGACACAATGAGGAGAAAGGGAGCTTTTGAGGGGCACAGAGAAACATTATATTTGAATGTGTGATAAAGAGAAGGGTAGGATGGGAGGAAGGCTGCAGGCTATTGAATAACGCATGCACATTATTAACACACGGAGATTTCCAGAATGAACTTCACTTTAGGGCCTTGCCAAACCATGAAATGCACATCAAAACGTACTTCTGCCAATCTCCCCCACCTTTATATATCTTTCCATCTCTGAATCCCCCCTAGCCCCTCTAAAGCCGAGCTGTCTGTCATGCTGTGGCCCGGCTAATTTGAGTTCATTGGATGGCAATAACTTCATTTAGAGCTTCATCTCTTTTTAGGAGGCTGTGCGTAATGAAAACGCAGGGTGCAGCCAGTGGAAGGCCTCTCATCTCTGCAGTAATAACCTGGCTGTTGGATATTCTTACCCTGCACTCACTTGATATCGCGTGTTTATCCTCCGAGGGCTGCGTCCACATGATGAAACTCATCTATAATGTGTGCTTTAATATATCGCCTATTGCACCTTAGACATTTTAAAGCCAAAAGACAAGAGGTGGTGGCTGTTGGAGAAGTTTACTTCACTCAAATGTCTGCTTATTTTAGGATGGAACGATTGATCATATCGTGAATATTATTGGTGGTATTATTGTATTAAAATACTTAACCTATTTGTCTGTCTGTGGACATAATTTAGGATAGAAAAAAAGTCTTAAAATGAGATGAGTGCACAAAGCTAAAAAACAAAACAAACGAAGCGTTGCATTATTTCCAGTGTGAGCCCTTCTCTGTGACAGCCACATAATCGATAACGCACGAGCCGACTGCTGTATTGACTTATAGAGTGTTTATAGAGATGTGTAGAAGCAGCTCATTACGACGTCGATTAAAAAAAGCGGAGATTATCAGGCACTTCAATTTATATGGCACATTTAAAACTGTAGCACTTTTTTAGTTTAAACGGAATTTTAGATGTCAGTAAAAAAAAAGTTCGCATTTTTAACGCACAAGAAGCCATTAATAATATATAGCCTATATATTTATTTAATCTAGTTAATTATTTTTACCATTACAAAATGTTCTGTGTGGAGCTAATTATTGAGTCTTTATCGAGTCTTGAGGCAACCCCAATGTCACATGAAGCCTAAAATGTATTTATAACAGGCTTAACAAATAGTCAAAGTAATAATAAATAAATGATAACAAATATTTTAGACTAAATATTCTTGTTATGTTGTTAAGATATCAGTTTAAGAAAAAAGATACAGACATTTTCTTCTTTCAAGGCCTACATTTTCAGTAAGCGTTAAAAAATAGCTACTTAAAAATAATTACTCCCTTATTCGCTTCGCTTTACTTTATTTTTTGAATACACGAGACTCAAACAAGTCGTTACAGATGATTTCTTCGGTGGGTTTGACATGTTACTAAGTAAAACACACGCGGTTTAATGTTTGAAAAAGACCAAAGAACAATTCTGTTTAAAAATCTGTGATTTAAAAACGGCTGCTTTTCCTCCACGAGGCCCGGTCTTAGGCCTGAGACCAAAGTGAACAAAATGAAATGTCCGCATGCAGTTGAAAACATTTTCTCAGCCTACTCTAGTCTCCTGTTGCCTTCCCTTCTTCCCTTCTCCTTCCCTTCATCACTTCGCTAAATCATCAGCGAGCGCAGCCTCGGAATCTTAAAAGTCAGAGCCCATTCTTCAAATGTATTGCGTTTCAGAGGCTGTGTTTTACTGCGAGAGTCTCGGGCCAGCGCAGTATCAGAGGAGGTGTAATTGAGGGGGCGGTGAGGGGATAGAGTAGCGCTCCGCCTGAAAGCTGCTATTAAAGCCAAATGGACTGAACACCGTAAAACGGCTCTGCCAACAGCTGTCCCACAACCCAACTATTATATGCCACGATCTCCAAGAACACACATACACTAACATATTAGGGCCACGGTGCTGATGTAGTGGCTACTTAAAAGTATTAGACAGCGAGGGGAAAATCTCAAAGGGACTTGGGTCTGTGTTGGTAGGTGACTGTGGTCTCCTAAGACATTTTTTGCTGGCTTTTCATTTGCATACTTCCACATACACATCAGTGATTCCTCTCCACGGGACACAGGTGGTGGGTCATCGAGCTGTAAACTTGGGCAAGAAAAAGTTTCTTTTAATACCGAGTTTTCTTTTTTTGTTTGAACAAAAAGCTGATTCTTTATAATGGTTTAGTCATTGAAGGTGCAGGGTAAATCTAAAAGCCTACAGCTACAATTCTTTATCAGCTTTGCTCCCACTGCACCTGAGACCATTTTGCATTTTTTGCATCGGATTGTGCCGTGCAAAAATCTATTTCCTAAATGTGCTGCCTTTGGCACCAAGTGTTTGTGGATCCTTATTAGAAGAGGGGAGATTGAAGAGGAGTTGTTGCCATTGGATTAAAAGGGTTTCTCCGTAAGTCAATGAATATGTAATGATGTCAGACCAGAGAGTTATATGCTGCGGTATACAGGCCTCTCTCATATTAAAGAGTTGGAGACCAGAGTAAGAAGCTGGGGGAGAGAAAAAGGGGATAGAAAGAAGGGATACAATGTTGAATACACAATGAGCTTAAAGCACACATTCTGCCTCAGTCAATAGGCCTCGATGAAAAGTATTTGCTCAAAGAAACAAGAAAAGGGGAAGGTAGATGTGTTTTAGTGGGGGTAGGGTGTAAATGTATTTTTTAACTTTAGGAATATTGGAAGTGATAAGCAGCCGTGCCAATAATGAAGTGATAGAACAACAGAGGTCCTCCTCGCATAGTTTTTTTCTCTTAGTTTCTTGGTTCTACCCGTTAAAACATTGATTGTTGCAGTTAGCTGACCCGTAAAATTTGGGGGTTAGTTTTCTCTTCTTAGCTGAGCATATAATTATGCAAATAGTGATCTGACAGTGATCCTCTGGAGGAGTGTGCGTGTGTGTGTGAAGGGGCTGTCAGAGGGGTGACATTCCAACTTTGCTTAGTGCCTGTTCCTTTTTGGGAGAGTTCATCTTTTGGTGCGTCAGAGTGGGTCGGTGCAAGCAAGCGTGACAACAACTCACTTTAAGAAAAAAATTAAAATATCAGGCAGCTTTGAGGGGGTTCCCTAACTTCTTTAAACATGTCAAACATATTCTACCCACCCCACTCAGAATAAATCAAGTGACATGACAGCAGCGGCCCCCCAGTGTGACTCTGCTGTGACACTTTTACAGACATGTATATGATATCGCGTGTTGCCACATGCAAATGTGTCAAAATCCGCTAAAGTGAAACCTTTAATCAAATCAGTCACAGGCTATTCAGTTATTTAGCCTGGCTTACCTATTCCACACAAAGAGTAGTGAGCGTCACTTAAACACTCAAAGCAGTCGGTTAACACAACTCGAAATGTAGCTGGCATCTCTCCACTGCCAGGCTATAGGTCAGACAAAGGTTTAAACACAGCGTTGTGTTAAAAACTTTCCCCGTGTTCGTCTGTAGGAGAAAAGCGCTGACTGCTGCTCTTCTTCTCCGCGGCCTGAAGGAGCTCGGCTGTTGCACTTGTTTGGATTCTTGTTCTGAAGTTACTGGTGAAGATTTCTAAAATTGTATTGAGGGAGTGTTTGATGACCTGATCAGATTCACCAGATGAAAATATACAAACGGATGCCATAAAACCTCCGTGATGAAACCCCAAAACACTGGGAAGTGCCGTTAATGCGTTGTGTTCATGTAGACTCGCTTCGCGCGCGTTTTTAAGAGTCATGTCTGTTTTTGACCTACTGTATAGTTTATAATTATCCTGATTGTGGATTCTATTGTCTCCTGTCAATCATTAGACACCTACACAGGTCAGTCTTCCTTTCCTGTCCCATTGTACTTTTACCTCTCTCTCTCACTCACTTAGATGCCTTTGTAATGGCCCTTATATTGTTTTGGTCAAAACAAACAAAATTAAACACTTACAAAAGTTTATTTTACTTTACCAGCAAAAAGTCAGAAAAAGTTAAAAATAGATGATTCAGAGGAAAAAAACCCAAACATTTAATGACACAACCTGACAGGACACATTTGCATAGCAACATCTAAATATTGTTATGAAACTAAAACAGTAGGTTGCTTAAATCAATGCAACATCTTGCCAGTGAGTGCCCCTTTGTTTGCAAATTGTGCTTTGGATTTTGGTTGCTCTTACATCTTTAAATCCATTCACATATGGCTTGCTTTTATTAAAAAACAGTAGAGTGTTGTTTATTCCTAAGGCAACAAATTACAGGTGGAAAAATGAACTGATTGTAGCCAAAAAGCTGAAAGATGAGCAATGGTATCTTCAAACAAAACTCATCAAATCAAATAATAAACCATCTTCTTTGCTCAAACCTGGAGAGATCTGAATCAAATTAAAAGAAAATTAGGCCTGCAACCATCAGCCACAGTTGTCTCATTACAGCGGAAAGATAATCCACAAAAGCCTTAAACCATACACACAGTGGGCAGCGGAGGCACAGTCTCACAGTGGAAAAGTTAAACAAGGAACTATTTGAAGTACAAAATACATATTTGAGAGTCTAGGGTATCACAAGATTTACTATCTGGTTGGAGTTTTACAAATGTCATATGATAGAAATGTACTCCATTTAGCCTTGAGTATTTTATAAAAAAAAAAAAAAAAAAAAAAAAGTGTTTGTGCCACAAAGTCAGATTATGTGGAACCAAGCTGTCTTTGTTACATCTAAGTGAGTACTTGGGTGGGATGAGAAAAGGGGGAGAATAGATATGGTACACTTATACAGCATCTAAGGAAATATCATTCAGGCTTAGAATAATATTGAAATCTTGGATTTCCTGACATGTGTAAGGCGATATATTGAGGATTTATGAGGGTTGTGAGCGGACTTCTGGCTCCTGTAAAAATGAGATATCCCTCAAAGCTATTTTGATGCTTGACTTTAAGTGATTTTAAATATGTTCCATGTCCTGGAATTTTCCATATTCAGCAGAGGTTGGGTTTGTTTTATTTGTTTCATCACATTCAATCATCCAGAGACCTCAATATCATAGAAAGTAAATTAAAGAAAAGAAAATAAATAAATAAAACCCAGAGTGCAGGACTTTCACAGTCTATCTCCTGAAAAGAAATTCTAAAATAAACACAAGTCAGTGTAGTATTTGCTTCATTTAAAAAAATGAAACAATGTGAGAAATGCATTTTGTGTTAAAAAAAAAAAAAAAGAATAATTATTTATGCACAATACAAAATGCAAAAAGTTTTAAAACCTGTGTGGACCTAAACGTTGAGTTGATATTAAAACATAGGGGTGCAAAAGGGCAGAGTAGCATAAGCCCAAGCCCCGTGCAAGTGGTAAATGACTGAATGTTTAAAAAATGAAGGTGTATTTGCTCAAGGAAAAAAAAAAAACACAGGTATTGGCTGAATGCAAAAAGAGCAAATGGTATTGTTGCAGTTATTATATTCGCATAGAGCAGCAGTAGATATGAGGACCAGGCGTTAGGACCAGGAGGATGAAAGGAGAGACTGAACATTGCAGACTGGAGGGCAGGAAGGGCATTAGCTCAGTTCAAGCTGATGTCAGGACAATTAGAGGTGCACCCCTGCGCACTGTGCACAGCGGCTGTCAGCCTTAATCTCTGCCGCTGTGGTCCATAGCCGCAGCCAGGCCACAGCCCACGGGAAGCGCTAACACTCAGGTCCATATTGCTTTGACAGTTGCACTCATCTAGAAGTAATGCAAAATGGTATTGTGATGTATACACAGTGACCCTGTACTCTTTACTCTCACAGTTACAAGACTAATGTGTGTGGAGCCAGGGAGTGCTGTAACACTCAAGGAAAGAAGAAGAATATACAGGGGGAAAAAAAAAAACAAGAAATGTATGTTATGTATCTCAGTATCACACATCTGATCTCATGCCACCCCCTGCCAGTGCTCATGTTTCATGTCATTGTTGCTGGTCCTCTACAAATCTTGGTGTTTGCTTTTGTGGGATCCACTGCGTGTGGTGACGATGTTGGAGGTCTCTTGTGACTCCTTGTACTCCTGTGCCTCCACGACCACAGTGAAATATCGAAAGATGGAGTCAAAACTCATCCAGGAGGTCAGCTCATGCCTTTCTGTGCCTATATGAACACACACAAAACATTTCACAATCATTATGAATGTCAAGAAAAAAACAAATAAAATGTTTTGTTTCTTTTAGAGCACCTCTTAAATTCTTAACACCATGCTGTGCAATCCAAAGGTATTAGCATGAGAGCCTTGAGGGCCTATGACCCACTAGTCCAATGGGAGAGCTTCAATAATGTTATCCAAGCGGATACCTGAAAATCAACACCAATGCACGCCTGTCTTTCCATTTCAGGCCTTCCAACAAAACCAGAGTTATGCACAATGGGCTCACTAAGCAAAACCAGTCGAGCGATAGTCATTCATTCTAAAGGGCTGATTGAGGAAAGTCAAGACAGAGATGGGGAGAGGCAGCAGGTAAGCATATCAGGTGGTCCGGCGGTGGTACACAGGAGGCACAAGTGCTTGGTTTCCCTCTGACCTCCTTCAGGTTAGCTAGTTCCCAAGTTGGGGTCACACTGGAGCATGAAATCTGGTACATTCGCTTCAGGTTCCTGTCTACATCAGGGGTTATGGTATCACTGGCCAGCGTTTTGGTTGGATAGGTTGCACGCTCAAAGGCTGTTTTTATGTTTCTCTTGTGTGCCAGCTAGACTTGCCACTGAACACCTTGGCTGGGCATTGGGCATTTTTAATAAAAAAACACGTGTGTCTGCAGCTGCTGCCTGATTTGTTTATGGTCCTGTTCCATGACCAATCAGTAAAATGCTAATGGTTGTTGTCATATTTTCACTTCTGCTGTCATTTCAGATGCTTAGAAACACCATCCAAACCAGAACCTAGAGCCACACCAAGAAGCCCTCGTGCTTCCTAGAAGGAGAGTAGGTGTGCTACAAGATGGAGGTATAAGATAGATTTATATTTATAAGTGTGAGGGATTGGCAAACCGTAAGCCAGGCTGTCATGATTCCTTCCAAGCCATAACATATTGTGTACAGCTTTTATTAGGGTTGTGGTTGGGATTACCTATACTAGTAAGTATATTATAATGTATTCCAACAAAGATCATTTTAAAAGGAAAGGTTTAGCATCAGAAATAACTTTGGATTTTGTTATTAATGCAAATGCTGACCTTTACCGGTAGGATATATTAGAAATATCTTCAGACACTTATTTAGTAGCTTTCTCCTTCCTTCCTCACACTCCTGTGGATGTGGGATTAGCTATAAAAATAGACTAGAAGGCCGCAGGGATACAATTAGGAAGCACCTTAGAGGCTCTGTTGCCATAGACAGGCCTCTGTTGACCACTGAATTGACCCAATGTTTATTAGATTGACCCTTGCCTGGGCGCATTAATGGAGATAGTGTGCATGCTCATGTGTGTATCATTGGAAGATTGAGGCTAAGTGTAATGTTGTTGGTTTATGGTGGATGTGGGTTCAGTTGGCGGTGAGGTGCTTTCTTTGTATTTGTGTGTGTCATTTGTGTGAACAGGTACGTAGGGGGTTCTCGATCACAGTGAGATAAGGGACTTTTCTGAACGCTATAAAGCCAATGGACTGCTCTCAGTGCCTTGGGTCAAATTTACTGGCCTGGCAATCACAGGAGTCAATAACCTCGCACTCTCAGGGACTGTGCTACCTGTGTTGAGCTCAACATAACACCCATTCCTGGAAAACAAAGACAGAGCCCTCTCAGACCTCTAATCTATCATTTATATCCAATTTGAGTCGCTCTGATCTTTTTCCACCTCCTTTCTTTTCCCTTGTCTCATCAGACTCTCACTTGTGTTTTTTTTTACTTCTTTTTTGTCCTGTTTTTCTCTTGCAGAAGCGATCAATGCCGCAGTGCTCTCCCGTTCACCCTGAACTAGCGATGAACTTCTCCGGAGCGCCGCCAGCCTCTCCACCCTATCCCACCGCAGTTTGGGGTCACCAGGGGGGCGCTTCTGTGCCAATATGCAGATGAGTCTGTGCCCCACCGATGACTCTCATGTGAAGCTCCACCCATCTGTACGGTAGATGCTTTGAGAGAACATAAAGCCCCCCATCACCACCACTGCTTGCGCTCATACACATAAACCCACTCTCTCACAAGCTTAAATAGACCTTTAACAGCTAACGTCCTCCCTTCCTTTAATAGCTAAAGTGTGTTGAACCTAATGGATGTTGTCAAAGCTGAGAGCGCTGATTTAGAGGAGAAGCGCCAATGACCAGTAAAGGCGAATAGAGAAAGGGCGAAAGAGCATTACCTCAGCCATGCCACAAATCAAAGTAATATCTTTAAAAGATGCTGGGAATCGATGAGGTGATATCTGGCTCCATCTTGCATAGAAAGTGAAATCATTAACAGCCCATGAGTACTGTTTTACCCACAGTTTAGTAAGACTGAATTAAAAACTTTTCAGCAGATGAGTAGATTTTATATGACCAGCTGATATGTATTATAAAAATAAAAACTAAGTGCACTTTTAGTAATTGTGATTTAGTTGTAGCACAGGCTTAAATACAGCAAACACTGAGTTGTGTGAGTTTCCTTATATTAAAATCGGAATTAGCCTGTGTGAATTTTAATGAGATGACTGTAATTTCATTAATGTAATAAACTCTATTGTGAATGAAATAATGTTTCTCATTTATTGTAAATTAGTAATAATGTTATTGTATGCTCCATAGCACTGAATATTGTCATGGGAAATAATAATAATAATAATAATAATAATAAAAAAAACCTGTTTATAGTTTTAGCATGGTTAAGAGAGAACAATTAGAGCCAGAGGGACACATAATGACTGGCACATGCATACATGTCTGTGGTAATATTTCACTGGAACGCAGCAGTGCAGGGTCAGTAGTGTAAGGTCATCTGTTGCTGTCGTGCCCCTCACCTTTGGCCTGTGTTTGACCGTTCTGTGTTGTCTGTCTGCTGAAGCTCCCTTATTATGTGACAGACAGAGAAGACTATTTGATCCTGGATATTTAGCTTGCTCCGCTCTGTCATAGCCACTGGAGCCCTTTCAGGGTAATTGACTGACTGCTTGATCTCACTCTCTGGAACAAGACATGCACACACATTTGTGCACTTTTAGATGTTGTCTCCTCAAGGATGGCACACAGACACATACATATACATATACTAGAGCGTTCACAAACAAAAATATGTCACAGCTCACTCTCTAGTCGTTTTAATTTGTGCGGAGTGAGTTAATGGAACAAGAGAGTTTTAATAAAAAAGAAACATGGAAAATCCTCCATAGCTATGGGCCATGCTTTCTTCCCTTTGTACCAAACACGACATGGTGTTACAAATGCTAATCGCCTCTTGATTGTCACAAAATTCCAAACAAACGCTAGGTGACTGTACAGCCAAAGTGATGCCTCGAGTGATACTCTGACAGATAGCTTAAATCAAAGCATGCTGTCTATAATTAGGTTCCATCTGGGCTACATTATTTAAAGCCTCACCAGTTAATTGCTTGTGTACAAATGGCCTATTTTATTTGAATCAAACTCTTTTTTGTGGTTTTGTAATTACACTCATGTGAAAGGGGCATATTTCTTCACTTCATTTATAACGTAAATACATATTCAAATTTTTAAGAGGACTCTGAGGCAAGGAAATGTACAACTATGATACTTTCTGTGTAAATTTAATTACTTTAAACAATGGAGTGAGTGATTAATCAAAAATACTGACATTTGGGTTAAACATTTAATGAGCTTCAATTTTAAAAAAAAGATGTGAACAATGATATAATCGAAAAGTGATCATTGCAAAAACAGAATACCTCTCAGAGCTAATATGCATAATATTATTGGTTGGAGATGCAAACATTTTCTAATTTCCTCTTGTCAAAGTTTTCATCAAGAATCTATCACATTGCATGTTTTCTTATCAATTTCACGTGAATGGTAACCCAAGCTTTTGTTTTATCTTGATGTGAGGCAGTGCAGCGTGTTGCGGTGTGGGTCCTGGCTGGTGTAACCTTAACCAGACGGCTGTTTGTGGAAACTATCTGTTGCATGGATCGGCAGTGGGGAATCGCTATCTGTATCCTGGTTGTCAGGCGATCGGATTTCCGCGAGCCGCGCTCTGATATTAGATGATCTAGCTGGTTTGTGTGACAATATGTGCTAGCTGTAACAGTTCACATTGTTCGCTTATCCATATGAAAGTCAGTTATATGTATGTTGTCATCTGGTCTGCTGACATGCGTAAAGGTCAAGAATGTCATTTTATCCCTTGTGGCTGTCTTTTGAAGAGGGCAGGACATGTTGCCACTGGAGATGAGGTCAGGGAGAGCCCATCAAGTGACAGACGGTCAGCCAGAGGAACTCTGTCTTGTAACAAAACATAACAATGTTGTCTCCAGTCAAAACATTAATTAAATCTAAATTTATGCTCCCTAATCACCACCACCCCCACTAACAAAGCCTTTAAGTTTCACCACAGGTTAGGACGCCCAAATGACAACAAGCGTTAACACAAGTTTAAGATGCATTGTTTGCCTAAAGAGAAAAATTGTGATTTAAAAAACAGCTCATTTCATCAAACCTTTAAACCTTTAAGGCCACTTGAAAACAATTGATTTTTAATGCACATCTATAAGTGGTTTGTATAAGGGTGTTAGAAAAAAATTGAATTATAGCCAAATCAATGAAAACAAATAATAATAATAATAAATATATTTATATATATTAATTTACAAATCAAAATCAAACACTGTGTTCACTATTTTTGAAAAAAATAAAAATAAAAAAAAATTCTGGAAGCAATAACTTTGTTGCTAATTTAGTTTTTAGAAATGTTGTGAGATACAGTTTCAGTGCACACTATTTTGGAAATTTAATAAAATGTACTTCATGCACTGTTGCGCTTGTGAATATGTACAGAATACAAAATGAGTTTTTCCAGATTCCTCTATTAAAAAAACGCAATATATTGTCTTATCACAATGGTGCCCCCCCCAGTACACCTCATTTCCTCGCATGATTTAAATTATTTAGCTTATTATTGGAAGTTGTAGTCAGACATAAAAAAAGGCAGAAGTCGTAGACGAGGAACCTGCATCAGTAGTTATAAGGGGCAGCAAGGAACTCTATATTTACATAGAATAGATGCAGACAGAAAAGACGTATAGAAACAAAATCAAGTTAGGCTCAGCAATGGAAAAATATTGAAGAAATCTGAGTTTAACTATTCTAAACTGTATGCAATAAAAGCAGTCAGAGTAAAACTTGTGACAACCAGGACTCCAAACAAAGGACTGCGTGGCACTCTCCCCTTCAGCTCCCTCCTTTCATTCATCCTTCCCTGTTTGCAGCCTCTCCACCTAGACACTGAGACTACACTGAGTGCTTTTTTATTTTAACGTGAATGAGTGGCCTTGGCCGTCATAGAGGACCCTCGCCTTTATAGACTTGGAGCAGAGTATTTACAAGATAACCCTGGTGCAAGGACAGTGCTGGCTATTTGATACCAGTGTCAGACTCTCCCCTCTGTTCATCAGTAAAAAAAAAAATTGAAAGCTCAAACATGCCCTCGTCTATATCAGTGCCTCTCAATGTCACTTGCTTTACTTTTTTCTACTCAAATGGGCAGAGACATGGATATCAGAACACATCTGAATGTGGCATTTCATAAACATTTAATAAGCATACTATCTATTCTTTTTAAAAGATAAAAAATGTGCTCTATAACACAAAACTGCACAAAAGACTAAAGAATTAAAGGAAATTACTCGATGTAATTCCTGTCCTTAAAAAAGAACAAAGTGTCTGATCATTGCTTATGTCCTTAAATTTAATTAAGTTCCTTTGATAAAACACTGAATAAAGCAATTGAATAATATTTATTTAGACCCTGAGCCTGTATCTATCCATTGAATTGTCAACTTTAAGAGAGTGTGAAGAATAATGAATAGTTAAATTAGAAATAAGAAATTATTATTATTATTATAATATAAATTTCTAAATACTGTAAATCTACGTCACAATAAACCTGACAAACATGGATAACATCTGCACATGTTGATTCAGTGGATGTATGTGACAGAGAGACTGAAAGACAGATTGAGTGACCAATGGTGTGTGTACAAGGATATGTGTGGAGGGGCCTTGTTGCCACCCAGACATTAGCACTGTAAATAGTACGGGCCTCCTTCCCTGTCCAGGTCCTTTGTTCCATCTGCATCACCATTGGTCAGAGCTTAAATGGCAAACACTTGGGGGCTGCTAGCTCGCCTGACACGGTTTTGTTTTTGGCCTATTGAGGGCCAATGGAGAGCTTCTGTTTCTATGCCCAGGCACAATGTGTCTCAAAGGCAGTGTGGATGAAAAGAGAGGCCCCCACATAAACTGTCCATTAATGGAGGCACTGCATGCATGCATATATGCGCCCACATAAGCACAAGCTTGTAGACAAAGTGGCAATGACGCCTGGACAAGGGTCAGAGGCAGACAACCTTGCCAAAGAACCTGGTGGAAATGGAGCATGCGGATACTCCAACATGGCTAAGAACTTTCTCTTACACACAGCCACAAGCATAGACTCTAGCTAAACCCTAGGCACACACTTAATACACCACTTCATTCTTCTCTCACATGTACACACAACCACTGCTGCACTTTACCACAATGAGATCTGAAACACACACGTCCCTTTTTTAGGCTCTTCAAACCAATGCAATAGATAAAATATTTCTACAATATCAGACATTGTTTAGTCCCAAATGAAGTGGAGGATGAGCTGGGTAAGAGTGGTCTCTTTGCACCTGTAAGAAACACAGGGCAGCATTCACAGTTTGTAGTGTCAGAAGAGGCAGCCTTGAGTCTGAGAACTCTTACAGGACATATAAACACTTAGACACACTGGACCACAGTAATTGCCCTCACATTATGCACAGCTTTTCTTATCTAACCAGGTTGTGTAAGTTATACAGAGAAATATGGCTCATTATTATCACTGGTATATGCTTTGTGCCACACAAATCAGGTAGAACTGCATTATAAAATATAAATGTATTATACATCACAAGTATGGTAGGGGAATGTAAAAAGTATTGACAACAAAATCTATTTTTTTCATTGCATTTCCCCATCTGTATTTTTGTTCTCGGTGTCAAAACAGATATATGGCCTCTGGCTGCATTCATTCCTTAAAAAGAGAAAAGTTATCTTAAAAGCGTTAACAATGGTAAACCTGAAATGATTAAAGCTTTACAACCTGAATTTGTTTTAGTAGACCAGTTTGTGCTTTACATTTTGGCCTGATGCCTTAACTCACAAAATGTGAAGAAAAGAAAAATTGTAATGCATTTACAGTATACAAGATTTGTAATTGAATATAAATGACGCATTCCACAATGTTACTAGTCATTAAGGCAAAGGACTACACCCAAACCAAAGTAATGTAATGGGACCAATGAGATAGTTCAGACATGGATTGTAACGCCACCAACAAAGAACACATTTACATTTACATTTATTCATTTAGCTGACGCTTTTATCCAAAGCGACTTACATTGTTCTACAGTAATTACCAGTATTACAGCCACTGGAGGCAAGGTGGGGAGAGCGGGAATTGAACCACCTACCTTCTGTTTGATGGACGACTGCTCTACCCACTGAGCTACTGCCCCTATATTCTCTTTTTGTGTTAGCACATGCACCCATTTTGTTGCTATGGTTGTCATAAGCTTGTTGTCACATGACCTTGGAATACCATACATTGAGATAGGCAGTTAGTGTTTGTTGGGGGAAAGAGAGTGGAGTAAAGGTCAGATGGGGGAGAAACAGGCCAGAGGTGGTGATAGCAGAGTGGGTGCTGAGGGAGGGCCAGGTTTGAAATAGATCACTTAAGGGAACAAAGTGTAATTAATGGGTCGCCACAGATAAGAGGGCTCTGGCCCTATCTGGGAATGTGCTAATGGAGTTGACACACACTCAACAAGATCAGTGGCCAACCTTCTCTATGTGAGCCTGTGTTTTTGTGTATGTGGACATTTATGTACTGTTTAAGAGCCCAAAGTGAATAATGGTGGGGAGAGAAGACAGTCAAGTGACAAGTAACATGGCTTCCCCTACACTGGGCTTTTGCCAACCCAGCAATCAAAGAATACCCAGAACTCATAAACTTATCTCTGAATCAGCCTTTTTAACTCACGTAGACCTACCGCTTCACATCAAAAAATGACTGATGTTATTGCAGGGCTTCAGTTGCAGGGATGTGATTGTTTATGGAAAGATGTAGAAGAAGGAAGCCGCCTGGTCAAGAGGGGGTCAGACTTGAGGTGTTCTAAGAGAAGCAAACTGACACAAACCTCTCCTTAAACTTCCTGTCTGCGTGTGTCCCTGCGTCAGGGGAACCTGGCTGGAGCCGTTGGGCTGGCTCATGTGAATATGCCTGTGCATGTGTGAAGGCAAACAGTTAGATTTGGAGGTTGGCCTGAGAGGTCAGTGACGGTTTTGCAAAGCGCCCACGTGTGCCTGGACAGTGAGATGGCCAGTGATGGACAAGGCAAGACAAAGAGGATTTCCCCTGTTTGTCTCAGAGAGCGGAACAGCCATGTAAGAAACACACACAGGGAGAAGTCTGTCTCCAGCATAGATTTCATGGGTGTATGTTTGGACATGAGGGGAGTAGGTCAGACATTTGACTGGTTTTGTGTATCTTGGTGTGTGTGTGTGTGTGTGTGTGTTTCAGGGTCACAAACCCCGGGGCCATCTACTTCACTATGGTTGAGCCTGACAAACCAAGGCCACATTAACACACTGCATGACTTAATAATATAGAGACCTCTGGCTTGTTGGTGCAACAGATACATGTGAATAAAATACACATATCTTATATCATTATGGAAATATACTACTAAACAACATTGTCGTCACCTTGACAAGTCAATAAATATCAAATAAAGTACATGTAACAGTCCTTAAACACAAGGGCATGGCCTCGACACCAGAAAGCTGAGCACAAAGCTCCAGGAGAATCTTAAATCTTACATTGTGTTGGTGAATGTGGTTAAGGCAGACTGAAAAAAGTGTTTTGTTTGTATGTGTGTGTGTGTGTGTGTGTGTTAGATGTAGCGTCAGGAGGTTAAATAGAGAGCGATGAGACTCCGATCTGTCAGGACAAGGGGAGAACATCTTCAAAGAGTCAACATCACACAGTGAGGCACACACACAAACACACACTGACGGACAGTCCATTGCTCCCAGCATATCTCTACTTTGTCCTTGGACTGTCTGAATACCACTGGAGGCAAGCATGATTTGAGAGCGCAAGTGGGAACAAGTGAGAGGGAGACTGAAAAGAAGAGCAGAAAAAGAAAGCCGAAAATGATAGAGGGAGTCAGAGGGAGAGAAAAGAGGCGCCCCTCAATGACATCTAAACAGATAACTCACTCTCCAGAGCTTCTTTTCTCTTGCTATCACTTTCACAGGCAGCACTCTTTCTACATGAGGCTGGCTGCAAGTGTGACTGAGTGTGTATAAATTGTGAGTGTGTCTGAATAAGAGAGTGGTGCAAACAATATGAAAGTAATTTTTTTCTGTCATTTAGTGTATTTCCCTTGCATATGGTTAAAGCTCAATATATTTGAATAGTAATGTAAAGTTTTAGTAATACAAATAAAACTATAATTTACATAAGACTTTTATAACATATAATACTGAATTTTTAGACAACCATACATTTATCATTTGAAAAAGCAACTGTATATTTATGTTAGAATGTAGAAAGTTTTTTCAAATCTGTACAGACAATGCGGCTTAAGAAAATGATGTACAGAACACAGCACAAACAACAGCTGCCTTGTCTCTTGATTGGTAGTTAACTTTGCAAAAAACAAAGCATTGGGTCAGTGGTGGGTCACAGAGAAGCTGAACACCCAAACAAAACAGCAGGTCTGCCACTGCCTCATCTTTGTAGTCACGGTCAACTGTGGGGAAGAGTTAGCCTCTTTGATTAGCTCATTCGAGCCCCAGCTGTATGCATTTTTTTATCATAATGTGGAGTCAAAAAGAGAAAAATCATCTTCTTTCATTCTATGGAGTGGCAAGGGACTTTTGCACCTAGTATGGGCTTCATAAACAAACCAAGTTGAGAACAAAAACAAGGCTGATGAGCAAATAGAAAAACTTGCTATGCTAATTTCCACCTACCATAAAAGTAAAGTAGGTACACTCAGTGAAACAATTCTGTAAACGCACAATGGTACAAAGAAAGATAAACAGACACACTGTTTTAAACTGCAACACACCCACCTTCACCCTGTGACATTTTACTCCAATTAATTTTAAAACAATTTAAAACCCACAAGACTGTCCGCAGGGAGAACAAGCACTACCTTGAAAACGGTACCTTTTTGGTTAGCATTTGTGAAGTGAAGTTGTTTTAGAGGGCTACTCACCAACCAATTTGCAACAATGTATATATATATATATATATATATATGGCCGAAACCTGGGTTTTATGTTCCATGTAAGCCATGTAAGTATTTTTGATGTAAATAGCCTATATATATATATATATATATATATATATATATATATATAGGCTATTTACATCAAAAATACTTACATGGCTTACATGGAACATAAAACCCAGGTTTCGGCCATATGTTGTTGAGCCTAAAACAATCATAACAGTAATTTTGTATTATTACAATACCATTTCCTAAAATGTTAACATACTGCTGTCAATATTTTTTTTCTATAAAATTAAAAAAATAAATTTTATTGATGAATGTACAATACATGCTGTGCCACCCCTGGAACTTTTATACCAGTTTACTTTACTGTCTGAGTAGTGTTTTCATGCCCTGAAAGCAGAGCAGGGGTAGTGCAACACCGAGACTTGTACAAACCTTTTTTAGAGATTAGCATTAATTACAGATTAATCAAAATTGTGGCTGAAATTAAAGTCATTCATTTTGTGAACGCATGTGCATCTGCTTGTTTATGTGCATGGTTGGATAACCCCGGCAAAGTCAAAGATAGAAGGAAAGGGAGGTTGTTCATCCTCTCCATCCTGCTATTGACTTGGAATAATGCAGAGCACTAAACAGCAAATACAAAAAAAATAGTTTTGAGTTAATTTGAGTAGATATGGGATGTTGTCATTTGTTAAGGTGTTGGAGAAAATAACTGGAATATAGCAGGGAAAAGCAGGTGAAAAGAAGTGTGGGAAGGAGGGTAGCAGTGGATAAAAACTGTGTTAAAACCGTAATGAGCAGTGGTCGTCTAAGACTGTGTTTGCAATGTATAATTTATACCTCCCAGTTCAAACACAACTTTATCTTTACTCAGCTGCTAAGTGATATAATTTCACTTTTTATAGCAGCCCCCCACACCTGTCCAATTCAGCACCACCGCAGGTCTTCAGTGAAAAAAGGCTGGTGTAATTCTGCATGCCTTCTGCACTGACATTCAACTGTACAGCTCCACCCCCCCAAGGGCTCAAACAGCGTATTAAACCCTCCTTAACCCCACTATCTTCCTTTCCTCAAACACAGTCCTAAACAGAGCACAGAAAGGTTTATTTTGCTTTTTATGGCTATGTTGGTGAGTCAGTATATTATATTTGATAATGTTTCACTGATGACCCCTTAACTCAAAGTTGAGCTTCAAAAAATATAACACAGTCTATTCCATTATAAAGTAACTTTTCATATTTACATCAAAGTGGCAAAAAATAATTACAGACAAAAATGTTCTCATTCCAAGTCAGTCAGCTGATAATAGAGCAAGTCTATGCACATTGCTTGTGTCACACTACGAGAAAAAAAAATCTTGCTGAATTCCCATAAACGTTGGTTTAGCATCATTAGACAATTAAGTTAAGAATTGATGTATCCGACTATTACTCATTACAGCTCGGCTTCTCTTTCTGAAATCGTATTATACATTTCTACCATTTTATCTATTCTTCATACGCTCTTCCTCACAACTTCCTCTTCTTCCTCCTCAGCTATCTGCCTACATAGTGTTTATGCTTGCAGAAAATTCCCACTTGGTCTCTAGGGGAACTGCGTTTTTCTCTGCTCCGCTTGTCTCCCGTTCTTCTCTTGTATGTTTCCCATGCTGGCAGAGCTTCCTCTTCCTGCATGCAGCATAGAATGTGCTCCGTCTGCAGCTGTCCCATAAGGGACTTGACAGTGTGATGTTACAATATACCCATCCAGAGGGATTCTCCTAGCCTTTTTCCCTCTAGATGCTCTTTTCTCAGCCCTTCATTCTCTTTTTAAAGACAATGATTACCTTTTTATTTGTCTTTACTAACTCAATTACCTTTTACTTTACACACACTCTGTTTGGAAAGTTTAATTAACTTTTTTCAGCTGCTAACATTATTTTCTTGTCACAGAAGTGTTTAAGTGTCACTAGACAAACATGTATGTTTCCACAAGCAAATGCTAGCCATGAATCAAAAATAAATTGGAATTATTTTTTAATATTTGACTATTTTTAATGTTTATATAAATTTCTTGTTTATACAGAGATAGAAAGCATTTTAAAGGCTAAGAGAGACCTTCAGCTGGTAGATTGCAGATAAATCCTGTGACTAGAAAGGATTTTGTTTGAGTGAGATTCACCTGACCTGTTGTTTATGGACAAGGTCTTCTGTTAATTAGGTTTTGTGTACATCCAGCTGTATGACTATTATGATTATGGCTCTCTTTGGAGATCAACATGGATGCTGCTAAATCCACCATACAATTCCATTTTATTCAAGAGAATGTCTGTTTTCTATTTTCTAAAGGTTTATATCAGCAATGTGATACAGTGGCAGAAGGACTGTGCGTTTTAGCATGTCCCTGTGTATATCTGTTCTTTTCAGTGTGTATTTTACATGGTCTGCGCTTAAGGGAAGTAAAGATGGAATAAAAAAAAGAACAAGAATCTTTCAAGAGAGTGTTCTGAGTAGTGATAAACTAACTGGGTTAAGGTAATTCACCTTTCTCAATATTGCTCTTGGCTGAGGATGACACATTTGTCTCATGTGGCCACAGATGAGCAGGGACACAATGTCAGAACCTGATGGCAGTGTGACCGAGAGCAATCACAAGGTGAAGAGGGATCTGACTGTCTGTCAGCACAAAGCATACTTTGACATTCTCAGTAACACAACTCCGCAGTGTAAATGATAAGAACATGGAGCATACAGTAAAAGTACAGATTCACATACACACTTACACACTTACACACAAGTATAATATGAGATTGATATAGGATGTTTGTTTGGGTGGAACTTGAACTGTCTGTGGCCTGGGGTCACAGCGAGCAGGTGTTGGTGTGCAATCTCATGCACAAAGCAGAAACACCTGAACACCTGGGCTTGACTGTTTAGCGCTGACAGACTCACAGGAGCTGTCTTGCAGTTCAGGATGAAACTGAACCTTATAACTGAGGGGGGCTCACCTGTGCCATGGGGGCCCCTTTCTGTTGTGGACCCTTTTAACATAGCACTCATGTCATCATGAATAAGTTGTGGGCATTAAATTGGCACAACAGCCTACTTTCTGCTATGATGGGCAAAAAAAGTAGCAGGTTAGCAAAAAGGCTACTAAAAGATAGTTCATGCATTCAGGTTGTTTTATCTTTTATATTTGTATATTAAATTGCGCCTTGGCTAAAGCTACAGGCTCATAATTACAGCTTTACTACTACAGATGAATCTTAATTTGTGTTGCCAAATGATGGACACAGCCCTATTAGTATGAGTATTCATTATGAGTAATCACCAAAGACAGTCACACAAAAGCGCTGATGTTCCTATTTTTTCTTTTTTCTTTTTGATTGCTTCAAGGCGTGTGTGTGTGTTTGATCAATTATTTAATTGTTCAATCCTACTGTTAAAGGGGACTTGTGACTTATTGTACAGTAAAGGGGCTGAGACAGATGAATAGTACAACCAGACAGAAGTATAAATGAAAATCAAAACATTCACCATCACAAAAAAGATGAAATGGAAGGTCTTGACGAAACAAAATCAGCAGACATGCAAAAGTAGAATTGTCACGATAGAAACCCAATCTGATAGATGGGCTAGGGGAAATGGAAAAGGGAGGGACTGGTCTAGTGGGCCCTGTCCTGCCCTCGACCTGCAAATGCTGGCACACCCTTTCTTGCTGCTGGCTAAATAAAGGGCCCCAGGGTGGGCCGGACTGGGCGGCAGGAGAAACAGACACAGAGTCGGCATTACCCAGCTAATCTCATTAGGGAGGCTGCCCTGCCAAGCTGCCAGGGGTCAGCCAGAGTGCCACGTCACTCATCACACCTTTGGCACTCCCAGTGACCCCAATGCAGGACTTATGGCCAGCCAAGGTGAGGGGCATTAGGGGTGCGGTGGGAGGCAAGAGCGCAGTGGTCAGTAAAACTAAAAAACAGAAGATTGCTTTGATGTTTGAATTTGAGACACCGGTGTAAATGCAGTTCTAGGACATATAGAGAAAAGTATTAAAAAATATAATAAATCAGAGATAAAGCAAACAAGAAAACAGATAAATGGGACGTAGGAGGGGAGTTAAAAGAGAGAGAAACGGACACAGAGAGGCTGGATAAGCAGGTTCCTTCACTGCAGCTTGGTTTAATGTATTTACAGTGGATTGCATCAGGGTGCTATACTTAAAAGAGCCAGAGTAATCCAACAGGGTCATCTATAGGGTGACGTGTCTCTCCTAAAGTCAGTAAATGTCACTTCCATCTCCACAAAGGACCATGGATGCTTGAACACACATCAGCATTCGTAAGAATGCATGTGCATGGTCACACACATTTGCGATAATCATAGGAGGAAATAAGGCTAATCATCAGACTTATTCTTTCTCTTCTCCCTTCTGTATTTATCAAAGTAGCAAACATACCTTCAGCCCTTTTAGCAAAAACAGTTCCAAAAGGAAACCTGGTCTTGTAACCACTTACCCATAGCATCTTATGGGTATGTGTAACAGTCTTGCCTAAACTAATGCCAGTGAAATACACAATGCCAGTGAAATACACAACCAATACTTAGCATTATTTCTAAAATATTATTTAAACTTTTTTAAAGCAGCAAATGAGCATCTTGCTCATGACCCCCATATAATCCTTGGTCAGCAAAGCATGAGCAGCAATTGCATGCCAGAAAAAAACAATGGTACATACCTACTATGTAAGACTAAAATCGTATTATTTTAATTCATAATAATGAGGAAATACACTCTATAAAGATGTGTCTGAGGGATAATGGCAGCTAGGGATAATAAAGAGAGGTTCTGTTAAGCGTAAAAGTGTGGGTTATTTGGACTAAATTCCTCCAACAAATACACATGACGAGCTGTTTCAATAATCAAAGTGGCTTTATAACTAAGTAAAGCATGTTGGTTGTTTGACTGTCAGTGGGTAGCAGCTAGATAGCTGGCTGTCTAGTTGGGGGGCTGCTTGGTGTGCTAGCTGCTGCCCAGATAGTAACAGAGTTTATGTAATTGTGGAGTCCTACTCAGCACCCTGAGTGTGTTCAGATGTGCCCTGTAAACTGTGCATAAGAGCATCCAGTGATTATTGCAGTTCATATCTGAAACCCTTCTTAAAAGGCTGAGAAGATGTCCAGGTAAAAGAGGAACAAGACAGGCACTGGTGCTGGGGGAAAGGTTGAGAGTTCATAGCTGAGTTTAGGCGGGCGCTGCACTGCATTGGGCTGAAGGCCAAGGCTGAGACTGGGATAAGCTTCTGATGGTTCCAGTGTGAAATGGGATCAGAGGAGGAACATAGGGAGGGATAGAAGGGGGGACATAACTGTAAGAATAGCCCTAAGTTGGTGTTGGATTTGAAATTGTTAAACAAGTTGGTCTTGACATATGATGCATTAAACAAGTATGTCTAAACTGCAGCTAGATGAGAAAGGGAAAAAAGCTAGATTAATTATTCTAGAGTAAAAATGTGGTGTTCTGTGATTTGATTAGACTCCTGACAAACTATGTGACCTTTGTGCAAAGGGTCATTTTGCAATTTAGGACAATAAAAGATTGAACAAACACAGTAAGACGGGGTGTTTGCGGAAACTGCTATAAGTACAATTTTACTTTGATCACGTGCTTGAGAGTCATGCTTCCAAAGTAAAGCTGATCAGGCTAACCTCACGGTTACCGCCAAAGTTGTGGTAAAGTTGAGTATGAAAAGGAGTGCCCGCCAGGGGGGAGGATGAAAAAAAAGATAGAGTCTATATGTGTGGCTTTGCCTAATTTTGATGGAATGAATAGAATAAAGTTTAGATATGTACTAATGCATAATTTGCCGCTAATGGCCCCTACATTCCTTGAATGGAATAATGGAAGAATGACATGACTCAACCATCATAGCCACCAAAACATATATACAGTAGATTGCAAGGTAAAATAATGTAAATGAAAGGACTTGAAATCTTTCTTAATGGTAACAAAACATGTAAACCATCCATGAAATTGTTTATTGTGGGCCTTTTCTCATGGAGAGAGAGTGAGAGTACTGCATCTGTGAGTGCTTAATACTTTGTGTTTGTTTATTTTATTACTAAAAATAATTACTAGCATATTACAGTTGAAGAGTAAAATTAATGTAAACATATAGGTAATGTTATTGCCAGGGTTGGTCTAGGTATTTATTATTCAAGTGCTCATATTTCTGATGAAGACAGTGTTTGAGCAGCCAGTGTTGAATCTGAATTTTGAAGACCATGGGAGAAAAGGCTGCACTGTGCCTAAAATATCCTCACTCACACAAGTACAAACATCTTGACACAGTATCTGCTTCTCTGTCATGGCCTGTGCACTTTCTGTATGTGTGGCACACTTTAAAGCAACTATGAAGCACAACATCCAGTGCCTAGGGACGTCTCAAAATCCTTTCCTCCCCTCTTTTGCTCATCTTGTCCTTCCCAAGTCTCTGTAACAATGACTCTATGGAAACCCTGAAAAAACGTTTGCACACTTTTCACCCAAAAACTCTAGTCTCTGTCTGCTCTTCCCTATCATAGCTGCTGAGTGAACGCTACGGCAACTCTGTGCTCAGTAGTGATCAATTTTTCATTTCTCACTGCTTTTTATGTTGTTTTATACAGATATGTCCGTAAACAGCAGCCTTGAGGAGACAGGGGGAAAAGGAAGCAGAAAATGGTATATAAATCAGGTGAAAAGTTTAAGTAAGAGCCCAGGAAACGGGAATGGAGAAACTTACCACTTGGCCTTTACAATATTTTAATCTAAATTTAAACAAAAACATAACTGGAAGAACCTCAATCAGAAAATGTATTTCAATGAATTTCAATTCATAGTATCAATTGCTACTTGAGCAAAAATGCTTGTTCATTGTTCCTGGTGACAAAGGCAGTCAAAACAAGCAGAAAATCGAACTGTTCCATATCAAGGAACATTTTTACTGATGCTAATGTGACTTAAATACCTTGTTCCACAGCTGAGTGAGCTAGCACCTGCTGCAAGTGGCTAGCCTATTACAGCTCAGTACAGAGCTGTTGCTAATTTTCTGATTCAATTAGCATGCCTCAGAGCTTTCCAGACTAATTGCAAACTACTTCACAGTTACCTCTCTGATTAATCACTGCCCATCTGCAAACCATTGAACACAAAACTTTGTTTTAAAATGTCAGTTTTCATATATAACAAACAACCAACTAACATAAAACCAACAACAATATAACCAACATTTCATTCCATTTTATTACACCCATCGAGAAACTTAGTTTGCTTGCATCAATTGAACAAACACTGTCTACTACTGTTGCTCTATTACAGCCAAAAAATCATAGTAAACAATTAGAATAAAATAAAAAGTTATTTTTTTTTATTAATGTTGCCTATTGACAGTGTGGAAGAACTCCAACACTCAAACATCCCAAAACTGTCAGTTGTACCTCAGACAAGAACTGTACACCTGCGGCCCGTAAGCATTCTCAATAGAAAAGTAAAGAAGGACTACTATTTCTGTTTTTCATTTCTTTCTACATCACTGCCCAAGTAGAATACTGTTGATAGTGCAGCCTAAGTCCAAAGGTCATACTCCCCATTGCTGCTCCTGACAAGATCAATAGCTGTGTGTTGTCCAGGTTATCAGTCAGTGTTTACTTGTGCTGACCTGCGTATAGCCCTGAAACATGTAGAATAGTTGAGGAGATGGCACCAGACAATGGAAAAGCTGTGGTAAGGAGGGCATAAACAGAGCTATTAAAGGGGAGAAGAAAGTGATCCTACCAATATCAAAGTCAAAGCCAAGGAGAGCATTGCATGACAATGTACGAGGAGAGAGAAGACATGATTAGAGAAGTGTCGCTTCGGTCAATTGTGACACTGGGGTGACTAAGGTTACTATGACAGTCAGTCAGCTCAGCTGGAGACTTCCAGCTATCATAGCAAGGCTTTGTCATTCTCAATCTCGTACAATCCTCTTCTCTGTTCTCCAACTCAGTCCTATTGACAGATCTAAAACCAAGGTCATAGCAGTGTTTACACAGTCTTTAGCCCAAATTACATCATCCAAATGCTGGCCTGCAGGATGCCTCAGACAGAAAATGACCTGGCAGGCTGCCGTCCTACTAAATGTGTGAGGAGAGAGAATGAGAAATAACAAAAGAGAAATTAAACCGAGAAAAACACTAAGGGTTTGTAGTGAAACCAGAAGGAAATGGTGTGAACACAGAGACTAAATTGACCTGCCTTCCACTTCTGTCTACTCACAAAACAAAGAGCGTAATGCATATTGGCCCCGGCTTCCAATAATGATGCATAACATGGTGGCTGCACAGAAATATAATACCAATATGTCAGGTCTCTGATTTGGCCACAATTTGCATGGTTATAATAGCTTATTGACTGGCTCAAGGTTGAGCAGGGCTGAGCAGTGTCACTGTAATGGCTGGTTGTGCGCCTCCAAGAGTTTATTTCAAGCCTCTGTGGCTCAGTCACCCGCTCCCTATCTCATCAATACCCAATCTTGATCCTGTTATCTGCTTTCTGACAAACCCTACACAAACACCTCTGCTCTCTTCCTGCATGGCCTAACCTCCATTTACTCCACCCCTTCGTCCTTCTTTTTTCCCTTTTAATTATTTCTGCCTCAAATCAGCATTTCCCATGAAGATCAATAAAGCTGCAATTCATTATATTTCCCAAATTTTTCTTCAGTTTTAATTAGGGTTGTAGTGATATTGCTAATATCTCGATTTCAATTAAAGTGTCTTGATATCGTCATGGGCTTGTGACAGCACTCCCGGGCAAAAAATTTGGTTTTGTTGCTGCAGCAGTGGAACCGAGCAGAGAGAACTAGAGAGAGAAGATGTAGCAGACAGCAACAGAGAAAAGAGATAACCACAAGCTAACTTGCCACCCCAAAAAGTTTTGAAAAGGTGTCCAGTCCGGCCACTCCAGTCAACACTCTAAAGCATTGACTGCCCCACTACCTCATAACAACCAACAAGCTCAAGAAAATACAAGATGTATCAGTGAAAATACAGCTAAATACTTATGGGCTTTTTCTGTAATGCACACCAAGGATGTTAGCAAATACAGTTAAGCAATATATAATATCCCCCATCATGTCCCGATGATAAGAGATGTCTAGTGTCACTGAGCCTGAGCTTATGCCTGTCCAGAGATGTCTGTTAAGGACTTAAGACTGTGGTCACATTGGTCATTTCAGAAAAAGCTGTCCCAAGCTGTCCCACTTGTTAGTTTTTCTACACGTCCTGGTCGGTTACACACTAATTTGAAGAGAGACTTTTTTGATAAATTAGTATAGAATAACTGCACACTGTGACCCAGAAGACAGAGTGTGTGTGCGGATTATAGTTTGCTTGAGAGAAGTTAGCAAAGCGTCTATATTTGCCTTGAGGCTGTGTTATTTCTGAACATGAGTGACAAGTGGTGCTGGATCAAGAAAGGAGGTGGCTCATGAACTGCAACTATTGTTGGGCCCTACAAACACAAACAAAATTATTGATTCATTTTTTCCCCTTCTGCTTAGTCCCGTTAGGGGTTCTGGGTGACTGGACTCTATCGCAGCAGTACACCCTGGTCAATGGCCAATTAATTGCAAGGCTAAAACTAAGAGACAAACATGGCAATAATTATTGGTTATGATCATATTATGGTTATTTATTATCACTTTTGTTACGCCCCTAGACTATTGCAATAATTACCGTACTGTGGAGGGAGTCAATACTGAGCTAATACCATTAAATGGAAATTTGATAAGAACATCCCTAATGTCAATGTAGGTCATGCGTTTACACTCCCAAAGTTGACCTAGTGCCTACCAAGTTCAAAAGTACAGCTGCACCACACACCTAGCTTAAGTATTTAAGATGATTTAAGATAATGTTTTGAATAAGTTCATGATCGTTTTCTCTTTCAATATATAAATAGATTAGCTTTTTATTTCCACTTTCCAGAATATTACATCTTTTGTCCGCTCAATTTAAAAATGTCTCTATTTGGCTATAATTAAGTCATTACTAGAGTACAAAGAAGTAGAAAAGAAAAGAATAAATCCAAAAAGGGTTGTGGAGACAGACAAGCAGTGGTCCTCAGTCAAGAGGTCAGAGTCAAGGCAATGTGGCCATGCCTACTGCGGGCACTCAGCTGGAACAAAATGTGAACGCTGAGACGCCGACTATTGGAGTGCTGCCAAGTGACTCTCACCATGCTGTGTTCTGTCAGTCTCTCTTCAAAATGGGTGGGAACTTGCCTTTAGCCCCAGACCCAATCCATTTGCATCCTTTTCTTTATTTTGCACTTATTTAGACATCTAGCTTAACATTGTTATTACCACAAGCACAAGGGGGAGTGACACTAAGAGTGAGTGAACGTATTTTTATCAAAAATCATTAAGGGATAGAAAACTGACTGACAGAGGGCTAAACTCTAAAACTTTGACAGTTCATGTCCCAAGAATATTTCATGTATTCTTTAGTGCAAGATCATTCTGTCTTGGTATATATGGAAACAACAATTGGAACAGTCGGCTAGTCCTAACAGCAGAGGGTGAGCTGGATATCACAGTACCTCAGCACGCATACACACAGGCCATCTGTGAACACCAACACATGACAGAGCAAATAGGATTACAGTATGGAGGAAGACGAGGAGGATGATCCAAACACCATAATATCATTTCCAAGAAGAGATGTGGATGCTGCAGGCCTTTGGGGCATGTGTGGGCTATGATGAAGGGTTTACTTCAGTGGGTGGGGCCAGGGGTTTAAGTGGTTAGAGGTCAGACAAACAGAGCAGAGATCTAAAGGCTGTCATGTTTGTGTCCAACAGCTTAGATCATGTTGTATGAAAATAAATAAAATACTGAAAAATACTGAAACTACGCCAGGGTAAATAAAATGCACCGAATTCGACATAGTTTGGTTATTTCTATTGCGTTGTTGTGTTAAATGGTAAGCAGTTAGCCCATGCTGAGTTAAGGTTACAGGTCAATTCTGGATCAACATTTCATCACAAGGTCAGAGGCACATGTACTGGGTGTCAACAGTAATCAGCCCTTTGGGTAATACCCTTGATCTCTCATGATTTAGGAAATAAACATTTTCACATAAGAAAATGAAAGTGTTTCCTTCCAAAATCAGGATACATCAAGGATTATTGTGTGATTTGTCCACTAATTTTGAATGTATTAAGAGATTACAGTTGCATGAGAGGATTAAAGGTCTTTCAAGAAACAAGCATTGAAATATGATGACATATAGAAAAAAAAAAAGGAAATCACAAACAAAAACAGACTCAATGTTGTGGGCACATCCATATCACCACCCAAAAACATAATACAGGGTATGGTAGGATACACATTATAATATATCCCTAGTATGGTTAGCCTTGAGTATTTACTACAACATGATCTAATATGAACGCATTCAGAGTAGCCCTAAGGAGCCAGTCTGACATGTGACTTACTATGACACCTCAAGGTCAAAGGTCAATACAGATTTCAGAAAATCTGAGCAGGCACGGCATGAGCTTATATTCAGGCATGGAGGGGCATGGCTTGGCCTCCAACCCTTTCCTGTTAAGACCCTTGATGTTTTTTACTCTGACCTAGACTTGACTCCTTCATCAGGGATGTTAGCTATACTAATTACTGCCTGATAGCAACTTGGTGCCAAATACAATTCACTTCCCCCCAACTCTTTTAGACTCAGCTGGATTGGCTGGTGCCAACCTCACTTAGTGCTTATGAGGTGTTTTAGACACAAAGTACCATGCCCCATCCTTCTTACTTCTCTAGGCAATCTGCTTCTTTTGTTTAGGGTTTTGTTATCTGGCCACATGTTGTTCAGAGGGCAAGGCTTAGGCCAAAGGGGAGCTGCACTATGTATTTTTTGAAGGTCAGCAGACATGCAGTCTAAAAGAATAAAGCATTTCATAATCCAAACAAAGGGGGATTAAAATGGCGCCATAGATGGATTTGGGACTGGCACTGACCTCGCCACTATGCATCTCAAGCTGTAAGATAAACTTTCTCCTTCCTCCTCCTTTGTGGGGAAAATAGAAGGTAGAAGTTAAGGGGATGGCAGAGGCACTGAAGAGACAGGCAACTTGGTCTCAAGGGTGAGCAAGGGGGCTATCACTTGGGTCAAGAGCCTAAACTTACACTCAAACTTCATGTCCTTGGCTTTATTCTAAGCCTTTTGGCCAACTCAATACTTACTCTAAAGGCTAATTCTGGGAAATCTGTGGTGGGCTCTGACCATTGCAGCCTTGTCGGTCATTATCAACTGGAGTGTGTGTACATGTGTAGAACAATCTCTGAACATGCATGATTGTGTGGACATAAATGCAGTTTGTGTGTATGTGTGACTATGAACAAGCTGCCTGTCCTTTGCTGATTAGATAGGAGGCGGACATACCAGCTGACCAGCATGTTCAGAGGCAGGGGAGCTGGAGTGGTGTTTTTCCGATGGCTCTGAAGTTTAACCCTGAGAGGCTAACAGAGGTGATAACCAGTTTGTCTCTAGGTCAACATGATAACATGGAAGCACACAGCATTCTTCTTCATGGGAGCAAATGCTCACAGCTTTAAGGCTAAGTATGGGCTAGAGTGCATCTTCACATGCAACAGCAATTCTTAGAGTCTTGAAGAATGTAAGGAAAAATTAAAAGGTTTAATTAAAAAAAAAAATAAATAAAAAAAACAGCAAAAAAAATAAACCTTAGCATCTGCCAAAAAAAATCCAATTACAGTATGTGTATTGTCATTATAATAATAAAAAACATTGAATGTTTAATTTTCTGTTTTTACAATACATATTAAACATTGAATGTATAAAAAATTATATAAAAATGTAGACAATTTGTTAAGTACAAAAAACACTTAAAAACTTTGTTGTTTGGTGCCTGACACTTCCTTCTCTAGAAGTCAGGTGACTCAGAGATCAAAGGTCACTGGGTGAATCCCCGACAAGCCAACTGTCAGAGGATGTTGGTGGATAAACAAGTAAAGCTAGACGTGAGGGCTGTGGATTAAGTGTCATAGCATCAGTGAAAGATCGGTGCAGTCTATCTCATTACTCCCAGGTACAATATGCTCAACAACTCCCTAAGCACTTTATAATTGCAGCTTCCTTGGCTATAAACCAGCTGTGTTTATTACTCCTTTTATTCCTTAGCGCTATCGCTGAGAGAAAAGAAAAATCCTTCTCTAATTGCCACATTTCTCTAATACTATCACACATTGGTTTCACTAGTTATTTGTCTGTTGTCTAAAATAAGGCTGGTTAATACATTTTTATCTGTCAGTGTGGAGCAGAGGGGGGATCCAAGGTCACTGCTGGATATTCACAACCTGACTGATCATGGAATTTACTATCACTGCTGTTTACATAATTATATAAATTACTTCTATTCTCTGGAAAAAAAACATTACCAGTTGAGGGTGATTATCTCAAGGACTTAAAAGAAAGATATTATTCTACATTTTCTTTATAATTTCTGGTAATTATTCAAGACATATTTACAAAGCTTTTATATTTGTGGTTTTGTTTAAAAACATTTAAGGCAACTTAATCATATATATTAAGCTATACACAGTAAGAGTTAATCAAAAAATTCAAGCCCTACACCCAGACACAGTATAATTTGAAATACCAATTTAGACTACTTTAGTAACAGATCAAAAATATCAACACAAAGAGAATAACATTTTAACAGCTAATGCAAAATTTTTGCCACAGAAAAAATTATAATAATTTGAAATTTCCATTCCTTCAAAAATCTGCTTTGTAAATATCACTACGGTTCCAACAAGTGGCTCATGACACAATGGAGTCCCAGAGTAATAGTAAAGTTTTTGTTTTTGCTATGGATATGGATATGGATATGTATAAATGAGTGGTTGACAAATGAGCTAATTACTAGTATAGTAATGACCTAAAGCTATAGGGCCTAAATATGTTTCAAAAGACATTTTGAACAATTGACCATTTAAATAACAATCTTAGAGCCATTGTTTTTTTTTAAATTTGATCTGAAGGTGTTTGCTGTATGGCTAATACCCTCTATGACATTTAATCTATGAGTTCTAACTCTAGCATTGGTTAGGTTTTGCTGTGCCCTTATGGGGTTTGCTGGATTAATTCTATACCTAAAAACTATAGCCGCAGAAACCCAGCATGCAAATGAATCTTGCCACTGACCTTCCAAACCCTAAGTTAAAGATAATTCATTACAATCACAGTAACTTCAGTTAATGTTAGAGCCTTCAAATTTGTTATATGCAGGTTTGTGTGTTTCTTTTCCTAAGCAGTTTGCCACATGTCGAGGTCAGGGGTAAAGGAGGATTAGCGCCTATATCAACTCAATGAGAAGAAGCCATATGGGCAAATGAGATCCATGTCCATGAAGCACTAATCTGTGGATGCCCTCTGAGTGACCAGGGATGGACACTACATACAGCAGCTAAGAGGCTTGGGAATTCAAGAGCAGCCTGTGGCCCGTTCTACTGTAGCCTGTACATTAGCTCCCCCATCTGACCCTGACAACAGAGAGAAGAAAGAGTCATCTTTGGAGCACCAAAGCAGATTAAAACGCAGTAAGTATAAACAAATACAATAGCCTGTACAACTAAGATTAGCAACCAACCAACAAGATAGATGCGTATAGTTAAACATTTTCAACCAAAAAAGCATAGAGCACACAGAGCTCATCCTATACCAGAGCACAACAATCATACATATATATTAGTAGCACTAGGGTCCATCTTAAGGCCTAAACATATTTCTGAAATATTAGATATTCTGTAATTGCAAATGTGATAAAAGCTAAATTGCAGAAAAAGTGGATACAGTTATTAAAGGACTGTTGAGTGAAATGCTATGTGTTTTGCCACTGGCAAAACAAGGTGGTATAGCAAGAAGAAAAGAAGTCAAACAGGAAGGCGGGGGTATTTATTAGAGATTCTGTTCTTGTGATTGGTTGTGTGGTGGGTAGCAGAAGGACAAATGGACAATTCTGTGGAGCTAATAAGAGTGAATACTGAAAAGCCCTCATGGGCAAATCTGGTACTAAGATGATAATAAGATTATAAAACCTCACTATATTGCTGCAAATTGTATAAGTGTTTCATTGAACCTTGTTGAACTTTCATTTATGCATGCCAGGCGCTTTCCCTTTTGTCTCTTTTTTTTTCTGAGTATGGCGGTTACAGTATATAGAAAAGTGTAATAAAACATATGTAGTGCTTGCACTACATATGTTTTATTTTGGTGTTTTAGGCAGTTATTTGGCAAAGACAGTTGCTAGATAGAAAAAATGGGATTACAGCGACAAAGGGGTAATGACCTGGGGGAATCAAACCTGGTTCCTACTATCTTTTTTTAATTTTCAGTTCAATTTGAGATCCACCATTATCATCTCATCTCCCCCAAGGTGAAACACAAACAAGCAGACATTTTAATGTTCGTACAAGATTAATTAAGAATTAACCCAAACTGCACAGTCTCTCTTAAAACACCCGCTGTGTATGACTCAACACTAGCTTTCTTAGTTGGTATAATCATAAATATAATCAATTCCATAAAGAAAATATGAAATCCAGAAACATTTATGAAGACATCTGACAGTAGTATGAAGAAAAGGACTCAACAAAGGCATTTATGTCCAGATGCCTGTTGAAATCATTTCTTCTTCATGTTGTGGATGACTGAGAACGTCCACAGACGTTGGTGGTATATTGGCTAGTCACAGCAAAAAAATACATTTAATGAGATTTACAAAATATAATCTACAGACAAACAGCTTTCACTGTCTGTTGTAACTTTCTGTTGAATTTTGGTAAACAGAACATGAAGCAAATTTTAATGCGAAATTTTTTCTCAAATTTTAAAGAATTACCAGCACCATGCTTTCTCCAGCGAAACACAAATTGCAATAAACAATATGACATGCCCCAAAACAACACCAATAGAGTGTTATCAGGTAGGTTTTTGGATTTCACAACTTTACTAAACTGTGTTCTCATTTTAAAACAAAGACCATTCTGGGCAGATCCATCATAAAACATGACTTTTTGGTGTCAGCATTTTCCCACATTGTTAAGAGAGGTCTGTCCCAAATGTAACCCACACAACAGGCCAATCCAACCTCAGCAGATTTAAGGTCAGAGGTTTTATAGTCGGGTTCACCAGAGTTTACCTTTTTATTTCCTGCAACACTATTTATTTAAACTAAGAACACACTAAAACACATGTAAAAACACACACACATTCACGCAGACTTGGTTTCACGTCATCTTCCGACACGGTAGTGGACTTCCACCAAGGCAAGCTGAATAAATATTGGTTGGAGGGGGTGAGGTTAATTTGAATTTCCTCTCAGAGCTAGTCACAGGGTTGGTGTGTGTGTGTGCGTGCGTGCGTGTGGTGAATAGGTGCCGACAGCTCGAGATGTTTCACGGTCAACAGTGCATGCATCAGCAAAGAAAGGGTTACTGTCTAGCCAAACCTAGAATGAGCCAATGAAAATGCCACTGGTGAGCTTGTCTGTCTATTGTTTTTCAGATGCTACTTTGTGTTAATGTGGTATCTTGATACATTAATAACACTTACCAGAAGGTAAAGAAGAAAGGCAGTGTGACCTCTCATGTCCTTGCACAAGAATTATTTCTCATTGTTATTTCAATATTGCATCACTTTTTGGGCCAAGTCTTTGCCATTTTGATGAAAAGTAGAAAAACAATGAACACAATTCTCTTGTGTAATTACACAAAGCCTACTGGCAAGGCAAGAAAGATAGGCAAATCAAAATATTTCACATAGTACTGCATTTATGTTGAGAAGTCTTTTTCAGCGATCCATTAAGAGTTAATTACAGCCTTGTGTTGGGATGCTTGTAACAGAGCAGGGTGGGTAATTAAAGTACAGGTAAGACATTAACTTACTTTTGTTAGCCATTAATCAGTGTTTACCTTCAAAGAGCTCTCCCTTTGTAATTAATAATCAGCTTGGACAATGAATAATCACCCAAGACCAGGTCTGTGCACGTGTGTGTGCCTATGTACTGTACTGCACCAGTGAAATAACATCTTCACTGATCAAACAGTCAATCCTTCTTAATGCCAAAACAAGTCAAGTGAGCAGTAGAGAACAAAAAAATAAAGAAAAACCTTTTTCTATAGCAGTCATTCTGATAACCTTCTATCATTCATTTGGCATTAAACAGCAGTGACTATTGCATCTAATTACATATTGGGGAAGACTTAGTAAGCCCACTTAACCACCATCCCTCTCTCAAACTTATTCCAGTGTGAGCCTTGCAGCTACTCTGACACACACACACACACACACACACACGCACGCACGCACGCACACACACACACACACACACACACACACACACACACACACACACACACACACACACACAAACACAAACACACACAAACAAACAAACAAACACACACAAACACAAACACACACACAAACAAACAAGCAAACACACACACACACACACACACACACACACACACACAAACACAAACACAAACACACACACACACACACACACACACAAAGCATTTAAAGCAGGAGATTGGTTCCACTTTATCTGCATATTTAGCCTGTGTACAGCATGGTCCAAACTGATAAAATGTGTGTGCCAGATTCAAATTCCTTTATGAGATAGACAACTAAAGATTAACAAAATTTTAAATCCCAGACGTCTAAATAAAGACACTCAGTCTAGATTTATTAGATCAAAAATAAGAATCATAATAGTTCGTAATTGCAGTCTAATATATATTGCAGACAATTGTTGTTGTTGACAATATACATTCAGTAAAGAGCTTCAACTGCAATAATGATATGGTATTTTAATGTATTTGCATCGTAACTGTTTTGTCAAAAAAGGGAGATGTTTTTAAATTTAATAATTTTAATAAAATAGATTTTTTTTTAATTAACAGATTTCACATGTGTTCCTCAAACCATTCAGAACACACAGGATTTGCACTCCATTCTCCACGCTAGTGCAGTCGCCTTAGGTCTGTCTCAGTCGGTCACAACAACAAAAAAAATTGTGCAGATGTGTGCATATGTTGCATGACAACAGGATAATGACGTATGCCTTCTATTGCGAACACACCCTGTGGTAAATACTCAACACACATGCAATTGCCTCCATAGCAATAGCAACCAGGACAACATCAGTCATGGCAGTGAAAAAAAAAAGTTGACTGTTGGGAGCTGTACGTGAGCTGATTGAAGCTCTGGCCCATGATGTCCTGACAGCCTTCCCCTCAACCTTTTCTCAACCTTATCACCTCTGTGGCTCTGCTGTGGCTCTCACCACAATGGCTGCCGCCTGTGAACCTGCTAGGCTGCCAAGGACACAAAGATGACCGAGTCAACCTTTGACATCAGAAGCTGCCACCAAAGGACCAGAGACAAGCTGAGTTGGCAGCTCTGTTAACATGCCAGAAATTCACGTCTTTTCAGCTTGGTTCAAATAGTAAAAGTCAATAGAGCATAAGTCAATAGTTCAGACATACAGATGGACACTATGTCAAACAGGTCAGTGTTCAGAACAATGATAGGCATACCCAGGGATTCAAAAGAAAGCCCTGATAGCTTGGCCCAAAGGTTATAATCTTTTGACCAACAGTAGAAGACATAAAACTTCAAGAAAAAGTGACATTTGAACATGAAATACTATATGGGTTTTGAAATAAAGGCTAGCTGACATTTCAAGAAGCTGATTCACTGGTAGATCTTAAGGGCACCCACCCACACAGCTCTGTGAGGAACATGATGTTTTAGTGACCAAGTTGAGATAGCGCTGTTCACTCTAATGCTGAGCATGTGTCAGATGACCTATACATTGACTAGGTCACTAGGATAGTACTGAGAGGTTACAGGGCAACACTGAAGATAAATTTTAGATTTTGTGGAAATATACAAATTGGCAACACCGTAAGCTGAGACAAAAAGGGTGTGGGAATATGTACGCTTGTGTGTACAAAGCTGTGTGTGTGTCTCTTCAAACAACGCTGCAATCATAGGCTCTTATCCACAGTCATGTTGAGGATTACAGCTTTCATCCCTAATCCTACATTAAGGACACATTCTCATGATGACTGTGACATCATCAAGGCCAGTCCACAACAGAGAGGACACAGGGACAGGAAGCCAAACACCACAGGAGCGGATTAATGAAGATAGGAGACAGTTCAAATGATAAAAAAAGAAAGACCATGGATATGACAAGGGAGACAGAAATAGAACAAAAATCAAACACACATTATTTTAGAAGGGTGTTTGAGAAAGCCTCTATTTCTGTACATTTGTGATTGTCTTTTGCAATTTTGAAGCATCTCCCACAATGATCCTCTGAAGCAGCATCAAGCATGTCTTTGCATGTCATAATGCACACAAATGTCATCTGTGTCAACAGTAATGACATAAGCCTGACATTCTGGACATAGTACAAACCCATGCTGATGATAACATTCATGTACAGTTGTGCTCATAAATCTCTTACATCAATGTAAATGAACAATGCTGTGCTGTCATTAAAATAAAAGACACTTACCTGCAAAGACATTGTTATAAAGTAATTTTAGTCAAAAATATATTTCCCAACCCACTCTCTCAATTGAATGCAGAAATCTATACTGAACGTTGTACTACATGACATCTTTAACTGTTACATACTTTTATGACTAGTTATGTAACCTTTAGACTGCATATCTTAAGACATCTTTTGTTGCTGTGTGCCACTGTGAGAGTAAACAATCTACTTTCTTTTAAATGAACAGTTGTTACCTGCAGAGACTCGGGGACAATCTGGCAGCATGGTCTCCAGTTGTGTGTCTAAAGGGTCTGGACTTGACACCCAGTTACAACAGTTCTGTGGAGAGAAGAAGAAATAAATGCAAATTGAAATTGTTTATTTATTTAGGTTTAAAGAAAAGGGGAAAAAAGACAAGAAAAAGATGAAAGAGAAGGGAGGGCAAGTTAGAAAGATTGTACAGAAAGAATAAAACTATGTGTCTGGCAGCCTGGGGGGGTGGACAGGAACGAGCAATTAAAAGCACTATGACATGTTGCTCAGACAGCTTGGCGTTTGTTTGTGGTGCAGAGCTGAAGCCTTCTACCATGGTGGATGAGTAGGTGCCCTGGGGGAGGGTGTCTGCCCAGCTTGCTGACCCATAACCCCTTGCAAACACCCCTAGTCGTCTCAAACCCCTGTGGTTGACAACTCCACTGTCGGAAAAAAAGAGAAGACCTCTTCATCCATTTTTTGTTGTCTTCATCCTCTGTTCTACTCCTCTGTCTTTTTGATGTGCCAAGCTAATCTACACGGTTGTATCAAACCTGTTATCAATGTGTATCAATGATCAAAAACGTACATTGTAAACATTTAAGTACACACTTACAAATCTTGTTTTGCCTGGGTCGACAGATGACAACATATCAAAGACTGTTTTTCCTTGTTTGACTGTGCACTGGGCATTGGTATGCTGAGGCTTGTAAGGCCAGAACAAAATCAAGGGAGAAGAGAGAGAGGTAAAGAGGGAGGCTGAGAAGGCATGCTCGGAGAAGACGTTCCCCAGATAAGATAAAAGTTCAATAGAAAAAGAGAAAATGTAAAGAGATTAGAATGTGCAGCTGGCGTCCTTCTGAAACACTGCTTATCTGCCCTTGTTTACTTTTACCCTGGCCCCCTGACAGCCATTACAGTGCAGTGCATGCTTATGCGTGCACGTGTGCCTGTGTGTTTGGGTCAGTGATTGCATTGCAGGGGGTCTCCCACCAAGATGAGAGTCCTTCAGACGGGAAAAACCTACACAAATAGATACACACTTTTTGTCTGCAGCAACCCTAACTCACTAAGCACAAACATTTTGATAAACTGAATATTCAAATTATAGCTACTATAAAGCCATGAATTTGACAAAGTAATACTAGTAATAGTAATAATAAGCCAAGTAAGCCATTATAACAAAAAAGGTCTTGGGAATAAAAACAAAACATCTGATTTATCCTTCATATATATTTTCATTTTCCTCCCCTTCAAATACTTAAATAGAGAAGAAAACAGGGTCAGGTTTGGAAAGCAACAAAGTCATCTTTGTAAATGGTGGCAGACAGAGAATTGTAGTTCCTTTACTTTGCTCCAGAAGCTCTCCTTTGAGCCTGGTCTCCAGGGCATAGTGTTGTACAGCCGCACAAAGCAGTGAGGCTCATTGACTGCTGCATCAAGTTTCTGATTGTTTCTCCTTTAATTCATTCAGTTTGTCTGGAGGAAGATGTCAACTGGGCTATGGATCATTGGGTTGAAGGTGGCTGGAGAGATGGGAAGGAGGAGAGTCTTTCAAAAGGCCCTCCTCCCTCCCCCTTCACCTTCCTTATTACAACCAATGCTGGGATGGAGGCCGGGACTTGAATAGATTTGTCAAGGCAACAACACACATGCAAACACACAAACACACCACACACAGCCCCGGAGCTGTGGGAGACCACAGGCATAACAGCAGTCATACAAAGAAAGGCCTGCTGGCTAGGATTAGAGCAGGGCGACATGACAAAAGGATGGCGCATCACATCGGCTGCCGCTGACGCATAGCATCATCACTTCAAGCGCCTTGTCTGTCGATCAATAAGACCACTGAAGTAAAGGCAGATAGAGAAACAAACATGTAAACACATTTGACTCCTCTGTTGTGCAGACAGAGATGTGACCTACTGCTACATTTCACTAGCATCACAGAAACAAGTACTCAAATACCCTTTATATAGGAGAGATAAGTAATAAAGCTAATGACTAGGCTAATAGGAACACCACTAGCCTTGAATTTTGGGAGAAATGCTTTCAAGGTTATGGGTGTAATTGTCTTATATGTAACCTAAATGCACACACTGAGACTGTAATAGTGGCCAAATGTACCACTGATGACAGGATGACCTAATGGATTCTTCACAGGGTCCAAGAAGGTCTCTTCATATCCAGCAGTACTGTCAGACAGATGGCCTTGAAAAGGTGACATGCTGTCTTTCTCCTTCGAAAGATATGTTGAAGGTAAATTCTGACACTATTAAAGTACTTGGTTTAGGCCTAGGCTAAATACCATTAATATCATATAATCCTGCTACCAATTTTAAATGTGTAATGCATGTAGGCAACTGAGAAAACAAACTTGATAAAAGTGTTTGTTTTTACTCATGATGGTGCTATAATAATTTAGATGCAAAAAGTCAACAACACAAAAAGTTTAAAAAAGATTATAAAAAATAACAGCCTCAGCTCCATTCAAATGTGAAATCTATTCCTTTTCTTCTTCCAAGCCCGCCAAACTGAATCCAATGACTGTAACCATAACACACATGACAGCCTGCAACTTAACTTCTCAGAAACTCGTCCCAAGTATCAATTCTTGCTCACTCTGAGTGTGCCTGTCTCTCTCACACCTCCTCCAGTTGCTGTATAAACTCTATGGATTAGGATGGTTTATTCATGACTGTAGTGTACTCAGTATGTGTGTGTGTATGTGTGCTCTGGGCAGGCCACTAGAGTGTGACAGCAGGCCAGCACAGTGACAGGAGACACCTTGGAGACTGTGACAGGCTGCCAGCTGTACACCATCATTCGCATTTCTCTCTTTCACTCACTTCTCCTCACTATGCTACTCATCTATCTCCAGAAACATCTCTTCATCTCCGCTCCTCTATCTGTATTCACTTCATTCAGAAGCTTCCTGTCTTTTTGTCTTTCTTTTCCACACCTTTGCTTCATGCTTTCTTGGCAGCAGATGGGAATTTTAATAATTGAAATTTCCTCATCCTTTATTTTTTTAAACCCATTTTCTGGTCATTCTCAGTCAAGGTTGCATCTTTTTGTTTGCCTCTGCCCTCTCAATTCTCTTCCCACCTGTGTATTTAATTTCTCTTGGGCGTGACGCGAGTTGCCCCTGTTCTGACCTATTTGGCCTATATAACAAGGCCCAGCAGGCACTGATCCCTGAACCCTATCTTCTCCCTTTTACTATCCTCCTCTCATTGCTTTGTCCCACCATCAAATAACCTCTTGAACTTTGAAGGCAGGAAATTATCTCTGTCTGTCGAGAATGAGGAAGTGGATTGCCATTGCCAGCCTGACTTCTCATGCACCTACTCAAATGGGCACACCTATTTATACACCGACCAGGGCATTACTCAGCTCCGCATGTCCAAGTTGCCACACAAATATCTCCATCTGGGATGCTGCCCAAGTTTGTTGAACTGAGTGTGTTTAAAGAAAGTGTCAATAAGAAGCATAGGATGATAATAAACATTTAAAAATACAAGCTTTTTAGACTGTCAGGATATACAGTGCACACCAGTGATAACACACAGCATCAAAAGGTGCATGGAGTTCACTCAATGTATAGTTTATCCATTTGGCAGTAAGTCTGAAATGACTACCATTCTCAAATATTTATATATACTTTTTCTTTCTCTTAAAAAGAATTGGCACATACCAGATTGAAATTCTTCTGGGCCAAACAAGGTTATTTCAGTTTTTTTTTGTTCTGGGCATTCATCACAAATAGAAAGTCACCCAAGATTACAATTATGATGTGTGTTACTCAGAACATAGTATAATTAAAGGTAACATAGATGAGTATAACAACAAAAAAAAAAACTACTAGAAACGGTGCAAAGGCTATTGCAACCGTGGGTTCCAGTCAAATAACATGCAAACATATTCACAGACAAGTAAGACACCGGAGAACAAAAACAAAATACACAAACAAAATGGGAGTTGACAGAAATATTACAAACAAAAGGCAGGGGATATAAAGTAGGATGTATTACAAATAAGGTGTGTGCATAAGTGTGTGTGTGTGTGACATTTGCATCCTTGGCTCTGAAGCAGCTCTGGTCTTGGCTGGTCCTCATCTGTATGTGCATACTGAGTGAGCCCAGGTGCAGCGTATGGCACAGAGGTCACACCAGAAAGGGCAAGTCCTAAAATGAAGCTAACACAAATGCACATGTGCACGTGCATGCAATCTCACATGCTTAACCGCAAGCACATCAACACATGCATTCACACTTAGATATATGAGTGCCCAGCCGCAGACACACCAAGGTGGTTTAGCTGTCTAAGTTATTCATTGACATGAACCAAGAAAAAAGAGAGAGGTATGATAAGTCTTGCAGGAAAAAAAAATATGAGTTTGTACTTCTGGCAGTTAGGGGTGGGCGATAAAACGATAAGACGCATACCGAGGTATGGAAATACCAACATCATCACTTAATACGGCCATGACAACCTTGATACATGCCTGTCTACTGTTAGTTTAAACACCCAATTAATTATATCTCCAGCAGAACAAGATTTGAAAATACTTAAAAAAAACATGACAAAGTTCACGTTAAGGATGTACAAGTAAATCATTTATAAAAAAATATGTCCAATAAATTTACAATTTAACTCAGCAAATAGACACTCTTGCGCTGTGAGTCACATGATGACCCCTTATTAGAGGAGTCAGTTATGCATGGCAAATGCAAAACTGTTGGAAGTACTTGTAGATTTGATCTAATGATAAAGGAAAAGGAGAGCAGCTGATGAGGCTGTGGTCAATAGCTGTGTGAATAAGATAAGGAATGCGATTGCAGAGCGACATGAGCAAATGGGATTATTGTGTCACTCACAACTGTACTTTTACTCCCTGCGAGAGTCACTGAGGATTCCAGTCAGGAAGAGTTTTTTAATGGAATTATGACTCATACAGTGACAAACAACAAATAAAAGGAGAAGAGCAACAAACAATAAATGAGGGGTATTAAATGTGCATAAGACTTAATGGCCTTAACAAACACATTTGACTGAAAACACTCTTGTCTGTAATGTTCACAAGTATGGATTTTCTGTAGAAAACCTAAAAAATAACTCAATGACAGTGTTTCCTGTGCACAAACACCTAACACCTGTGTCTCTCCACTGCAGATCTGCAAGAGTAAATACAGAAGGCTATAGGTGATGTTTTTGGTTTGTGCTGGTGTCACGTGAAGGGCGACCATCAACCTCTCCACAGAGCGGCAACAATAAAGACTGATTCTCACTCTCAAACATGACTGTAAGAACATCTAAGTCTAAACTGTCTAAAATTTCAAGTAAGTCTGACAGTTTCATCTGTGAGAGGTGAGCACACATAATGTTGCCTGGGACTGGCCTGCTAAAACCGTAATCTTCTTAATCAAGTTAATAATTTAAGCAATAACATAACAAAATACAATTTGTGTTCAAATAATGGCTTCATAAAACCAACCTTAACTTAACTTAGAAAATGGCTACAGGTTTAACTTAATTTTGTCTGTTTTAAACTGAGGGGAAGAGCCTGTTACCTGCTGTATCCAGTCCTGCGTGCATTTACTGGTGTCCTGAAGCCAGATGTTATGAGCAGAGTCAGTCAGAGCCACGGCACACACTTTGTTCTTCACTTCTTGTTCTCTTTGATTCATCTGCCACAAAAAGCAAAGGAGTTTTATGTCAGTTGCATTCCTTTTTTAAAAGGAAGCATTTACACAATGCAATAGTGTCCTGAAGGAGAAAAAACAAGTTAATAAAAATCTAAATACATACTCAACTAAATGCTTTACTCTGCTTTACTCAACTAAATACTTTTCTGTCAACACTATTATAGCATCGACTCAGTGAGCCGGCAGATACAGATTTAGTCTAGCGTACACCATAATGTTATAAAGTGAAATATAAAAGAGCTGTTCCACCAAAGCATGTCCTTGTCACGTTGTGTGCAAATGTCCTTTCCTGTGCACGTTCAAATACCTTGGTCCCCATGCTTAATACCCTTTCCCTTCACATGTCATACGCATGTGAATGTGGCGTCTGCAGGCCCATCTTCTTATTCCCCTCTGAATGTCAATGCCAAGGAAAATGTTACACAAAGGACTTGTTACCACACTACAATAGACTTCCCACACCGATGGGCCCACCCCAAGAGTACAGTAGCCAGTCCTTGGGAGCAAGCATTTCACTCTTTTTTGCTTTAAGATAAAAATGAAAAGAATGGGAAACAGGATTTGCAACAATAGCTCAACAATCACTCGGTGAAAGGGGCTGGATAAGCATAGCTGTTACCATGGATTCTGCAAGATAAAAATCCACTGATAAAATAGATAAAATTGAAAATTAAGGCATTATATGGGAAAAAAATGCATTATTATGGGAATGTAATTTTAATAATGCTGTAGTATGCAACATTCTGACTAAATGGAATAATGGAAACTACTCCACTTTTGAACGTATACATATTGCAATCTTTTAAAAATAAAAGCAGAGATGGTCATAAGTGTGTTTTGTGTCTGACACTTTGAGTGGAGCTAGTACTATACAGACTGGCTGGCTCACTGGTTGTACATTAAACGATAGTAAGCATTTAAATACATCCTCTTTTGCCAGGCCAAATCAAAGTGAGAGTGTGTAGAGATAAATGGAATCTATTAAAGCATGTTATGTGTTTACATATATATACAGTATATAGAAGTCAGATTATGCGCTGTATGTAGAGGTATTTACTCCAATACACTTAGTAACAGTCAGACACACACATATACAGGAACACACTTCTTTCTACTCCCTTCTCATCCACGCTTGGTTGAAAAGCTTTCCTCTGGCAGAAATGGGCCCGTGGGAGTAGCAAAGTCAACCTTTTTAATACTGGAGGTGTCAGTCAAGGTCCTGTTTCCTGGCACTATAGCCAACTGGGCCCCTCCCAGAGTATAGAGGCTAGCAGAAGCCATGAAACAATAGACGTTACACTTGCTAACTATGCACAGCAGGCTCCCAGCACAGATCTCAAAATAGTAAAAAACACACATTTCTTTTGAAGATCAGTGAATATAAATAGGCAAATTACAATTGTAAATTTTGTGTCAAAGTGAGTAGGAGAATGAGTAGTATTATTGGTTGATTAAAAATTATAGCTATGCTATACAATGAATGTTTCAGCTGCTATGAAAATAAGTGAGAAGTCAAAGGAAGTGGGGAAAATAAGCAATAATGTCTGAACCAAAGCTTAATTTGTATCTTAAGGCTTGAAATATACTTGCTATTAAGCCATGTGTATGTTTTGCATCAATGTTTATGTAGTTGTACACCAACTTGCCCATGTACACTTGAGTGGAATGGCTGTTTCTCATCTGCTCATGAAGAGGACACAGCACAGATATCACATGATGTACAGCTCTGTTTCTGGGTTGGTGCTGTCAGTCATCAACAACATTGCAACTTTTGAGGGGACTTTACAGTAATTTGTGATTAACACAAGTATCTAAAAAAATCATTATCTTACAGGCATATTGATCCAAAACTAATGTTAATATACTGTTTTATGTATTACTTGACTATACAACCATAAACCAATCTTTAACATGAAAAAAGCCTTGTGTCAGTCAGGGAAAAACATGTGGAAATACTTGTTGAGCTAAGAAAGTTTGATTCCTCTCAGCTGCCCTTTCCTTACACACAGCAATATTGGCCAAGTATACCACTGATTGGGTCTGATTGTTAAAATGTGGAGATTGATTCAAAACAACTATTCTCCATAGTCATCATAATGAGAGTCAGAACTACTTGAAAACGTACAGTCCTTATCCCTTTTATTTCACTCTTATAGAAACCTGAATTTACTGCTTATCCTTTTCACAAACTCCATGACATATTCATTACCATGTATTCAGAGCCACTAAAACACATTCATTCACACTATATCTTTTACTGACCTCTCACATGGCCCTCAGCATAGTATAGTGTTTTGCCTTTGAAGCTGCTTTCTGCTACAAAGCCAGCTAATTGAGCCCTTTTATTGTGCATAATCTTATTTTTACTACTGACAGAGAAAGTGATATGTGATGGGTGTGTGTTTTTATGTAAGTGTTGGGTTTGTGTATGAACAAGGAACGGAGGGCATATTAATCATGTTTATTTATCTGGACGAGGACTTGAAATAGGCGACGAGACATAATTTAACCAGCATGCTAAGCTAATCTCTGGTTGAGATAAATACTTCATTTCTCTCCTCTCCCCGTGATGCTCCTTTGCTCGTGACTGCTCCGCTGATGCAACATCTAAACACCGGCAATAATAAAGACAATTATTTAGGCCTTTGATAATTATGTGTCAAAGGCAGCGAAAGCCACTAGATAATTGGGCAAAAACTGAATAGTAATCCACAATGGAGATCCCCATGGGGAGACAGGCAGACCCATCCCTAGAAAGAATGTGGAGTGAGAGAAAATAGAAAAACAGGCAAAGAAAGAAAGATGAGAGCTCTTTAAGGGGCCTGCTCACTGTCAGATAGTCAATGTGAAAAGCCACAATTATACATGGTGAGAGTACGTGGCAAACAAGAGATAGGATGACAACAGATACACGAAGAATGACAGTGTATGAGTGAGAATGTAAAAAAGGAAAATGCATGGTGTTGGTGGAAGTGGGAAAATACTGAGCAGAGGCCAAGGGGAAGAGGGATAGAGGGAGGGAGAGTCAGGGAGGGCCCCCTGTGACGATGCCAGTCAGAGACGAGGCTTATGATGTGGCTACACCACACACTGCCAACAGCCACAGATAATCTAGGACTACCCACTGAGCACTGAAGCACTGCTTAAATATTTGATTGATTAACTGTCCTATTGCTGCCAGAGAGCAAGAGAAGAGCAGTAGAGAAGCCAGGGCAACACAGCACAAACAAACAAACATGTATGCAAGTGCATACAGGAACGTCTGAAAACACGTGGTGTGGGCACAACACGTACTCCCCCATATATCCCGACACGCCAACATTGGAACAAGAGCACAAAAACACACAGACATGCACACAGTGAAAGCATGTGTAGACTTTACAAAGGCAGTACAAGGGCTGGAAGTACAAACAAATAGGCGGGTGGATACAGTGGCAGTGATTTCTGTATCATAAATCAATAAGGGGCATAGACTTACTGACAAGCAGTGGTTAAGCTGATGATCCTAAGCAATACTGGCTTGTATGACTAGACTATTCAGATTGGCATGAAGTGTGTGCTAACCAATACCACCAATATACTACAAGAAACCAATTGCAGGTCACAGGATATTGACTAAGAGAGTGTTTGGGGGCTATTCTACCCACAAGGTATGATATACACACACGTGCAGACAGACTCTTCCCTGTTGATGCCTGGCTGTACAAACACAGGCAGCTGGCCCCCCACGCTCCGACACCCTCCACAGGAAGAGACAACACTAGCGCTTCCTGTGGCTTTGAAGTAAAAGTCCCAGGTCGCATGTTGTCCCAGGCTTCCTTTGTCTTAACCGCAGGAAGGAAGCCCTCTCTAGCATGAGGGCACAATGCCTTAGGGAGCAACAGGGAGTGTCACCTTTTGTGTATGTGTGAGCCTGAGTATTCAGTGTTCAGGGAAGTTTTGCTTATGAGGTCACATGCATTTACTCCATACATTTTCCTTTCTCACTCTTCAGTCATGGCAATGGTACAGGCAGCCGGTGAAAACTGCAACAACTTCCTCCTCTCCTTCCTTTTTCCTTGAGTGCCTCATGCACGATGGGGGAACAGGGGAATGGCGGGTGGAACAGGCCGGGTGAGATTTCAAAGGGGTAGACAGGGGCATTGTTAAATTATATGAGTGACAGGATCAGACACAGGGCAGTGGGAGTCGGTGCATGTCTGTGTACCTGTTGGAGACCATGCAAACGTACACACACAATTATCGGCGGAGGCTCAGAGGAAAAGGAAGGCCAATAAATATTTACTGACACAGCAGAAGTGGAGAATGGTCGTCCACTGGTGAAAACAAAAGGCAGAGGATGAAGTGCGGTGTGCCAGGAAACCGGAGGGCTGCAGGAGCTGAGCCCCACTTGTGCCCACGTGGAAAACAAGAGGAAGAGAGGACCGAGGATAGACAGAGGGCAAAGAGGAGGGATGAAGGGAGTTTATGTATTGGATGTTTTTAAACAATGGCAGTCTAGTGCCAGGCAACAGCTGTTAAACAAAAGAAAGTCATTTTTGGGAAAATAAGTTAATACAGAGGTTTTGAGTTATGCTTCTATAAATACTGCTACTCTTGAATTGCAATCTTTAAAATGTCAAAAATTCTAGATGTATTATTTAAAATACATCTAGAATTATAATTTCATCTATAATTTCATCTATGTGTGGATTTGCATTTACGACATCCACAATCAATAAACAAATCAAATACTGAGATTAGGAACTGCGTAATCATAGCACCTACAACAGGTAATAAATAGATTATAATTAACACCTGCACAGATAATGAGCAACTCCCAGATGTTTCCCCATTTACATTTCTACCAGAGCAAAAAGACTTTCTGGAGTTGTCTAATGCTTGAACTATATCAATAATACTATAGTAATAACATTGAACTGATTTTGAGATGACTAACAAAGAAGACAATACTCCACAACATAAGTAGAGAAAAATTTTCATATTGTTCAGTGACAGCAATTACAGACATTTTCAAAATGATAATTTCTAATTAGCCATATCCCTTAACAAAGTGAAATTATGGCATAGTGACTAATTAAGCTCTACTGTTAATTAGAAGACTTCTTAGTTAAGAAAACCAGCACATAGTACAATGGGCAATGTCTTCATTTTCCCAAATCAACTGACCACATTAACTAGCTTTGGTCTATTGAAATGAGAAAGTTTCTGCTGCCTGTCAAAAACAGTCTGGGCTTCGTTATTTTGAGCTCTTCTGTTTTCTCTCCTTTTCTTTCACTCTCAAAGTGCTTCTTTCTTGTCTTTCTACTTGTCTCCCAACCCTCCGGCAATGCTGTAATATATAACCTAACCTCAATATTTTTTTCCTCATGGTGCTGGGACTTGCTGGCCCATTAAATTTCCCTTCCCATGTGTCAGCTTCCACATTTCCACCATGAAATTTTCATATAATTAAACTTTCTTAATGATTTATAAGCTATAATAATAGCCATAAGTATTTCAGAGCAGGTTAAAGGGACAGCCTTTAAGTGCACGCTGGGGGCTGACCCTGTTTTAACATAGTTTCGGATGGGTGACTCTCGGCTGGATACGAGGATGGATAGGCAGTGGGAGAAGGGGATTGACAGAGGAAGGGGGCAGTAAGAGGGCCTAACAAGGGAGGCAGGAGGAGAAGGCTAAGACCTTTGTGTCGTAACTCAGGGTGATACTGACATGGAAGAGAAGTGAGCGCTGAGAGTAGACAGCTAACCTCAGACAAACTGAGGGAAGCACTCACATGCCGAGAAGACATACGCAGACGCAGAAAGGCCAAGACATTGGCAGAATGACCAGCATGAAGACAAACATCTTTGGGCAAAGAGGGATGGGACGAGGGTGTGTGTGGTCAGATAATGATACAGAGAATTGAGATTAGTAAATTAATTAAAATTGCTACAAATGATGCATTAGAAAATGTATTTAAAAGTTAAACTTATATATTTGCATCAGTATACAGCAATGTCTTAATGATTAGCACGGGCAGCATGTTCTAGTGGGTACACACATCTCCAGTACACACACACACACACACACAGATGTTTGCTCTTTGCTGCCTCTCTGACGGCAAGGCTGATATGATTGCCACTTAGGAAATCAGTGTGTTTTCACACCACTCTCAGCTCTGCCAAAGCTAATGTGTTAAATATCCATCGGGTACTGCTGTCCATTGCTGGGACTTACACACAGCCTTAGGGCCTGATAAACACTGATTTTTTGTACTAACTGAGATCGCAGTTGGCAACCCAGCCAAAATTTCTAAATTGGGGTGCAGTGAGAAAATTCAAACAAGCTATGATAAGGAATTTTCACCCATTTCTTCTAAATTTGGTGTTAGGATGCTTACGTAAATTTCAATTTATAATAGTTATTACCTTTCAAAAGATGAAGTTGTGTTATGTAGAAATTATCTTTTCTTTTTTGCTAATTTGCTTTAGTAATGTACAAACAGTCATCTGAATCCCAGTTATATAAAGGGTTTTGAAAAGGGGACGCCTGTTAATGACAACATTCAAATATTGCTGTGGTTTGCGGGAAAGAGAAGTAAATGAAACAAAAAAAACTAAATCTGGAGAGGTTGGCTGCTTAGCGCTGAAAAGGCAAATCAGGTGTGTTTTAGAGGGTGTGTACGAGTTTGTGTGTGTGTGTGTGTGTGTGTGTGTGTGTGTGTGTGTGTGTGTCCTGCTGAGTTTAAGGGTGGTGTTTTGTTAAAACTTCCAGGGCCACTCGACCTTTCCCTGACTAAGAAGCTGCTCATGGACAGGAGGAGAAAAAAAAGTTTGAGGAAAGGGGAGGAGTGGTAAAAGACGGCGTTAATGAAAGTGACAGCAAAATAGAGAGAAACTATTGTGCATTATTTATTATTCAGCTCCTGAGCCGCAGTGATTCTGCTTAAGGGAGAGAACAAACAAGAAAAAAACTCCAGAAAACCACGCTGATATTCAGATAATAAATTACAATCTGAAGTTTAAAGAAAGATGAGACAAAAAAGAGGAAGAAAAATTTTGAGACAAATTGCACAGAGACACAGAGAAGTTAATTCTTTTTGTCCTCAATTCTCAAGTTTCATATAATTTTAATGCCCAAAGTGAATCTGTCATTTAATTAACCAATAAAAACTACATGTTTTAAGCTGTGCATGTGAATTTTACAAATAACAGGTATATTTCTGTTGACAGTGTAATGTTTGAAAATAGTGTAGTAGATAAATATCCATGTTATGGACACTACAAATGTGTTTATTATTGTTGTAAAAATAACTATACATATATAATATGTAGGTATGTATTGTAAAAAAAGAAGTGCCTCCTGTTATTTATTTTTTCTTTCACATTTCAACACAGTAGTTAAAAAAATCCCTTTTCAATACCTTGAAAACGCTGTAATTCCCTTTAAGAATTAAATGTTAAATTCACTAAAAGTCCTTTTCTCGCTGAAGTGTTTTTCAAGTGATATTGTTGATTAAACACAAAGCCTGAGAGAAAGCTGAGAAACCAGTGCAAACACAAACACACAACAATATACAGAGCACACACACTGTTCTGTATAAAGTATATTATTAAGCTTATAAAAAAGCAATTAAATCAAAGTGGTATAGAGCCTGAAGCAATGAGGACCGTCAATTCTGCAGGAAATGCCACAGAAGATTACAGTTGGGTTTGTGGATTCTATAAACCTTTTTTTGATTAGGGAGTCAATTATTTCTCATTACTGAAGATGCTATTTTGGAAAAAGACCTTGTCAGTCAATCATGCAAAAAAAAAAAAAAAAAAAAAAAAAAAGTCCTCTCAAAGCGTGAATAAACCATTAAAGGGAAAGGTGGAAAGGGGGGTTTGCGGGGGACCACACTGACCCTTTTCTCCACCCAAACTCCTACTTGTAGTCAAATTACCTTTTTAACTATTACACCTCTGTCAGGTCTTTGTCAGAGTATGGTAATTAGGGCCTTCACTGGAGAACATTTGAAAAGAAAACAGTATATTTATTAGTTTATCTCAGAGAGCAGCATTTACGCAGAGCTGAAGGTAAGTTTGAATGTGGTGATTATCTTGTCATTTTCAGGCATTTTTTTCTGAGTGTGTGCATAAGTGTCAGTGTGTTCTTTTCAGAGTCAATATTACACTCCAGGTAGTAAGTTGTGTATGCGGGTGGACATATATTTGTGTATTTTTATACGTGTCTGCGCACAATATATATTCATACAAGAGCGTGCGTGTGCAGCTTTCGGCACACTGATGGGCGAGCACTCCGCATTTCTCCTGTCCTCTTTGTTCTGTGTTCGGTTTGACACCTCTAAACAATACGAGCGCTTCAGTTTGCCCAGCCCCAATCCACCACCAGCAGCCGCACACCACATGGGCTGGAGCTGCCAATTAGCACTATCAAACACCCATCATCAGCTGTCTGCTTACCACAAAAAAGAAGAAAAAAAAAATCCACAACAAATCAATAATTCAGAATTTCTGTCAAAAACAATCACGTTCATTAACAGAATTGAGGGGCGTAAGTGTGACCACTAACTGCCTTGTTCACACAGATATAGAGTATATGCAAGCTTTGCTGCTGTGTCTATTAAAGGCACAACCTCATCAAAAGTTTTGAACTCGAATCAAACTGAAATACTTCATCCCAACCAAAGTTGTCTTGGACTTTTATCCATTGGTATTAAATTCTTAGGGCGTTTAAAGAGCTAACCAGTATCATTCTTAAGTCAATAAATATTCCACTTTGAGGAGGAATAGTGAATTGTTATTTGGTTTTACCCTCAAAATTCATGGACAATGTTTCAACTTTAAACAGAACATAGATAAACTTTATTATTACATGAGGGAAATTACTTTGTCACAGTAGCTCAGTTGCACACTTGAGCACTGCAACTATAAATGTAAGATGCTTTTTTATAACTAAGGGTATATATATATATATATATATATATATATATATATATATATATATATATATATATATATATATATATATATATATATATATATATGGTTTACTGCTATTCTGTTTTTACAAGATTAGGATTTAGATTTTGGTATTTTTTTGTTGTTTCTTGTAACACTGATGTGAGATATTTGATTCAATTTGTATGTCTTGAAAATATATTACTGATTTGATTTGGATATTTGACTCGAAGCAGATAGGGGTTCTAAAAATTATTGACATAACTTCCATACTTTTTATTCTATTGTTTTTGTGCAGTACCATGCTGGGTGAGTTGTACTCACAGGCCACCGAACAACCAGACGACACATCGCAGCCCAGGGGACAGAGAGCCGACATGGGGAGTGGGTTGAGGAGAGGGGGACCTGTCACACGGAGAGGGTCTCGGTGGGCCAGAGGTGAGCAGAGGTGTCTGGGAGATGACTGTCGCCACTCTCTGTGGTCCACACCCTTTTCATTAACCCGCACCCCTGGGTTCAGCACACAGACATGGGGGCTGAAAGCAGGGACAGGGAGGTTCAGATGGATGCACAGCACTGGCCCTTGTGACCACCAGAGACCCGCCGCCTGCCTTCATGCCTCGCTGTCTGTCTGAGAGCAGATCAAGACAAGCCACTGCTTTTTAACAAAATACCAACACAAACAGCAACCCATGCATGGTCACACGCACACACAGAGACAAAAAATACAGATACAGTCAAGTATGGTACAGGAAGAAGATGGGTAACAGAGGACAGGCAGTGCCCCCTAGTGTTTTCATCAAAGAGAAATCGGACCAAGATCAACTAACACTAACCCCAAGTAACACCACACAAACAGGTACAGGAAGAGGGAAAGGAGTGCTACGTGGCAGAACTGAATTCGAGCGAGAAGTGGTCTTGCAAGATGAGAAAAGTGACAGAGGTGAGGAATGGAGAAGAGGAGACTGAAGTTCAGGGGTAAGTTTAAAAAAGTGAGGCAGGAGGACAGTGTAAAGTATCGTGTGAAAAAGATGGCTGACAAAATCAACATGTTTTTTAATGTTTGGACAAAAAAAGAGATGACAGGGCACACCAGGAATCTCTCAATTTCTTTTCCCTGCCTCCGTCTACTTTTTTTCCTGCTCTTTCATAACCCCCATCGCATTTCACAGCACATAAAGCCTTAAAATGGCACATAAAACAGTTCATCTCTTTTCACTGTCAGCTTTTCAGGCTTAAAAAATTAAATACGTTTTACTGCCGGTACAAAACTATAACATACACATGAAAAACGGCCTGTAGTGGAAAGCTAAAGAGTTACATATAGATCAACTGAATAGCTCGTATGGAGTATTCTGAGCTGAAAGTGCAGAGAATATTAAGTTACTAGGCACTGTGTTGTAGCTCTTCTCTTTTCTTGCCAATCCTAATGCACACCTTGCTTAAAAACTGTGCAAGAAGCACATGTCTCTTAAAGCACACAAGCCAGGTTATGCATTGAGTGAAAATTCCATAGCAAATAAATTAAAAAAAGAATAGTTTGACCCTGGTATTGAGGGTTTGGAGTAGGCAAGGCGATAGAACCACACCATACAAAGAACTTTAAAAGTGGTGAAAGACATGAAGCATTGAGTGAAGAGGCGGCTGTGGATAGAGACGCAGAGTTGGATGGAGAAAAAGAAAAAAGCTAAAATAAGAATTAAAATGGGTGAAATAAAAGCACAAAAAAAACAGGAGTGTTAAACTTCAACCTTTGAGTCAGTGAGTTCACTGACATTTGCACCAGGAACCGCCTAGCTGTTCTCTCCTTTCAATGCCTCGAACCCACTCTCCCTCCTACATTCGCTTTAGAACCAAACTATTCACACTCTTGATGGCAGGGGAAGGAAGAGAAATGACAGAAAAGCACACTGGTTTGAATTGGAGTGATGCCTGTGTGACAATTTGCAACCCTGTATGTCCTTAGGATTCCTTTCGGATATTGTATGCATTCTTATGAAAGAATTAACAAGGGGGAGGGTGAAAAAATGACATGTGACAAGCGATTCATTTGAGCTGTCGAGATGTCATCTTTAGCACATTCAAACCTCACGTCAAACGTTTGTATTCCCTCTCTGGTGAAGGTGACCTAAGTCGTAACCAGTTGACACACCCAGACACAGCAGGTGAATGAATAGAAACACCACAGTTGAAGAAGCAAGCGAGAGGGAAAGACAACGCAGAGCAAAAGCAAGTGGAAATGAGACATCTAACTGCAAACAAAGTGCTCTTAATGGATTTAGTGCCACTTTGTTTTCAGCTAAGGAATATGGCTATTCATACAATTTTAGTGGAGGATATCTCACTTTAGAGATCTGCTTTAGTTTTTATTTATTAAACTAACAGTACTGATTAGTCTGAATAGAGTGGTCTAAAGGGACATCAAAATTGTACGTCCAGGAGGTCAATATGGAGTAAAGCACCCACATCCCAGAACACAGAATGAAGTGGCTAAATAGTATATAAAAGGTAAAAATAAATGGTTAAAAACCAAAAAATAAATAAAACAGGCACAAAAGAAAATAGAGAATTACCATCTGAGTATGTAAAAAAAACAAGATAGCAAATGACAAAAAAGAAGAAAGGAAACTATAGGGGCAATAACAACACACAGTTTGGCTATGGAAAACTAGACATGAGAAAAAGTGGTTTTAAAACAGAAAGAAGGGAACAAAGAGGGGGAAAAGAGAAGAAATGACCAGCAAGAGGAGAAAAAGGAAGAGAGAGATAGAGAGGAAACAGAGGCAGACATCAGCTGTGACGAAACAAGACCAAGAGAACGAGAGAGGCGAACAAAGCACCCAACTGCTCTCGCCCAGCACAACAAAGACGACAGTGCATTATGGGAATGGAGTCGCCATGTGTCGCCACTAAAACTACATTCGATAAACACACACTGCTACTTATATACTATTCAAATGTACTTATATGAATGTAATAAGGGCTTCTATATGATCAATGAGAAATACATAACAAGGCTGTAAATGTAATGGCAATTATGGCTGCACAATATTAGATAAACATGTGCTGTGCAAACACTATTTATATATATATATATATATATATATATATATATATATATATGTATATATATTGACGATATAAACCAGGATGCTGTTCTTATAAAAAATGAATAGAATAATGATTAACAACAAGACACACCTGTGCTAGAAAATAAGAGATGTCAAAGTTGAGGCTTTTTATATATGTTTTTTTTTGTTAAAGACATTTGAGACTTAGACTGGGTTTAGGATGGCACAGACTAAAAGGCAAAAGGAAAAGGAGTCTGGTTTTACTTCTCAGTGTACCTTATTTAAAGTGCTAAATCAAAGCTAAAAAATGCAAAATAATTGTGAAATTGAATGTAAACTTTTCCATCTAGCCATCTCTGACTCCTACTTCCCTTTTATTTGTTTTTTTTTTTTTTTTATTTCCTCTCTTTCGACATGCTTGCTCTTCCGGCAGGTCTGATGCTGGTGCTGCAGTTGAACTCTGAGTAGCACTGTCTCCGGGAAAAAACAAAGTGATCAATGTGAGAAGGCACGGGGCGCTCATGGACAGGCCAATCAATGGTGGAAAGAACCTTGCCCAGGGCCTTATGCAAATGGAAGCACGTCCCGTAACCTCAGGAGTGAACATGCGCACTAGATCAATGGGACGAGGGTAGAACCTTACAGCAAGATCAGCCTTAGCCAGTAAATATGTAATGATGAATCCCTTAAGATTTAACTGAACTCGTATGAACTTAAACTAGCTCAGTTTCCCATATGACTAAATGGCAGAAAAACACGGTGCGCCTTAAAGGAGTTGTATACAGAAGATAGATGGAAAACTGTCTTTTCATTAGAGCAAAGACAAGCCAAGACAAGAGAGACATGAGAACCGACTTAAAAGTGGTCACCTAAACAATACTTGTATGAAATCTGATGATTTTCAATTACATCACCATAGCAACTTATCAGCATCATGACAAGTAGATGCAAAGATGAGGTAACCATGACAACCTGCATAAAGGATACTCAATAATGCCCTTTAAAATGTAGTTGGTCAAACGAAGAGTAAATTGGACGTAAATGCACAATTAGTTAAAAGCTTTTAACTAGAGTCAGTCCATGAGCTATTTCAAAGTTTTACAATGAGTTAAAAAACATTTGTGGCATAGAAGGACACCTCTTTAACTCAATGGACTAATTGATATGACTTCTGATTATTCTTATAATCAGAAGTCATATCTTATGATTTAATTCTGGTAGAGCAAAGCATGGACGGTCTAATTACAATTATATTTAAGATTATATGACAGACGTGCACCTGTATTTGGCAAATGGTGGTGTGCACAGTGTCAGAGTTCCTCCCATCATCCAAAGACATCGCCCGTAATAAGTGAATGTGAGAGTTGATAGTTGGCTGGAAGTGTAAGTTTTGGCCCCACAACTGACTGGCGATTATTCAAGGAATGACCCCAAATCACAAACTGAACAACTGGGGTAGGTTCCAGGGTGGAATATTAAAAAAATTATTTTACTGAAGATTGACTTTATTGCTGGATTGCTGTCAGTAAAACCAAATGTGTATGAGCCTCAAATTAAATTTTTACAAAAGGAAAAGTGAGTTTTGTGTTCCTTACAGATATAAAATATGCAAGCATGTAATATTATAGGCAACCATTAATGTACAATTAACATGCCTAAATGAAAGAAATACAGTCAAAACTTTTTTTAGAATAAATATGACAAAAGGAAAAAGACCTCTCAAAGGGGTATATTGTTATATCTTACAATAAATCTCATAGGTCCTACAAGTTCTCAACAAACTGTAGGTCATGTGACTCAGGTGACATTGTCATTATTTTGTAATTTCCTTCCAATCTAGTCAAGCAGGAGAGACCTTGGGTGCATGTCATGTATAATGAAAACGTCTGGCTGTTCTTGCCTAATAATTGTATAATATACATATGATCAGATCAGAAGTTTACAAATGTCTTAAGAACTGCTTTGCCGTGCAAAATAGTAGAAAATACATAATACAGCAGATTACCACATAAATACATTTCTTATATGTCAAAGGGAATGGCAAGGCTGAGACAAGAGGTGAGTATTTTCAAACCTCTCCACTCCTCTTCAACGCCAAAAATGTAATCTAGAGACCAAAGATGCTCGTGAAACACAGAGAAACACCAACAAAGGTGAGAATAATGGCAACGTATTGAAGGGAATACTTCACAAAGCCTATTGTGTGAGTATCCTTTTCAGGCAGCAAACCCGCTGTAATTTGGTCTGCGTCATCTGCCTCTAGTCACAATGCAGCACTACAGCTTTGAAATGGATGGCAAATGAAGGCCATTTGTACATAATCACAGCAGATAGAAGAATTCAGAAGACCTACAATGTGTTGTTGAGGTGGAAAGAAAGACCTTGGTCTATCTGTGGCAGCCAGTGCACCTACGGTTTGGCAAGGGAGGTGCTTTTTTTCTTGAAACAAGCAAATCAATTCAAATCAAATCAGCTTGGTAGCCGTGACATTTAAACAGTTCAATTTACATCCTTATGTTAAGAGAAGAGCCGCTTTCTGATGCCTATTCATTCTCAAAGAAATTAGACGTCTATATTTCAGCCGCTTAATAGAGCAAATATGCTGTAGCTCAACTGAGGAAGAAACCGTGTCTTTTCACGGTGCACAAAAGGCAAGCCATTGTCTGTCATTACCAATGGAGCACAAAAACAAAGAGAAGGATAATATACATTGTATAGACAGCTTAGGGAAAAAAGTGCATGATAGGCATGCATTACCACAAACATACACTAGCAAGTGTGTACCAATCCAAGTGCATATAGTCATACACACTTTTACTGGTACACTGGTGTATGTCCTGAGGGCTGCTGTCCTGCTGTGCAAGCTGGCAGGCACTTTTGTCATGGTGGTCCTTTTGTTTCACATCAAACAAAACGCCACAGCTTTGCATACGGCTCCACTAATTTCTCCTAGTGTGCCCCAGCCATTTATCATTGCCTCTCACTCTCCCCTCCTCTCCTTTCCTAACGTGGCTCTGATGGCCTCTCCACCAAGCTGTTTTGCTCAGGAAGAGACAGGCATATGTGCACAAACACATTCTGACAATATGTATAGCCAAAATATCAAGACAGAGACATACAAATGTGCATCCAGGCCAACAACCACAGAGGAAACTGTTCTTCTAGTGCTCTCCATGCAAGCCCGCCAGCTATAGAGAACCTTTAGATAAAAACAAATCTTGTCTTCATCTCGTCCAGAAACAAAAACAAGCTAGCACTTATTTAAGGAAATTGCATTTACATTTTTACACACTAGAGATTTGTGTTTATGCAATGATATACTCCAATGAGGTTTAACTTGTCCTTGAAAAGTAACACACAACACACTGGAAACACCAAATATTTAGAAAGTTTATAAAACATGGTTGTGTAATAGATAAGTACATGAACATTATTGCATTTAACACTGCATTCAAATAATTATGTTGTGTCTTTGGTAGAAAAATAAATTGCAAAGATCAGCAAGCAAAAACTAACAAAAACAACAATGTAAAAGACCTGGAAGTGGGGTGTGCACAGTGCCATGTGTTCAGTGTTTTGAAATGCCAGTCCTGCACGGGGGCTGGCTAAGTTTGCATACTTCCCTGAGGGTCAACATGACGGGGATGACAAAGGCAATGGCCAACATGAAAAACAAAAATAAATTATTATTATATATATATTTGTTAAAAGAAACAACTAACAGCTAATGTGAGCAGAGGATTAAGAGACGCTAAGAGATGGGATTCTGAAATGCAAATGTTTCAGCTCGCTTACTGTATACTGATACCAAAAGTTTAACACAACAAATTCAGAAGGGACAGAGATGATGCTTGTAAAACTTCTAATTAGGTCTAACTATAGCATGTCAAAAGCAGAAAATTGAATCATTTCCTCGAGTCCCTTGAAGTAGAAGTTCTCCAACTCAAACTGATTCACCCAGCAGTGTTTCATCCTTCTCATCCTACACACACACAGTACAGTCCTGAAGTCCACAAGGACGCAGTACATCCGCTATATCTGTCTCTTACCTTAAGCATCTCTTCCCACAATTGACACCAAGCCACAACACTTGGAGACATACATAACATCAAGAACAACAGAAGGAAAATCAAACCATATTCATTATAGTCAGGAACAGATGGCGTTTTGCGATATGCTAAAACTATATACAGTACTAAAAGTGCACAGCGTGTTTACACTGCACACCTAAAATCATATTTTTGAGGGCTACTGTTGTGGCTACAGGGCTGTCTGGTTGGCACCCACACATTTGTGTACAGATGCATTCTTACATAAGATCTTATATAATGTAACCCTGTCCTATCCAGTAAGGGCGATCCTTTTTCCTTTGGTGAACAGGTAAGGAAATCTTTCATTAACACAGAAACAAGCAGCACTTCCGGTTTCCCTTTTGGTTTTAAATAAAGTCATGTCAACAACATAAGCCGTAAATTAGCATTTACAGATACAGAGGTATAAACTATAGCACAAGCCAGGCCCTGTGACCAATGAAGAGCACTGTGTTCAGGGTGACACAACTGACAGAACTTGACATACAATATCTTCCAATAAACTATGAGCTACAAGAGATAGAGGGGGAACAAGCTGGCCAAGCATAAAAAAGCAGATGTCAGAGCAGGCTACGGCGTCAAAAGGAGGAAAAGAGACAGAGCAGACTGTAAAAATGTGAACCAAGATGGACAGATTCTGTGATAACTGGAAAAGATAGCATGGAAAAGGGCAAAATGAATGGGGGTGCAGCCAAGAAAGAGAGGGAAGCCTTCCCCTGCAGCGCAAGGCTCTCTTTCCCTCTCGCACTCTCATTCAAAGGCTGTTACTCTTTGATGTATCTATAATTAGTCAGTACACACTGTGAAGTGTTTTAAAAGAAATCAAATTGCAATGAAACACTTGAGTGCTCCAAACTGGGGCTAACATGCTCTGGAGCAAGGGAGCGAGCAGGAAAAATTAATGGCTGGCCTTTTTGATGTGCTTGATCAGAAATGTATTTATTAACTGCAAAGGGGAGTAGTAATTAACCCACAGACAGCTTGTTTTCTCTGGGTCTTCTCATGTGTCAAACGGTTCATCCCGCAAGGCTCCACTCTCCTGCACATGCGCACACAACTCCCATGCTGTCCCGCTGGACCACTTTCTTCTCAATTAAGTAGATGGTGAGTGCATGTATATGTTTGTGTGTGTGGACTCATGTGAGTATGTGTGCTATGAGAGACAGAGTGCAAATGTGCGGCAATAACATGTTATACAAGTTTTTTAAGCTGTATTTGGACTTATAGTGTTTATGTGGACTAAGAATCAGACAAGAACATGATCTTAATACACGACTGATGGGTAGTCTACACATTATCAAGTTTAGACCAAAAGTACAAGGTCAGACATGCAGTTTTATGTTTTTCTTTTCCCCCATACTGGATAATAAACATGCTATACATGGACTTATGATCTCAAATTTACATATGCCCAGTCCATATATGTGTATGCCAACGTGTTTTTATTTTATATTTTTACATGACAAGGATATTACATTAAAGGAAGCACGCAAGTTGTTCCACACCGCAAGGAAAAAAGTCTCAGACTGAAAATAACACAGCCAGTCAAAAAGATACAAATAGAGGGAATAGCTAGTCTTCGTCACACAGCGAGAAAGCCCTGGAGATTGTGAAGCTGTCACAGACAAAACACTGCATGAATATTTAGCAGCCAAATTAAAATTACAAAATACTAAACAAAAAAGAGTAGGTGGAAGAAAGGAAATAAAATATTCCAGAAGACACCAGTGGGACAAATGGCCACCTTTAGTCCACTTGCTGTATCTTTATTGTACTGCAGCCCCTTTTTCTCTCCTCCTTGAGAAAAGAGATATGCCCTAAATAATATGGCATAGTGAGTTGTAAATGAGTTATGTTCATGATAGTGAAAATGTAGCTTAACTTTTAGATCATAAAGACAAAGACATACACAGCTGAGATCTAGCAGAATAATTACAGTAAATGTCAAGGCTGCCAACAAAAGTCAAATAAATACATACATTTAAATATAACCTCTTGTTGCAGCAATTCATTTTTGTTCTCTGTTAAGGACATTATGTTTTGGCTTATTTTTCCCGGACAATGCACATGACCCTGTTTAGTCTGTTAAATGACGATACAGATTTAGGGGTGTGGCCTATTATTTTCCATTTCCTTTCTTTTCAAAATGGCTGCTCGCAAAATTCACATTTTATTTACAAAAGAGATGCAGTGACACTCGTAATTTACACTTATATATATTATACTTGGTACGTTTATAAGTTAACTCCTCAGCAACATATGATTAAGTTTTCAGATCTATTCACTATTTTTATCCCAAAAAAAAAAAAATAATTTAATGTCCTCTGAAGTGAACATCAGGACAATGTTTGTCTGCTCTTTACACATATTTTAAATGAGGCTCTACAGCACAAAACTGACTCAAAATATTCAAATTTTTGAAAAACAAAAATAAAAAAATAATTCTAAAATTGTTTCTCCTATTTCTGTGCAGCATGGTATTTTGGTGTAAAAATAATAAGACAGAATCGAAGTAAGAAAAAACTATAGGCATACATTTTGACTTTATTTTGTATCTTTTTTTTGTACTTTATTGGATAATTCTTCTTTCTGATTGAGAACAGTAAAGTCCTGGTTTCCACTACAAAGGACATATTTTCTGAAAGGATGTTTTTAGCTTCACAACAAAATAAAATAAATAAATTCCACATAATTCTTTAGCTAACCCTTGTGTTTATCCTCTTTAACTCCAGTTGTTGATGTGCAGGAGGGGTAGAAGGTGCCCCAGGATAAAGAAGCACACGTTTTTTAGTGTAGCAGTTTTAGGAAAACAAGCAAAAATTAAACATTTTCCATAATCCATACCTTTGGTAAGTCTAAACTTGTATCTGAGTGAGTTAATGAACAAGTATTGCATTATAGCATGTCGCATAGTCTTACAGGAAGGTAGAAGGGTTAAAAGGAAAACAAAAACACTCACCAGGTCTACAAAAGAAAGACCTCCGTAGCTGTGGGCAATGATGAAGACATTCTTGGCTGCAGCTTTGGACACAAAGTGGTCCCACACATACAACACATGTTCCTCCGGAGAGCCATTTTCCTGAAACACAATATAAGTAACTCCAGTTTAGAGTGTTGTCTGCAGTAAAATAGCACAGATGATGGTGTGATGTGATAAAAGAGGTATCAAACTACTACAGGTTCAAAACTTTAACTTTAACACAAAGAAAGAGATTTAAAAGAAATACAAAAAGTGGCGGTGGCCTGAGGGGATTTCCATAAACAGCCTTAGTTGAGGTAATCAATAAGCCTTGCATATTGCAAATGTCCTAAATGTAAAACTCAATAGGCTAGGTGACGTAACGTTTAAATCTTAATTTGTACCCTGTTGCTGAATCGATGCCCCATCTATACGCCAGTGGAGGCATAATGGGAACACACAAGTAGAAGGTCAAAGGAAAAAAAACAAGAGTGGTGATTCACAAACACACACACGCACAACTCTGCATCTATACATATGTCCTCAATCCCGTCTGCATGGCTGCCGTCACACATGTGTGGGAGCACACACCAGCATGGCCAGAACACATCATGTTTAATTAACCACACAGGTAAGCACTTATCCATGGCTTGAAAGAACAATAGCAAAAGTACAGCCATGAAAAGGGCATACGTTAATGAACTTGTGACATTGATTCTGGACTTTGATTTCCTTTCAAGCTGTCTGGTTTACAATAGAAATCAACCGTACATCCTCACAAGAGGTTACACTGTACACAGCACCTTGTTGCTGACAAGAAACACCTGTATCACCACAGCCATATATCACAACAATGCTGCATTTATGATATCCCCCCGTAAGATACCTCCAAGCTCCTCTGAGGGGAAATGGCTGAAAGGCACAAACTTAACTATTAGATACTGCCAATCACAGAAATTATAAACACAAATAAGCCTCAATTAGCATCTACATGTATATACAGTGAAAAGAAAAAAACTGAAATAAACATATGCTGGTCTGGAGAGAATGGGAGCTCAACTGTTAATTAAATAATAATAATTAATAATTAAAGATATGTAGTAAAAGGACGGACGAGGTTTTTAAGAGACCAGCTCCTTATCTTTTTTTTTACATTATATGTCTTTTACAAAGTGTGCATTACATCATTATATTATATAATAATAATAAATATTATGAAAAACTTTACCTTAACTAAATGTGATAATTGAACAAACAGCACAACACACACATTTAACCCTGTTAAAGTAAATAAGGTGAAAAGCATACAGCATCCTGTGATTCAATAAAGTGTTTTAATAGTGTTCCAGTATGCAAGTATGTAAGCAAGTGTGTGCAGAGTTGTACAATTTGATTATGTGCTGATGTGTGTTTTTGTTGCAGTGTTTGTCTAGAAGTAAATTAACCTGTCAGTGTGTTTGTGTTTACTGCAAGATTAGCATGAAAGGGTTGAAGTGTCAGCATCCACCTCCATCCTCAGAGTGTGATGCAAGAGCAAGCAACTTGGCCATGCCCTGCCCTTCTGCCAACCGCACTGTGCATGAGCCTGTTTGTGTGTCTGTCTGTTAACATGCACATGCAGTCTGGCTGAACTCGAGCTGTCTGTCTGAAAGGCTGTGACATCAAAGTGCTCTTGTCCCCTCGGTGCCACCAGAATACACAGCACTAGCCCAAAGCCTCCATCCACCATAAGAAACACATACTGTATAGAATCATTAACATGGATCTAAAATAATAAACATAGCTCTGACTTATACTGTGTAGTAAACAAAATAAATTGTAACTGCTTTACAAAGTATTGGTAAATTGTTATCAAATCTTATAAACACTGCCTCCACTTTAAGGGATAGGTGGCAGAGTAACTGACTGACAGAGCACCTGGCGTGGCAGTGCAGTGAATTACCAAGTATTTGCAAATTGTTGCAATTATTTCCTGGGGTTAATTAGCTGCAGTAGCGCTGCCTATCCTGTGAGACTAGTATCCTGTCACCATTCCTTGCACAGTATCTAACCTAGATTATTTTTCACACTGTTTCTGTGTGTGTGCACCTGCCAGCATTGTCAGACTAGCGTCCCAGTTGCACACCTGTTGCCAGCATCCTTCAGCCGTGACTGCCATGGGACATTTAAGGGTGTGCACTGTTTGTGATTGGAGGTTTATTGAGTATAAAGTGGTCTATAATGTCCCCTTGGTGTAATATAAAATTGGAATTAGGCCTCTTGATATTTTCAGCACTGGACACTTTCCAGCTACAGACAGCTTAATATTCAGAAATAAATAAAAATGTGTAGCAAGAGAAAGAGAGAGACAAACATGTGCACATTATTGGGCAATATGCCTAAACAACAGCAGCAACTAACTCAGAAACTGAAAAGCATTTACTGTATATACACACAACCAAAACAGACAACAATTAGATGTCTGCTCAATAACGGTTTACTCCATTTCAAGGCTTTTCAAGTGCACATAAACATGGCCCCAAGGTTAAAACAGGCAGCTTGTACACATTACCTTGTTCCTTCTAAAGTAGCCTCATCTAATTATATTCATCTATGTTTCTACACTGTAATAAAAGCAGTAAAAGAAAAGTAAGGCTATAGCCTGAAAAACAGCCTCAATGCCAAACCAAACCCAATGTCCAACCACCACAGGAAACAATGAATCTAACAACATCAACAGAATCTGACTAACAACCACTTCAGAACTCCCTGCTCCTCCCTTCAGCTCCTCCCCGCAGTCATACAAAAAACCAAACACAAGACTTTAGACCAAACTTACGAAAAAACTAGAATTCATACTTGAGAGATGTTGAGCAGCATGGACCGGAAGAAATCTAGTAGAGAAGAGCTATTATACTTTTAACACACAGAAAGCTTTCAGTGGAAGCCAGCAGTGTCAGGACAGTGTCACGGGATCCTTAGACAACTTAATTGAGACTGGACACTCTAGTAATAAAGTGGAAACTTGCTTTATATACCCATTTTTGTTCAAATCGTCAATTTTCTTTGTATTAAGTTCTCAGTACAATTGAACAAGAAGCCAATGACAGACACGTTATTTTACCAATCCAATACCAATACCAAAAAATGTCATAAATTATGCTTAGTGTAGCTATAATTCTATTTTGGAGTCAGTAGACATTTAATGTACATGTAAAACTTTCAACTAATAATTTCCATACAGAATAGACTACTTCAGGCTCACACAGTCATTCACATTCTAGGCTTAGTAACTCTATAAACAAGCAAGACAGCTCCTTAAAGAAAAGTCATTTACTATTACTCAAGTACTAGTAATTTAAAGATGGCTTTTGCTTGAAGCATTTTTATTTAAAAGAACAGCGCTACCTCTAATAGCTGACCAGTCACTTCTACTCCCCTAGTCATTATCCCCTCTAATTATATTAAAGACGCAATAATCATTACTACGTGTTTATTACAGGCAAAGGACTATTATATTTAGTTAGTTTGTTGTCGCGACGTGCTGTTATACAATGACAATTTGGACCTAAATGATACCTGTTTACAGTTCCATTTTAATCTATGTCTGGGAAGTGTGCTCCTTTGCAGTCTCTTTCTTTTTTCTTTCAGTCCTGTCTTTTTGTCTCAGTCTTCCTCTCTTTTAAGGCACACAGAGCGCTGAAGTTAGCTCCAAGCTGTCTGAGTGCTGATGGCCCGGATAGTAAGGAGAGAAAGGAAGGTATGGAGCAAATTAGCGACAGAGATGGGAAAATAATGACTATAGCATTGTGGGTAATTAGCAGGTATAGTGCCTATGGAGAGTTGGGAATATAATGATGTGAGAAAGAGACAGAGAAAAAGGAGGATGAGGTGAAAATGCGCAAGACTAACAAGAGGGGGGATACTGTGGATGCGTGAGGGAGTGGTAGACCGGGAGAGAGAAATGTGTAGGTGTGCTATTCAACTTTTCAATAGGGGAACATGCAGCAAGTGAGAGAGAGAGAGTCAGGAGGAAAACTGGCGATCTGCACGTGCAGATTAGCGTGCTCAGACTGTATACAATAAAAAAGCATGACCTTGGTGGGGTCAGTCTGCTCTGACAATATTTGCCAAGGCATTGTTTCAAATCAATAACTCATTAACAAAGTACAAAGGAAGTTGCTGTGGGTTTGTGAGATTCTTTATTAGAAAAGAGCGGCTCCAGGCCAAAGAGGTCATCGCTGTGACATCTCGGCTAGACTTGCACTGCCGCCCGGATTGTCAGGTGAAATTACTGCGAGCTATTAATTGACATAAGGCAAAGGAGAGCGGGCAGGCACACAAGGCTATGTTTGTTCCAGGATGACCCCGAGGTGCTGTTTGCGTGTGTGTGGAGGTGTGTGTATGTCTGTGTATGTCTTTATTCGGGTCAGCCTGTATCGACAACAGGTTTGTGTGCCGAGACTGAGACAGAGAAGGCTCAGTGTGCAGGAAGGTGCATGGGAGGGCAGGATGGATGTGTTTGATGGTTGACCTGACTAGAAGATTGGGAGCAGAGATCTGAGACTATAGCTACACTGGTTCTGCCTAGAGCAAACACACAATCATGTGTACATGAACAGATGTTTCTTCAGTTAACTCAAGCACACACGTATAATATACTAACACTAAGTGGATTTATTTTATTTTTTTTAAGTTTGAAAAATGTAATCAATTGTAAATAAAACTGTTCCTAAAATCAGTTTTAAAATATCATTAAAACTTGATGCATGTAAACTTACATTAAGTGCACAGAACAGGCAAGTAAAGATGACACTGAGTCCATTTGTTTTCAGCAACACGCAGGTAAGCTACTCCATAACTCTGGTCATTGACCTATCCTTTGACCAGGTTTAAAGGTTAATCAAGTTCCTAGCTGTCCTTGGATATGCTGAGCCTTACATCCTGGCACGACAACAGGTCACAGGTCAAATAAATACTGTCTGTATAATTGCATGTGGGCCACAGATTGGGGCAAAAGGGGTGAAGGTGACAAAGAACAGAAACGTACTCCCAAAGGGAAACACTGTATATACATGTTGAATGCAATTAGCCGCTTGTAAGTCACTGTGTCCGTGTCTTAATGTTTAGAATCAAGACCTGGTATGGATGAGTATGTGGGTATGTTTGTGAATCCTCAAGGTGTGTTGTAGTACAGTGGGAAACAGGACATCACTGCTAAAAACAGGCAAGGACAAGAATCTTAGCCTACCCCTGTGGACAGCTGCAGCTGGGAACAAATGGTCCTGGAAACGGCTGGACTTCTATAATAGATGCACCTTTATTTCAGAAACCAAGTATGAGGCTATACAACCTGCTATCTCATGTCATCACACATAACAGTCAAGTAAATAAAGTTCTTGTTTTTTTGTTTAGGGTTAAGTCCCTCTCCTCCTGTCTAAAATCCACACAAAATCTGAAAAACAAAGAAGCATCAAAATGCAAAGACATAAAAAAAACAAAAAACAGTTTTATCTGGTGCTTCAAGAAAGGGAAAGCTCTGTTTTTCCCTTTTGCTCTTTTTTTCCCTTCTTCTTTCCAGGGCCTGCTGGCCTAATCCCAGCCAGCCAGCCTTGGGTGAACTCTTTGGAAGCTTCTTAAGCCCATGAATGTGCCTTTTGTTCCTGCCATTCCTCCGCTTGGCTGACAGAAAATAGCTAACTGGATTACTGCTAAAATTCAGAGTAAAGTGAACTCCCAAACTTCTATATGGCAAAGTGCTAAGAATGCACCCTCCCACACCCATCTCACCCCACCGTTATCCTCATCAGCATCCCTTCGATCACTTTTATACCCCGCCAAACCCTTTCTGTGTTCACTCAGCCCTTAACCAACATCCTTCCAAACATGGCGCATTGGTGTGTCATCTGGAGAAGGAGGATTAGATAAGGTTGAGAGGTTGCGCACTATGAACCCAAGGCTAAAATGTAAGAATCTTAAAAGCACTTAAGAGCTTATTAATGTGTGCAAGGAAGCGTATTAATCAACACATCTCTATCAGAGGGCTGTAGAAGTGTGGATGTAGAATGTCACTGTATCTAACGCTTTTTAAACACAGGTACTAATTCAGACGTGAGTATGTGTCAATGATTCTGTCTCCATTACAAGATGAATGGCAAAGTATGGTAAAATGTGTGTATCTGAATAGCAACATGCAGGTGGTCTACCATCTCAGCGGGAGGTAAGACTGTGAGGTGTATAGAAGAAAAAGCCTTGTTCATGTGTGTGTGTGTGTGTGTGTGTGTGTGTGTGTGTGTGTGTGTGTCTTTGCAAGTGTGCTTTGCGAGCTTGGTTGGATTCTTTAAAAAAGATGAAAACAGCCTCGCTAAAGAGGTTTGATTTGATCCACCACCCACCCTGACTAACAAAGGTGAAGGAGAATGGCACATGGACACACACACACGTTAAAACCTCAGCACTTTTTTCTTTTTCTACCTTCATCAGGCTTTTGTTTGTCACTATGTGTGTGCCCTAGCCCATTAGAATGTATGTTTATGTGTGTACATGAGTGTGACAGATTACGCTAGGCTGGACAGAGGCAGACCAGAGTAAAGTAAATCTGTGAAGGAAGAGGTGAGGTCAAACTCACACACATCCTGCTGACTTCAGGGTCAAAGGTCAAAATTCAAGTGGCACCAACACAGAGCTGACCCGCTCACCCATTAATCTTTATCCCTGATCTCGCAATCCCAGCATCTAAGGACAAGTGTATTTCTCTGGCAACCCCAAGGTCCAATCTCAAAGTCTACATACACAGACACTGATGTGTAACACCGATGATTGTTTGAAGGCTCGAAAAGACCAGATTTTGACCTGCCAATTGACATTGGTGAAGTATATTATAAAATATTTGTCTTGTAAGCAGCTTGGTTATCCTGACACAAAAAAATACAAAACACCCATTTCAAAAATAAAACCAAAGCTCTGATATCAAATACTTAAGAATGTTGTGGGGCCAATCTTGCTTTTTTTGCAAAGAATCCTCCTTATTTTAAGGGAGGAAAATAGAGTTACAATCTTTTCCTTCTATAGACTACAAAAAAAAAATCACTAACTTTTGTGGCCATTAATCCATAACATATGCAAACAACATTGTAAAACATTTTGAACTTTTTAATACATGCTTTTCTTTAACAGTAATACTTAAATTATGTTCTACCTAATGATGGTTACTTGTATTTGAATTTAATTGAATTATGTATTGGATTTCTCAAGTCCAAGAAATAAAAATAAATAAATACTCTTGCATGTTATGGAATGAGCAGTGCAACTAAGTATTCATGCATTATTAGCATTAGCATCTGTGCTGCTACTGTCAGGAGGGTGAGAAAACCCCTGTTGTTACTGGTCCCACAGCAGGCCAAACTGTTATCATACAATAGATTCATCTTTTCATGCACACATATGCATTACTATAATAATTATAACAAATAAAAAATAAATAAAATAATAATAATAATAATAATAACAATAATAATAATAATAATAATAATAATAATAATAAAAACCTTTGAAAAAAATGGTGCACTTAGAAAATAAAAAAAATCTAATAACGACCACATAAAAAAAAACCTGATTAATATGAAGAATTGCTTGTTTGGCCACAAAGTGAACTGGCCAAGTTCAGTGCCCTGAACCATACGTGTACACAAAAATGTGCGTGCATGATTAGGGGCTATGCGGTCAGCATAGCATGATAACAATGTTGCTGTGTGTTTGCAGAGTGTGCGCTCAAGAGATAATAATCCCAGTGGTCAACAAGAGTGAAGGGCCAGTGCTGCACTGACCGGCCCACCATATGAGAGCGAGAACGAGAGGGAGGAAAAGAGGGAAGTAGCCATGTGGTTAACACTTGCTCACTGAGAGGCGACTGGAGCACTGCCAACCTCTTCACACACAGGCTGACCACACAAGAGCCTCTCTTTCTCCCTTACCATCCCATCCTCCATTTCTCATTACCTAACATTTCCCTCTCTAGTCTCCTCTCTTACCTCACATCCTACTTCTTTCATCACATTCTTGCTTCTTTTATCAAACTTGTCCAAAATCATACCTCCCATTTTCTCACCTATGCCTTGCTGCCTTCCTCCTCCTACACCCTTAAACTGTCAGCCTGTCGTCCTCTCTCATCATGTCTGCTTTAGATGAACATCCATCCTTCTGTCCCCCTTGTTCCAGCTCAAATACTTCCTTCATGTTGTAGCTCTTTCCTCTTGTGCCGACCTACCCGTATAGGGATCCGCTCAGTTTCTGCCTCCTTCTGTGGGTTGCGGTACTTCTCATAGAATTCTTTCTTCTTGCTTCCCTCTTTGTCATCTTTGCGTTCCCTCTTTTCGGCAGGCTCATCCAATGGTTCATCATAGGCGCCCAGAGGAGAAGATGTTGCCGGCTTTTCAATTTCCAGGTAGTTCTCATTTGGGTTGAGCACCATCACACCATAGCCCTCCTGAAATATAATGTGCAAATACATTAAATTAATAAAATCAAATTGTGTTTCATGTGGGATCATAATGCCCACAATTCTACATAAGTTTACTTTAAAGTTTGGGTTTAATCAACAGCTAAAAGGTGTTTTTTAATTATAACAGAGTTAATTTCACAGCCCCTATTGCAACTGTCACAATATCCTACAACATTCGCCTATACACAAGAGACAACACAGACGTTTCTTTGCGTGTCATAAAAACTGGAGAATCTACGACGAAACATACCATGGCACACATCACATATAAGGCAGAATGGATGAAAGAGTAATTCAAGGAGTGGCTAAAGAATTTACTGGGGAATTGGAATTAACTCATGGTGGTATCAGTCAGTGAGAAGCATTTAGTGAGTCTAAAGGCCACGTGTCACTTAATATCCAACCCAATCGATTCTACTATCACTCAGTGGAGAAGCAACTGCATTTTTGTATGCGAGCTCAAAGCCTCAAAAAACAAAAAAAAAATAAAACTGACAATAATGTGGTTTAAGCACTAAAAAGAAAATAATAATAACAAAAAAACAGATTCAGATTAACATTGCAAGGTTATGACAATAAAAAAGAAGGCAGAGGAAATGTATTGTAAAGAAAAGGAAGTTTCTAGTAACTTCTTCAACTTTGAAGCCATTTTAATTAACTGTGTTTATTGTCCCAAGCACTCTGAAACTAAAGCAGGAAATGGGGGATTCCCGTTTCACTTTAGTTGTGCTCCTTATACACGCTCCCATTGAGAATACACACACACCGACAACAGGCCTTGGAATTTATGCTGAGGCATGTGCATAGACACAGACACAAAAATAAAGAATATGACATATAGCAGCAGTGAACTTTAAGAGATGTGACACAGAGTTAGCGAGAGGCAGCATCCCTCAGCTTGGTCTTCTCTTCCTTAATAAGTGATAACACAATGTGCTCGTCTTGAAGCAGCGTGTGCGTCCCTCCTGTGACCATCGCCATCAAACCTCTCACACACCCCTTCTCTTAACACCTGCCGTGTGTTGACAACAGCAAACTGACACTTTCTCACTTATTTAGATTATAAAATCAGCCTGATTCTCACTTGCTCTCAAATTCAGACAGGACTCCTCGCCCCTCTCAATGCACATGTACACGATCCATCAGTCAGAAATAATATAGTAATTAATTAGGAATAAAAACAACACTACTAAAGCAAGTGAGACATGAACACATTGAAATAGTTTATCTAATTAGACCTATATTTCTAACAAATTTCTACAATATCAACGTATACCCTCAAATAATTAATGAAAAAAATCATTTTAATTTGAAATAAACATATATATGTAGTAAACTAAATAAAGAAAGAGTAGCAGAAATGGCATACTTATTCTGAAACCAGATTCACACCAGCTTTGTGCCACTGCCCACTGGTGGCAGCTTAATAAAATAACTGCAGCTTAGCCTAAGGTAACAACATTAGAATAGCATTAAATGTGAACTTAAAAGGTAATGGAAATTAATATTCAGTATGTAAAATAAAATATATGTCCATGGTAACCAAAAAGACATTTTAAATATGTTCTCTGAAAGATACCTTGAATCATAAAGACCCAGGGGAAAACCCACTTCTCAGACACCATGAAAATATTCGTCCCTTTTCTCTAATCCTGGTTCACAAGGCCAAAAGTTAATAGTTCAGCAACACTGGTCCACGTGTTCTAATGCCAATCTCAAGTGGCCTACTACCATGTGTAGCCCTTAAAGCTATTACTCTAACCTGTCCGTAACCCTTTCTGGCCTTAAGAATACTAATTCTAACCCCAATTGGCCTGGTTCCTAGCCTTTAGCTTTGGGCTGCTCAGCCTTAGTGGCCTATAGCCTATAGCCTTTTTTGGAAGCTAACCTAACCTAACAGAGCTAACAGCGCTAACCCTTTCAGCTGTCCAGTCACCCAGAAGAACATTGCTGTTAAGGCAACCAATGTTACTGGTACTTAGTCTGAAGGAGCAGGGCCTCGAAGTTCAACTCTATGTCGGAAACCATCATTTCATTTAACACTAAAGAGGTCTGTAACGGTGTCAGGCGAACACTGCTCTCCCTGTTCAGACGTTTCCTCCCATCAGTCTTCTCTGAATCAACTAAACCCAAAATAGCAGGTCAATCTGCTGATTGATTTATAGTATATATTTATACACTGTGTATTTATAAAATTTATTTTTATAACTTTTTTATTGTTGTTTAGTAATTGTTATTTTTTGTAGAAAAAAACTTTTTAAACACAATCAACATTGCTATTTGACAGGTAAAACTATGTTAAAAAACAAAGTTGTTGCCAAAATAATTATGGAAAACTTTTTCCCAGTGAATGTGTAGCATTCTAGGTTTCCATTGTATTGCGTGCTAAGTCTCTCAACTATAAACTGTGACTTAGGTCATCTTGTCTTTGTGCTTAAAGCTAGCTGTTCCCACATACAGACAGACAGATGGACATAGAAACTGAATACATTAACTAAATCTGATTATTGTGCTGTGATGTGCTGTCAAAGGGTGGATCTTACACAAATGCACCTAGCATGCTTAGGTCACTCTGCTTTCATACATCTAAATCTCTCTCATGCACACTGCAAACTTTGGGCCATTTTGTCTTTGTTCTATGCACACACTTTTTTTTTTAAATAACACACACACACACACACACACACTCCTAGAGCTGGGCAAGTTTTGTGTTTCTGCTGTAGAGCGCAGGCTGAGTCTCTTCCCATGCCCTGGGGTGCCCCTATGCCACTACCACACTGAGCGCCTGCCCCAAGGCCAGCGGTCAAGAGGGTCGCCCCAACCCCTAAAAGAGGGGGTACCCGACCCCCATCACCCTGCTCCGGACTCTCCAAAGCCTTTCTTTGTCAGCCTGTCATACAGCAGATAACACAACAAAGACTGCCGATGCTACGGAAACCAGCGTTGGTCAAATGATCATCAGTTCTTCTTCTGTCCGTACTCTATATACACTCATGCAACATTCAAACAATTAAAACTATAAGGAAAACATATCTTATAGCATTTTCACAGCTTTATGCCACAATTACATCAAAGAATATTGGCAATATATCCCTCAAAAAGATTGATGGGTTCTATTTATGTTTGACAAGAACAATAAAAAAAAAATTGTGTGCATGTGTCTGTACGTGAATGACAGCACAAGTGAGGAAGTGTAAATAAGATGTCCCTTTAAGAAGGCACTTTTATTTTTTTTTCCAGTGGTGTTGTAATGAAATGAAATGTGTCTTATGTGTAGGAGCAGGGAGCGAGGCGGCCATAGTGAGAGGGTGTTTCATCTGTGCGTGTGGAGCTCAGCTTAGCTTTGATGTGAGAGCTCTCATGTAGTAGGCAGAGCTTTGGGCACAGGGAAAAGGACAGCACTTGACAGGTACAAAGCATGGCTGATAGCGGTCACGGGTGCATGTAGAGAGAAAGGTGCATGGTCTGCTTGTGTGAATTTGAAATTGTATGTAAGGTTGTTTAAAATAATGTTTGTTTAATAGGAACCTATAAATGATGTCTTTAGCACTGCACTTATATGTTAATGTATTTTTATAGCAGTGTGCAGTATATTATCTTAAGAGTGAGAATTCAGCTTGTAGTCCATTCAGACAGCATCTCACTTTATTAGTTTAGTTTACTGCCTGTTAGGATCGGGGTTAGCGATGCTTCCTTTGCTCAACATCAAATTCTTTACTTCCCTGTTTCACCAATACACAGCTCCTGATTCGCTCATCAAGCTTGACTGACGGGGGGACATGGGTCACCCAGCATGGCATATCCAATAAGAGAACAAGAAGGGGAGGGATGTCTGCAGGCTATACAGTTAGGTTAGAGATCTGAATGAAGGCACAATGGCCGACCACCAAAAAAGCTACCTTTTTTTTTTTTTTAAATAAAGTGGCACCTGGTGTTTTCTCACATTTTACTTATTAAATACTCAAGAAGCACTAACACAACATGTTTTTCCTGAAAATAAAGAGAAAAGGTAAATACAATTTTAACAAGTAGACTCTTTTGCTGTCAGGGCGACCCGGCTCTGGGTGACCTTGTCTGTCTCTGTCTCTACGTGAGCTTTTTCTGCATGCAGAGGCCCTTTATCCATCCGATCCCCTTCTTTTCTCTTTTTTTCTTCATGCTCTCCCTCTCCCTGAGGCAGACATCCCACACAGATCGCTCAGTTCTGTCAGATTAAGTCACAGTGCCCCCGTCCTCATTTTAACACTGCACCAGACTGAGACCCCTCCCAACACCCTGTGAACACTGTGTATCTCCACAAGCAGAAAGGTGGGAGACTGCTTACTGTACCACAGGGCAATGAAAAGACATGTGTGTATCTTTGGGGTAATGTACAAGCGGATGAGACAGCATTGCCATCAGCCTGTCAGCACAAAATCAATCATCTTCTTGATAACTTGGGATTCCCATGGGGCTGCAGGTGAAGTTAGAAAACCGATTCTTTTTTATGTAGCCAAAGATAATGTAAAATAGATCAAGGCTTACACTCAACCTAAATTATTATAATTTTATAGGTATATTTTGTCCTCCACAGTACTGTAGGTTATAGTATTATCATGTAAGATAAACTAAAGCTTTATCTCCCCATCTGCACTCTGAGTTCATTTTAAACAAATTACCTGCTGCAGAGGTTTCTCCGTTATAAAGATTAACATTTAATTATTAAAAAAAAAATAATAATAAATATAATGTGCACTTTCAGTTCAAAGACTCTATTCGGTGTTTGCTGTTCTAATTTGGTCAATGTAAGTAATACTCTGTGATAATAATGAACTTTTTCTTGATTCTAATGAGCACAAATAGTTGGGGTCAGATTATGAGACTAACCTTTAGAGCTAGTCAAGTAGTCGTGTCTGTAATAAGAAGCAGAGTTTTTAACCTTGGCATGGATGTCTTGGCTCATTTGGATATTGTTTATATGTGCCGCTGAATATTTATAAATGAGTTCAAAGTGGAGCAGTGGGGTGGAGGAAGTGAAGAGAATAGCACAGCTTCTGATCCCTGATGCCTCTATTTCTTTTCAAGCTCGCATTTACATTTCTTTCTATGTGTTTCACTTTTCTCGATCTCTCTCATCCCGACCTGTCTATTTTGAGCAACTCGGTGAGAAGACAAAGATAAAGACATACTCCAAACAGTGTTGAGTAACTTATCCAACACTCTGCAATGTCAAGGCCAAGCACGCATCTTAGTTATTTACCAAACTCAGCATATGAGAATCAGTGAATATGTTTAGCTAGTGTTGATGCTTAGTGGTGCTGCATGCTGATCAAGAGGAAGTATTTGAGTGTCATAAACCTACAGTTACATACACAACCATACACATTCGCTGACACACACATCGTTCGGGGGCCTCTTCATCTGCTCTCAGCACGACACACAGAGGGAGGTGCAGGGTTGGGGCTGGGGGTTGCTACATTGGGGGTGGGTATAGCATTAATCACCGTCCAGGTGGAAATTGTCAGAGCTATCGATTGTGCAAGTAAATGTTACACAAGTCATTTGTCAACTTTTTTTTAAACAGAGCTGCATGTCATTTGCAAAGATGCTACTGTGAATGTAAACTCCTTACTAAAGGCTTTAAGGTATTAACTCAATTTTAACTACTATCAAAAATCCAAAGAATTAATGTTATTATTTTCCTATTAAACTAAATATCAAAACAAGGAAGGTTCTCTCAGAGGTGGAGCCTATTACAAATAACAAATAGTAAATTCCGTAATAACCTAATATTTTTACTTTAGTTTATTATTAAGGAAGAAAGCATGTGCTTACGTGTATACAAAGGAAATACAGTAAGTGCAATGAGTCATAAGACCATGGAAGGAAAGCTATGGGGAAATAAATACAGAATGCTTATTCTGATGCCGTTAGCATTTTGATTTATATATTCTATATTGTCTCCCCTAAGCATACACATGTATTTTTAATGAGGGCAGAGAGATATATACATCATGGAATGATAGGTGCCTCCCTGCCCTCCTGCCTAACTATTTAATGTATAAATCAGGAAGAGAAGGGAGAACATTGAAAGTATCCCAAGAGCAACCCTGTTCATGAGGCCACCAAGAATTGTGCTCATAAGGCAGACAGGAAGACAATGTTAAAATAGATTGGATTTTTAAATTAAGGAAATTCGTCCACTTTACAACTATTTAAGTCAGGTGTATAATGCGAAGTAACACTGCCAAGGAATGTTTCTACCTCACCATCTGGACAGATGCATTAACACACATGAACCCACACCCTGTGGGTGCAAGACACATGGCCATATGTCCAAGCTTAAGCAACCAGGGTCAATGATTGTACACGTCTGCACTATGCACTATTGTATCAGTGTATCTAGGGTATTAAAAAGAATGGTTTACAGTATGTTAAATTACCCCTACCCAAAAACATTATCCAGAAATAAACATTTTGTACATAATGCATAGTGTTCCTGTTTTGCTGTGCATCTCTTGTGTTTTATCTTTTAGTGAAGAACTGTTGATGGTATAAAAAAGGCTGTGTGCTCAGGGTATTATTCTTGTTGAACATCACAGGAGCAGTCTGACCTTCACAGGTCAAAGGATCCCCTCACCTCTGCCCTGTTATTGTGACCTAGGGTGGACAGCACAAAGCGTTATAAATGTTTATGTGTAGAGCAAATTGCAGTTTTTAAGTGCGAGTTAGATTTTTCAAAGGAGAAGTGTGTTAGCACAGATGCATCGCATTGGCTTTTTAATTAGTTGACGCTATAATGATGCAACATCAAGAAAATCTACAGGAAACTATAAACATTCAACCTTCACACTCACACTCTGTGAGTCCAAGAGGGTGACCTCTCTCTAAGTGGAGCTGCACCATAGGTCCACAAGTCAGGGCAGGTCGCCACAGCCAATCACAAGCTTTGTTTGAAGTGTGAAGGGTAAACACTCGGACTGCTCTGCCCTGCCATTTACTCTGCTTATTTTCAACGGATGTAACCTAGAAAAGATGTGGCAGAGAATACAGTGTATCTGAGTGTGTGTGTGTGCATGCATGCATTTCAGTAAGTTGGGAGTACATTTTCCATAGTGTCATTACAACATGGCGGGGTTTATGCTTCAGAGCACACACATGGAGCTACGCATGTATGTTGAAATCCCCTTCATCCTCTCGTCATAGAGCCAAATACATATGCTGCAATTCATGCTATGGTAACTAGGAAACCATGCATGGAGTAATGGACATTTTCCTATTAACCCAATGTAGCCTTCCAAAATGGTTGAAAGCAATTAACCAAGGAAAGTGGCTGTAAAACACATCTCTTCTCTCTTGATCTCTCTCTCACACTCTTAGACCAAACCTTTCAACCCCACCATTACAGCAATCTTTACTACAAGCTCTTTCAAATATACCCCTTTTTTTAAAGACCACCTGTTGTCTATTATTTTTACATACAGCTTTTCTCATAAATCATAACACTGGGTAATTAATCAAGCTGTCAAAACAGGGACTGGAGGTCACCTGGAGGGGTCAGAGGTTGTCGCGGGACTGGTGGAGGTCAGGGTCACACCACATTCCTCATTATCAGGTTGGGATGGGAGAGAGAGCAGGCAAACAAAAGCGAAAGCAGATGGAGGGAGGAACAGAGGAAAAAGAGAGGTTGTGCCACACTGAGAGAGAAGTGGAAGAAATAGACAAACAAAGGTAAAATAAGCTGTCACATGCCTGAAGATGACAACTGGGTGGCAATTCGGCGAGTGGAAGCATCACATAATAAAGATATAGATGAAAAAAGGAACCAATGAGAAAAGAACAAAAGAATTCTAAAGATGTTTCTACTGTAAAGGGCTGAAATTGGCTGCACTGAGAAGAAAGGAAGATGGCGTGGCTTATTCAATGAGAAAACAGGGAATCAGCTGTGGAAGTATGATTGTTATCTTGTTCTGGCTCCTTGTGAGTGTGTGTTGGTGTGAGTGATGAGACAGACTGATATCTCTCTAAGAGGAGTGTGTATCAGTGTCTCATTGGGTTGAGAGTCAGTTCAGAGACACACCAAGGCCACGGGCCTGGAGTGGCATGTTTCCTTTCAACAATACACAGCACTGATTAGATCACACTGATTAAACTGGCACGACACAAGATACACACACATCAGACAAAAATGTCCTTCTCTTCTGCCGTTGCTAAAATAATAAATTTATTATTGCTGTTACTTTTGTTGTGTGGTTTATGAACTGTAATATGTTAAGCTTATTACACTGACAATCAAGGACACACATATTTATGAATTTCTAATGTAAAGCTACAGTATGTGCATCATCAACAACCAAGCTCAATAATAAGGATAAGAGGCTGAGAAAGATTACTGATCACTAAAAAAAAAAAAAAAAAGAACAATTTAAAAAGTGCAAATCCCGCGAAACTCGTCCCACGTTTGTGCCCCCCCCTCTTTCCTCACTGCCGAGTGCGAATTCTCAGGCGTGGCTCGCTCTATCAAAAACATCACTCTTGAATGAGGCGCCGACCATTGCGCAAAATTAGCTGTCACCCTTTTCTCAAAATCTTTGTTAATCTTGTTTCCAGTGTTTGCAGATTTATCAGCACATGCATCAATGTCAGCTCCTTGGTTACTGAGCCGCACTACTTGGGAGAAGATATAATTAAAAATGTTTGGGGCATGGGAGGTGGGAGCGGAGGGCTGCTGAGGAGTGGGAAAGTGGGAAAGAAGACGGTGGAGGGGGTGTTTGAAGAAGGAAGGTGAAGTCTTCGTCTCATCTCCTGGTTTCCCCTGGGAGCCTGTAGAACACAGACCCAGCGATAAGAGACAAACGGGCTGGGCCGCACCTCTTTTTCCTTCCAGCTTTCGCTCACGCCGCGGTATCACTTGGGTCAGTGCAGGCTGCTATCTCTTTAATAACACAAGCTTCAGTGATCTAGCCCAAGTAGGAAAGTTCTCATTGTTAACAGTCACTTGACACAGAAGAAAACAACTGACAAATGCATCAGTCGACCAGTGACCTGACGTACAGGACACTATAGACATGATAGTAACACAATCAGGTAGGTTATAGAGGTACTTTGAAATTCTTGAATCCTTTTTATTTATTTTTTTTAAAGCCCATTCTTAAACATACCTGAAAATACCTGAAAGTGCAACCACAACCTGTCCTCTGATACTTTTCACCCCTTTTTTAAGCACATGTTCCAAACTTGCCCCCCTTGTTTATGTCAGTGTTGGACAAGTGTGTTCAGGAATGGGGAGAAAAAAAGGCCTTTCTATTGTCCCATATTAAGTTAGCGTTATATACACAACCCTCTGGGAGTGATGTCAACGCATACTCCTGCCACAGTACCCACAAGTTTGAAAGATATGTGGACAGAACACTGGCCGTAGATATGACAGCTTGAGAGGATGACAACCACATATTTAAAACATTGGGCATAAATGTACAAAAGGATGCATCCCCTACTGGCACTGTATAACTGTCCCAAAAGACTGCATGTCAAACAATGTGACATCTGTGCAACCTTAGGCTCAAATAACTTTTGGGGTAGGTATTTGTGAATTCACTTTAGGTTTATTTAGGTGTTCTTTTAGCTGAAAAAGGTCAAGAAGGAGGTTAAACAACAGTTTGGCACTAGAAAAAAAAAGAAAATCTTATTTATCCCATAACAGTCATGACAACATTCAGAGCCCTCAAGACAAAATACAGCTGTCCATTTGAAGTGACTAGTGAATCATAAGGAGGCCTAAGATGGAAGCTGTTACAAAGGGTCAAGTTAATGAGTAGAGCTTTTTACTCAGGCTCACATATTCTCCCTGTCTCTTCTTCATCTTCTCCTCTTCATCCCTCTTCTTCTCCTTCATCCAGACCTTTAAGTGCGGTCTGGCAGGTTTGGCTGGGAGGTCGCGTATTCCCCCTCTTCATTAGTGAGAAAATGGACTCTGGTAAACGCTTGTTAAAGCCCTTACCTACACTCCCCCAGTTAATGGGAGTGATCCATTTGTGTCCGTTTCTGCCTGACAAGGCTTTACTGGAAGATTAATAGTGCAGTGTCAGGCCACGGCCAGCCTCTGTCCCGCTCTCATTTCCTTTCTTCTGGGACGCACACATGCAATAATGGAGCCCCGTCTTTTGTTGTAACACCATGATTAGCCAGGGAGAAAAAAGCACAGGGATGACAGACTGAACTAAAAAAATAAAATAAAATAAGAATAGACAAAAATCTAAAACAAATAAAAAAAATTCTGGATAAAGTTGCTCTATGTGAGAATATTTTAAGTGGAGTGATCACTGATTATAAATTTTCCATGTAAGGTGAACAGAGAATAATGACCTATGAATATTTTCTGCTTTAAAAGCAGAATCAGCCTTAACAAATTCAAGAGCTGTGAAGTTTTAAAAAAATATGATAAAACATGTGACACAAAGGGAACACCATGGGAGAAATAATAGAGACAGAAAAAGACAGAGAGAAAGAGAAAGCTGGGAGAAAGTCCTTAAAGGGCCACCCAGGGTTTGGTCTATCACCCAGGCCCCACAGCTATCGCTCTTCCTTTCAGGGATGACACTGTCAAGTGCTCTGTCCCTTCACTGAGTGAACAGGATAATCACTCTTAATAATTACATGGACATTCCCGGGTAGCCTGTCCCTTCCAAGAAGACAGTTGAGAATTCCTTTGTGTAATAGAACTGGGAATGTGCCATATAAATGCAGAATTAAAATTTAAGCAGCACATTTTATTTTGTTTGATATTTTCTTCTTTATTTTATCTCTCCAGGTCTTCTCTCTCTAGTGGCTTCTCTGATGGGCAGACAAACAATCTGGTAAACACACAGACAGCGACAGGCGACCTGCAGAACAACCCCCTCCACACTACATCACAGTGTGCCAACGGAGAGCAGGGTGTTTCTCAAAGCAGAGTATTGGGGATTGGGTCTGGTGGTGTCTCATTAAATTCTTAGGATTGTCTAATTGTCTTTCGTGGACCTCAGAGAGACAAGTACATTATACTCATTGCAATTAACTAAACAAAAGAGCCGAACCGCCCAAGCACTGGGGACGAGGCTGGCTAGGGGGAGTAAGGCAACCAGCCGGGACCAACACAACAAAACACCAACTCGCACATGGAGAGCAACTGCAGACAAACAGTAAAGGACAAGAGAAAAGATATGAAGGCGAGAAAAAATAAAGGGGAATAAGAGTGGGAGTGCAAACTGATCTTGGATTGGACAGATGTCAGAGTTGGATGGGAGGGTGGCGTGAGGCACCAGAGGAGGAGGGTGTCTGTGCTCATTTGAGACGCACCTTTGTGCTGGACCTGTCTTGTTTACTGCACTACAGCTTAGCAGTGCGAGGGTCCTATTCAGGGTCCAGGCCTTTCAGAAGGTACTGAAGGAGCCCTTAAGCCCACTTAACTACCATTTTCACACACTCTGCCTGCTCTCCTCTTTGTCCTTGCCTCCATTACATCAAACGCAGGAACAAAGGCGGGGAACAGAAACTGGGGCTGGCAGAATGGCGGCCATCACAAATATTAATTTGAAAAGGTGTTGGAGAGTAGAATCTACTTTTATGCACAAGGACAACTTGGGATTTTTTTCTGTTCCTTATGGGGGGGTCTCTTTCGAGGCAGCAATGAGCTTGGTTTTCAGGCTAAAGGGGAGGCCGAGGACTTGCAGCACAATTATCCAAGTATAAGGGGCTTGAGATGTGGCGCACAGCTAAAGACCAAGAACACACAAGTGCAGACACATGCGCGCGCATTGCCTATTAAATGAGCTCCAAACATCAGGCCTCATTCACTTAACAGTGCTATTAGGCAAAGCAACAAACTCAAAGAACACATACACATGTTTGCAAAGAGTCCATGTGACTATAGTTCTTGGCAAAAGAATTGACAAAACTAGAAAAAACGAAATATTCTACACAAAACAAAGGGTTGGACACAAATTGTATACAGGTGCAGGCCGCAGTTCAGGGCAAACTTGGTTTAAGTCACATGAGAAAATGGGGTGAAAAGTTTAGACTGAGTTCAGATAAGTGTACATGCCTTTTTCCTGGTGTCATCTCTTGCACACTTCCCGAGTGCAGTCAGTCATGGTCACTGTACATGTACGTTGAAAAACCCATCCTGTGTGTTGTTATACTGTGTCATTCTACAAATCTGTCCGTCCTCACTTTCCCAAAAGTGACCAAAGCTTCATCTCACGAGCTCTGATCTCTGTAGGCTGGCTCTAACCCACCTGGTTGACCCTTCAAATGTATGGTTAATTTGGGCATAGTATCAGCAACTTTCCAACAAGGTTTTGTTGAAATATGCATATTATACGGTGTAATACTGTGTTTGACATTAAAGAGGAAATATGCTGCCACATGTGGCTATGCATATACAGTACAGTTTACAATCACCAGCATGGGCACAGGCCTGAAACTTGTCCATTTACCAAGATAATCCTGAGAGGAAGAGAATAAACCAATGGTAGAGTGTGGTCTGATCTCTGACAGAGATGAAAGAATCAAACTCAAGCTCAGGGGAGGCACACTGGCAAAGCAAAGCCACTTGATGGGGGAGGGACACTCCATTCATGGGTACACCACCCCCCTTCAAAAAAATATACACATCTACAATTACTCATAATCTGCTTATAGTGCCAGCCTGCGGTGGGTTGGCTGACATTAGCAGAGACATGAGCATGAGAGAAAGCCAAAGATAGAAAGGACAATCTCCAGGTGTCCGGTAATAGTGAAGACTAAAAAGCCTTTTACTTTTGTGTTACTATCATCTACCACACACTGAGGTTTAAACATTTTACACAAATGTTTGTGACTAAGCTTGATGGCAAATAAGAACAAGATTAGAGGAAAATATCCATTCAATTGAATGCATAGGCTGTGTTTAAAAGAGAAAAAGCAAGATGCAAATTTAAAATAAGATGTATTTTTCACATACTCAGCAATTCAACAAATAATAAGGTAATTAACATGTATAGTTTATTACCAAATGGGGAAACAGCTTTTAACTCACAAAACACATAGTGTTCATTATTGTAGACTAGAAAAGAGAAATGATCAAGGCAAACAGGTATGAAAGGTATTACTTCAGTAATTTTTGGAGCTGAACCAGGTATTAACTACGTTTTTTCTTTGTGGACTCAAAAGTAAGTGATGCCAAACAAAGTTGGACAAGCCGGAGGGTTTATGTCTAAGCAACTTGTAAATGCTTGTATATGATAGGAAGCAGGCAGAGTTATATTGTCTGTGAGGTGAAACTACTGCAACAGCGGCTGGTCTCGGGAGAAAAAGTAGTGGGTGTTTCAGTGACAAAGCCGTCTATTTCCATAGGCTCTGTGAGTCTGATCTCCCTGTAGTCCCTCAAAGCCACAGCCTTGATCGGGGGCAAACAGAGACTGTATGTCTGCATTTATCAGCAAATCTCACTTTCCAACTCCATGATACTGACTCACGTCTAGAATACAGTGCACTGTTTTATCCCACTGGTCATTTACAGACCTTATATAACAACTAGCCACATCCATTAAAATCACACCAACACAATTTAATCAATAGAATGTTACTGAACAGTGAAAATAAAGAGATACAGAAGTGTACATTTAAAATAACCAGTGGAAAAGTAAGTTTCCTTTTTATTGTAAAAAAAAGTACAAAATACAGAACGTTTCATTTGTTTGACTTTTCTGAGTGGCACATTGCTGAGAGGTAAAGCAATAGAGAAATAAACTAGACAGACATAGATACTGATTAATGGACAGACATCAGAGAGACAACAAAACCAGCTCCAATTATGACAGAGAAGCATAAGCATATAGTGAGAGAGTGTCTCTTGATCTAGCCTGACTGTATACTGCCACCTGTGTGTCAGAGATGGTACAACAATACTGCTCTTCAAACTTATGATCATATGAGCAAATAAAAACTCAAAACATAGGGGGGCACAAATAAAAGATAAAGACAGCCCTTGTCTACAGGTAGTAAATGACATTTTAAGACATGACCGAAAGATAATAGATTATGTACTAAAAAGCTATACCAGCTTCTGAACACCTAACAACCAAACCTGACTGCATTTCTCTCCTGTATGCATCTGTGTTTCTCAAAAACATACACAAAACACTCGTACTTTAAAACAAAAACTAATTATGCTTATTATTTATGCAATCTGCATCAAAACCAACAATTTCACAGTGCATGTATGCATCTAAAAGGATATAAAAGTTTCCCATCAGCTTCAATTAGGTTTTAGGGATTTCCCGCCTGGGAAATGGGGATGGCTGCCGGGCTGGGCTACCTCCAGCCTTGGTTCATATGCAGGTTCCAGTTCATCTACAGTTCACGCATACTCTCATCTTTTTGAAGCAGCTTAGGATCATGATTATTCAAGACAGAGGAGTGCTGCATGCCATCAGTTTCACATCTGCCCTTTTCTCCTCTGTTATTTTTTTTCCCCGTACACAAAACCCCCTTCAAGAGTTGCTGCCCCAGTATTTAAACCCATGTACTGACCCTATGTGTAAATCCATGCCAACTAATCACTTGTCTTGAGCTCTCATTTTCTAAGCTTCTTCCCACTCTAAACATTTCCCTGCCTTAAGCATTGAACTTTTAACAAAACAACAGTCTAAGAAGGTTTGCTCTACGATACATTATACTGTATATATTTGCCAAATAGTATTTTCAGTTTTTTCTGAAGTAAAAAAATAACAGAAGAGCTTGCTTTATCAGAATATTAACCAGAAAGGGTTAATATAGTAGAAGAACCACACAAAGTGTTGAGCATGTAGTTTATCTTTTATTTTACAGCAAACCTTGTAAAAAAAAAAATGTTATACTCGGCAAAAAATGTTGTCGTTTTCACAAATAAACTTCACAATCCTCTCTGATCCTGCATAACTCAAAATCACATACTGCAAAAAGATTATACTTTATTGTAAGTAGTCAATATAAAGAGAGTATTTTAAATAAAAAATTAACATTACTGTCTTCAGAAATGTATTCTTCTTTGAAGGCTCTCCTTCTATAGTTCCCCAACAGCAAAAAAGCCTGTTTTCTGTGCACTGCCTACAACCTACTATATGTCACAAGTGGAAGCACAAGAAATGTCAGAACAACATGCCAACAATACATACCACATACATGCTCAATAGCTGTGGTTTTAATGAAGACAGAGACAACACTCTCAGCACACACAAATAGGAATGCTTATTTTGTCTCATCAGCTCAGACCACCCCCTCTCCTTGCCTTTGTTTTAATCTGCAGAAGAAAGTTCACTAAAAAGTCAGCGGGGCATACAGGAGTTGTGCCTCCAGTGTCACACATTGGCTTATACATTCTCCCATGTACATGCAAAGCTTCTGGGAGACACAGCAGGATGGTGCGGAATGAGAAATAAGGCAAGGTGGAGCCAGAAGGCATCAGCATTTTAAATAAACCCTCAATAAATACAAAACATTTTAGTGTGTTGAACTTCCTTTGTGCCTTGCCATAACAACAAGAAAAGGCAGTGAACCAAAGCTAATTATTATAAAATACAAAATTGATCAATACGCACATCTATGAGCCAAGGGTATATTTATTACTTTACAAAATATACACTTCAACTGATATCAGATATTGTAAAAATTGCTAATATAAATATAGAAAGGAGCATGAGACGAAGAGATCAAAATGTAGGTTATTGCAGTCTCACTGCACCACTCTTGAATATCAAACAAGAACCCTGGGCAGAGCAGAGAGCAGAGCAGAGAGCATAGGAAAGGAAGGAACGAGAGAGGCGGCAGGGTGAGAGAAGGAGCAGCTAACACTAGAGGCTACCAGGAGGCAGGCAACAGAAGTGCTTATTAATGAGATATCTTAACTAATGGAGCGTAACAAAGAGAAAGTGAGGCAATGAAGAGGAGCAGATAAGACACATGGACTGAGAACCTGACATCACAGGGCAATTACGAGCCAAGCGCAGTAGTAGCAGCAAGTAGTGCAGGGGCAAAATGAAATTTTAGTGTGGCTTACACTGGACATGCCATCTTACTTTAAGGTTTTGGTCCTTCAGCTCTGTGTGTATTTTTGTCCTTGGCCATATATTTATACATGTATTCTGACATACAACAATAAAATATGGAATTGAAAATAAAATTGTCTCAGAATATGTTTGTCACTGCAGAAAAATTGTGAGCTCCGTCTCTAATGGTTGGTAAATTTAAGGGCCAGCTCTTTGATCTGGAGGCTGTGTCGGGCCTCAGCACTGGCTGTGCAGGGTGGTCTCCCATCATGCTCGGCTGATCACAGATTCAGCTTTACCATTGGCTGCCTGGCAGGCCCTCCCAACAGCCTCGATGCTACACGCCTCTGACAACTTCATTAGCCCGATTCGGCCCTCCAAGTGCGCCCTGCCACACTCTGCTCTGCCAGCAACAAGACACTTGTACAACCGAGGAATAAGAAGCTCAAACTCTAATATCAAGGCAAGAATAATCATAAACAGATAACAAAGGAAAGGCAGAAATAACCTATGGTTTACAAGTGACAGAATTGTCAGTTTTATATAGATGCATAGTTTGAGGCTTTTACACAAAGACATTTTGCTGCCCGACCTCTGTAAAGTAATAAGCCACAATTCTCTCTGCAAAGTTTAATACAAGAATCGAATGAGATTTACTGCATAAAGCTACAGCTACTAGAACTTAACCTTGAAGTTTAATTGAGACTACACGTTACTTCTCATAATAGCTATGTCTTACATTAAGAGGTGTTAATATAGAGGGGTTTTAAAGATTCACCTAAATTCCAAGCATTTCAGACACCAACTGATTATTGTCGTTATAAGTACTATAAATTCTTCACCTTGACAAAAAAGCTGCTGGAACAATTCATGATTGTAGCAGCACATGGAACCTTTTTTCATTGCACTGTGTATGGCTTATGTTCTGATGCCTCTTTTCAGAACACACAGTGGTCAGCTCTTTAGACTGATGTGATGTTCAAGTTAATGAACAAGACATGTTCGTGTAATACTGGAGTTTAGTGGCTGGTAGTGCAGCTAATCCAGCTTTCCCATCTTTCTAACTCAGTGGTGGATAGGTGAACTACTGAACCCTGTCCCTGCAGCTAAGGCTTGGTATAGCAGCAGGCTAATTAGCCAGTCACAAGGATAATATCGCTGCCTTTCCCTCCTGCCGCACTTCTCCTTTTTATCTCTCATTCATGAGCCCTTGGTGGTGCCCTTGGCATAGGGTATGTAAACTATCATTTCTTAACATCGAACACACTCTAAGGACTGGCATTATAAAACCATATCACGGGTCGCATAATGAGCACACACTGTAATGAAGTTGTTTCTGAGGTGATGCAGTGCAGAGAAGTAAAAATAAATATTAAAATGGCAAATTTAATCTGAATTTAAAAGGGTTTGCATCCACTCTACAGATAATTATGATGCACCCCTTAGAAACGACCCTCTTCAATAATCATTTTACTTATTTATTCAGCAGAATTATGTGTCATCAACTTTGGTGGATTATACAGTTTCTGCCTTGTCATAACCTCTAAACAAAAATGCAGCGGTAAAATAAGTGAATGTTAATGTTAAGCTTGTTCTCTTTTTGGCTCTCTGAATACTCAAGTTCAGGGTCAAAAACAGGATTTGGAATGGAAATACTCAGATTTATTGTAGATTTAAAAATCAAATACGGATTGTCAGGTAATTATATATTAAACAGGCTAAGAATACTCATACTCCTGCTGTTACTCATTTAACATTACCTAAAGCTTTGTAATAACTTTTCCCCTCCATCTAAGAGACAGAGAATTATACATGCAGTCCATCAAAAAAATACATTTTTGATGCCTCAAGGGTACATTTGTTTTATACCAATTTATAGTTTATTTGATAAGATATGTGTAAGTGGCATCATTTATTCACAAAATGAATGTGTTTTGGCTCTTGAGCAAAAGTGACTGGCTGGCAGAGAAAGAAACTCAATTCTGCCTCCTGCTGAGAGAGAGTCAAGCACTGGCTGTCGACAGGTACACAAGCACACTACCACACAGCCACTGTTTTAAAAAGACAAGTCAGGAGAAGTCAGGAGTAAATAGGAGAGATAGAGTGAAAATCGAGAAGGAGAGAGGTAATAGATTTGAGAGTGTTTGTGGGGAGTAAACAGATGGAGTAAACACAGCACGAGGGAAACCAGGAGACTCCCATAGAACCCGCTCAATGTGTCACTGACACGGCAGCGCACACTCAACAAAGTGTTCTGAGGGCAACATGCACACATATATACACACACCTACACAATCACACACGGTTCACCAATTGGCAGGATGCTGGGACCCAGAGCTCCTATCCAGAGCACTGACAGGCACACGGAGAACAAGCTGGCTGACAGCTCATGACAACTCCTCAGCTTGTGAAAGGAGAAAGACGTCCCTTTCTTTATCTTGTGTGTTTTAAAAAAGTGGCCTAAGAATGAGATGTTAGAAACAAATTAACAATATGAAATAAAGTATAAATAAACAAATTAATATTATATTAATTTATTTTATGTAAAATATCTTTATCTCTTAGCCATGGCTATAATTTAGCTTGACCCATCTACTGCTCTGTTGTTTTTTCCCATAAAATCCTTCCTCCTAAAAGCCTAATGCTCCTCTCTCCCTCTCTCTCTCATTCACCAACTCAAGCTGCCGTGTGCCAGAGCATCAACAGGCCTGTAGGCCTGTCCAAGAGAGAGATGGCAAAGAAGAGAGGAAGAGGAAGGCTAGCCAATTAAAATTGGGTAATGGGAGTGTGGATATGAACAGGATTGCGTGTGTGAGTGTGTGTGTGCACATAAAGGCCTGCCTTCCACAGATTCTTCTTGAGTGTGTGTTTGACGCCACAGGCTCTCCACACAGCCAAACTTAATTTAGCAGTTCTGCCAGCGAGCTGAGTGCACCAGCAAGCCACAAGTTAACAGGTACATAGGTCTCCTAAACCCTCTGAGATCTCACCCACACCCTTAGGGCCCAAGGAACTCATTTATTCATTGATGGCCATCACTGATCACATCCTTGTGGCCACATCTTTCCATCAGGCACTTCATTACAATAAAGCTTTATGTGACAAAAACTTTTCCACACACTTCCAAGGCCTTGACTGCTTGAAAAAGAGGGTAAGGGACCATATAATGGGCACTGACAAGTTTTATGGCTTGTGTGTTTAACATTTTAGCATATTTTGTGTCTAAGCTTTACTTGCTCAGATGGTTGGTTGTAGTAGACCACCTAAAATTACAAGCAGATACAGCCCTTAAGTTAAAAATGGGGGGACAAAAGATAAAACATGGAGTCTGCATAAGAAAGTGTTGACTGGATATATGGATGCACACACACACACACACACACACACACACAAACACACACACTACACGCACACACACACACACACACACACACGCAGACTCTCACTGTGTGTCTTCCTATTCTATAAGGTAATAGGCAGTCAGCTTCACAGCCAGAGCATGACCTAGAAAGTGAAACCACACGGCAAGGGACTAAATGTGTCACATGGGCTCAATCATTCTCTTCCTCTCTGAAGACATGCAGCAAGACGAAGGAGTATGTATGTATGTATGTGTGTGAGAGAGAGAGGGGGGAAAGAAGCCTTCTACCATGCACTCAGAAGCTAATTAAGTCATTTGAAATAGCCACAGAGGGTACCTGTATGCAATCTAGCCAAGGCAAAGGGTTGATGAGGCTCTGCGAGGCCCCAGGCTAACTTCAAAAAGCAGGCAAAGGATGGAATAAAAGAAAGGCAAAAAAGAGAAAAGGAAGAAGGAAAAAAGTGAAGTGTCTTTTTAATTGAAGCCCAACTTAAAGAAGAGTATGTGCATGTGTGTCTCCTCATGTTGCAAAGCAGGAAAAAGGTTAAGCATGCCCCCAGCAGAGAATGTCTGCACACACAAGCTCTCAGTGGGTAGCAGGTGGGAAGACACTGCGTTGGAGGGACGGAGGGGTTCAGCAGAAAGACTCCAGATAATTGAGAGAGTTCACACAGCGGCCATGTCTTATATTGTGCATGTATATGTGTTTCTATGAAATGTATCCCACATCATATTCATATTATGATATATGATCATATCATATTAATAACAAAATGTACCTGCATAAGTGTTTGCATTGTGCTGTTTTTTTAATAAACATTTTATACAAACAGTGAATTTGTTTTAAGTCTATCAAACCATTATAAGCCTGTACTCAGAAGCCCACAGCCATACTTGAACAGGACACCTAAATGTGAGGGTTTTGTGCCCTGCCATGTCTTCTTGCACCAGGGGCAAGCCTGGCGACACCAGCATCTGAACTGGGTCACACACAGTACAGACTGCGGCATTGGCAGTGTGATGATCACAGGAGAGGGCAGACAGAGGGTTGGATGGAGAGTGATTGGGCTATTCTAGGTCAGCTCTCTTGATAATGCACCACTGTCTCTTAATGCTGAAGGTTTTTTAAAATGAGTATTTGGTGCATACAAAAGCACAGACAACAGTTGCAATTCTTTTGTCTCAATCCAGAATTCATAATAAAGACTGCAGTCCCAAAAAAATTACAAAGCCAAGCATATCAAGCAGTGTCTATGGGGTTATGGGCAGATTAGAAACCCTAAGAAATAGATTAACCTTGCTATTTCAGTCCCAGTCTAATAAAGCTGTATGCAGCAGATCTCCTCTGCAGCCTATGGAGAGAGATCAGCCTGTGGACTTCAAAGGGGTTGCAACTAGGTCATCGCAAGACACCACAGTCAGCTATAGCACAGTCTTGGGTCTGAGACATTTCACTTTCTCGCTCTGAATGTGTGAGCCACTGCCATGCTCTCTTGTGTGTGCTGTGTCTCACTACAATGATATCAGTGAAATTAAAATGGATTATGGTGCCCTTCTTTCTTGTCATTCCCTGGGGTCGTACAGCACCATGTCATGTTACTGTTACTATAATGCGACTTCTTTATCACTGCCCATCGGAGCTGCTGCTCAGCACTTTAACTTATGTTTAATTTAGACAGGGACAGAGAAAAGGGAGAAGGAGAGAGGCCATGAGACAAGGCTAAGACAGAGACACCAAGTGGAATACAGAAGCAGACCAACCCTCCATGGTCACATAATGCCATGCTGATCTGTCAAAGGCCACAGCGAGACTTCACACTTTGGATAAAAGAGATAAGAATGCATAGAGGTGAGCACAAATCACAGCAAGAGAAAGAAAGTATTTGAAAAAGGGAGGTAGAAAAATATCTTCAAAGTAACTAAATAAATAAATATATCCATTGGTTAGGGGAAACACATATTACATAGTTGTGTTGAATGATAACAAGAAAGCTAAGAGGTCTGTGAAGGTTCTCAGTCATCCAGGTCATCTTGTAGAAAAGGTTTAAGCAAAAGCATCTGGTCTCAGTTTTTAAGGTGAAGATGTGTCATTTCTAATTCCAAGAGACTTTATCAATTCTGAGTTCAAATTGTAAGAGAGCTGAGTTTATATCTCTAGAGGGAGGGGTTTGACCTGAAACTTAACCTGATTGGACCAGGCTGTTCCTGTCTCATAGTCGTTTGTTACGAAAGGGCAGTGTGACTCCTGATGTGAGTTGAGAGAGAAGAAAACTAAGAGAAAAAAAAAGTTAAGCCAGCTCCCTTTGATTTCTTTTTTATTTCTTGTTTAATGAAGATTGGTTTATATTTATATTTTTACTTCTTTGACTTTGTAAATGTAAACCAACAAAAATAAAGAAAAAAAGAAATAAGGAAAAAGGAAACGTATATATTTGTTTCATTTAAGTTTTGACAACAAAACATAACACGACTGTGTGTATGAGTGACTGTGTGTTCTGTAAGTGTGGCTGTGTCTGGGTGTGCTCTACAGACTTCTGTGTTCAGAGCTCAGGTTGACATTCATGTGACTGACATCAGAGGCGACAGCAGCACAGTGGCATATGGTAACCGCCTGCTAACCGCAAAAACTTGACATCAGCGCAAACAAGTCAGCCAAGCATTGCATAGTGTGCTCCTAAGAGGGTTAGGATTGTCAGGATATGCAGAGATAATAACACCTATCACAGACTCTATAATGTCAGATAAAGGGGACGCCAGCCAGACCAAAATACACAGGTTTGGTGCTTTCTCCAACAAAATGCAATGACATGTTTCACTAGAGTGGTGGGGACAGATTTAAAAAGTGTAGTAAAGCTGTATTTCTGACAGGAGGTGTGTATGTCCTGACCTAAGTTTTGTGAAACTTTCCTTTGAAGAGAAGAGAGTCCAAAAGTGAGGACTTCACACCTGGCACTAAAATGGCACTCTCACATCCTGAATATGACGGACAATATTTGCAGAGAATGTTAAAATTTCATTTGCATGTGCCTTTATGGCTGAATGTATTTTACTATAGACTATAATAGCTGATACAAAATATGCCATCTCTAATTCTGTCTGTCTGTCTGTCCATCTTCCTTTTAGCACACACAAGTACGTACCTTTATACACTAATACACCATGTTTATGATGTGTTGAAATGTGCATTCACATCCATAGGAAACATAGGAACAATATCAGTCCTACCAGACAGATAAGCACGCTGGTCACACCGAGGAACAGGAAAAAAGCAGGCTGTATGCTAAATCTACATGGCAAATATTAATTCAGATTTCTAAGATGGTGCTATAAAAACAAAAATGTGTTTCAAATATCAAGCAAACCAGAGAGCCTTTCTAGCATGTATTTTCATTTCTAACTGTAAAACCGGCAGTAAAACCTATTACAAATAAGATATGTTGTTGTTTTCCACTGACCCTAGTGTTCCCCTAGAACCCTGGTAACCCCTATTTAAGCTCTAAGTTCCCGCTCATCGATCAAAGTAGGGAGCACACACTCCAAGAGCATGACACTGGCGCTGGAGAGCTTACAGCCAGGGTTCAACTTTGACCCTAAGATGCTCACTGGATGATTGTGTGTGTGTCTCTGCATAGCTTGCGTACTATAGTGTAAATTCAAAACCAGTCACCTATGGGCTCACCACCTTGCAAAACTCAATTTCCTCCTGGTACGTTCACAGCTAAGCACTTTTAACCTTTGCAAACCTGATGCAATGGAGGGGACTTGTAAATTTCACAAGAAGATTAAAGCACCTTTGTGTGTGGTTTTGTAAATACATCTAAGAATAATTTCAAACACATACCAGATTTTAAAAAGAGCTACTAGCTAAATCAAATGTATTCAGTCTACCAAGAAGAGAACATGTATCGGTGCAGGTTGATGAATTGTACCAACTATTGTCTGAGATGTGGCTGTGTATGTGCGCACTGGCCAAAGACAAGTGTTCCTATGGAGAGAGTGAAGAGGTATCCACCACTCTGCCTGGGGCCCTCTGGATGAGAGACTAAACAAAACCTTCCCATTGGGACATGCACATACAGCCTGCAGCTGCGAATGACCTACTACCCACCTCACATACGCACACACATTTTCACAAACACACAGAGACAAAGCTTTTTGATGATATAATTTGTTAATTTCAAGAGAAAATACACTCCATTATCACATGTGGGCTAATAAATGTATTCTTGCAAATAATGTTTCACAATTAGATCAAAGTCTTACTCCCCCATTCTTGTTGTTTTTCATCCTCACATTTTCCCCTGAGCTAAATGATGTCATAAGTAGCAGGGAAGACGACAACAGTCTATATTCTATCTTTTCTACAATAAACTATCTGAGAGATATGAGTTTGTTAATTTATGCCTATACACAAAACATGGTGGATTCAAAAAGCATGCAATATGTATTCCAATAAAAAAGTGTGTATATATGGAATAGCTCTAGACATTTCAGCACAGCTTTCACAAATCTAGTGATATGTAGTAGCTCTTATTTAAATCTGATTAAAGTAATGTTTGACCAGCCAGATTGCATGTGTATTGTCCATAAATTTAAAGACGCTACATACCAAGTGTTAAAATCAACAAATCCCACAAAAAATGACTTTTAACAAACTGAATATCTTTCTATGCTTTCACTGTAGTCAATATGCATCTTTGCTCCAACACACTTTATGGATTTTGCACATTTGTACTGTATCTAAAGACAGATGCCATTAGTAATTATAGTTACCCCCAAAAAACTGATTCAAGAATCCTGATAATAATAATAATATCCTGTTAATACCTGTAGTGAGTGTATAAGTAATTGCTCAACCCTGTCTTGTGAAATAATAGTGTGTAAATGTGTTTTCTTTCATGGAACCCGAAAGGATGAACATATCTATTACTTATATTTTTTTGATTGACAAATAAAGGCTCCTACCAACTCAATGAGACTATGATCAATATACTGCTGCAAGGTGCTCATACATGTAAACTCATACGCAGTGTTCAGATAGGAAAGGATGAACAATTACCTGGAGCACAATCAGCTACACACTTACAGAGTATGCACACATTTGGCACAGAAACATAGATGCACAGTATTATGTTTACAACAGAGACAGAACAGTGTTGTAAATCTGGATGAAGGGGGGCAAAGACTGTAGATAAAAGGGTCTCTAGATATTTAGGGCCTCAACTGATGAGATTTCACACACAGCAGCATTGCTGTTAGGACAGGGGATACCACCACAAAATAATGTTTTCTCTCCTTCTGATCAATTTTTAATTTGGCCCGTGCAGCCGAGCCCTTGGCGGGTCTAGCCCCGGTAATTATAGTTGGGTTATTGACAGCTGCCTTCCTGCGGGAGGCTATTTAAAAAAGGTTTAACCTCAGAGCAAGTCCAGGCCCCACACCCACCTTTGAAGGTGTCAAGTACATTGATCTAAGCTGCGGGATGTGCTGGGACCTTCCAACCTGGAGGTGTGTGCAAGTTGCTTGGAGGGTTACAATTACAAGGCCATGGCAAGGCAGAGAATCATTTGACCCCTCCACACATCCACAAACTGTCCTCTGGCTAAACCTGACCAAATGGATACAATGATCTCTCTCTGGAATCAGCAGCCACCTGATGCCCAAAGATACACACTCTCTACAAAGTTATTAGTTGGCTATAAAGAGCAGGTTCATTCAGAGCATGTGGAAATACAAGGCATTAACAAGAAAGGTGCAGAAGGTGATGGTTCAAATTAAAAAAGAGGAATAATATCAAAGAATACAAGCTTTGTAAAGCTGATGTTGAAAAAGACATCATCAAGCAGTTTGGTGTACAGGAGCATGACAGAAATTAATATTTCTGTGTTTGAGTTGTTCTGCCTGACTGTTCAGCCTCCTATTGAAATTCTGGACAGACACAAACCTCTAGGCTTTTGACACACTTTTGAAACACCACACACCCTTTACTTCAACATAACTGGCCTACTGAGAGAGAAAAGGACAGAGAAAAAATAAATAAATACAGTGTTTTTATTAGAAACTCTTTAATCGATTTTAATAAAATCAGATCAATTTGTTAAAGACTTTTTTAAACATGCAGCAAAGCTGATATCTAAATGTAACGTACACCAAAATTATCTCTTTTGAGGTGCTGATGTTAACGGTTCAATTCTCAATATTCAACAAAACATTGCACACTCAGTGACTCCATCTGTCAAGTATTTTATTTAGTAGATAATGTTTCAGCCTTTGCCTTCTTCAGATCATTGTGTGGTCTGCTTAAATTGGCAGTTCTTGTTCAAAAGTTGATATCCTTAACTTAATAGTTGTCAGTTGATTCGTTTGAAAGAAACCCAAATGGTCCCAGGCCGCCATATTTTTAATTGAATCTGAAAACTTACAAACTTAAGTGCAACTCAGACTCTAACAACTACCCATATACAGACCAGACAGTATAACGAATAATGATCTCATCTTTCAATACACTCCCCCTTTTTCAATTATTTTGAGAGTGTCCTCCCAATATACTACCTCTGTCTCTTTCACTCTCTCCAACTAACCCCCTTTCCAAGCCCCTTGGCACCCTCCACCTCCACCAGCTCAGTCTCAGGATGCAGAGCATTGACAGGGCCAGAAGGTAATGATACAGCTGCCATGATGCAACAAGCAGACCTGTCGACTGTCAGGAATTGAAATCATGAAGGAATAAGCTGTCATTAAGAGGCCCTCTCCCAGTAGTGGAGCTGTCAGACGCCTGCCTTCTGCCTACTCTCTCCCTCTATACTCCCATCTCTCCTCTGCCAGTCCCACCCCATTTGCAGTCACTGCCTCGCCCTCTCGTTTCTTTCTTCCTGCTTCAATCCTCTCCATACCCTTCTTCTTCTTTCCACTTCTGTCCGTTTCCAACCAATCAGAAGCCTCCTCGTCCTCTGCACCCCCACAACCCTCCTCCCCAATCTCAGATTTTATTTTTTTCCACTTTTTCCACTATGTGGTTGTTACTGGAGCAAGCTCCTCTCGCCTGTCATTTTACCTTTAAGGTATGGGAATAGCATAACTTACATGTACACACACTTATGCACATAAAGACAACATGAGGCCTGCTCACACCACTCACCTTTACAGGTATTGCTCTCATCTTTCAATTAAGAATACGTAATGTTAATAATGTTACTGTCCTTGAGCTGCCAGCATCTCCTGAGAGTAAACGGAAGTGCATGCAAAGTGTGAAGCAGATGTCTAAATAAGGATTTGTCAAAGTGAAAGAACATGGTTTCTGTGATGAATGAGCACTTTAAAGGTTCTCATGATGGCTCTCTTCAGTTCAACCCTGCCATTTTCAAACAATTGTACCCACCACAGTAAAAGTAATTCAAAGAAAGCAGTTGTGTAAAAGTGTAATCCACTTTATACTAGGCATACTGACATCTGTTAGTTTGTTTCTGGCCACAGAATTTTAACCATATAGGCTAACTGTATTCATGTTAAAGCATGAAACACATTTCAACAAAAGTTAAATTTGTGGTGAAACTCTAATTATTGCATGTCCAACTAGGGCCCAGATTTTTTCAAATACCATACTTTTAAAAGCCTTGAATAATTATATTCCATAACAGTAATGTCACATGATAATTATGTAAACTACATATTTTTTTAATGTCAAAGTAAAGCAAAATATAAAACCTAAATGAAATGGAAATAAATCTTGATCAATTTATCTTGGCATACTGAATATACTAATGCAAATACAACTTACCACTAAAACTCAACTTTAGATCAAAGAATAAAATGTCTTTAATGTCTAGAGACTTGTATTCTTTTGTTGTGTTCATTACCTCTATAGCTCTGGTGATGAAGGGGATCTGTGTCCCTGAGTTCAGATCCTGGTTGATAATAAGCCTGCGGGCCCACTGACCGGCCCGCACCACACCACTGCCCTGGATCAGCACCAGTAACTTAGATGGGTTGGACAGGGCATCATTGGTGAGATAGATAAAACTTGTGGGCTCATCTTCTGTCGCATCTACCTGACAGACACATAATGACAAAACTGTAAATGTCACAACAACTGATTTATCTAAACAGTTGTCAACATTTTGTGTCAAGTTCAAATTCAGAAAGAAAACAAAAAAGACACAAAAACAGACAACGGGAAAATTGTAGGTCAACTTTGTCCACAACCCATGCATATGCCTGGATGAATCTCTTAGGAGACAAAAACTGTCCATAAAAAGCAATGGGTGGCAGCTGCAAGAACTTAATCCAAAGAGACGAAAAGAGGCAAGAGGGGGAGAAAATCTTAATTCTCTTGTGCTCCCTCATTCCCTTTCCCTACACTTGGCAGTGGTTAATCTTCTTAAAATCTACGGTCACAAGTTCAACGCCATGCAGGTGGACAGACCTACCGCCAACACACAAATGCACTCACACACCATATAGAGGCCGGCGGAGGGCAGCAGAAAAGCAGAACAGAGCAATTTTCCAGAGGAATAATGAGATAAATAGGGCAGGCAGATAAACCAGTAAAAGTGTATGGGGGCTAATGAAAGGCACTGTGTCTCTGGCTTGGTGATTTATGGACACTGTTAGTGCTGGAGCTAACAGCGCTATGCACTAAACACCAGCTCTACCTAACATCCCTATAAACGCAGCCTGAAAAATGATCATGAAATTTATAAACACTGAAAAAGCTAGGATAGAGAGGTAAAGGGGGGCAAAAAAAGACAAACATGCTTACAACAACAAATGAAAGGGATCAAGTGTGTGCTCTGAGCCTGGATAAGCTAGGCAAAGAATAACTGGCTGATGGCATACTAGAAAGTCCCCCTTCACCAACAATGAATGCAAAACAGATTAAGCATCAGCATGCTGCAGCTCAGCTCCTTTGAAATGACACGTCACAATACAGTTAATTTGTTGAGAGACACTTTTGCAAAAGAATGTGGGCAGAGGATGTGGCAAGAATGGGATGGGAAGAAATAAGAGACACTCAAGAAGACAGTGAGAGACAAAGACAGATGAAAAAAATGAGAAAAGCTGACTCCAAGAAATCCCTTTTTTCTGTTTTTATTTGAACAGGACACATATCATAATCACAGTGGAAGCCTTAGCATTTATGTCAATTTTCATTTTTAATAGTCCCTTTAGTCTTCAAGAGAACCAATCAAATAAACTCTGTGTTCCATGTACTTACTGGCAGGAATAGTTTAGTCATGTTGCACCTTGTCTCCAACAGCTCATAAACATATTGAGTGATGATCTGTAGAGGAAAAGATGGAAAACAAATGACAAAACAGTTTATAACAATAATTTTTAGATGATGATTTACTTTCAGAAAATACCAATACAACTCTGTATCTTTGTGTTTATAAATAATATCAATCCCTCTCAGACTTGTAAATAAAATATTATCCTTCAATCTTGCCCTCTGGCGCAAGTGTATGTATGAAGATGAGGTACTTGAAAAGTACATGCTCTTCGAAGATCATGCTTTTCGGCGTGTGTGGGAATCACAGTGTGAGCAAGAGTGTTGAGGTTGTAAGTGCCAGGAGAGGAAATCTCCTGAACAGGCAAAGGGGCTGATGTAAGTTATGTTTATCCCCGCAGCCACAGCACTAAAGAACCTTGTATACCGAGTCATTCCAACCCCAGGCCAAGCCTTTCATGGTTCGGTGACATTAGAAACTTTTCCTTTCCCTTATTTTTTCCTTTCCTTTTTTCTGTATGCGAGGCTTAGGTGAGAACAGAGCAGAGAGCACTGTGAACTCATTTTATTTCTTCATCAGTTTTGTTAGAAAGATAGTGAACAGTGAAGCAGTGTAATTTTCTGCAGTGTTATTTTCCCAGCACATGTCAAGACAGACCCTTTGTCCGGCACATATTGTCACAACATCTTGTTTTAAGGAGCGACCACAAACAGAGCAGAGGAACATGCAGTCCAGCTCAGCTGTAAAGTCCCAGTTGGTTTAGCATCAGCCCATTAAACCAGGAAGTTTCAGCTGTGGCGCCGGAGCTACAAAGTGTCACAGGGTATAGGTCATGACACTGGGCCAAGGACTGACAAATGCATGACTGCACATCCGAAACACTACAGCAGTGACATGCCTTAGAGCAAAGTAGTATTGTGTTTGCATATAACAACTATAAATAAGATTAAAAATGTCACAAAATTTTTTTTTTATGTGCATTTTGCCCATGTTACATGAAATAAAAGGGGTTAAATGTAAAAATTCTCCTGATGATTACCATGATATTAGTTTTGGGGTGTTATACTAACCTATTAAACTATTTAATCACAAACATGAAAGAGTAACATAGTTAACCAGAGATACATTACCCTGTGATTACCCAATCGAAGGCCAACAAAGTGAACAAAGTGGACGATCAATTCTACCGTATGACCCTGAGATGGAGGGCTAGAGGAGCTCTCCCCAACTCACCTGGCAAACCTGCAAAGCACAGCTAATTTATAAAAAATGTCAGCTGGTTTGATAAAGACTAAAATGATTCCAGCCTTGGTTTGCTCCTGTTTAATGGCCTCAATAAGGCTCACAGGAAATTTAATTTGCACTATGATATTTGTTCAGTGCCTCAGGTGGCTTGAGGACCATTTAATATCAAAAAATGAATAAGAGGATAAGAGGAGGAGAAGATATAAAAAACAACAGAGCTTTGTAAAGTAAGCTGTTGTAAAAACTGTCAGTGTTTATTATGATTTTAACCATAAGAACACTGCTTTTTCATTTTCAGATATAGATATATAATTTATACACTTAAGCATTAAATTACAGTTGGAGTAAACGAGTAAACATTTCATTGGACAGGCTTATACCTCACAGACTCATGCTGATTCACATACAAACATGCATCAAGCCCCCGCCCTGCTGTGTGAGACCTTGTGGACCACATCTCAGCAGCTGATCAGTGCAGCAAGAAAAGTCTCTCTCTTTGTCACCTAATTACCTGTGTGTTATTAGTGCTTAATGAAATGCCAGCAGGGAGCAACACTGAGTGCCTACAATGTTGAGACTGAAGGCTCAAAGAAGCATGTGGCGACAATAATACACACAGTTGATTCAATAGCATTGCACGCACCTCTACAATGCAGAATTTAACTTATGCAAGGCAAGACAGTTTTATTTATATAGAACAATTCATACACTGGGTCATTCTAAGTGCACTTAGAGTAAAACAGACTCACTGTATGGTGAAGTTGTCTTATCTGATCTAATCTTGAATATTGTTCATTCCTAGTGTTATTTGTTTATAATGCTGTCTAATAATTTTCCCTTCCTGCCTTTTTTATTTAACCATAGTTGCAAACAGACCCATGACTTGTTGGAAATGTTGCCTGGTATCTCTTCCAGTGAATAATGCACTTGCCTTGATCTTCATTCCGTCTTAGTCACTAAAAGTTTGTCCACTGAATGTGGTCTTGACTACAACACTGGAGCACTAGACTTAGTCTTTTGCTAAGAGCAATGATTATGAGTGAACTCGTGCCACTGAGGTGATCTCACTGTGTATTTAGAGTTAAGGAAACATTGTGGTGATGAAGCAAGAAGGACAGGATAAGGAAGGGGCTAAGATGAGAGCTCAGAGGCAGGAAAGAAGTAGAGAAAAAGTAGTCCCCGGACACTAGACTTGTACTTGAGTTCAGTTAACAAGTGAAACAAAAAAGAAAAACAAGGGATGGGGATGGAGAAAGACAGCGAGTGGCCTTAATAAAAAGCCTTTAACTGTGTGGGCTATGACATCACCTCAAACCTCTGGTCTTCCCCGGAACAATCCTCTGGCACAAAAGGGCCATTGTCAGGGTCTTGTGAAGATGATTTATCCTTTTCCTCCTAAGACAGAACAACCTCCACCAAAACTGTTCCCATGTCAAAGAACATGTTGCTGCCTGGTTTTTGCCACTGATAATACCACAACAATAATACCCACTTTCACTCAGTGCACATAAAGCTAAAAGAGACAATAATGTTAAATTAAAAAAAGATAACTCAAAAGATGTTTCCTGGGAAAGAGGACAAACATAAATGGGAATATTTAGACAATCTTGTGCAACAAAGACAAAATAATATTATTTTAGAAAGATCAGCAATAAAGTAGATAAAAGATACGAATAAAATGAGTTGTCAAGTCATAACACACTCTCGTCTGCACTAAGGGTTAATAATAGAGCTTATTTGTATATTTAATCAATTTAAATGTACAATGTCATAGACAACAGTATACTGTGCAGACAGTGTGCACACATTACTAACACACATACACCTCTTGTCTCACAAGTCCAGGACCCTCTCCAAAAGCCACTTAGCCATAAAAACCAGAGAGCAAGAAGAGGCTTCAAAAGCTGTTTATATAATGAGAGTAAAAGAGCTGCTCTATGCCATATCACTGACTGCGCCCAGGAAAGCATTCCTTCTTCTCCAGAGAATAGAAAAGAGGAAGAAAAGAAAAAAAATAGATCCCCTCAAACAATACAGAACAACAACAGTAGCAACAAGAGCAAAGCACACTCAGAGACACTGGAGCAAATGAAGTGCAGGCAATAGAAAGGTTGTTTATTTTAAGTCGGCCTTATGTACCAACAGAAAGTAGTATCAAAATAGGCCCTATTGTTGTGAATTTGTGATCTGTCAGCCCAAGTAAGAAACACAGAGAGAGAGAGAGAGAGAGAGAGAGAGAGAGAGATTGAAAGAGAGAGAGCCTGGTGTATTTCCCATGAGGTCTCTGTCATTCTTGTGTCAGAGGAAGGAGGGCTCCCCAGAGGAAGACAAAGTTCTCAGGCACAGACTGACTGACAGACTGTTTACACTTGGTGTAGATATGGCTGACTCCTGTTCCACCTTCTCTTTACCCTAATAGCACTGTAATGACCTCCTCCAGGTGTTATCCAAGGGACCAACAGAGGACTCATTCCAGCGAGGCACTGCATGCCACAGTCAGCACTAGCCCGAGATATCGGGTTTGTAGCTACAGGACCTGTTGTGTGTTTTTTTGTAACGCTCCCACTCCCTCTGCCCCAAGTCCAATTCCTTTTTTTCTCATCAGCTATACTCTACCTCACTTACTCTCTGCAACCGTTTATGTTTGACTTTGTCTGATTCCTGTTCTCTGCCCAGGAAAGCTGGAGCGGCACTGATGAAGTGTTTTGGGAATGCAGACATGATAGCACTCAGGCAGACAGCTGTCATTAACAAAGAAATCCCATTAACTTCCAACAAAATGCTCTATGACTGGTATGGGGCCTGAAAATAATTAAATAGTAAGCTACTGACATTACAGTATAATGACATACAACACCCCCCAAAAAATGTTAATGCCCAATTGGTTAAAGATAACTGAATTGAATATATGAGTGCAGTAGACTTCTGCAGACGAGGAGCGAATAATGTAAGCCAAGGCAAATTTTAAACGTCACAATACTGTATATGAGAGATTAAACCAGTGATGCAGCTTCCTCAAATTTATATACATTTTTAAAGAAAGTATACAAACAGTAATTAAAAAGCAGGTTTGATCTAATAATAGTAGAAAAGTGACACTAAATGTGTCGACACCATCAGGGCTCGACAATCAGACAGTGCACATTCTTTCTTGGCTGTCTAAAGAAGCGCGTGAGAAATATGTCCGGGGCTTGTAACAACATTCACATTTAGTAAAACCTAACCTTCATTATTGCGAGCCATTCCCCTTGCACTTCCCCAGTCTTCATTCTCTCGTTCGAATGTGAAGAGCAAACTGAACCTGTTATAAACTGTAAATGTTCTGTTAACTGCACATTGTGTGTCCCAACACAGGACATGGAAGATGTCAACTGTAGTTTACGAGACAAATGCTAACAGGCAATGTTGTGTGTATTGCTGTCTGTCTGAGTAATGTGCTATTATTCTATAATGCAAGTTTGAGTAAGTCTAAACATTTTATCTGCTGCTTGACTTGTATCATTTCCAAAGAATAACGAAAAGGTATGGGTATATTTAGCCGCTAACCTCTCACACAATTTGAGAGTTCACAAACCAAAGATCAGATGATAAATCCTATCACCTACCAGGTATTTATTTAAAGTACCTGCTCTTTGCAAACATTTTCTATGGAAGCCCTCTCAGATGGTTCTGGGTAACAAACACGGACCATCTGGCGTAGCAGGTTAGGACCATAAAACAAGTCACACAATACCCTGAGTCTGACCATAATATAGAACAGATTAAACAAATTCTGTTATTTTTAACATAACAACACATCCACACGTTTCACTGAAATGTAATAGGAGTATAATGGACGAAGAGAGAGAATGCCTGAGACCAAGAGAAAGACTGAGAGAGAGAGCTTTCTAATGCAGCCATCTGGCTAGCTTTACATCATTATAATATTCTGATTCTGTGTGTCTGTGTGTGTGTGTCCTGTGTGTGTGTTAAAATTTTTGTGAGTGCCTTCCATTCCACAGATGCAGGCAGAGCAGTGAAGAATCCTCATTTATTAACAGCTTAATAGAGCTCCATCTGGGCTAGACCCTATGCTTGCCTGCTATCACAGACATTCATCACTGAATCACAGAATTGGCAGTATTTTACCAGATAAGGTAGAGTGCAACTTAAAAGTAAATTGCATTACATATGTTTTTCACCTTTTGAATTGTTCTCTCAAAAATTGCATATTAAAGACAGTCCACTTGCAAAGGTTGTACATAAATAAAACCTACTGTATAGAGTCCACACTAAGTGGCCCACTTCAAAATAACTCTTTTTATTGCTATAATATCTATAATGGGAAAGATATGGTAAACATTTTAATGATTTCTCTACATGTAAAAAGAAGAGATATGATTCACTACACTCAAGCTGAACTCACACTTTGTTCCCATCTATTTTGTTTGGTCGGAGGCCATCACACCAACATCCTCGTTCTCCCTCCTTCTATCCGTCTCTCCATTCAGACAAGGCTGAAGTGCAAATTGGACATCTGGTGCTGTGATGTGTCTGACAATACAGCCTTCCCCCAGCCCCCTATCATACATACACAACCATAAACATCCACAGACACACCAAGTCCTCCAACATACAGTAGGACCGTGAAGATAAGGAGACAGCGAATGGAAGAAAAAAGGGTAAGAGAGGAAGAGCGCTATGGTAGGCACAGAAACCTAAGTGAACATTAGGGGGCAGAGATGCTGCCAGTTTATATTATTTATTTTTGTGGGGCAAAAATCATGCCTTTGTTGTGCTATTGCATTGACTTCCCAGACTGCACTGTAAACTACTCATCAAACAAAAGTTCAAAGAATGTAGTATAATTTGGTAATGGGCAACATTAGGCCAAACCACTGATTATTACACTTTACATTCTAATTACATCTTTTGAACCAACAGTCCTATAGGTATCTGTACAACGCAAAATCCAACTCATGCATACAGAAGCTGACTAAGCAGCATAACCTAGTTTTACACCCAAAGACTGTAGCTTGTGTTTATTTATAATAGAGCATATTTCCTCGGAGCAAAATAACAATAAAAACGTACTGTATAAGAAAAGCACATTCATTTCTTGAATCATCTGTGGCCTAAATAGAGTTTATATGATACCGTTTATTCTGGTAAGCCCATGGTGCATAGTTCATACACATGCAAAATAAATTTGTATCAACCCTGATTGACAATATTTTCTTTATCCTTCACTAAAAAAGGTTTGTCTGCCATTTTTTAATCACAGGATGGATACAGTTTGCATACAAATTGCTTGAAGATGATTGTTTCATCCAAATGTTTGCTCCCTTGGATGTTTGAGTTTGTTGAAATGTCTGTGCTCTGTTCTTTTCCTACTTTTCTGCTACCAAATGTTTATTTCTTGAGCCCTTTTAGATGTTGGCAGATAGAGCTTAAGCAGTCAAAAGAAAGAAGAGAAAAAAAGCCTTTGCAGGAGGCTGTTCTCAAAGGAGCTCCTGTATACCTGCATTGGAAATAATAAAAACACCCAGGTAATCCCACAAATGGATGCATCACTTTGCTTTGAACTTCAAAGAAAATGCACAACAATTAAAAGTAACTGTGTGTAGTGGATGCAAATAGAGGAGAAAAACTGATTACAAAAAAACATTTGTCTCATTATCCTAATGCATATTGTAGGAGCCAGTGTGTGAGTGATTTGAAGAGACATTTAAAGTGTGTAATGTACAAGCAATTCTTGAAAATTATTTACATTTTAAATAAACTGAAGTAAGTTTCAGACATTTTATAATTCTTAAATACCCACCCACTTAGTTTAACCAACAGCCCTTTTTGACAATACAAGATGTTTTAGGGGGAAAACATCAAATAAGAAAGCCAGGAGAAAATCTAAACAAAACTGGGTGTCTTTGAGTTTTTTTTTTTTTTTGAGACATTACATATTCCTATACCGCGAACATAACATGACAAGTAGATGATCCGAGTAGAATATCCTTTTGCTTTTTCATAACATATTGACCTTTAAAACATATGTAATGCTTTTTGATTTTAATCTGACGCAGACTAGACCTCCAGAACAAATCTTTCTGGAGCTAAAATGATGTTGCGCTAAGACGCCAACTGCCTTTTATATATTGACAAGCCTGAGCACAAAGAAGTGAATTTCATGTATACAAAAGGCTGGGTGATTATTATTTCTATTTATCGGTAACATGTTACCTCTCCAAGGGCTTCATATCTTTTCTGGTTCCAGCGGTGGAGATCCTCTCTGGCATTGAACAAAAAAGGTTCACCTGTCTTGATGTGTCTGAGCTGACCCACTGAGGACAAAAAATACATTTAGAGATATTATATCCTGTAAGTATTTATCTGACAAATAAATTCAATTTACAATAGATTTGTTTATTTGTATTTATTCATTTAATAAAATAAATTAAAAGTATATGTAACAAATATAAGCAGATAATATGTAAGTGTCTATGTAGGTCTATGCAATCACTGTATATCTTAAGGCTGTGCAGGAGTTGACCTAAAAGCAGAAATAGTTTCAAAACCCAGGTCACAGGTCTCTATAGATAGACTCTCATTAAACCCACACATCAATTACTAAATCAAGCATAAGAGCTCTCCTTTGGTTTTATTGTGTATTTTCCTTTTTACGACGCCCTTCTCATCTCTCTCACCACTCTGGCAGGTACAACTCCTGCAGATGCAGAAACGTTCCTCCAGTCACGATTACAGCTGTCTGGGTCATCTGGATTACCAAGATCAGACAGCTGGTATAGCAAAAATCTATTTCCCTCTCTCCTAAAAGCCCTTTTAACTCTGTCTAGTCTGCCCATCCACCTTGCCCTTCCCCCCCTTTCCAGACAAACACCACAAGTTTGTACCTGCCTTTTAATAATAATAATAATAATGATAATAATAATAATAAAATAATAATAATAATAATAATAATGATAATTCTACAACAGTGGTGAAAAAGGAGTCTACAATCTCCTGTAAGTATGTCAGTAAAGAGGTGGTCTGGCACATTTTACCCCAAGAGCAACAGATACATGTAATTGAAGATGCTCTTTGGGTCCCAGCCAGTTACCATAACCAGCAGAGCTTCCATACACACATTATTCAATTAGGGAAGAAAGATCAGGTGTAGCAAAGTAGCAAATAGTTGTACAACTGGAAGTTGTTTTTAGTGGGCTATTACACTATGACAACACACACAACTTTCTGTGGGATAAAAATAACCCCTAAGCAATAATGGTTTACAGTAAGTCAGGAAAACCAAAAGAGTTAGGCTCATTCAGGTATATTTTCATCTAAAATTTTACCACAAAAAGATAACAATCATTTTTGTGTGAGAGAAAAAATGTTATGTTTATACCTTAACAATGAGCCCATCTATCCTACAACAACACAATAAAACTCTAAGTTGTGTTAAATTTAATTTTGACCTTTATAACAACAGAATTTAAGCAAGCTAAATCACAGAAAAGTGCACATACTTAACCTGTATAAGCCTGGGGCTCTCATAATTTCTGAATTATTTCACAACATGAATCTCTTGTAAGATGTAAACACCTAAGAATTTTAAATTTACACCATTTTCACCCCTTGATCAATGCAATACATCTAAAAAAACAATGTGTTGCATCACATGGCTTAATGGTTAGTAGTTAGATAACCGTTAATCACAAAGTTGCGTTTAAAAAACAGACTTGTGCCTGAGAGGAAACACAGGAGATGGGCATAAAGTTAAAGTAAAGCAGTGTGCACAAAAGTACCTTGAAGAAAATCAATTATGCATTCATGATGGAGTGATGATCTAAACACTAGTGCCTAAGAGAAGGAAGAGAGCTATAAATGAAATCTAACAGAAAGTCTGTGGAGAGAGAATAACTGTGTGTATGTGTGTGGGTGGTGGGGAGGGGTGGAGGTGATCAGCTTCATCGCCTCCCCCAATGCATCCTCTCAGAGGAATAACGTTTTCCCAACTTTTCTTCTCCTTTTCAGTCATAATTAGCATTCTGTTCTCAATTTGGCCGCTTAATTAGGTGTACATAACCTTGGATTTCCAGTAATGGAAAACCGGAGGGCTAGTGAGATGAAGCCATCATCTTCAGTGATTAAGATACCTGCAAACTATTGTACACAGCCTCGTCTGTATTCACATCATTACATGGTCAAATTAACATTTTTGTTCCACCTGTCTCAGGCAAAGGAAGCCTGGGTATAGCTAAAGAAATGCCTGCTAGCCAGAGTGACTGTGAATCGACATACTAGAGACACTGCCTGAGGGCTATCATGGCTTTAATAGAAAAGATATCCTTCAAAACAAGTCTGAGAGTAAACTGGTGAGACATACTGATAGTTGGATGGTTGAATATGTTCTTTTATTTTGTGAGCTCAGTGTGCTGAGTGTGTGTAGGTGTTTTTGTGGGAGATTTTGAGTGGGCACGGACCAATATGAAGACACAAAAAAGAAGGTAAAAAGAGGATGCAGAGTCTTTGAATGTGTTCCTGGCTGCATGGGAGACTGAGCTGTGACTTGGTGAGGCAGGAAAAGTGGTTGGTGGAACACTGGTGGGTGAGGGGGGTGAGTCTCGGGTGTCTCTGTTTTTAGGCACAGCGAGGTTATGCAAATACTACGTCAGGCGGAGGGCAAGGCTGAGTAGGTTACTGACGGGCCGTAGAGTACACAACATGTCCCCCTCTCAGCCAGCCAGACAGCCAGCAGAGACACTGACAGAGAACAGAGGGAGTGAGAGAGACCAGGAGAAAACAACTACAGGGGAATATTAAGAGCCAAAAGAACCTCCATTGCCACAGTAACTATCATCGTCTCTCGGTCTGGTCTGATTAAAGAGCCCTTTTCATTGCTGGGATCCACACCGCTCTATATCCAGCTCTGCTCTTTACAACTCAAAAATAGAAACAGAAAACTAAAAATGTACATTCCATAGTTTCATTTACCAACTCTTTCTGCATGTTTATCCTAAACATAATAAAGTTTAATAGTACCTGGTAGAGTGCATGCCACATACAAGAGTGACCTGGGATATTAATTCTGGCTTGTGTCATTTTCCCAATGTCATTTCCTTCTCTTTTGCACCCTATTTCCTATCGGTCTCTATTGACTATAAGTTAAAGACAAATATATAAAAAAAATAAAAATCATGCTTATATTCTTGAATGCTTACTTTCGTTGAAAGCATATTCAAACTCCTCCAGTGTTTTGGGAAAGGTAAACGGTGGTTCATCTTTCTTCATCAGCTCATCTAAGTCTATTCTTGAAAGCAAATCTAAAAGAAAATAATACATTAGAAAAAAAATATATATATAAATTTTCTAAACATTAACTATTTAAGTTCAATAAAATGTGGATAGCAGACAAATATTTTATAAAGTGAAATATAATGTGCACCGTCTAAAGTAAAATACAGTGTAGATTATATATTTCTGACAATTGTCAAAAATTTCAAATCAGGATGGATGTATATATATAAATATATGTGTGTGTGTGTGTGTGTGTGTGTGTGTGTGTGTGTGTGTGTGTGTGTGTAATTTCTAACTATTGTCATAAATATAATAACAATAGTCAGAAATTACAAATAAGGATTTCATAAATATTGATTTAGATTTAAATTCAACATTGCAACACTTGTATCTTAAAAGAATACCTTGCACCACTTTTTCTAGGTCTATCCATAAGGATATTCACCTTTGAGCGCTGTCGTTTTCTCCCTTTCTTCCTGAGAGACTACCTGGGCCATAGTGATCCAGAGTATCACGACTGGTATTGCAGCACAATGATACAGACGCATGGATTCTCAGCACCTCTGAGTTTCATCCTGTCAATAAAAGGGAACACAAAACCTATAAAAGGTTGTTGGTACATTTACAGCATAACTAATCTGGACTACTGTATAGTACCACTAACTGGTCAAGTAAACTACTTTAAGACATAAAGTAGATTACATGAGATTATTGATTTCAATATACATTATGCCACTGCCACAATATTAAGGGCTTACATGGAGACGAGGGTTGAATATTACAAGTCAGTTAGCATACCAAAGTTACTGTTAGCCTACAATAAGCAAAGGCGACAATGACAACCAAAACCAAACCTGCACACGAGCAACAAAAAGTTACCCAGCTACGCAAATGGTAAGCTACTTCTTGTTTAACCGAATGCACTTCTCGTGCACGTAATATTCTCAGACATTCTCATCTGATTGTGAAACTCTACAATTTGTGCAGTGGCTCTAAGGGGGAATGAAGCTGTAAGAAGCTAGACTACAATAGCTTATACTACAAATGCTTTTATTTGCCCTACAGTTGTTTTGGACCAAAGACACAAAGGAACAGCTGTGTACAGAAGATGCATGCATGCTTTTGGTTTGACTCACGAACCATCAGTGTAGGAGACTATCCGTTCGCGGCAGCTTCCTTGATTTTTTTTAAACAGGAAGGACTCTGAGCAAAGCTACGCATAGAGCCCGTGAAGCTTCCGGGTTACCGGGGCAACGGTGTGAAAGAGATATTTAAAGAGACAGTAGCAGCGGCAGCTGCGGCAGTGTCCGAGTGCATACAGATGTTCCTTTTGCAGGAAACATTTCCCATAATAATCAAGTCTATCAATGTAATAATGCAATTTAGTACAGTTGAACAATAAAAATTAAATGCACCTTTTATTACCTATGGTATTGTAAGCAATTTTTACATGGCACTAAGAGGTCTAACTGGAAATGTTCTTTTGACTGCATTTTAATTATATTCCAACATGTGTTGTATGTTTGAACATATTTTTATTGTTTCTCTATCTTAGAACAAGATTATGCTAGAAGGATAGGACTCCCTCTGGGAAATGAGCTTTTTCAGTTTTCCTGTGCTACCAAGGGCACAGCTATTATATACCAAATAATATATTTGGTAGCCATAGGATTATTTTCTATTTATTCAGCTGTTCGTTCATTTTCCACCACATTGTTCTCACTTACCCGAATCTATCTTAGACTTAAACATGTTAACATGAAATCAAAGAAGAAAGTTTATTTGTCATCTAACATCATAAAGTGTTCTTGTGTAATACATATAGTGTCCTGGTTATACTCAAGCTGGATGCCCTACTTATGGACAGCTACCAGAAGTTGAAGCAGTTTCTCTTGGGAGCTGAGCTACCCTGTTTCCTCGAGCACAGCACCAAAGATTCTGCTCAGGGAGACCCAAATAAAGAAGACATGACATGTATGGCATTGACATAAGAACTAGCCATTCCAGACAAATATTTTAGACATTTTTTATATGTCTGGGTGTGTTTAGTGCATTGTGGGATAGACATTAATATAACTTTTCAATCCTGCTTATGTCAAATGTTTTCCTAAATCTGCAGAGCTAAGCAACATTATTTTTCTTCTGCAGCTCTGAGACTTATTATTGAAGGGATATTAATTGTAATGGAAATGAAAGTTAAGAAGCTGTTACTGTTTATCTGGTATATGTCATTATTACCTCAGGGATGCTAAAATGTTTATGTCAGCTTGATAATCCTCATTGAGCGCCACACAATAAAATATTAAATCCCTTGTGATATTATTTTCTGAAAATCTTTTGTGTATTTTACTCTAAGCCTTCTGACAGACATCTTTTGAATCTATCACCTGTACAAAGGTAATAAAATTGGATAACCTCAGTGGTAGTGGGCAATAAGCAAACCATCAAAGACATGATAGCAATAGAAAATTATTAACTAGTTATAAACCAACCTACATGCCATAGGAAATCAAATTATCAAAAAATGTACAAAGGTAAAGGTGCGTTGATGTCCTCTTATCTCTTCAGAGACAGAGTCAGGATTCAACTCCTTTCTATATGTTTGTGTATCCTCTTAAAGTGGCAAAGCTATCCTAATCCATACTACATTTGCATTAAAAAAGAAATGGGTGCTAGAACCTTAGTTAGCCACATGCATAATTTGTGATGAAAAGAGGACTATAGTCTATCTTTGAAAATCAAATACCGTTGGGAATAACTAATAATGTATGCATTCAAAAAAGGAAACTATGGCTTATGAAACCATCATACATTATTGACAACACAAGGATCACATAAAATGATAACATGCCATGAGAAGATAGTCAGTTGACAAGAAGGAAATATGATCTTATTTTCATTTGAAATTCTAAATCATTCTCATAAATCAATATATGCACACACTCCACAAAAATATACAATTGTAACCGTGTTCTGTATTAAAGTCTTTTTGTCAAGTTTTATAAAACAGTGGCTGATATTAAAAAGGGCCATTTTTTGGGACACATTGTAATGAAAACACATCAAATTCTTTTCCAAACATAATATTTGATGTTTCTCGAAGTATGCTGACGCCAATGTCTTTACAGTTGCTGTCTGTAGAAACCTGAACTACCTGCAATGATCAAACAGTCCCATCTTGTCCCAGGCAAACAAATCCAGTCTCACCATTTCCCAGAACTGATTTCTGGAGATGTGCTCCAAAAAGATAAAATGTGTCTGATGCAACATTGAAAAAGAGTTTGTCTGAGGCTTGTGCCTTTTTGTTGGTTCACAATTTCTTCTTGAAACACTTCAACTGGCAGAAAACAAGCCAAAAGACACAGACGCACACTGTTACACACAAGCACGTTTGCTATCTGAAGAGCTTCAACTTTGTATTAAAAGCAAACATTTACAACATAATAAAAATTCTAGCAGCATGGACTGTTATTGGGCAGTGCTTTTATCAGATGCTTGTTTCCCCCTGGGTCTCTTCTGCCAGTCTCTCATCAGCTTCAGGAGGGTCCTGCTGTCCCAAGCTACTGTTGTAAACAAAATAGACTTTCTGAAGTTCTTCCACCATTGCTCTCTCGCCATTTTCCAACTCTGCATTGTCTTGCATTTCCCACCTGGAAAACACAGGGAAAACAGAGAATGACTTTAGGTGCTAATACTAACATTTTAAAAGGAAAGCGGAAGCAGAAGACTCCCACCAAATGTTTATCAACAGCATGTTAATTTTATATTTAAATGCACAGTACGTCTCTGTTTATATACAATATTTCACACATAACAGGTTTACGACTCAGTGTGGCTTGGAGTGTGAGGAACACTGTGTTCAACATATATTTAAAAAACTGCAGCTAGCTCCAAGACTTTTACACTACACACTAAAGTTCTCAAGTTATCACCTCTTTTTCACTCATACTGTGCAGGTCAGCTTTGCACCATTCTCCACTGCTGTGATACAATCTTCAACTCACACAGTTATACTCTGTTACAAACTTCAAACAGGAATCCCAATATCTTAAGGGATATCCTGATAAACTGTTGACGTTTATGGTTTCACTTCCATCTCTGACTGACCTTTTATCCTGCATTCTCTCCTTTTTCAATCCCTCCCTGTGTCTTTAACTATACTGTATATATACATACAGTACATACATACATATATACACCATATATGTGCACTGATGTCACAAGTAATATTGTCAATACCATGCAAAGATTTAAAGAGTTGCTGAGATGGGTTCTCCTGTATGGTAAAATATGCTTTTTGAAATACGAACATTGGACATAATGTATTGTGTCACAATGTAAAGCAATGATCTGGCTGAATGTGAAGTGGTATTTTTCCTCAGAGGAAGTGTACTGTCTGTCACAAAGAAAGAAAAAAAAACAAACACAAGAAATGTTGATGGCTTTTATGGCTTCAAGCAGAAGGGCAGACAGACTGCTCCTATATTATTTCGTTCAGTGACATAAAATTAAACTCAGTTTGACTAAATAACCATAATGGGATACAAATAACACACAAACAACCAAACAATACAAATGTCACATGGCACAAAAAACAGACGAGAGTAAGAGAGAGCAGAAAGCTGGGGGAATAGTGGCCAATAAAGGAGAGAGGGAGAGAGGAAGGAAGACAGGAAGGTACGCTAAAGGTTTTTCAATGTTTAATTTTCAAATAGGATTAAGCAGAATGACATTTAGCTGAAGGTTACAGGCTCAGCATTGTCTTAGCTGATATTGATATGCAGGAGGCGCCCTACTTGTCACCGGGACAAACACCATTGATGAATGAGAAGCCTTTCCCCAGGAAGGTGTTAAGTGCAAATTTGAAATGAGAGAGAGCTAGATGTAGCAAAAGAGAGGGGAGGCGAACGCGCACACACCGAGACACAGAGAGATTAAATTACCACAATAGTTGCCATGTATACTGTCACTAGATAATGTTGCCAAAAGTGTAAATTGTTCCATAAAGTATGGGAGTTGCATTTTGAGATTGGTTGGTGCTGAAAATTAGACAAAAAAAAATACACAAGGTGGGTTCCTATCTCGTATCTAATTTCAACATCTACTAAACAACAATGCCTCTTAGAAATGCATAAGTAGGCTAAAGTTGACAATAACTTCACTGTCTCCTCATTTCTGCAAGTTCCCCCCCAGAATTTACATCTTAATAAGGGGAGTCTTACCCTTTAATTCTTATGGGTTCTGCTCATTTCCCATGCATTAATACTGGAGCTGCTGACTTAGCTCTTCTCCTGAATACTGAATAGGACACACATATTAAGACTCATATATTTACAGGATTGATGCCAGGCGAGATTGTCTCAGAGTTAGATGAAAAGGATGGTTCACATGTATTTCATGTGAACATTAATGTAAGCTGCACTAATAAAGGGATGATACAGAAACAATACAAAAAGTACCTGTGTTAAATTACGCCTTGTGGATTCAACTCATCACAAAAATAAAGAAATTGCCAAAACAACAAAGTAGTTTGAGCGTGCAGAAGAGCTTGAAAGATCACAGGAGACAGTGGCCAGTGGATTCTTGTGCAGCTGTCAGAGAGCTGAGTGGTTTCTCTCAGAGTATGGGGTGTTTGTGCCGTGCTGGGTGCCCTGGCTGCTCTGCCATTGGGACCGCTGTTTGTTTAAAAGGCTCGCCTGTCAAACAGAGAGTGCCACCGACAGCTAGACACTCAGCTAAATGACTCTGACAGCAGCCCTAATCAGAGGCTTCACACATTGCCGGAGGGCCTGGAGGATCCATCATAACCCAAGCCTAAATATTTAAAGTGCTAAACTTTCCAAAGGTCAGGTCTTTCCATGCATGCCAGGGCGACATGTGTCAGAGAAGTAGGAAGCGGGGGACTGAACAACAAAGATTGTGAGAAAGAATATTGCTTCATGTCTCCTTCAATAACTGTCATTTTAGCCCTTTTGAGAACCAGCTTCAGCTTAATGTGACTACAGTCCAGTTGATGAACATTCATTCATTCATTTTCTTCCGGTTAGTCCTGTTAGGGGTCACGGGTGACTGGAGCCTATCCCAGCAGCTTTGGGCCTTAGGCAGGGTACACCCTGGACAATGGCCAGTTAGTCGCACAGTTGATGAACATATGATTGTTTTAGTATACAATTTATAGCAATGTTTAAAGTGCACTCTTTCATAATCTTCATGTTAAGTTCACAGTCATTCACATTCAAGTAAGTATCATTCAGATAAAAACAAGCCTAGCTGAGACTTTTTTCCAACTTCTCTTACTTTAAAATAAGGTCCTGACAAACATTCCCTTTTTTCATAACATTAATTTGCCTTAACACACTTTTTTCTCCAATGTGTTGGTCTGAGCTCATGGAGGATGTCATACAGTTTTACACTAAAACAACGAGCGTCTTTTTTACCACTCCATTAAAACTCTTTTACATTTAAACGCACTCAGAAAAAGACAGATTCAATGCCATATGCTTGAACAGCAAGGGAAACTAACAGATGTATTGTGAAAAGTATGAGAAAACAACATTTAGAAATTATGGGGCTATAAGGGATCTTTTGCATTACCATCTAGTTCAGTTAGGGTAACTGACAAGTTCACAATACAGGGCAGAGGGTCATCTCTTCCACTCAATTTCCATTGAGAAGCAAACATCCAATTCAATTTAGATATGTGCCTTCGCTAGGCCATGAGCCAGAGGGAGATTGTAACTGACAGCCATTGGACAGCCAGCTGGATTTGAATATTGACGAGACAGAGACTTGACAGAAGGGATTATGCTCTACCTTCTGACTTAGTAGCCTCTACACTGATCCATTCTATTGTCAGATCAACTCAATGTCAGGTCTACAGTATGTCCATGTAGTGCAGTGATGCCACTCAGTATTAGACCACACCTGAGATCAATCTCAATCCAGAGTGATGTCCACTCAGAGTCTACAAGGCACACTAAATCAACAGGGACAAAAATATGCAATAGATGGAAAAAAGTGAATGGGTTGCACCACAATCAACAAAGTTTCAATACACAAGCACAAATGGATGTTCCAACTAACCTTGGCATCTGTTGAAAGAGCTTGGTTCTGACATTCTTTAGTCATGTAAATTTAGACTTTGCATGTAGAAAAAGACAGTTCACCTTGAAGTTTTGATGTATCACAGGCTAATCTCCTCATTTTGATGTCTGTGTGTGGGTGAGTATGTTTGTGTGTGTATTTGTGACGCTGTGCAGGTCAAAGCCAGTGCCTCATCCATGTCAAACCAGCCCTGTCTCCCACCCAGCACGCACTCTTCATTCTTGAGGGCCGCTGAGAGCGAGCCAGCCATGGAACGTCTGATCAAAGGGCCTCGGACAGATCTGTGAAGGCTCTTTGAAAGGACATCCACAGTTACACAAGTTGACACGCTCGTACGTGCTTGAGCACAGACACACATACACAGCTAAGGATTATGCATACACACATACACAGAGGAAGACACATGCCCCAAACCATAAACACAGCATCATTTAAGATCTCTATTCCAAACAATGATAAATGCATCACATCAAAGTTAAAAGGCTTTTTCTGAGAAACACCCTAACTTCATAATATTGACAACCACATAAGTCTGGAAAGCAAAACGGAACTTTGAATGCATATTTTATTTGTTTAAATTACATAAAGGTTGGATAGCTCCGAAATATATCACATTCACATATTTCAATAATATATTCAATATGGTCTCATAATCTGAATTGAAGAGGCCAAGATTATGTTGTCTATCAATATAATAAGTAAAACAAAAACAAACAAACATTTTTTTTTATTTAGATAGGTGCATTTTAATGCACTATATACATCTACAGTATGTAAAAAAAAAAATCTTATTTAGGGTTGCATTGCTGTTTGTATGCAGTGGTCCAAATTAGTCTTTTTGTGAGATGCCATTGTACCATCCAGGCAAATATAGCTATGTATTCTCTCATCATGTGACTGCATATTTCACATCCCTGTGCCTGTCTGTTCCAAGCTTCTCACTATTTCCCCCAGTCAACCAGGGGGAACTTTGTGTAAATTTGCAGTGGCTTAATTACTGAATAATTTAGACTATGCTTCAAATTAATGTAGACATTTCCATATTAATGTGTTTGCCTACCGATTCCACATTTATTTGTACTGTGGACAGGAGGGTAGCAATTATCACATCATATCATAGCTGTTGTGCCGGTATTTCAGACATCATTAGTTTGCTTGTCCATTGCAGTGTGACTGGGAATACTCTATTGGTTTGGTGCACTCCTTAAATAGGCCCTCTATTCTCTTATGGCTAGCATCTATCAAATCCTGCTCACAGAAAAATAGTGTGCTTTTGAGTTTGACACGGTGAGCTCCAATTTAGAAGCCTTGCTGTTAGAGAGGTGTATTATTACATGCAGCAAGAATAAGTGCAACAGCAAATATCCAAACACCTGCCAAGTCCTCACAGCTCAGTGTTAAGTCAAGTGGTCAGTGCAGCACAAGAGGTGACTGCTCCACATCCATACTGAGCTGTGCATCTGTCCCAGGAGGGTGACAGTTCTCTGTTCCTCTTATCTCCCCTTTTCACCCACTCTTTTCCCCACCTCACCTCACCTTTTCTTTCTTCCTGCTCAGTCTCTTGACTGTTTGGCTCTTGTTAGGGGCTTGGCTGAGCAGGCTGGCACCTTTCACTGAAACAGCACCCAAGAGAAGGTTGTGACACAGAGACACACATGCCTGCCTGTGTGTGTGCATGTGCGTGTGTGTTTGTGACCTCTCTCACTTGAGCTACGCTGGGAATCATTACGGCAATGTTCTTCGTTAAGGAAGCCAACCTCCTTGGCACCTTTCAGCCTTGTCCTGTTTATATATGACGAATGCGACACTTCTCTCAAACTTGCACCACGTATAGCACAATTATCCTCCAAAACCAACCAAAAAGGTGCCTTAAAATAAGTCTTTTTTTTTTCTTACTTTATATGATCACCACTACTGTGTTTACACACAATGCTGTGGCTCGTAGGTCACAGGTCTAAATACTTTAATGTGCCAATATCGGAGCATGACAACCTTTACTTATCATGCCCACGTCTCTCATAACCACCATCTTCCTTCCTTCTGCCGTCATTGTCTTCTTGAGTGTGGCTGCAGTAATAAGGGAAGGCTGAGGCAGTAGGGCACATGCTCAGTCAGTCATTCAACCTGGAAGCAAAGCAGGCTACCAGTTAAGTGTTCCAGAGTGCCTTCAAGACTCTGGGATCAAGACTTTGAGAGACTTTAGCCAGAGAAAATGCAGGACAGAATATAGAAGTAGTTAGTTACAGTAAAATCTGCTAATTTTTATCAATGTAAAAAAACAATAATTACTTTTGTATTTTGTGTATGATTATTAAAAAATACAACATCTGATCTATTTATGGGTTTAGAAACTGGTAAAGGTAAGTGTTTTTTTTTCTTTGTTGATAGTTCTCCATCACCTAACACTTGATAAGACCTTCTCAGTTGGATATGCATACAAGTTGATTCTTTTTGCAACTAAATGCATAAAATATGTCTAAATTAATGAACAAAGCTGAATCAGATAAACAGTAGAATCACACTTTCCCTTGCACACAACACAAACACAGAAAATGATTTATTCAAACATACTGGTGAAGAGTATATAGTGGGGAAAAAAGTAAAATTTCTTTAATTTCACCTCAGTGTGCTACATGGAAATCAGCTATTATTTATTCAGTGCATTCACTTTGTTGTTTGTGCATAGATAAACTTCTGCAGAGCACTGAGGGATGAGAAGCTATGACTTACTCTCACTGAATTAAACAAAACTTTTTAAACCATCCTACATGTCATTTACATTGACACTGCATAAATTGCATAAATTTCAGCATACTCTTTTTATAGGAAGATGTGGTAGCAGATGTTAGTTTGTATTATTCATTTAATGGTCAAAGGAGTATAGAAGTTATGGTTGTACAAAACAGTTTGCAGTAATGATGGCAACATGTACAGGCAAAACAGTTGAAATTATTGGAAATATTTAGAATTGAAAATTAATCAATGAATGAATGGACCCCTATATGGTTGAATAAAGTCACTGACTGATGTTATTTAGAGCAAGTTACAACAAGACACTACACACAATGTGATTTTTAAAGCTATTATTAACAATGTACTTCTGGAATGAACTGCTTAATCCATACAGACACTCCAGTGGGTTCATGTATGAATCAGTCTTTAGTCGAGGGCACCATGTTATCTGAGACTTTCGGTTCATTTTCTTCTGTCCTAATGGCACTTTTAGGGAGTTTAGGGAATACATTCTCACTAAAATAAAATGCCACTTAATTAAAGCTGTGTGTGTTTTCCAACACTTTGCATAATTTATTGTTCAGCTCCCTCCTAATCTCTAGATCTTTATCATGTGTGCTCCATTTTACCCCCTCTGTCCGTAAAATAAAAATTTCAAAAACTATAATGCATTATCTCAGTTTTCTTCCAGTCACCAAGAGCAGTATGAAAGAGATAAGAAGATGCTAAAAGACATTTTAAGTTGTGCCTTACATCATACGCATTTGAAGTTTAGTTTGAAGAGTATTGTCAACCTTGAAGAATATTGAAGAACATTTAAACTCTGCATGGACCTTGCTGCTGTGGGGTGACACTGCTAAGCACCTCGCTACCATGCAGCCTAAAAATATATTATATATATCTTTTACAATAATGTTAATTATGGTCTGTGCATATCCTAAACAGTGTGGGTAATTATTCCAAAGCCTTTGTACCGGTAGCTGCATTATTATAATAGATGTGAGGAACATGCAGTTGTGCATCCCCACTATAAGCCTTCCATCCTTGACTAGTCAATGTGCTAGACAGAATGGGGCTTAGTACATCACATAGATCCTAGCTGGATTGCAAGTAGACAGGTTAATGCCAATAGGAAGATACTGCTTTTGAATATTCACACAACTCTTATGGGGCAAGCTGCATAGTGACAGGCCACATAAACGAGTGTCTTATGTGAATATTTTTAAAAGCTGGAATCTAACGTAAAAGGCATAAAAGTTGGTACAGTGAAAAGTGTGGCTAAGTGACATGGGAATGGTTGTTCTCTCTATGGTGATTGACTTTACAGCACAACAAAATAATAAACAAATGTCACCAAAGTCAATTGCTGTTCCCAACACATAATTCATTTCAGAAAATAAAGTAATATTGTTGTATAACTTCTGATGGACAGTACACTATATAATTACAATAAAGTAGATTGCATGGCTTCAGAAAACCATCAATCATATACAATGAAGCCATTACAAACATATTCCCTATAGAAAAGCATAAAGATATTGCTATCGAGCTCCGAAAATGTCAGGGCAATGGAAAGCCTGGCATTGTGCAATTACATAATGATTATTGCAAAAGTTTCTCCCCCTCACTCAGTGATGCAGTAATATGCAGTGGATGGCCATGGGGGTTCATTAGTGAGAACAGTCTGCTGTTGAAAAGCTCCAGTTTCACCTCTGATCCCAGCTAATGTGATTTGGACCCCAGATTGGTAGTGCAGAGATTAGATGCTAGCTCACCTCAGGGTGGGAACCAGAGAAGCAGACATACATCAATGTTGTTTGCTTTCAAGCTCAAACGTTGTCTCAAGTCTAATTTGCTCTGAAGAGTCTGCAAAAAAATGTCTAGAAAGCAAAAGTCTAATTTATTTTCTGGCAAAGGAGAAGTAGAGCTGAGGAGGCACTTGCTAATCCACTCTGTTACATTTTGTGCATGATTTGGGCTTTCATAACAAATCAATTGGTTTGTTGTGAGCAGAGCAGCTAAGGATGACAACTGTGTTAGCATTCTCCTCTTATTACCTCATGTCTTACCCCCATGGCCCGCACTGCCAGTTGCAATGTCAGGCTACTCCTTCTTTCATTTCCTTTTCATTAAGCCTCTGCTCTCTCTGTCAGTCCTTAGCCTCCATCTTCACCGACTCGCCACCTTCCTCCATACACCACCTCCTCCATTATGTCTCTACCTTTTTCCGTTCCCTCATTCCTCTCTCACCCTCTCATTAGGTCATAGTTGTGGTGATTTGTCAGAGTAGCTGTGTTGATTAATAGGCCAACGGAGCCCCTATATTTGGGGGGCTGTCAGCGGGACTCCAGAGTGCCAGGGCCGCCCAGCTGAGCTCCCTCACCACCCAGGTGGCCCCATTTGGGCTAAATGAGCTGTGAAGGGTCCCGGCTATGCCCGCCTGCTGCACACTAAGGCGTTACACACAAACACATGCGGGCCTGCATACGCTGAAGCACACAGATGGATATATGTATTCTGCCAGCACACATGCAGCAGCGTTCAACACCCTGACTCTTACTGCCATGCACCCCTGCGTTCCCACATGATTTGTCACACTCCATCAATAGACAATAAGTTACTGCCACTCTAGCCTGTCAATGGGCCCTGTCTTCAGCAGACCTCTTCACACTGCCTCATAGGGGGTGAGGAAGGGTGGAGTGGCGAGAGATGCATTGTGAGCGTTAAAAGGGAAGTAACAGTCCATTTAAAGACTTTTGGTCATTTTTTGCAGGTAACATTACATTTGGATATTTGTATACTTAAATCATTAATGGACTGTAAGCAGTACATCAAATTAACAAAAATCCAACATTTGTACGGCAACTCTGAAATAAATGGCTTACAAGAAAGCATACCTTCTTCTATCTTCTGGAGATGAAATCTATGAAAGCACAGGTGGCCTATTTGCTGAGTTCTCACCTCTTATTGTATAAAGGGGAGGCAGGATATCAAACATAGTTAAAAAAAAGGATTATTTATCAAAGTGTATGACTTTTGTATGGCATCTATTTAAAGTAAACCTGGAAAAAAATCAGGAAAAGAGAATTTAAAGTAAAACACATTAATAAAACAAAAAGACACACTCAACAGGTATAGACAAGGGGGAGGCAAAAGATATTAGACAAATTGCCCCACTAGGAAGGCTTATAGAGCTTGTCCTCATGCAAAGGCAAGTAGCCAGGTTCAAGGAAATGGGACTGGGTGTGCGTGTGTGGAGTAACATGGTTCAGCTGCTCCAAGCCAATTGCCTGGCCTTGGAGTCAGAATCAGGTTGTGTGCATGAGTGCGTGTGAATGTGAACGTCCCTCTTTGCAAGATTATTTTTGTTCCCCCTTAAACTATATGGGGGAGGGGGTTGGACCTTAGTGAATGAGATCATCCTGGCATATTGTGTGCACATACACACACACAATGCTACATTTGCAAAAGCACGAGCACACAGGCCTCCTCAATGATTCAATCTGATGATGGGTATTGGAGGGGAAACTGGAATCTGTGAAGGTCAGAAAAGTCTGAATAGTAACATCCAGCACTGCAGGCTACTGCCACTGTCTCTGCTCCTACACTGTCATTACTGCTGGCCAGCTAGCTCTCATTATCAACTTACTTCATCAAATACACTTCATTATCAGCCTGTCCTTAACAGACAGATGGGACGGGCCCTCCAGCAAATGACAGAGTAACTGGTATAAAGTGATTCCTTTTAAAGACTATTGAGTGAACAGGTCATAACACATATAGCGCTCTGCTATTAGTTTATGTGTGATTTACACTTGATTGGACATCTGGAGAGGAAAAAAAAGTGGTATGTTTCTTCAGAAAATACTGTTTGATTGTACCAATGGCTATGCATTATAATTACATCTGTAGTGATTATAGTCATTATGAAGTCGTTATTTCTGAGACTGTTGAACATATGAAAGGCGGATGGATACACTGGCTGAATAGACAGCTGTTACTGAAGATGTAAGTAACAGACAGCCCTATCATACTGGCAATATGGACGACCATGAAATTAAGACTCAATGTATAGTAATTACAATGACAATGAGCTTTGTTCGACATGTCAAGTATCAATCTAACACTTGCCAGGCAGCTTTCATATCATAGTTAATAGGCAGTTGGCGGGCCCAGGCCGTTGCCAACCACTGAACCAAACTATTCATAAGCCGGCCCCTGTCATTGTGCTTAGCAGTTGACGTAACAGTAACACACATATCAGCTACATGTGCCCCCATGCAAATGAGCGCATTAGAGCAGACCTCGAAGAGCGAAGCGTGGCCAATAAATCCAGCCAGGGTGAGAAATGTAGCCTTTACCATGCGTGTCCAACCCCATCTATTTAACCTAATTACACACACCATACCAGGTAATAAAAGTCTGCATGCCATCAATTCTGACATCTCATCTAGGGCACTGCAAGGAATGTCTATTAGGACCAATAAATCCTCAGGATAGAGATCTTGTGAAAAGGTAGCTCTGCTGTGTGTTTCCTATGGGAGAGTGCGTTTGAGAGAAAGTAAGAAAGTCAGTGTGACTCCCACACGTTTATGATGTGTGTGTATGCATGTGCACGTCTCACTGTGTGTCTATTTAACTATGCCTGATAATGTAGTGAAACTCAGGAGTAAGCGTTCCCATTTCCTAGTGTGCAGCAGAAAGTCAGAACGTGCTACACCATGAGATGAATCCAGCACTACAGCTCATTTTTTCTGTTCTCTTTATAGGACATGCTCCAAAGCATAAAGACAACACAACAAATAGCTGATTCAGATAATATGTAACCAGAAATAGGCAGTTGGCAGATTTCCAAGCCAGGTGTTTGATCTCACCAGCATCCAGACTTGTCTTTTATGCACGATGCAGGTACTTTCACTTTTCAACGTCATGCCTTGTGATTGGATTATGACAACAGTAGACTGTGCTGGATAACCATGGCTTGTGTTTTGTCAACAGGTGATTGGAGACTAATAGATGTGGTGACAGTACCTTTACTCACCCTCAGCCTCCTTTTGTCTGCAGTACACCAGGTGAGTTACTCCAGACCCCATCCAACGTATGAACTTGCATTCAGGAAATTAAAGGTATGTCGAGGTGAGGTGAGGCAGTGTAAAAGTAAAGGGTGACAGGAATGAAATACAAATAAGTCGTAAGTGATGAGCTCTATTACCTGAAACTTTCAAAACGTTTAACCCCTCTGGTTAATATGAATCAATCATGAAGTGATGGTTTATTTATAGATCAATGTTATATGGTAATAGAAGTGAGGCGGTGCATTTTGAGACTATTGAAAGATTGTAAACACAAAAGAAATATATGTTTGTGTAGGTAAAATAAAAAAAAATTGGCCAAATTAAATTAAGTTGTCTATATTAAGGACACATTGCCAATAACTACACAACTATTACTTTAAAGCTTTACTCATTTTTACTGTTTTCTATTTTCTTTGTTTTTATCCTTTTTTTAACCCAACCAGTCTTCAATTTCCAGCTGTCTGGGAGCAAGAAAAAAAAGAATCACCACACCTGTATTTTTTTACACCAGGATGTCATCCATGGAATCCAACCAGAAAGCTAATCCATCAAACTTGAATAAAGAACGGTGTGGGTGTGTTTATTTTCTATTAAAAAGGATTACTCTATTACAAAAATACTCACATGAAATGCTTTGGTAAATTGATTAATGACTGACTTATCTCACATAAACCCGACACAGTTGGGTTTGGATGCACAAAAGCTTTGTGCCAAACGTAATAGCTGTTTCATAAAACTGGTAAAAAATTGACTAGAGTCAGCTACTAACGTCAGCCTTTAGTAGTTGAAAACACTAAATGTTACAAACATAAATGTGTTAGTTTACAACAATGAATCAACTCAAGAAACACTTAAACATGTAAAGCAGTATTTATGAAGATCCACACACTGCTGGTTAAATAATTTGCTGTTGGTTTATAAAGATAATCCTCTTCTTCATTGTCATGAATGTTTGGTGCATTGTGCCTCGACTCAGTGAGCTCCGGGCTTCAAAGCTACCCTATTGCAATTGTTGCCTCAGTCACCTATTATAAACAACGTATTTTTAGAGAAAAGGCTGTAATTGTGCAAAAGTGCGGCACAAATGGCTTTGTAATATTACTGTGTGCCTTTCTTCAATGCAAGCCATACACAGGACCCTGAAAGCTCTCACCAATTGAAGTTCTGCTTTCATCCAGCATAAAAGCCATGTTTGCAATTGAGCTTTGGTGCTATACCTTTTTTCGCCTTTACCCCCATCCTCCCCGTCTTGTTTCATATGAGTGCACAGCCACAATCGCTTCAGTAATGGGTCTAAAATGCCTTTTCCTTGAACAAAATAACTGTTTTTGTGGGTCACGCTGAGGCAACTTCGAGACCTGTACAACTTGAGCATACTACTGCTATTACTAATTCCTCCTCTCTATTCTAATAGCGAAACCATTCTACAGTGGCTCACAGGCCCCATTATTAAGCCAAGCTCTATGAGTTACACACGAGAGAGAAAAAGTTACAGACTGGCACTGAATAACACAGGAGGAGAAGAAGTGAGCACAGGTCAACCACAGAGCTTTTTTCTTGTTTGAAAATGTCAGCCTGAAAGAAAGGCTTCTCTTCGACACTGGGGGCTGGTGGGTTGGAGATGTTGCTGCAGAATGGATTCCAAACTAAGAGCAGTCCAAAATAACCTGGCAGCTGGATGACCTTATACGAGTTTGAGAGCCAGAAATGCCTGCTTTTAGTTCTCACAACAACCATTTACTGGAAGTAAGTGAAATGTATACTGAAAACTTTAGAATCACTTCTCATAAATTTATTATATTGGTCAACTTTAAAATCACTCAATCAATGTATATTTATATTGTAGAAACCATATAAATATGCCATCATACCAGACAACAGTAATATGTAATGTGGCTCAACTCGGTTTCTCTCCTTATCTGTACTACCACAGTATTACCCATAATGCAAATGCAACAACATTGTAGCCTTTCACTCGCCGCTGATGTAACACCCAATGACATGTATCTTCTATCACATATGAAAGGGTGCTGTTGACATGTTGCATTCGTGTGTATGTATGTGCATGTTTAGAGGCGTGAGCAGGCTCCAGACAGCGGCCACTGGGAAATCAAGGAGCACTTTGTCATGCATCCTTAAATGTGTGACACTGTGTCTCATGAGACAGCGGCTGATTGGTCTACGAGGCATCGAAGAATGACGGGTGAATGATGGCCTCGAGGGGGATCTGGTGTGGTGTGTGTGTGTGTAAGTTGGTGTTGTGTGCACGTGTGTGTGTTTATGAGGGCCTGGGTTACAGAAAGAGGACAGCACCATGCCATCCTGTCAAAGCCAGCTGGCAACATGTCGTTACACAGGCTTTAGGGAGTCATACATTTCACTGTTATCTTTTTGATTTCATTATTTTATCAGTTTAATCCATATGAGGATGTCAAAACATATAATACAGGATACATAGGATTAAATACTGACTGACTTATTATGCCAACTATTATTAGGACACCAAATTGTTCATTTGTTAGTTTGATTGTAAAATTGTACATTTTTTATCACAACACCAGCAAACCAGCAAAAATGGTCGGTACCCCAAAAGTAACGGCAGACATCAAAACTTATTGTTGTTGTCATTACTTTAAAGCTATATGCATGAAGTAGCACACTTTTGTAAAGACTACAATGTAAAAGAGGGAGATACAACCAACAAAATGGTTTGCATTGCATTTCCTTTGCTAATTGTCTGCTTTTACAGCACGGCATTTAAATCTGTCAAAAATTTGCAAAAGCAGCCAAAACTGACTGATTTATTGTCAGCCGCTGCAGCAGGGACATGTGGTGTGAGGCTTTCGGGGAAACATGGTTTATACAAATCAAAGTGACATTAAATGTTAACCTCGTTTTACAGCAATTTGCCTGTTGAGGCACCACTTGGACAGAAATCCAAGTATTTAAAATGTTGTTCTTGTGTTTTTTTGTTTTTTTTTCTTTTGCAAATGTTCTTGTGAAAAGTGATTTTGGTCAATAAAACAATACAACATTTCTTACATAATATAGCATTTCAACCACCGTTCTGTTGTTTGGTATACTGAACTCCAGTGAACCCATTATTGTTATATGAGATTGAGCTTTTGTTTTGTGAATACTAAAATAGCTGTGGTTTTTAACCTGTATATGAATCACATATGCTTGTTGAAAAGAGGAGCTGAAATCCAAAACCAACAGGGGGCAGACATAATTACCACGCATGTGCCTCTTATTTACAATCTCTTAATAAGCTACCGACACAGCGCAGACAATGGCCTGTCATCTTTATTTCTAGTTTATTTTTTAGTCTGCTCTGTTGTATTTTCATTATCAGATAGGGGCTGCCATGGAGTGAGAGGGAGTGTTTAACTTTGTCTCCCTGGTCACTGCCTCTGATAGATGTTCACAGCTCTTACCACTAAGAGGCACAGAAAGAGAGAGGCAGAGAGGGAGGGAGGGGAGGATTTACGCTGGCATCGCATTTTTGTCCAATTAATAGATTGCCAGTGTGTTGTGTTTTGCATGACAAAGGAGGGTAATATTAAACTGCCATTTGTAATGAAAATGCACTTTGCAAATTAAAAAGTGCAGAAACCCAATTTTTTCTACCTCTTTAGGAAATAAACAGTCCTTAACCAATTAAAGCGCATTGTAATAATTCTGTGATTTATTGCAGGTTGTTTAACTTTCAAAACTCGGCTAACCTATATTAAGGTCACAATCCATCATGTCTTGCGTGGAGTGCTGTGGAGTAATGGCTGTTGTATTAGCTGCTTTTGATGATAGTATGAAAGAAGTATTAGCACTTGTCAACAAAACTGCTTACAACATAACATTAGCATGCATGAGCTGCGTTGCCTATTCATTATCTTGGCAGCTACACACACGCGGTTACTGCCTTATAAAACATTTTGCCGGGCCCATAGCACACGCACTCTGTTTGGTTTTGTGATAGAGTGGGAACATACAAACCGTGCTCATTCTGGTTTCAACACAAAGCTAGCAGAAAGATGAAACGCCTGTGCAATACACAAGTGAAGGGGAAAGAAAGAAGCAATGAAGGATGGGAAGGATAAGAGAGATCAGGCTCCATTTTAGTCCTGATCACTCTTTTTCAGTTAAGCTTCACTTTTTATTTTATAATCACACCAGAAAATGCCCACTAGGTGACAGGAGAAGAATGGAAGGGAGGACAGGGGAAGCAGAGGAGATGAATGCACTGAGGGTGAGAGAGAATGCAATGTTACAAAAACATAGCCCCTTTTAGAGTTTAGCCTAGATGATGACTGGCAAGAAAAACGTAGTACCAAAAAAAGGTAGACAGAAAACATGTTTAGCCACAAGAGTAGCGGTGGTGGGCTGTTGAGACAAATACAGTGTAGAAAAAGAATGGGCTTCAGTGGTAAGAAGTAACTGATTTGAAAGACAGGGACTGACATGATGATGGGTGTTGGGAGGGAAACATAGAAAGTGAGAACGCTAGAGAAACCGATGCAAATATGGAGGAAGAGTTGGAGCTGAAGGGCACGGCAGGGTACCAGCAGCACAGAGAAAGATGCAGAGATGCGGGGCGGTGTGACATGGTGACATTTGCCTCCACAAATGGGCTCTCTGGCTTTAACCGCACAGTCTGGTGCGATGCCCCCCGACTGTGAGCCAAGAATGCACTTAGCTCAACAAGAGCAAATGAATGGCCCTGTTTTGACTTCTGCCATTACACTCCTTCTCCCTGATAGCTGGTGCTGGGCAGAGCGGGTCTTTGTTGGGGCACAGGGACCCCTGCGTGTATAAACACCCCTGCTCCACGCTCTAATTAGTGTGTTAAATCAGCACTTGAGTAATATCTCAACTTTTGACTAAGTGTCTCATTTGCTACAGTTAAGAGAATAGCACAGACATTTTTCCGAGATGAGTACAGATGCCTAAATCTGTATTGAAGTAAAATTATTGGCCCAGTGTCCTAACTTTAAAACACACACTCAAAAGCGCTGCTTTGATCTAAACAAAGGCGGAATATGGTGATATACAGTCAGATGAATGTTGGCTTCAGATACAGTCACCTACAATACGTTCTATAGGATGCCCATTGAGAGCAAAGTAAGGATATATAGTAAAGCAGTAATTACAAATTTGGGGCCCTAAAGTTATGAAGGACACTAACTTCTCATATGAACTGCTTATTTGAATTACATATTGCATAAATACATTAATTTACAAAATGTAATGAAAAATTATTCAACAAGGTAGTGTCACCAGTTTTAAAGTGTTTCTTAATGCATTATATGCTGTTGAGTATTTTTTTTTACATATTAAGGAACCAATGATGTTATTTTGGATTACAGCACACAGCACATTCCTGGTTGTAATAAGTTGTCAGTTATATTGATAAAAAGAAAATGGAATTATGAGAGACAAATGTCTGCTTCTTCATTTTGCGATACCTTTACCCTACTCCTTACAATATAAGTATACTAAAGCCCTTACTGAATACTATAATCGCACCAAAATATATTATTATAGATACTGCAACAGAACCATAGGCATGAACTCTCTCAAGTGCCCTTCCACCTCCTGAACCCCAGAGCATCTGCCTGATGCTACACCTTATCTCAAATAATATGTAACAACTAGTTTAAGACACAAAATACTTAAGTAAACATAAACGCTACTAACTAGTTAAAGGTATAACCAAATATGTCAAATTTCTTGAAAAACACTGCTAAGTAAAATGTAAAAGTATTCTATTAAAAGTAAAAAACAGCTTTTATTCTTACAGTACCATTTTTTTCAGAAAGTAACTAAAGTAGCAAATACATACAACAGACTAATTGAAAATTCTACATATTATTTCATATTCAAAAGAAAAAGCTAATCTAAAAATCCATTTCAGTATGTTGTGATTTTTTTTAGCAGATTGCTACTGGGTAAATGTGTTTACTTCTCATAAAGAGTGATCTACAAGCTCTGAGCCACGCAAACACCTGACAAGCTCCAAAACATGAAGCCATTTAGAAGCCAGCTTTTCAATAGAGCTAATTGCATCCTGAAGAATGTTATATCCTTGAGCTGCACTGGGAAACACAGGGAAAAAGTATTTATTCTGGGACATGTATGAAGACAGATGTTAAGTAATGAAGAAAGATAACGTAGGCAATAAAACGATGACTTAATGATAATTGCAATCCTAAAGCAAACCTATAGCGTACAGCAAAACGCAGTTCACTAATGCTACACAGAGCATTATAGGTGGACGTTAGTTCTTGGACCTGTACCATAGTTCCCATTATGTGTCTCAATGCAGCCCGCCTCTGATCACTTAGTCAGCTTACCCTTGCTGCATGTGTTCATGTTCAAATCCAACACTCTCTTTTCTGTGTAGCTCCAGCTCCCAGATGATTATTCATGTGCATTTAACTCTCAAACAGCCCCTCATTAACTGTGGCACGCTGGGCATACGTTGGGCCAAATTACGCAGCTTTGACATACACAAACCAGCGGGGGGGTGAGGGGGACGCAGAGAGAAAAGAGAGGAGTCGTTGGGATAAAAGGCCTGGCTCTCTACTTGTTTCTCTCTAACCATAGATAATGGCTGCCAACGTGTCTGTATGGTCGTTTAAAGCAATCAGCACTTTCACTTTCAGAAGAGAGGGGTTGGAGTCAGACACCAAGAAGAAGGGCAGTGAAGAGAAAATCCACATTCAATCAACAAATCAACATTTTAAAATTAACATAAAAGACTACAGTTTACAATTTTTATAATCACATAAAACAAGCATGAAACCTCAGACTGAAAAGCTATATAAGGACTGTGGTAATTGATTTTCTAGATATGCTGTATAAGAAGTGTGAAAAAAACAAACAAAAAAAAACATACAGCACATATATAACACACCAAAGGCTACAATATGTCTAATTTCCTCCGACACAGCTGTCAAATATGTCCAGTAAAATCTGACTAATTTGACTACAAAGCAATTTTTTTACTTAATAACATAGTATATAATATAAAAACAGATTAAGTAATAAGATTGTTCACATTTAAATGAGAAAATAAAAAAAAAGAAATGGAAAAAGTAGTAATTGAAGCAGAATTAAATATGGTTTGTTCCACACACGACATCAGCTAAAGTTGCTTAATTCCTTTAGATCATAATTGTGCAAGATTAAAAGGAACAGGTAATTAAAACCTAAAATGTAGGTATTAGGAAGTGATAGAGACAACAGTTCATGCTATTGCTGCAGTTGTATTGGAGTCAACGGAAAAATCTAAACCTTTTTTACTCATTTACAGCTGAAGTCCTAATAATAGTGATCACAATAGAAGAAAATCCTAACAATGGATCTTGGCAATAGACAAATCAGGCTTTAAAGCAGCAGGGAAATTTGCTCTAGAATATGCAATCTTCACTAAAGCGAGGTGATTAGTTTTTGTCTGACAGTCCACTGTACACCCTAGGCCACCATATACACTACTAAAATATTATTTATGCAGAAAAATATAGCAAAAATATGTTTTTTTAATGTCATGATTACATTTGTATCTAATGCAGGTGGTCCATGCAAACAACACACTGACAAAAAGAAAATACATTTCAACATAACTGTTGAAGAAGTAATACAAGAACATTAGTCTTAATTAAGCGTTGAATGTATTTTATTTATTTTTTTCTTAACTTGTGAAGTAAATACTGTCAGAGAAATGGCAACAACTAGACGTGTGTAACAAAGCTGTGCTTGTGTGCAGTATATGGGTCACATTGTTGACAGTACCAACTCACAAAGGAGAATTACACTATAACCCCAAAAATAAAGCATTTATTTATTTATATATAGACTTTGGAATTCTTGAGAAATGTATGTACACTGGACTGACAGTGTGGCTAAAAGCGTATGGGCATGTCAGTTTAAAATAGGAATGGAGCATTATCAGCTCCATAGCTCAGCCTGATCATTATAACCCTCAGTGTGAAAGAACAAATTTTAAATGACCTCAACCATCTACTCTCAACTCAACATAGCCATTACAAATCAGCCTTTATTGAACTGCAGGCTGAAAATCACTCATCACCACATCAAAACGCACACTAATTTGACAGTTGCTATGAGAGTGACCTCAAGATAATGCGAATAACTACCCTTTATTACGGAGAAGAATTGAGACTAATTCTACATAACTTGTCACATCTGAGGTTGGACCTTAAGGTTTGGGGGAAGGGGTAGTGCCATATGCTCAGTATATGACAGCTACATCACAGCACTGTGACAACATCGAAGTGTGTACTCCTCATGGGATGATAATGGGCATGGTGTGTGCGTGTGCATACGTGTGTGTCTTGGAGTATCACAGATGTTGCCGTCAGTGGTCTAGTGCAGATGGCTGTGGGCACATTTGCCAGTGATCTCCTTCCAGTGAAAAGAGCACCCTCACACACTGGTACCTGGATGTTGTGTGAAAAAAGGAAAGTGGCATGCAGCGGAAACAGAGCGCTGATTCACCTACATATAGTAAGTATGGCTTTGACAACGAGTCTTTTATTAATAGCATATTTACATATTATCAGACTACTGTGACCTGTGACAATCATCCAAATAATTAATTTAGAGAATTTAGTTGGACAAATTATTTTAGCAAAGAGGAAAAAAGTGAGCCTGAAGAAAAAGCACGCCTGCCTTTGGACAGCCGCACTGCCTTGTCAGCTGTTGTTGATGTTGTAACATTGTGTCGGCTGTGGCGAATCTATATACTTAACTAGTAAATCTAAGTCATGTGACAAAACCAACCCCTGGACCAATATATGTATTTGTCTCAGACACTATGAACTACAGAGGGTGAAGAAAATATAAAAATAATAGTAAATAAAATAAGTTAAGTTACAGTTTTTATCACTACTTAAATAAATAAAGTATGCTTTAAATGCTTTAAATGCTTGCATGTATACCCACAAACCCATACATCATAAGAAACTCCCCAGAAAAACAAAAAAATAAAATAAATAAAAACAGATCACAGGCTCTCATTCAAAAAACAGTATGCACACTCAAGACACCAGACACCCACATCTCGCTGTCTGTTCCTGCTCGTCAGTGCCTCTCTCTGTCTATGTATCTCTCAGTCTCACAGGGTAAAGGTGTCCTCTAGGGGATACAAAAGCCTCAGGGGATTTGTCTTAGCGCAGAGTGCCACCTTGTTGTCAAGGCTGCAATGACACATTTCTTTCAAAGCTGCTCCTGACAGACACTTACACAAGAGAAATGTCATTTCATGATGCATTGCAAACATCTATGCACTGCATGCACAGATATCTTCTATGATAACTATTAAGATAAAAAGGGAAATGCTGGATTGCCCGGGGCCACAAAGATTATGACATGAGTGAAGACTCTCTGATACGGCTTTTGTTACCTCATGGCATAGTATGCTAACAGCTGGATATGACAGCTGGATTAAGCTGATCACTTCATGTTTCTATTTAGGGTGGGTGTGTTTTATAAAAGGACACTGTAGCACACAATCACTAGGCATTTACATTCTTTCTTTACAACAAGAGATGTGAAATTTATTCTTTAATGTTTTCTGGTAATGTTTGAGTTACATTCATTTTAACTATTACCATTTCATTAAACTTTCTTCTCTCTTGAAATTTTATCTATTTGTGACTTCACTAAATTTTACTGCTTGCAACAATTAATAGAGAACGCAGAAGGACAGAAAATTCCGGAGAGCAAAAAGGTGCTTAGTTAATGGCATGCATTAATGCTTACTGGAAGAAGTCATTTTACGGGCAGATATAGCAACCAAAGTACTTGACCCTCCTCTTGTCTGACTTGCAAACTGACAGAAACTAACACACATCCCCTATATAACTACATACATATGGAACAACACATACATTTCTGCCCAAAGTTCCCCTGAAAGCAGAGAAAGACATTGTGAAGGTGAAAAACATGGTTGGTGGGGTGCTGACACGTCAGAAGAGAGGACTATAGAGAATGAGATCAGTATCCTGCTTGTGGGCTGCAGTGGCAATGAGAACCTCTCTTAGACACAAAAAAAACAAGCATGAACACAATTCAAAACAAGCTTTCTTATTTTGAAGCCACACAAGGCATAGACGCACACACACACACAGCCTTACAGTATCTTTGGGAGTATGCAGTGAGTGTATGAGCTTGCTGCATATGTGGCCCCATGCATAAACAATGTGCCCTGAGAGACAGTGGAGTGATACTATGGCCCTTAGCACATCTCCCATGAGCCTCTGTGCCCCCTCCATAACTGTTACCCTCTTCTCTCACTCCTTCTTTCTCAGTATACAGCCAGAATACACAGAAATAAAGAAAGCGCATCAATGTGTGATGGGGGTTGGTGGTGTGCATAAAAAAGAAGAGTGTGCACAAAATGACATGCTAAGTATGTGTGTAAGCTCACTGCATGTAAATACAGCACATGGGCACATACATAGACTCTGGAAGCAGCTGTTTTTAGTGAGGTTACCGGGACAAATGGAGTATATACAGTACAAGTTGTACGGGAATGATCTGTCAGTGTTCCGTGTCAGCTGGTCCCTATCACCATTACTGAGAGGTTGATGAAGAAAACATAGTTAGAGAAAACATTTAAAACACTGTACTAGGTTTCAATATTAGATTAAAAGGACTTGTGTATACTTTACTTCCACAATAATGTTTTTCAATGTGATGTTATATCTGGATTCAACTTTTTGGGGAAATAAAAATAAAAAAAACTCTGCTGTACATGAGCACATGCATTTTAGATTGCCAGCAGTGTCTACAGTAGTGTTGTTGTAAAAAAATATATATATATATATATATATATATATATATATATATATATATATATATATATATATATGAGTAACTATACAGTATAAGAGGAAATCTACATTTGTTGTTTACAATTATTTGACCATCAGAATGTATTTATATATATAATTCTTTGGCAAGACTACTAAAACATTGAAAACCAACTTCACACACGCTACATAGTTGCTATTTGAGTTGTTAAGTGAAAAAAATATTGAATGAATAAAAATCTAAGTGTGAACATGAATGGAAGAAAGAAAAAAAAAGACAGGAACATGGGGAACTCAGCAAAGAGGAAGGTTTTCAGTATTACAACAGAGATAATTGAGACATCTTACTCTTGAGAAAATGTGCTATTTCACTTGTGCTGGGAAAAGGACAGATGAGGTAGAAAGATAGAGGGATACAAGAGGAAAGAGTGGAGTCTTGTGGGAGGCGACAGTGGTGAATGTGGCTCTGCTGTGTGTCTGACCTGATTGCAAATAAGCGGAGAAGCTCCACCACGGCCCAGAAGCGCTTCCTCATGCACACAACTCTCACAAACACACAGCCCTTTTCCTTTAATAAGACTGCTTAATGGTGTCTGTACATACACGCAGTAAAATGTGTGTGTTAGTGTGTGTGCACATGCATAGTTATGTGTAACTGGTGAGGAATGGGACAAGGGGGTGGCGAGGGTTGCTGTAGAGAGACAGCAAGGGGGGAAAGCAAGGAAGGAGTGGCAACACTGGGTTTCCGAAATGCATTTGCAATTTAAAACACGTTTTGGTATAATGAAAATGTAAAGCAGTGGTTTTATTTTATTCAGTGTGGCAGGTTCAGATTCCCAGAGAAGCTCCACTCGAGCAATCAGTCCATTAATAATTGAATTTTGTTCAGGAGCTGCATGTTTGTGTATGTGAATATATGAGTGTGAGAATAAGCGCGTGGCAGTGTGCGCTCACAAACTTGTGCATATTGACAGTGTAAAAAGTGCATGTGACGAACCTCTATTCTCTTTCCAGCTGCTGACCCTAATATGAAGCAGCCAATTAGAGATCTTTATTTAATCGCTGGGCAACTCGTTCTTGCTACACACTGCTAAGCTCTGCCAACAACTGGCACCGTGGCACTGGGGCAAGGCCAGGGACACACATTCACATACAGTGTTCTCAAGTCTAATGCAAGAATTGCCCTGATGATGATTCCCACTGGATTATGCTTTGTTGTAGCTGGAATGTTGAGAGCTACAGTGTAAGAAACAATTTACACAAAAAAATGAAAACATATTTACACAAAAACACACTCAAGTTTGGAGAAAAAAACCAGAGCAATGACATTGGTGAGTGTGGCGTTTAATCAGAATATCAGCAAAGTAGGGCATAAGTGCATAAGTGATACAGACATGCAGAAACTATGACACTACAGAATTATTATTATCATTATTAAAACCAGACTTGTATAAGTCAAATTTCTCTTTATTGGCTTTGTTTTGTATTTGTGGTCTCAGGGCAGGAAGTCAAAGTATTAACTGCTCACAGACTGACTATGATTAGATGATGTTTACCAGCATTTAACACTAGTTAGACTTAAAGACGGCTCTCTTTTAAACCAAGGCTTAATGCTGAGAAATACAAAAACCATGGTTGTGGTTTAATCAATTCCTTCTGTGAATGTATACTTGCAAAAGGACAATAGTTAAGTTAAAGTCTATCTCAACTAAGCAGTGTATATTGTTTATATTATAGAAATTGAGTCTTATTGATGTCAGCAGCTCAGTGTATTAAATAGATTTCTATATACATACTAAGAATCTGTATATCTTCTATAGAATTCCACTGACTGCTCAATGATGCAATCATAGAAATTTGTGTAGAGGGAGGTTACTCTCATTCTTTAAGCTCTCCCCCTTGCTCTTCTGTTGTAGTTGACTCATCAAACTTTCCTCAATCCCTTCTTTTCTGTCCTTAATCGGTTGCTCCTCTCACTCCCTCCAGCACCGCCCCTACCATTTCTATATCTCTCCCTCTCTTTGCCTGGCTGTCAGAGAGTATCAGATCAGTAGTTAGATCCATGGCCGAGGCCAAGTCGGCTTCTCCACTCTCAGCACCATAACACATCATTGCAGCTGACAGCAGGAGTCCACAACACAGCGTGCACTGGCATACACACAGACTCAAGTTTCTGTACAACTTTCTCTTTCATGTCTCTACAAATTTAATAATTACCCAGTAAAGACAGTGCAACCTTCTTTCATATATGCACTAACACATGTTTTTTTAATAGTGCAGATACAGAGAGCGTGGTCATGTTTCAGGTAACACAGTGTATTTAAATGAAGAGTAGATTGAAGGTGAAGGGGGAGGTGGGGATACCGCTTCCAAAACCAACAGCAGCAATATGCCAGTGCTGGCGGAGAGAGTTAGCCTCTGTATAATACTTCCAATGAGAGAGATAGCCCCTCCTAAAAGCGTTGAGGGCCAACTGATATGTGTGCATCTGTGCTAGTGTGTGGGTGGAAATGTTTTCAAGGCAGACTGCGGGTTTTAGAACTCAATTTAAACTAGGGTTTACACACATACGTGCACTTGAAAATACACCTGAGAATACATACAATCACCATGTAGAACAACAAATCTAACACTTCGCCCACTTTGATCGGCTACCCAGAAAACAAGCTAGTGGGGGGTTCGGGCTGGGTGATTAGATATGGGAGGGGAGTTACTGAAAAGATTTGGAATGTGGAGCCCAAAAAAGTGCCCACTTCCCTCCCTTCTGGTAAGATGACAGGGGGAGAGTAGGGGGAAAAACAAAACACACTAATCTTCTGGCATCGCAGGAAGCCACAAAGCATCATTTACACAGCAGAGTTAACAGGAGAGCACCAGGCTTCCTGATTTGCAGCGAGCAGCCTTGTTCTAGATAGAGATATTCAGACTGTCAGTATAAACTGCTTCTGTTTTCGTTTTGCATTTATTTCAATGCCAGACTCAGGGCATAAATTTTTCATCACCTGCTAAGCTATGAATAAAAGATTAAAAAAGGAGCTGAGAGGGGAGAGGATAGGAGGCAAGGCAGGAGGGACCCAGAGAGAAAAAGGGAGTGAGAGAAGGCAAGAAGAGGTACAAAAAGTCTAACAGATGTGGCACATGTGGCGCAACATGCAGGCACGGTGTGCATGTGAGGTCTCCCATTCCCTGTTCTCTTTGCCCCTCCCGCTCAACCCCCTGCCCAGTATATCTCTCAGAAGAATGCAATGGCTGCAGTGCAGGGTAAAGATGCTATAATGAGCAGGAGGCAGAGGAGCAACTCACCTTGGCTTTTTATAGGATTACCTGAGAGGTGAACTCTGTGCTCTCTGAGAGGATTCATCAGTACAGCCGCTCACTCTCTCTCTGCCCTCAGCGCTCTCTGACAGCCAGGGCGAGAGTGAGATGTCGAAGAGTTGCTGGAAAATTTTGCTATACAGAGCTGACAAGTTCAGGTGTGGGTTAAAGAAGGGATAAAAATGGAGGGATGGTTGGAAAAAGCAAGGAGGATAAGGGCTGGGAGTACCTTACTATCCAACTCTGTCTTTCTGCTGAGGTTATGAAGCATCTTGCCCCAGATGAACTCTGACTGATAGTCTGCACTGTATCCCACTCTAATACTTCCATCCAGATAGAGTATTCATATTTGTGCCGCCTATATTCTTAAGTGTAACAATTAGATGCTTAGGTTACAACTTAAGGGATTTGCAATTTTCAGTATGTTCATAAGTACAGTAGTGGACTGAACACTGTTATGTTATATGACTCTCAAACACAACTGATCCAATAGCCACAAAGAGATTAGAAGATATTTGGATTAAACTACAGCATGCTACTCAGATAATAATGTGTATTTATTCAGGTCTAAAGGTATAGGTCCATACTTATATATATGCTTTATATGACCTTGTCACATGTCAAAAATTAATGCCCTGTCTCCTCACACCATACTGAGTGAAATACACACACAGAAACACACACACGGACATACCATATACAGTATATTATCTATAAATATGTGTAGCCAGGAGGTGTAGTGTACGTATGTGCACTGTGAAATTCATCTCTGGTTAGAGAGGAGGTAATATATCCCACCAGGACCTGTGTTCCTCGTAGCAATTTAAAATAATTATTGTGAGACCTGAGCAGCTAGACGTAAGCCCCAGCCCTCTGCATTTAAATAAGGTTGTGTGTGTGTGTGTATGTCTGTGTGTGTGTGTGTGTGTGTGTGTGTGTGTGTGTGTGTGTGTGTGTGTGTGTGTGTGTGTGTGTGTGTGTGTGTGTGTGTGTGTGTGTGTGTGTGTGTGTGTGTGTGTGTGTGTGTGTGTGTGTGTCTGTGCACCTGTGTTGGTGTGTTGCCTAGTGAAAACCATAATGGGGACGGTCCAAATAGCATCGTTTTTGTATTTTCCTTGAGAACATTAAAAAGCCTAAATTTGGAGTTTCTGAAGTACAGGCTGTATGATGTACTTGTGGCTGTGGATAGAGTAACAGATTAAATGTGTTATTGAAAAGAGGCTGTCTAAAAATGCATGTTAAATTCCAAAGTTCTACCTAAATTGTATTTTGTGTTCTTATACAACCTGAACAAACTCTTGTCCACACTATTGTGAAATCAAAAACATTCAATAAACAGTTGAGGTAACTTCCTCTATATTTAATGCACACCTTGAGGCAAAGAAAATAGCAGAAATTTAGTGGGAGTTGGTGAACAGGTGTTATGGTAAATAACCAAAGTGATTTGAGGTCACAAAAAACAAACAAATTACAATACACACTAAAAAGCCAGAGAGGTTTGTTGGTATTACACACACAGTATTAATATAGACTTGCAGAAATGCCAGCGTGCGGACATAACACCACAATAAAGTGATTGGAAAGTGTTATTTTTTTACTAGAAGGAAAAAATAGCTTTTGCAAGTTCACGGTTAAAAAGATAAATAAAAATGTGTGAGGGGTTTTCTAACATGGTGCCATTGCTTTGCCCTGTACAGTACACCACCCACACTGTCACCCCCTGCTAGGCGTCTCCTCACGTCACCACCTACTCATCACTTCAACTAGTTGTGTTTCAACCTTTATTTTATTCTTCTGTTAATGTCTTTTTTCTTTTTGCTCTAGCACTGTGCCCTTGTTCTTGATTTGGAATGTGACCCTCTATTATGCTACATGATCTCAGACAGCATTAAAGTACCTGGCTTTCAAACACCGAGTCAAGATCAGAGGTGAAGGCCATGCCAGGAGGAGTTGGCACCCCCCTATCACCCAACCATTACCGCTTCCTCCATCTGCCAATCTGTTTAATCAAATTACCTCCCTTACCAATGCACATGCCCATTTCACAATCAAATTCCTCATCTAGTTGTCCTCTGCCTCACTGATCTCCCATTCTAAACCTTGATCCCTTATGCTCTTTATCAACCACCTTCCTCCAGGCACTAATAAAAAAAATAATAAAATAAAATCACCTCAAAAGAAACAAAAGGTGTTTAATGTACTGTATACAGTTGTGTGTACAACACAAAACACTGTAACAAAGTCTGAGAAGTGGTTTCAACTTAATTAAATTTCCCTCCTTTTAGCCGCTTCCTTCCTGTGTGCCCGTTTGCCCACGCTCCAAATGTCAACAGGATTTGGGCACGTTGAGTGGCATCTGGTGCCACATCACCCAGCGCACATGGATACAAAAAACCTCACAGCATGCCGAGTTAACCTGGAGCACAGCCAAACCAGCAGCTACTCGCTAGCTAAGTGCCACAGCACCAGTCAAGTGCCCGTTCGGCTGCGCGCCCACCCGCATCACTGCATCGTTCGCACACACACGCTGGCACTTTCAACCCCCAATGGCACTAGGCGATGACAGGCAAACAGAAGGGCCCTGCCTTGCTGAGCTGCTCCCTGCCCCCAGCACATACTGTACAGCTCCCTAGCTAACCCCAGAGCCAAACTGAAGCTCAAAAAGCCTCACTAGCAGTCTGTTAGTGTGGGCCACAGTGTCAGAGTGTGTTGTAACAGTGGAGCCATGAGCTATAACTCAACAATGCCCCATCAAACATCGGAATGGTCAAATAACTAACACACAGATACGTAAGGACTGGCAGTAATATGTAAACATACCCATGTATTCATACACATAAAAACACACAATCTCAGGAGGTATCATTAGAGGGGTCTGACCTTCCAACCACGGTTCACTTTTGCCATTAGCCTTTTCCCATTGAGCATTGAGCAATACAGATATTATTAAAGTACAGAAGTTGTGCAAATTTATATAATTTACAATGTGAAAGATACAAAAAGACCAAAAAGGAAATTGAAAATGTATGCCTTTAAAAAAATGTAGCGAAATGCTAAAGCAAAATCCACAACACAAATAAGAAGACAACCTTAGCATCAGTTCATTAGTTTGGTCAAACATTTTAATGCTTTTTAGACACCAGTTAAAAAGGAATTAAACTGCAATGTGAAATACTCCATGAATTTCCACTTCTCTTTTACCCTCAGCTTGCCTCCATGAAAATTAGAATTGACTCTCAATTACATCCATATAAGAGTGCAAATGACAGTGTGAAGCAGACCCAAATAAAACACATCAGGCTTTTCAAATGGGCTGGTTCAGGACCACTGAGCAGCCAACAGTGCCAGCCAGCCAACCAGCCGGCCAAATCCATATGGATCTATGGCGGGATAAAAAAGCACGCGCAAGCTAGAAAACTAGCCATGCTGTCTGAGCCCAACATATGTTCTATTTCAATCCATGTCGCTCTTCATTTGCTGGTTCTTCTTCATGTTGGCCACTCAACCCTCCCACTTTATAACCATTGTTTTATCTTGTTTTATATTGTTTTATATATTTCTGTAAATGCTCTGCAGTGCTTTTGTTGTTGCTACACGAAGACATTTTTGTAAAATTAATGACAGACAATAGTAATAACTACATTTTCAATTCAAACAAAGCACAGTTTTGTAAAGAATAAAAAAGACATTCACCAAAAAGGGATTAACAAATAGCTGGAGATGCCCAATGTCTTTACCTTGAGTAAACAGCCCATAGAGCACCTTTGGCTAAAAGTCTCTTAAATAGTCACAAGAGCAGTTGTTAGAGACTGTGTCCACATACAGTGTGGCCACCACGCAGCAAAGAAATCCAAAACTAACTACTGCTGCAGCTGCTTAGAGCACAGGACAGACTGAGGGGTAAAATAGAGTTCATTAAGAGATTTCAAGGCACCTGAAGTTCATTTGTCTCCCTCAAGCATCAAAACAAGATAATAGGGACAGAAGAAGAAAGAAATGGAACCCGCGTCTTTGTTTTCTCTTTTTAACTCCCTTCGACTTTAAATACCAAGGTCCCTTTCATCCTTATCTGTTACTCGTAAGAATTTAAATATATAAAAAAAAGAAATAATGTGTGAAGGTTTATACTTGGCTACCTGTCTTCTGTAAAGCTGTGCAGATAAGGAAAATACATTTAACCACAAGCTAAGCACATTTTATTGCTTTTATTATAATGATTATATTATATTTGATTATTATGCTAAGTCCCACTTAAAGGGCATTTTTCAAGAATTTAACCCAGAGCTCATGTAACCATTGTATAATTAATATAGTTTTATTGTTGTCAATTTCAGTTGTCTCCTTAAACATGGACAGTTCTAAGGCTAATGAATATGACTTATAATCCCGCTGCTGGTGTCATCCAAGTGTCACTGGTAGACATACGGCAGGGTGACTGTGGGGTGCCCCTTGCAGTGTGCGTGTTTAATTAGACTATGCACAGATGAATGCTCGGTGGCGAGTTTCTGCTGAGTGTAAGTGGGTGTTTGTGTGTTTTTTGTGAATGTGTGTGCCTTGTTTTATGTTGCGTGCCCATATCTGAGACTGATTAAGATGCACTCTTTTCTTGTGTGGAGGGACACCTGGTCTTTGTGGGAAAGTGGGCTGTGGGCCACAAGGGCAAGGGGTAGCAGCAGAGGGAGGCAAGATGAGCTACAGGGAAACACCGTCACCCACTTCCGCACCAAAAGGACATTTAATTTAACGGTGGTCAGATAAGGACAAGCCACATGGCAAAGATGGAGAGACACATTGCTGCCAAGCTATTAGATAACCCTGAGTGGGCAAATTGACAGGACGCAAATAGAAAAGACTGCAGGAGCACCCACAAAAAGAACGTTTGTAAAGTCTGCCCTGAGGCTCACTGTGCTTTTTAAATTCAAAAAAATATTATAGCATAACAATCAATAGAGGTGGTGTCAGTAAAAAAATAATTATAATGAACAGGCCAATGAGCAGGTGCAAGTGCTACTGTTTTCCATTTTTGCTGTTCACAGTAGAACAAAATATTAGTTTTCAAACATTGCTGCAGTGGTCTTAAAAGTTTCACTGAAGAGTTAGTAATCCTGAAATGCTGAAGTAGGGGCTCTAAGTGAAAAGGGTATGCGTTTTTAAAATGCTTGTGTAACCTTATAATAGAACAACCCAGTCCATAGTGTACTACAGAAAGAAAAAAATATATTTATAGAACAGATGTACATTATTAATACTATACATGAAAATACGTTGTCCATTGGCATCAATAAGAAGCCTTGATAACAACAATTCTAAATAGAGATCAGACCAGAAATACAGAGACCTGTATTCACCTGCAGTTAAAAAAATGAGACAGCTTGTGAGACTAAATTAACAAAGCCAAAAAGGAATGGCAGTTTTCCTGGTGTCTGCTTGGACTTAAAGTAATTGGTGCGTGTCTGTCATTGCCAACGACAGCGAAGAAAATGTCTTCCTCAGCTGCTCTCCTGTCTGTTTTGTTCACTGCACTTGTGTAAAGTGGGAGAAAATAAGTGTCATTCAATGAATGCAGCTATTCTTTCCATGACAGCTTCATATCTGTAAGTTGGGGGGAGGCCACCCTAAAATCCTCCTTTTTTTATGGTAACGCCTTTGACAGGGTGTTAAAAAAAAAAAAGGGCCCCACCTCTTTGTCCAAGGATGACTAGGCACACACACACACCTACATCACTCTCTAATAAGTTTTTACACACCCACTAAACAATGTCCAAGGACTAACAATAATGCGCACACAGGCGGACACATGGGTCGCGAGAGCAGTGAAGAGTGTCTGTGATGAGTGAATAGCTGCCCTTTGTAACCCTGCTCAGCAAGAGTTCCTGTTTTAATACAGCTGATCAGACAGTTGATGATGGAGAGATGGAGAGGGAGCCACACAGACACTGCCATACAAGAAAGGCTTGAGTCCAGCACCACTGTACCTACCTCCATCTGTCTGACCTCGCATCTCAAGATCTTTCACCCTCACTTATGGGTTGGTTGCTATAGTAACAGCTGCATGGCTACTGATCCCTGCGTCTATTAAGAAGGAAAGCTATTCCTTTTTAACCTTGCAGAACACACAACTAAACAGTGGAGAGTATATTTAAGCTTTTAAATTGTGATAGAAATGCACTGCGTCCAGAAAAAAGTGTATTCTGATTACTTCAAACTGAATTGAAGAGTTGACATATATTTGTGTATCGATTTCTTTTTTATAAAAAATAAAAAGGGGAAAGTGGCATTTGTTAAAAGAAGTTTTGAGTCCTGCAGGAATATAATTTTGGGCACATCTTCCACCTTTTTTTTCTTTTCTTAACCAGCTCAGTTAAAATAGAATGTGTCAAAAAACTTCCCCTGAAATTGAAATGCATTTTGATAAGCTTTACAAATGACGGACAAGCTTATAATGAGACCATAAATAAAGTTGACAAGATTTGTCAAGTGAATACATTTTCCTTTTTTTGGTTAACTTTCAACTTGTTATAATCTGTTTGATATATTACATTTTCCTAAGCCACTGCTCTTCTTTGTATACTTTCAGTGTTTAGAACTCTCCATTGTGTGATTCTTAACAATGCAACCTTATGACCTCTCCTAGAGCCGACAGACCACCAGACCACAGTGCTCTTCATCACTGCAGAGGCTGCCCTGCCGCCAATGGAGCCACCCTTGAATATTTCAATAATCAATGAAATATTAATACCCTGCATTGAGATGATGCGTTAGGGAAGTGCGGAACAGGAGTGAAACAACTGGTAGAGGAAAGGGCTGTGAGAGCAACACAAAACAAAGGCTTTAGAGATATCTGGGATTCTTGCAAGCAAGGAAAATTCTAAAACTTTAACCAACCAGTCTAAATGATCAGTTTAGAAATATGCTGTCAAAAATGGGAGCAGAGTACAAGAAAGCCAACCTGTGCAAATCAAAGCTGAACAGCAGTCATGACTAGGCTTTTGACATTAGCTAGGATTAGAGTATAAGGTGCATGGCTTAAAGGCAGTGCAGGAGTGAATGAACGCAAGAGAGCCCTGGAGCTCACATTCTGATGTGTATGTTACGCTCTATTTAATTAGGATCAGTCCAATATTAAAATAATAACATTTACCTCCACAATAAATGCTTTGGGTTCCAAAATCAATACCTCTGCCTGATAATGCCAAAGTATCATTACAAATAATAAGAGCAAAGTTGTTGCAATATATTGAGCATTAGAAAAAATAAGCAGGGCATGGGCGAATTATAGATTAAATAATGTTTGAAATGTCAGATTCCTATATGAGTTAATAGGATTCTTTTTTTTCTTCTTACAACCCGAAACAGTAATGACGACAAATGTGAAATTGGACGGAAGCATTTTTGCAAGTGCTCTATATACACATTGCCATTAGTTAAATGCTAGCAGTCCAACTAAATAAAAAAGAAAATCCATGGCAAACTTACAAAGTGGAGGATTACCTTGTGCTTAATTGCCTGATTTAAACATCTTTTATGAGCTCATAGTAACTAAGGCACTAAAGCTTCATGTCTATCAGTATCCACAAAGCAAATCAATTAGTGGGCACTTGAGGAAAAAAGTACTGCACACATAAAATCAGAAAGAAGAAATCATTAATTGTGGAACACAAATTAGGTGAATAAAATGAACAAAATGTTGGAGTAGAGCAATGATTGTATCATCTTTGGGATGATAGAGTAGACACTAAGGTGAAAATAGAATGATGGGGAACTATACAGCTGGCTTGTGAAGGCCTCTGTCAGGCGTCTATAGCCTTATTGGATGAGCCACTCTCAAGGTACTCAGTCTCTATTCAGTGCACGAATCAATGGCTCCTGATTAGATTTCGGAGGGTTACTATGCTGTTTTTGTTTGTTGTGACATCTTCTGCGCTTTGTGAGCTCTCGGTGCTCCTGTCTGACAAAAGTGCCACCTCCTTGAATGGCGAAAGACAGAAATGTGGACACAGGAATTGGGGGAAGGGGATTACAGAACTGCCAAGGCTGTCTTTATGTTGCAATGCAAGTTCCAGACCAAACTGGCACAACTCAATGTCTACTGCATTATGTTTGTGTTATGTTTAATTGTACTCACCACAAAAAATATTGGATATTCATGACAATGATAAGAAGGCATATGGGTCAGTCCTTCTTGGATTTAGTCATTATTTGGTTACTGGCTTTTCATTCAGTTTTGTAGCTTGGAATTAAAAAAAGAGACATGGCAGTGAATGAAGATATCTGCATTTGAATTTCCCAAGAATCCAGGTCATAATAATATGATGGTAAAAGCCTAATCAGGAAGTGAACATGAATGTGGACTTTTAAGTGTGAAATACTATGTTCAGTAAGTCTACAGTAGAATTCTCAGTAAGTGAAATTTACAGTGAGAAATGTTTACAAGAAGCGGTTTGAGAGAATATATCCCATTGCATTATAGCCAAGTCAAGGCCAAACCTCATAGCTATCCAAAGTAAAGTGCCTATGTGATAAGAGGCTGAAAGAATCCGATAAGCTCTAAATCTAAACAGGGCCTAAGCATCTGCCTTAATAATAAATGTGCCATGCTAAAAGGTTACTTGAACTGCCAAATTCAAATTTAATTGAGGCTGTGTGATGAATAATTAATCTTTTTCCCAGAGAACACAAGGCACACTGGACAAGCCAATGCTGAAATCCCAGAGAGAAAAAAGAATAAAGAGGGAGTGAAAGAGAGGAAAGATGGAGGGGAAGGCAGTAAGAAGCAGTGCTGCAGCAGCCTACTCCACAATCCTATGAACCCAGCCAGAGCACTAGACAGCACGGTCAAGGCATGATGTCATCTGCCACATCATCACCCTGGTAACCAGTCTGTGCACTTGTGTTTGTGTGCACAAGGGAATAAAGAAATCAACCTTTTAACAACATAACACAAACCTAAAAAGTGTAGAAACAGATGGGCCAAAAAAATAAAGGAAAGAATCAAAGTGTCAATGGGATAAAGCATCACACAGTGATTAGTTAGTTTGAATTTTGTTGTTATTGTTGTTGTTGTCTTTTGGTTTACAAAGTCAATATAAAGCAAACCATTTAACGTCTGTCTTTAATGTTTGTATCAGCTTGTCCCCCGCCTATTGCTCCCATATTTCTCTGTAGGTATTTCAGTCGGAGGCGTCTCCTTAGATCTGTGCCTTTTAATGCTGACTGCTGCAAATCTTTTGAGGCCGACTACAAAAGCAAGCTGGCAGTAAAACTTTTACCCCTGAAGGAAAAAAAGAGAAGAGCTGTTCAAGATAGCTCAGTTTAAGGGACTCTACAACACAACGTTTGGTCCCCAACTGGCTTGAAACTGCCCCTTTTATGACCTACAAAGGGGCATACAAATGCTTCAACAGAAAAAAAGGTATATGACCATCTATTGATTAATTTGTTAGTACATCACGTGTAAGCATTAATAACTATTAATGTGTGTCACAGTCTTTAAGTCCTAGGCCTTTACAAGTCATCCTCTCATCAGCCCTGTCAGGGTACCACTCGACTCTGGGCTCTACATTGCTGAGGTGGCGGATTGTGGTGGAGAGATGCCTCTGTCAGGAACGTGCTTATCCTCTCACTCAAGCCACCCTCTTATACATAAAATATCAAACATCTGAGGGACAATATGCTGACCTGCTGTGACCTCCACACATGCGTTGGTGCACAGAGGGAGACACTTGCGCGCACGCATGCAAACACACACTGAGGGCAAAACAGAGACACACTGATGTGTGTGCAGATGAATGCTGGCATACAGTGACACACACACAAACGCTTGGAGAGCTCAAGTCGGTTCACATCCCCCACTCGTACGTGCCTTGACTTTTTCCATCACCGCCACATCCCTCAGATGATGTATTTGCGACATCTGGCGGTGCTTGCTATATACATGGGTACTAAGATACAACAGTAACAGGAGGGAGAAAGAAAGAACAAGCGAGAAAGCCGAGGTTGCCCGGGATTGAGGGGAATCGAGAAAAGACTAGGGAGGGAAAGAACCTCTAATCGGGACACACAGACCTACAGATTCATTGGCGAATTTATTAAAACACTGCAAAGCTGCGAGCACATCAAATTCCATAGCAAAAGGCTTGGGTACCCCCTAGTGGGAGCCCAGCGGCAATCTGGCCCTTTTGGATCTGATTGGGGGTGTAAGGGGGTACTGCAGCAGGCTGCCATGAATCCATAGGGTTCAGAGGTCAGCCTTCTTGAGTTGCAGTGACATCATAACAATGGGACACTTCTCGAGCCTCAGAAACACAAGCTGATCCATTCTGCTGAGACTAAGGCACCAGGCCCCTCTTTTCCCACACATTCACACCCGGTGCCAGACAGGCAGAGAGCCTCACCCCAGAACCCCAACCCCCACCCCATCCCTTTTTCTTTTTCTCGCTCTCCTTCTTTCAGAGGCTAGATTAAAAGAGATGGCTTAATTCGGTCTAATTATCTACCCTTACCCTTTCTCTGCTTCCTCCCCCTCTTTTTTTTTTTCGCTCTCTTGCTCTTACTATATCTCAGTGTGTGGATACTAATTAGCTGATGTGAATTGTATCCACTAAACAAATAGACTGAGCAATTATGTAAAAAATGTATAGCCTGCTTTTTAAAATATTACTCATTTGCAGCGCCAGTATTTTTACTGTATACTACCTCTCCCCATTGAGGCATTACAAAAAATGTCTGTGACGCCCAGTCAACAGTGGCGGCATGACTAAAGATATTCATCACACATTATCAAATTGGTCTGATAATTGCAAGACATAAGGGGAAAGCCTGATTTAAATGCTGTAAACACTGAATAGTGCTGTCAGCTAAACCTCCAGCATGACTGCAGCATCAACAAAGCATTTGATCGTCTCTCTAAGTGTATTAGAAACAATAAACAATGCATTTTCATTCACATCTCCATTTGCTTTATGTAATAATCCTGCAATTGGAGTGTGTTAGGAAGTGTGCATGCATATACCCGTTATATAAGTAGAAATCACATTAATGAGATCATACACTTGTGTTGAAAGTGCTAATTAGTTGCTGGGCTGAGGGTAAGGAAACTAGGCGAGGATCCTACAGACTTTTACCATTGTTTCCTAATCCCCTGCACACATTCATAATTCATTCCATCATGAACAGCGATGATACAGCAGTGCTCGTTTTGTGTCTTTTACTTTGTCTCTGGTAGGAAGATGATGGTTTTCTTTTTTTCCCTTACTCCTTCCTTCCTTGATATAATAAAATGTGCAAGTGAGGGATGTTCGCCTCGGGACCCAGTTGTCGGGCCACTTTGACAGCTTCATTTGTGGTGTCGCTCTTTGATCCTTCCTGTCACTGGTATCCAATGCCACAGAACATACATTTGCTCCCTCCAACCCAAATATAAATAAATAAGTAGTGAACTGTGTATTACAGAGCCAAGTGAGGCAAGCTAGCTGGCTGTTTGCAACATGTTCTGTTAAGTAGCTCGCTTCTACCTCCTCTTGGTCTCCATCCTCTGCAGCAATGCATCGCCACCCCCAGGGCTGATGCCCTTGTAAATGGTCTCTGACACACACCCATCAACTCACACAAACAAACACATGCTCTACAGTGTACAATAACAGTACAGTCCCTCCCAAGAGAAAATCCCCTTGCATACAGTGTATATTTCCAAAGTGCACCATCACTGTAAAGGCAAGTGAGAAAGAGAGGTGTAGTTAAGATATGAAGAGTGAGTTGTAACACCCCAAAAAATGTCCTAAAATACAGATGCAGCACACCTGGTTTAATGTACTGATACAGAGGGGGAAAAATAGATAGCAGAAGGGAAAGCCAGAGGGGTGCTGATTATGATCGGTGCTGTCAGGTCTGAGATGCTATGATGACAGAGCTATCAGCCATATCTGCTCTCAGTGATACAGATACATAGAGACAGATATCATCCCACACTGTCCTTCCATTGCATTCAACCTGCTCCAGCATTAGACACCATCCGTACATATATGTATCTAAAGCAACACTATGTACCTTTTTGTGACTTGAACCCACTAATGCTGCACTCTGTGTACTGCGTTTGCTGCAAATTTGATGAGTATTATGTTTCAATATACAGTATATCTTACAGTTTATAAGTCGACAGTTCTGTTGATTTGTTGACATGCATGTTCTCATGAGATGGTAGTGTGCCCCATCACATATAGTGGATATAGTAAGATGGTTACATTGACATTTCTTTTTATGTCTGGGAACCATCAAAAAAGCTTTTAAATCTATATCTTTTAATTAATTAATTGGTAGTGCAGTCGTCGTAACTGGAAGGTTGGCGGTTCGATTCCCGCTCTTCTCACAGTTCATACTGTTGTTGGGCACTTAACCCACCTTGCCTCCAGTGGTGTTCCAGCTGTAACACTAGTGGGTGAATGGAAGCTTAATGTAAAATGCGCTTTGAGTACCTACTAGGTGGAAAAGCACTATATAAAATCAGTGCCATTTGCCATATTTATGAAAAAGTTAAATAGTGTTAATGAAATATAAAGAGTTGATGAATAATAAAGATCAGAAATGATATTTATTTTATTTGCATTGCATTGTAGGGAAATTCACTGTTGGCAGCTACCAACAGGGGCATGTTTGATGTTGGTGGGGAAAACCGAAGTACAGGGAGAAAATGCAAACTCTTCCAATATGGTTTAGGTCAGTTTCTATTCATTGTGTCAGTACTAAAAGTGGGGCTCAAGTACATTTGTGTTAATATTTAGTTGTGAATAGATCATAAAAAGACAAATCATACTTTTGAACAGAAGTATGTTGAGTGGTACAGTTAAGTAGATGGGATCCATTAGTTTATAAAACAAAATAATATTATAAATAATAAGTACAATGTAACACACTGTGTAACAAACTGTAATAACATGTAACTACATAGTAACTACACAATATGTAAGTACACATATAATTTCATTATGTATGTATTATGTAGTTGCAAGTTATTACAGTTTGTTACACGATTAGTTAGATACAAAGTATCAAATGAAGAGTAAAAATAAAGTATCCACCAAAAATGTTACTGAAAATTGCTGATGGTACTTCATTCTGAACTCTCCACTGGGTTTGTAACTACAAATCCTACACCTATATAAGCCTTCTAGGATAAACAAGACTCAAAACAAGATACAAGATTAGTGGCTCAGACTATGACCCTGACTATTTTTCTTGAGGATCTGAGATTGAGTGTGTGTGTGTTTTGGTTTTGGACAAGGTAAAGAGAAGCGAAATATAAACAGACAAAGGTGCAAGTGAGGGGTGAGGGTCAGGTCTGCACCCTTTCAACTTCCAGTACTTTGTCAAATGTACTTATAGATGGAGACCTCTAGAGAGAAGTCTACATAAAGGACACAGGGAGCGATCACCTTGAGAGGAAAGGAAGGAAAAAAACTTCAACATCCAGACTGAATGACTCTACGTAACAAGCAAAAGAATAGATACCAGTAAGACTCGAATGAAGGATAGTGGAAAAGAGAAAAGCTGTGAAGTGAGGCTAACCTTGAGAACAGTAAGGGGGAACGGGGAAGGTCTACCACATGGTGATAAGAAGGGCTCTTTTAAAGGCTGAAGGAGGAATACTCAGACAGAAAGGAGAGGCAGGCCAACTGATTGCAAGGTACAGTCCTAGGGTCACATTTTGAATGGAAAAGGGCAGACAGACTGGATACACGTGCGGACACACAAACCTGTGGCACAAGCTCTCTATTAACACACACACACACACACAGACACACACACAGACACACACACACACACACACAGACACAGACACACACACACACACACACACACACACACACACACACACACACACACACACACACACACACACACACACACAAGCTCCTCATCATTACACAACATAAAGAGAAGACAGATTATAGAACAGCCAGACTGATAGGAGGCCAGATAGAAAGAGACAGGGCAGGGAGCCTCGACAGTAATCTAAATGTCCTTTCTTATGATTGTCATTGGCATTCTTATAGACTGGCATGTAACAGAAGTATATGTCAAATAATACTCTGTGTTCAGTCTGCTCTAAAGGGTACAGCAGTTTCCATAATGTCACAGGAAAAAAACATCTAAAAAGATGCTTCCAGCTAGCCTAAGTCCTGCATCTTAACAATCCATCAAGATCACTAAATGTCTCAGGAGGTAAATTCAATCAAACAGGCTGTTCTTAACAATCATGACAAAGGTAAGAAACAGAAGAAAACAAAGTTTTTTTTTTAAGAAAATGAAAAAGGAAAAAAAAAATAGATTTTAGCAAAAGCCATTCACATCCAGAAAATTCCAATGCTTTACCTTTATATTTCATTTTTCCTCTCCTCGTTCTTTTTTTATTGTCTTCTGTCAAAAACAACTTGGGCTAACATAGAGAGCTGTCACATCAAGGCCATCCTCTGCATCATACAAAGGGGAGAATTCTGCAGTTGGATAGAACAGCATAGCTCTCAGACACCCAACCATCGTCTACACACAAGATGCATAAAGACTGAGGGAAGAAAGAGTTTTTCTCTATTTGAACCACAGTTTGTGCCCTAAGGACAAAACCATTACAGCACAGTGAAGGAACTTTTCCATGCAATAACTGAACAAATAGATATGAATGAAATGCTTGGGGTAGTATAGTAAAAATCCCAAATTTTGAAGCTATTTTAAATAAATGCCAAATAAGAAAGGATTGTGGATTTCATTTTCTGCTTAATGACATCAAGGAAATGACGTGATTGTTATCCTTCTGACAGATGTATAAAACCCATTTGTTATCAACCAGCTCAACTACAACGTAGCTGCAACATGATCATAAAGCAGTGCTATAACAGTCTTTCATCACGGCCGAGTGGACACACACACACACGTACGTGCTTACTTTCAACATCAGCAAATGCTTTCAACCATCAACATCATAGAAGCCAGATAAGTGTGCCCCGTCTTTTGCAACAACCACTGGGGAGGTGAGAGGCCTTGTAGTCAACATACTGAAAGACTACTCAATGATCAAAGACTCAGAAAAACATGACCCGTGATGGTTTCTCTAAGATAGGAGTGAGAGGGTGGGGGTGAGCAGGTAAAAGGAGAAGGAGTTGAAAGAAACATTGAGTAAAGAGCTCCATATTGGTAAGGGAAAAACAGAATATGTAAGGTAAAGTAAAGGTAGACTGCATGCATGTAGATATCTTTTGACACTTGCATCATCTTTCTTCCATGTTCATTAAATATAAGTCAAACTGCTGTTTAAGAAGTGATGACAACAGTGTGGTAAACATACACGTGTCAAAAGATTACTACACGCACCAGTCTATACCTTCGATGCAATAGGGCACACAACAGCAATGCTAAGCTGCTCTTAAGTCTATCTATGGTGACCTAAACAAAAAAGAGCATTTACCTTGTTAAGTCTTTCTTTATGACACAAGGCCATTTAAGCAGGCCAACACCATCAAAGCATTGGGGATTTGGCTCCAGGCTTGAGTTTGCAGGCTACAGTCCATATTCTGTTCCTGCATAAAAGCATGTCAGGCTACTGCTGAGTGAACAAGTGTACATAAGAGTGTTGATTCCAGGTTGAGTGTTCACCCTCGCTGTCCATGGATTTGTCGAGACAAGCATCAAGTGCTTACCTGTAACGGCACAGGGGCAGAAGGGCAGGACAGGCCATTTCAATTCTGCAAAAGAGTGTCTGAGTAGGTCTAAGTGTTTTTTTGCGAATGTAACTGTGTGTGTATTCAACTGAGAAGGAGACACAGTGATGAGGAAGTAAATATAGGAAAAAAGAGGGAACAAGTGTAGAGAGGGCACTTGGACAAAAGCTAAAGGCATAGACTACAAAGATGACCACATTAGAATTTGAATCCAAGGCCCCAGCACTCTTGGCACTTAAAGAGCCCCTAAAGTCAAGTGTCAACTATTACGTGCCATCAGTGGTGACACTGGGTCACAAAGCAGAACAGATGAGGTCAGCGACGGTGCTCACCCTTTCTCTCAACATGCACCATTAAACAGTCCCATAGTGGGCAAAAAGACTAGCTGTCATTTGGGTGGAAAATGGAGTTTAGCAGTGACAAGAGCATCCTTTCAGCCTTTTACAGAGGAAAAATCAAAAGTTCTTGCAAAGTAGTAATGGCATCTATTTTCAATTAGGTAAACAGAATCAATATTTGGACAATACATTTAACTAATGATTTAATATTTTACATATATTTAGCACGTGCATTAAATTAAAGTAGCTTCCACAGATGTAGCTCATTTCCTCTGATTAATTTTAAACAGGTACAAATAAAACATACAGGCAACAGGCTGAATGTATAAAATGCTTCAGTTGTTTGCTGCTAAACCGGCTCTGTAATTACCTGAAGCATGTTTTAATTGTTGCATGTTCTACTCTTAATATTAGTCAACGCTTTAGTGGCGCTCCAAGTGAGATTGATTGGATAAATCAGTCGGAATTATGGGGAAACAGGAGGCATGCCAATCAGTGAAGTGTGCTTTCGGCATGTGTGGTTGGGTATGTGCCAGTGTATGAGCACATGTACGTTTGTTAGGATGTGCGAGTGCAAGTGTTTGTGTGGAAGTATAAGGCTGACAGCTGGGCTTGTTCAAAAGGCTTACTGAGCATTCTGTCTGTTTGGGAAGCAACAAGCACACTATCTGAACAGGGATCTAAAACCTGTGTCAACAGCATAGTACAACTAGTGTAAACAGCCACTGAGTCAACATGTTCAAACTCAAATAATGGTTCTCCTACAGTCTATTCTAAAGAAAAAAAGTAAAACATTTTAAAAGGTCAAATTTATTTTGGCAACGAGTACAACAACTCAATAAACTGCAATACACAGCAGACAGGAAAATAAATATAGTTTATATATTAGTTATTTGTGTTTTATTGTTCTTATACTATATACTAAGCACATATTTTCTGCAAGTGTTTGTATCTCGTGCCAATGCGTGACGACACACTGTGTATGTGCACAGAAGTGTGTCAGTCCATCAGCATGTCGGCATCACAGCCCTTCACTAAATCCCAGATTAACAGTGACAGGCAGAGATCCCTCTAATTATCTCTTCTTGGACCACATGCAAATGGCTGAGCCAGGCAGAGAGCAGCGATTGGCTGGGGCAGTCTGGGCGCTGCCGATGGCCTAATGAGCCTGGCAACAGGAAACAACCTTGTGATGTACCACACAGACCGACCGTACCGTCACAGACTCTCACTCAAGTGCTCATCTGATGTCCTTATCCTGACTGACTTGAGGTGAAGGTTATGTATATTGTAGTTACTTTATTCTGTATAACAGCCCCCATCAACAGCTCACAAGCAGATGCACACATGCAATACACTAAATGTTTAAATAAGCCCAATTCACAATACCATGTGAACCTTTTTCAATGTAGTTTTGAACAGATCAGTCACGTAATGCTGGTTAAAGAGATTTTTACAAGCTAAAGCTTAGTACCATCTCGAGAGGTCTGCAAAAAGACAGCACACAGACATGTAGAATTTAAGCACAGTTGTCAAAAAACAAAGAATACACTGATGGACTGAAACAGACGTTCCTATTCTGGACTCTTGCAGTCAGCTAAAAAGTAAGCTGATCAGTAGGAAACATGGCAACAACATCAAAACGTTCACCATGTCTTGAACCATATCCTGGTCCATCTTAACTATATTACAAAACAACTTCCAAGGAAAACTTTGGAATTTTTTTTTTGACAAAAAACAAATACTAAGTGGACACACAACATACTCCCATAAATTAATTTTAGTTTAGTAGTTTATGATTTAAGTATATTCTCATACGTAATAGAGCACTCCACGCAAATCCTAGTCCAGGCTCTTGTCTTGTCCAAACTGGATTATTGCAATGCTCAAACAAACCTCTGCAGCTGATCTAGAATGCAGCGGCAAGAGTGGTCTTTAAAGAACCGAAGAGAGCGCACATAACTCCTCTCTTCATTAGGTTACACTGGCTCCCGGTTGACGCCCGCATTAAGTTCAAAGCTATGCTCTTGACCAACAAGACCACTACTGGCTCTGCCCCCTCATCTCTTCACTCACTAATACAGACCTATGTTCCAACCAGATCCCTGCGCTCTGGAAATGAACCCTGTCTGGTGGTACCATCCCACAAAGGAAAAAAATCACTCTCACGTACTTTCTCTGGATCTGTTCCATATTGGTGGAATGATCTACCTGCTGCTACAAGATCAACAGATTCTGTAGCCATCTTTAAAAAAAACGCCTGAAAACACATCTCCTCCGTCAACACCTGACTGACAAACACTGAATTCTACTTCCTTTCCATCAATTCCTTTTCTTCAAAAAAAAAAAAAAGTTATCCATAGCTTTGTACACTGTGCTGGGTTTTAACTGACTAGTTTTTGGTGCACTTATGCTTTTTCCTACCTTGTGTTGTTAAAATTGCTTCCATTGTTTTCCTCACGTTTTGGATAAAAGTGTCTGCAAAATGACTAAATGTAAATGTAGAATGAACTGACACAGTATTTAACACTCGGTATATGGTTGATAACAGATTCTACTGGATATGACAGAACTCAAACTGCAACATAAACCCTCATTCATGTGAAATTCTCTTTAATTTTATATTTTATTAAGCTGAACTTTGGGATCTGTCATTTTAACTCAAGATCGGTTGGCCTTAACCTTGTTCCATTTATGGAGGGTTTCATAGACGATTAAGACTCTTTTCATGTTGGAGCTGTATGGAAGGCATTGTTATGAAATGCTTGTGAAATTACAATAAAATAGAAGAACATCTGTTGAGAAAGTACTATGACTTTATAATGTTGCAGTGGTGCAATAACGTGAAATAACACAACTATATTCATATGGCTTCCAAAGACTATTTGAAGGATGCACAATTAAGTGTGACACATTCTAAAACATGAATTACAAATACAATTTAACATGATAAAACACATGCATTCATTTTTTACCGCTTATTCTTGTGAGAAGATAACTGACTGGTGCCTATCCCAGCGGCTATGGGCCTTAGGCAGGGTTCACCCTGGACCATAAGTTAGTTGAAAGGTTATGATAAAGACAGATAGATTTAAACATGTTTACTTCATTATGGGAAGTATTAATATCTACATGGATGGCACAGAATAAATTATGTGTGTCATACAGCTCTAAAAGAGAATAGGTAGAAATGTTTGATCTTGACCAAATTTATCTGTGAAGATTTATTTTCTTTGACCCTCTAGTTCATTTTAAGAGGGACTAGACAAGTGTTTCAAATGTATCAACCAAGGAATCATGCTGGAGGTGAAGGAAGGTAAAAAGAGACTGGGAGATAAATACAACAGAGGGGAAAAAGTGAAAGGCGGGGTGAGAGAGGAAAGTGCAGCCTTCCTGGCTGACAGTTGACTCTGTTGGATGTGACTTTCACAGTCTGCTGGCGGTTTGTGTGGAAGCCATCACATCTGTGACTGGCCGTTTGATTAATGAGCCTCTCAGCTTGTCTGTGCTGTTTGAGAAGGGGCCACGGCCTTATCCCAGGCATCACTGATTTATTCGCCTTTGGAGCAAACCCCCAAATATCACACACACTGAAATATAAGAGTTGAACATTCACACACATGCAGACAGACACTTGTAAGCTCTCCATGATATGAATACAGTATACAAGTTGGTGCAGCGTAGATGTTTATGCAAACTGGCGGACAAGAGAACAAATTGCTGTGTACAAGCTCTCTGCACCACCTGCGTAGGGCTAATGAAAACCTTATTGTGTCAGTTGTCCAGGACTGGTGGAGAGAAAACAAACTCTGTGTATGTATGCAGACAAAAGATGTATTCTGTCTACACCAACACAAACTCCCATCCCAAGCTGTCAGTCAGTGGTGGGGACACACTTAGGGGGATCGACATGAGAAGAAAGAAGCCCTTCCTCAATGACACACCACACTTGCGTGATTTTCAAAAGTGACAAGTCTTTTGAATTTCTGGCCTTGCATTATGGAGAGTCTGATGATGTTTCAGGGCGCCGTTTTCTTTTTTTTAAGTTGCAGCCATGAAATGTCACTCTGGCTAACCTTGAAGCTCTACTTCTACTGTGTTGTTTAATGTTTTGAATACTGGGGCAACCAAATGTTCAAGATGGTAGGACAACATCACTATTCAAAAGAGATAAATTGTAAAAATACTTCCAGGTACATAAACACACATTAGTGCACAGTTTAATTCAGGGACACAAATACTAAAAACACACCCTCTCTCATTCCCTGAAGCATAAAGTAAGACCATTAATCCAGACACACTGCGATACAGCTTCTCCCTAGGTTGATCAGCGTCCATGGAGGAAGACGAACATTCTGACATATTTGTTTTTATTTTATTCCCTGAGAAAAAGGCCCGCCATATGGCAGCGCCCATGAACAGATGCCGTTTGCCCACTTCCTGAAAGCACAAGCGTCTATCGCTGCAATTTAAGGAGTCGCTCAAGCAAGAGAATGCCACAGACTGGCATTTTTCCACAAACTGCTATTGTTATGGACCTGGGGGGTAACAGCAACAATGAGACAATGCAGTGGAAATGCTTTAGTGTTCAGTAGTTACAGTGTGGCTTACCATACTAAATTACCAAATCTGATGGAAAATGTTACATGAAAAGAGCAATACAAAATAAATATGTGCAAAAAAGAAAAGATTACAAGTACAACATATATAGTTCCACCTTTTTTGGATACACGGCACTCTGAGCATGCATTGTAGATGTTAACATGAATGTCCTTGGTTGAAATCAGGTTTTTATGATGGAGTGGAAGAGCCGCCCCGTGACACACAAAGCTTCATCTCTCATACTTGGCAACACCTTATCAACCAGGTCAAATGACCTTCTATGACACAGACATACAACACTCTAGCTCTAAATGTCACCTTGGCACAGCATTGTAAAAGTATTTGCTCCCCTTTAATACTTAAATTCTTGTGCTTTATGTTCAGTAAACTGGAAGGAGACATTACACAAATAATTACAGTTCACAAAGGCCTTGCCACGCAATTAAAGCTATGAAAGAAATAGAAGGGACAACATTGGTAACATTAAATCAAACCTGTAAAGAGGTTAGGTTGCTTTGACTGTTTCATATAAAAATAGGCTATGACAAAGTAAACCAATGTTCTCTAAAGAAAAGAGGATTTCAAGGGGTGACCAAGGACAAAGCCAATAAGCCAACCATTCATAGATCACTAGTTGAAGTGAAACTACTCAGTGTCAGCTGAATTACTTAGAACTTTGAGTCTATGCCCCAACAATAGTCTCATATATGAGTACAAAATATATGGTATTGTGGACATATTTCCATCTGTAGAGTATAACAATTAAAAAAATCCCTCAATGTGCAATTTCCCCAAGGTGAAATGTTAAGTATGCAGTTACCCTAGGCAATAAAAAGAAACTTGCTTTAATGGATGTCAAAAACATGATAAAGAAAATGAAGGAAATTTCTATTTAGTTTAGTTTTTTTCTTTCTAATAAATGCTTTGCAGAGATTTGTCCTCGCGAGGACCTTAATACTGCATTGTTGGGCAAACTGTTCTGGTTATCTTTAATTCATACAGTATTATTTACAACCTAATTAGCACTTAGTCACCCGTTTAGATATAAAAATATCTGTCTAACTATAAAGTTTGGTGATCAGCAAGTTGTTAAGTCTATCCATTCAAATAGCCTGCCTGCAAGGAGGCCAGGTCAGCCAGGCAACCCTGGGGGTCTGGGGGGGTGGTATTAATCAGTCTGGTTTCTGCTGAAAAGCTCAATCTGCAGATGATGGATGAGCCATCGTGCTGAGGGAACTCAAGTGACAGGTGACAAAGAAGGACACACACACCTGTATAAATCCACTCGCTGTCTCCTGGCCAAGATGTAACACCATCAAGGTAGCAGAGTGAAAGCCTATGCAAGTGTGTGTTTATGTGAGCACAAGTGTCTCAGCATGCGTGCTGCACTCCTAATGAAGTCATCTGAACAGTGATTTAATAGCCTTGGTGTAAAAGCCTTGCGCCCTTAACTCATAGCCTTGCTCTATTAGAATGTGATATAAACCCAGGGCACAATAACTGTCCTGCCACTGTAACAATATATAGCAGGCCAACGGGTCACACAGGAAACTCACACAGTCCATGGAACAAAAAATGATTGGCTGTGTGTAGAGAAAGGAAGTCACTGAAGGAGACTAAAACTTATAACATAGATACTATAGCATAACTTCACATGGTCATAATAAAATGGATTTGTACAATACACTAAGCAATGCAATTAATATCGATGTGTACACTCAAATTGTATGTTTTACTTAGGCTTATGCACAAAAAGTATGTGTCAATGAAAGGTGCCCCTAGTTGCTTCAGTCTGTGGTTATTCTGAAAGAATTACTCTGATCCTTAATAAAAATATAGATTACTGATCAGTTGCCTATAAAATGAGGTGGATCTGAGAAAAAGTCTGACAGCTTTGAAACAAACATATTGTATCAACTTGGGCTTTCCCCAAATCCACCATGGAATCTGCTCTTCTGGTCCAACATGGACAGGCTAATGGGGCAAATGACAGAAGACAAGTGTAACACTTTGATACTTTAAGATTAGAGTAAGTTACACAATGTATAACCTCTTTTACTTCCAAGTTCCCCTGCCTTCTTGCTTGGTCTTTTGTCAGTATTGACTGCTTTCTCACCATGTCACTCAAACTACTAGTCCAATCTCTTGTTTAGTCTTTCTCCTATCTGATTTTATATTCACTCTGTTCAGCTTCTATTCATGATGCCCCAACACTAATTTGCTTCAGTCAAGCAATGACAGTATCTGTTTTAACATGCAACAAAGCAGCATATAAGAAGAGGATGAATAATGTGTGTGTATGTGTGTGAAGAAGGGTAGAAGCATTGAAGCAACAAAGCTCATCAGAGCACAGCACCGAGCAGCGCACTTCACCCTTATTAGACCTGTGTCCTTGGCAGATGCAGAGCTTGCCCTTTGTTAGAAAGGTGTACGTGTGTTACAATGGCAGTGATTTAGAATGGATTGGGCGTAGGCGTGGAGACAAGGTGCAGTAGCCCCATGGCTCCCTGATAGCTGGCAGCATGACAGCTGTGAATGGAGAACAGGGAACAGCCTGAAGTATTGCCATCTAATATGTGTCACATACCTGCATAAATATTTATGCCCATTGCAAAGCAGAACGGGAGAGAAGGGGGGTTCTGATGGACTTGGGCAAAAACTCTTCAATCAGGTGACCAAGATCTGAGATAACTTCTCTTTTTTTCAACTTAAGCCCGTCTGTCTTCTTCTATGGCTATAGGGCCTAAAGGAGCAGACCTTTCTTCACCAGAATCAATCATTTCATCATGCGTTCTGAGTATTAACAATGACACTTAACTCATACCTCTCCATAAATGATATATGTCAATAGCAACATATAATATAAAACAGCATTCTGCACAGCTACACTGTACAATCTGTCAATGTATAATCAAAAGGAAATTCAGTTGACAAAAAATCTTGTAGCATATTTATTGATAGAATGGGGCTTTATTTGTTCAAATAAAAAATAAGTACACTCACCACAACCTCAAACTTCACTATGATTACAGTTAATAAAGCCAACAATCATCATGCTTGGGACCCAATGGACACTTGGGCAAACTGTTTACCTGCTTTGCTAAATTTGTTGATGGCAAATAAATACACTAGAAATATTAATACAAATGTGTGCATCTATGTCAGTAAACTTTATTCTTGAGTAGTGAAACAAGTGATTTTCTTTTTTTACCTGTTGTTCAGCAGAGTTTTGAAGGTGACCCCACTTGTGCCCTGAACTGCTGGCAGAAGAAGCCTTGGCCAGTCCCATGCCCAGTCGACCACGGTACTCTGTTGATATATTAGGATAGCGTATTGTTAGTTATTAATCAGGGTTAATACCATCAGTGCATTACCGCTCCAGCTGGGACCCACTAACAAAGGAGGAGGGGGGTCCCCAGCGCAGGCCACTGACACCAGGCGATCAATCATGTCCGCACAAGAAGGTTTTTATTCCAATAAGACAGCAATTAATTTATAAATCCATTTGGGGGGATGTAGCCATCATTTATAGAAAGATAAATCAATTTTGGGAGGTAGTCGTTACTCTTCTGACTGCTGTGCTTTTTTTTCTTTCCATCTTCAATGGCAACCAGCCAGCTCCCACCACCCCACTTTCTCTTTTCTTTCTCTACCTCTCCATCCTATCTCCTCTCGCTTTCTTTTGTTTCAAATACACACATACACACACTTGCCACTTGCACCACTTTGGAAAGCAAATAAAAATCAGATTACTTTGATTGCCAAAATGTCACTCTTAACTCCAGGCTGAGTTTTATTGACAAGAGGAGGGGAACTCTACTCGTTCCCTTCATCCATCCATCCACTGCGTGCTCTTTCCTCATAGGTGATTGATAGATGTAACTTTTTCCCCTCCCTCTATTTTATTTGACAAACAACACAAGCACCTAAAGTGAAGAAGGCATTTTAATCATTCTCTTAATAGGATGTTTCTATGCAAAGCTATGCGGCTTCCTGTGATAAGCCCAAACAAGCAAAACAAGTCTAAGGATTGAAACAGGTCTGTTCTTGAAAAACAATCACATCATCAAATGTATACGTACATCTATACTCCACTCAAGCAAATACAAAAACTTCTCATTTGAAGAATTAAAATCTTATTCATGTTAAAGGATTTACATTTAAATCAGTAATATGAGGAATAAGCTGACACATTTTAAACTGATACTCTCTGTATTTTTGTAGTTTTATACCTTTTATTGTGAAGGGGGAAAACTTCTAACAATTAAGTGAACATCATAGTGGGACTCCTGGGGATTCGTTCAGGGTACGTATGTTCAAAAGCCTAGAGAAATAGTGCACTTTTCTTCCTCTCACCTTCTACATGAAAAAGACAGACCTATAGGGAATTTCGAGGCAGAGCCCCAGAAAGACCTCACAGCCTCAGATATTACCATCACACCTTGTTCACTAGAGACCCAGACATTCACTAACCTTCAACATTAAGCCCCAGCTTTGGGCATAAAGTTAAAGTGATACCAACTTCCACATAAGCATACCACATGAGCACAGAATTCCAAGTCATTCGAACCAAAATTATCACTATTATTTCTGTTATTACACAAATGACAAACCTGTTCCAGTTTATTCTTGCCGACGTGTTCAAATTGGTAGAGGGGATAGAAACATGGAACATCGGCAAGGCTCTCATGACAAATGGCAAAGTTCACCAAAGAAGAAGTGTTACTGGAGTTATTTTCACACAATTTAGACATCAACAGCTCCTGCAACAGAACAAAACAAAAAGGAATCACAAGAAGACTTTTAGACAGGTGCAAGAATGTCAACATTATTTTACTGTAGTTAAAGGATTGTAGTGGATTACGTTGTGTAACAAGTAACTAAACACACCACAATGGCATCATCAAAGACAATAAATCTGATAAATACACCTATAACATGCTTTCGGAACCTTTCACGTTAATTTTCTAGACTTTGTACATTTTTGTAACCTTAAAATGTTTGTGGTATATTTGAGTGTTTGTGCATATGTATACATGGGCACCCTGGTGCAAAGGCACAGTTCTCTTATGTGCAGAAATCCCTTTCACAGCCAAACTAGACACAGTTTCAGGGACTGCATGTATTTTAACAATGTCTTAATAGAGCGAGGGTGGTGTCTGTCACACAAAAGTTTTAATATAGCACTGCAGCTGTTTTAATATGTTAAGACAAATAACATATAAGAGTAGTATAAGTGTTTCTTTTCATTTTTAGATGTCCAATGCATTACCTTATTAAGCTTTTGTTTTTATCAGTTTAAAAAAAAAAAAACAATTCTCTAATTTGAATAGCTGTACTACACCTCTGCTCTTTGTAAAGTTTGATTCCCGAATAAGCTGTAAAATCAACGTGGCAACTCCATGTGGCTCCCTCTTCTCTACGTGAAAATCACTGTAGGCATAGACCCTTGAGGTTACACAAAAACCAGAGGATCAAAAAAGCAGCCTGTGCACTAGCAGCAGTCCTCTTCCCTCTGTTTCTCCCTCGTGAACAGCCTGCAGCCTCAGGCCAGCAGCCACCTAATTGCTGGGGAGAGGGAGTGTTTCCCTACCTCATTGCCTTGGATGATGTGATAGATCTGCCTCAGGTAGTCGCTGCCACCTGCTTTGTGGCAGACCTCCAGCAGCATCAGGCCTATTTTCTGCTCAGTCAATTCAGCCACAGCGACTCTACTCTTCTTTTCTTGCTCAAATACACTGAAAAAAAAGAAAACAGAGAAAAAGCGGTGGTAAAAGTAACGATGAGACAAAAAAAATAACAGCGAGATGAGGCATGTCAACAAGTGTGCGAGTCTCCTCAGGCAAAATGTCTTATTTCAGGTATTGAATTTAGAATAAAATTGGTAACTTGCTGCAAGAAAATTAACTAAACATAACTGTAGAGTTTTAACAGTAATGTTTTTAATTGTAAAGAAGTCATTTGCCCCAGAGGGCAAATTAATTTAAAATGCATTTATTTGCCAACTTCACCACAAAACACACTTAACACATGCAACACACCTGTTAGTATGACTTTGTTAAAAGTGAGAGAAAATCGTAATTATTAACTGACTGATAACAAAACAATTTTCTGTGTTTTCATTACCATTCATGAGATACATAGTGCATTTTAACTGAAGAATGCCAGTGCACTAAAAATGATTGGTGTGTGTGTTTTAAGCCTGTGTGTGTGCGTGTGTGTGTAATTGTGTGTCAAGGTCTTCATGCATGTGCAGTCTGCAACCCTGGCAGACGCCCGCATCATTTTCCTGCCCTTCCTGTATGGATGGATATGATACTACCGTCCATCAAACATGTTCCTTCACATACAGTTCCTGTCATTGTTCTCTTTTTCCGGCTCTCTTTTTTTCTCCCGCACTCACTCTCTTCCCCTTTGTAATTATAAGGTGGCAGAAACACTGTCGCCTGTCAGGAAGCGATTGGCTGCTTGACATTGAGAGCAGGAAAAGAAAGAGGAGTCCCATCTTGTCCATACATCCCTCTCATTCTTTTACTTGGCGGCCCGGCGGTGGTGTTGTCGGTGATGGTGGCTGTGCATCCGTGTCAGCACCTGCGCTGTATCCTTTCCTGTCCATCACTGTGCAGGTGAAGCAGATGATTGGATTCAGTCAGCAGGGTGATTAATGAGGGCCCCTCCGGATTTGGGACAGCCTATCAATCATGTCATTAGGGCCAATGTGCCCTGAAAGAGGCAGACCTCCGCCAAGGAATAACTGCATTCATCTTCATCTGTGTATGCATCCCGTCAGCCCAGCCAGGGTCACCATGATGGAGAACAATAATCTTCTCCTCTACAAATTACTTTGCAAAGACAAGGTGGGTGGCATTGGGAGGGGGTTACAGTTGAGACAGCAAGGGTTGGTAAGTACCCCGTTTGCTCAAACAGGGCAAATGTTGCTTGGAGTGGACATGTATTCTTGTATTTATGAGATCCTAATCTTTAATGGTGTGGGAAAACAAATTACTGGACATCAAAACACATTAAAGCTCAATACTTTGAATGTCAGTCTTCATGCCCACAAATACACAGCTCCCAGGTGTGTGCCTGTGTGAGATGCCAGTGAAAGTGCCAGTTTTTTAGAGATATTGCATCCACTCCTCTCCCCCTTCTTTCACACTGTATTCTGATTGTTTACAAGCCAGGCGTCACTTCCCTGTGAAGGTTAGTTTAATGAATAGTAATGATCCCACTGAATGCCTCCGACAGGTGATACATAATCACTCTTCTTTCACTTTCCCACTCAGGCCCTCCCCTCTCCTCCACCAGGCCGTCGCTTCTCTTTTTTCATCCAAATGCAACCTCTCCCTTCCTGTTAGCTGAGATACACAGCATTTCCAAGAACTGGGCCTGATATTCTGAGTGTTATTATATATTTCATTTTTTATTTTTTAATTGTACATGATCATTTGGGCCCTAAATTATCTTTTTATGAGGATGGATGTGCTCAGAGTTTGTTATGATGAAGTGAGTGACCAACAGACAATTTCTGGGAACAGGCGGCAGAGCGCTGAGCCAAAGGTCAGTACATCCCAAAGTGAAAGCTGTTTTCCCATCACTCCAGCCTACAGGCCACTCATTCAGACAGCATGTCCATCATTTAGCCCAACGTGGCAAAAGACATTGATCTTGTTTATGCTCAAATGCATTTTCTTTTTTAATTATCTGAATGAATGGCTTGATTAAAAGTATAAGTGATACTCTGACACAATAAAGAAAACTATATTAACAAAATATATAAATACTTTTTTCAATAAAGTTTCAGTTAAATTTACATTTACATTTATTCATTTAGCTGACGCTTTTATCCAAAGCGACTTACATTGTTCTACAGTAATTACCAGTGTTACAGTCACTGGAAGCAAGGTGGGTTAAGTGTCTTGCCCAAGGACACAACGACAGTATGAACTGTGGTGAGATTGGGAATCGAACCACCTACCTTCCGGTTGAAGGACAACCGCTCTACCCACTGAGCTACTGCCGCCATCATATTTGACATAAGAATAAGTATTTTGAGTATTCCATATGTTGCTTTGTGCTCAATAAGCTGGGTTTGTATTAACAAGCATGCTATTGTGCTTATACCTAGAGCTGCAAGGTTAGCAGTTTGATTCCCTCAGTTCTTGTTCAATTTTCAAAGTGTACTTTGGCAAGATACTGAAGAGACAGGGAGAGCAAGACATTTTTTGGTTTTAGGCTAATCCTTGCTGATTTTTCCTCACCTTTCTGAGCAGAGTTTACGAGCGTTCTGCAGCTGCATGTTTGCCCACTTAGGTTTTTTTTCCTCTAGTGTCTGTAACACCTTATGGACTATGGGTTTGGGGACACCCTGCAAAACACAGAAAATAATAACAATGACAATCACATTGACTAGAAGATATCTAGATTTTTTTATTTTTTATTTTGTGATCATTTTAAAAGAAAATCAAGACACAAATGTTAATAAAATATACAATTTATCATAAGCTCTAACACATTTCCTTGTAAATTATAATAGTTATTATTACACACAGTTATATTGCAAAGTTATATAACATTTTAGAGAAATCAGTATTATTAATATTAGCACTGATATTATTGTTATTATTAGCACCACCACCAGTAAATCAAACATTGCTTACCTTGTGTTGGATCCCAATGGCTGCTTTCAGGCATTCAGCTAACAATGCCAGGTACTCTTTTGCCTGATGATTCAGGACTAAACCAGTGATCTGTTCAAGCGTCTCTGGATCCTCCAAGTTCTGGATGACACAACCCAGCAACGCCCAGATCAAAAGACCTGCAAAGCGGAGTTGCCGGGCATACTGGGAGAGGTGCTTCTCTGCCTCATAGAAGAACAACCGAATGGGAAGAGGCAACGTTTCAATGACATGGGGCAGGTTGGTGAAGACTAGAGACAAGGCTTGAATGATGAAGGCAATAACAGCTGTAAGGAAATGTTACTGGTTAGCTTGATAAGCATAGCTAAATTATGCTTAAAATAAAAATAGTTTATACTTATCCTGTCTGTACAAACATTTGTCTTTATCTCTTGGTTCCTGTGGCATATAGTTCCACTCCTTTGGCACTATAGCAAGGAGACACTCTGGTACATCCCACTTGTACAGTTCCCAACTAGGATCAGCTGTGGCCTGCCAACCCAACACCATGGAGTTCAGACGCACCAGGAGGCCATTGGTAGACTTTGTGACACATTCTCTAAAACATTTGATCACTGCTGGTGCCGAGTGTGTCAAGTCTAGAAGAATGAAAAAAGTTTAAGTGAGTATGAACAACTGGATAACTGCAAGTGCTGTAGTATAAAGGAAAATGATTTTCAAAAACATAGCTTTATTAAATGTAAAATGTAGTTTATACTGTATTTATGTTGCAACCTAAAAATAAAATAACTCATAATATAAATTTATGATAAATATTAATAAAATAATATTAAAATCCCATAAAATGAGATCTTCCATAGAAAAAAAGTGGTTGCACTTTCTTCACTTGCTTTATATTGTACTGACCTATCCAACTCCTATTGAGCGATAAGCTACAACACAATGTTGGATGGCATAAACTTTCTGTCGGCTGAAAAGTGATAAGGTATAGAGGGTGCAATCGGAGTGCACGAAAATCTCCAGAGGCGCCTAACAAATGTGTGACCTTAGACCCCTGCAAAAGGAGGAGAGCGGAACAAAAATGATATAGTTTTTCAAGAGAAAAATATTCTGTGGCAGTCGAGACCTAGACATATTTTTCAAAGTCACTCGTTGTTCAGACTTTATACCGCCTGCTACTGTATTGACTAGTGTATTGATTTGAAGCAACCTGCTACTGTCTGATGAAACATCAGTGAAAGTGAAGAAATTGAGAAATTCTGAGTGTAATCTATGAAAGTTAACTCATAGAACTCCTTTAATGAAAATGGGGGCACTGGGGTATCCTGTAACCAAAATTATAATACAAAGATTTGGCACAGTCAATAATTAAAGTAATTACCCTGTGAGGATATGAGATGATGATAGGATGACATTGAGAATTTTTCTGTAGCACGGTCTATTTCGCCTTCCTCTGTCTCCCTTACTATATCTTTATCCAAATAGTCTTCCCATATCACCCTAATTTATGCTACAGTAATTAACATTCACCCAAGAAACAGAAGTCTGACTAAGCTCTGTCGACTTACCATAGAAAAACCACAGAAATTAGAATTTTGAAAAAGCATAATAAACTAATACTGATAGCCTTCCCTTTTTTGTATTAAGCCCTCCCAAAGAACTGACTTGCTTTTCTTTGATGGAAATTCTTGACAGGGTTACTGGATGGTTTTGCAACACATGGATGTGCCTTTATTTATATATCCTAAAACATCCAATGTAATGGTTGCAAGTTTGACTTTTTATGGACAACTTTATGGACGTATCTGATATACTTTACCTGCCAGTGAATAGAGATGCTCCCAAATGTTTGCCCTCTCCATGTATGGTTGAAGAGTCTGAGTCAAGGCCTTTGGAACATCATTCAAGCAAGTGAAAAGGTTGAACAATGCAACCATGAAGTTATCTCCTGCCTCACGGTTTTCTGGTGTAATTTCAATGCAAGTCTCTTGGCAAAAGTCTGAAATCATCAACATTGGTGAGACACTGGTGAACACAATACAAATAAAGTAGCAGATATTTAATATGCAATTATGAATTAAGATTGTCAGGACTTGCAAACAGACAAATCTAATTACTTATAAAGTCATATGTAACCATTTAGTAAGTATGACATAGAGATGTATCGTGCTAATTTTAGAGAAGAAATAAGTAGTCATCCTATCCTATGAAACAATATCTTGATTTCAGCACACAATAACACATTGAAAAAATGTCAAGGCTGCCCAATTTGACACATGTTAACAGAAAGAATGAACAAAAGGCATTGTGGAATAGAAGAGGAAGAAAACACATCTGTGTTGGATTGAAAAAAAAAAACACAGAACAGAAAAACAGAGAACGAAACAGATTTCAAAGCCCCTGGCTGTGGGATCCGCAGTTCATGGAGACAGGAAGTGAAAAGGAAGAGGTTTTGACAGGGTGTCCTTGTGGGGGTTGTGTCTGAGCATAAGGGCTAAGGATAGAGGTGTGTGTGCATGTGTAACCCATATGGATGTCTGTATATGTGTATTAAGTCCTTACAAGTGTGTGTGTGTTTAGTTGACAGGGGTTGCTGAGGAGAGGCCCATCGCTCCAGAGGTGGCAGACATCCAGCGGTCTGTCAGTCTGCTGTGTGGGAGATGACAGCTATTTGAATAGGAGACTGTATGCAACGCAGCAGTCAATGAGGGGGCGCTGTGATGGAGAGGAGCAAGACGTGGTTCTGACTAATACTGGACTATTTTGAAATGACAGGGCTAAATTAGGTTCTGCATTATAAGGCCAGCAATATCAGCCTATGTAATAACAGGCAGGTAAGAAGCGCTACTCGTGCTCAGCGTTCAAATGACTAGAGGCTTGCACTTTCTCTAATAAGACATTTTTTTATTGTGCACTCAAAAGTTGTTAACCACTCTGACCCACAATCAATCCATTATGAGACATTAGGAAGGTCATTTCTGCGTCTTGCTCTCTGTGTGCCAGGTAATTGGTCCTCAAGGAAAAATTATTTAGCATCTCACTGTTGTGGCCACAATGAAGCACAAACAGTGTGACTAATATTAATTTTCACATGGGGTGCTGGTAAGAATGACAGGTTAACTAGGTAGCTTTTAATAATGATCTTTGTATGGAGTATCAAATGACTTCAGAAAAAATAAAATTAAAAATTAAACAAATAACGCACAACCACTCACAATGGCCCACTCATCCAACTTTTGTAACTAAAAACATGCACTGATTAAAAAAAAAAAAAAAGTATGTGTGCTAGAGAAGTTATGTACATTACAAATAAAATAGACCAAAATTACTGTTGTTGCAACAAACTAAATAAATTGTAATCGGTGAATCAGTTCAAACCTCACAGATATACTTATACTATATCCTGACATACAGTATGGATTATGAGAGTGTAGTGGGCATTCAGTCAAGCTGTTTCTTCTGTCTGTCTGCTTCCTGGTTAATTAGCCCGTCAACGTGATAACACACAAGAGTCAGCGCTTCCAGCATTGATTTACGGCAGCATGCAGAGAGAAACATTGCAAAGACTCAAAGCCGGACTCAGACTAAGCGAGAGAATGAGACAGTGAAAGTTGTTATTAATGAGGTTGCTATAATGTGAAATAATGTGCGAGTGCACAACAGTCTTTAAAGGTTAGACTGTTGCCAGCGTAGTGGAGAGAAGAAGAAAGGGAAAATCTTTAAAGGTCAATGTGCATGCTCTGCCTGTGCCTGTTGAGTGTTTATTACAGTGCGCTATTGATTTAGTGATGACCAAGGTGAAAATTATGCTGATGATAACTTAATAAAATGGAAAAAACTCATCTAAGGTCCATATATCCTCACCCGGATCTTGAAATACCACAATTACCACAATGGTAAATATAATCCCTCATGTAGCCTCTGTAGAATTATCATTTTAAAATAATCTACAAGTAATGCTCTGATATAGGGATGCAAATAATTAATATTTGTTATTCTAAGCCTTTTTCAAATCAACAATCATCATCCTAATTAGAAACAGACTTACAAGAGTTTTTCAGAATTACTATGGGCAGGTGACAGTCTCTGTACAGCAGCATCCGGAGAATCATCCTGGGATCATTTCCCGGGTCAGAGGTCAGCAACCTCAACTGACATGTAGAGGCTGCTTGGTCCTTAAGGCCTTCACTGAGAGAAAAAAAAAACAAGAATAACAAAGTTGACAGTTGTGCAGTGACAGGTGAGCGTACAGATAGCAGTGCAGTGAGCGAAAGATGAAACTGATCTCTCTGTTGACACAAAAGTAAGACAAAGACAAAGAGTTCTGTAAGAAATACTGGAATATAATGCTATTTATACTAAATTGCAACTTCAGTCAGATCACTTTGCAAATTCTTCTCCCCTAAACTTATATGAGCACCAGCATGGAATAAGCTCTATTCTTGGCCAGCAAATTAACATTTGGGAAACAGCCAAATACATGAATATACAGCAGTACCCCCCCCCTCCTACATCTTTTGTATAACCAAGAGGCTGCAGCCAGCTGTGGGTAATGAGCCGTATCCTTGCTGTGTGCTCTCGTAAGTGTGTGCACGCACCCTTTAGTGCCCGTGATTGTGGTTATGTATGTGTGCAAGTGTGAAAGCATGCTGACATGTGACTGCCTGCTTGTTACTTTATACGTCTCAATAAATTCTAATGGCAAGAATGAGAAGGAAAGTTTGTCTGGGTGAGAAAAGGTAATTGCAAGGGCTAAACAGGGGTTTCTGTACAGATATTAACCATCTTACTTAAGCCAGAATGCTAAAGCATCCTGCTGCATGAGTGAGAAAACTATGCCTCGATCTGACAGCGCAATTTATGATGTAACCGGGACTGCAAATCCTCAAAAAAATTCTCTTTTAACTGCGCTGATAAATCTGCCCAGCTACACCACATGGTCATCTTACAGAATCAAGACACCCAGATGAATTGGACAAATTACAGTCAAAGAGAAAGTTTAACATCAGCCCATACAGTTTGTGTCCACACATATCAGGAAAACATAGCCTTGACTTTTATTTTTAACCTGTTTTAAATTTATTTATTTGAAAACAATAACAATGGTTTCATTTTAATGGACTGAAGAGAAATATGGCTGGTGAGGGGAAACTGTGAATCTGTCCTGTGTTCTCTGGCAGGCCCCGTTGAATACGAACAGAGGGTGGGAGCAAAGACATAAAGAGGTCGTAAAATAAACTAATTTCAGCTCTCCAATACTTAGGAGTCACAGAAAAGGGGTTAGTTTGATTTGTGCTCCAGTGAGGGAGATGAGAGGGGAGGTGGGTGGAGTCAAGGGGGGGCAAGAGAGAGATTGCACAACAGAGGTCAAAATATCATAGGTAACTGCACACATGTTAACCATATATACTCAGATTCACACAGTCGTAGATTATACAGTATGCAAATAACTGTCTTCTTTGTTCATCTGGAAACCATTAGCAAGAATAAAACTAAATTTCTGTTAGCACATCATTCTTATATTTATTTTTTCTCAAGAAAAAATGTTGGATTCAAATATAGGTACACTGTTTTACTTACTGAAGGACTTGTTCTGTGAAGAGTTCAGGGTCAATAGCATTAAGCCACCGGACGACAGTGTGGTCAGAATGTTGTATTGTGAAGCCAGGATTATTCAGAAATGCTCTGGAATATTAAAAATAGAACAAAGAAATTTAGCCAAAGTATAAATTGCAGGTAACACTTTATTTTACACTACACAACACATTAATTGTATTTACCTCATTAAGAACAATGTAACACACTGTGTAAGAAACGGTAATAACATGTAACTACATCGTGTTGGGGAATTATCCATTCTACATATAATGTCCTTAGCTTAATTAAGGTTAAGGACATTATATGTAGAATGCATAATTTCCCAACACATATAACATACACTTACCCTAACACACACCCCACCTACATAATTGCATAATGTATCTACTATTTATTCATTCCTTCATTTTCTATCGTTTAGTCCTGTTAGGGGTCACGGGTGACTGGAGCCTATCCCAGCTGCTTTGGACCTGAGGCGGGATACAACCTGGACAATGGCCAGTTCGTCGCAGGTCTAACATTTAGAGACAAACAGTGACAGACAACCATTCACTCTCACATTCATTCACTAGGGACACTTTAGAGTTGCCATTTAACCTATAAATGCATGTCTTTGGACGGTGGGAGGAAGCCGGAGAGAACCCACGGTTACACGTGGAGGACATGCAGACTCCTCGACCGGGTTTTGAACTCACGACCTTCTTGCTGTGAGGCAGGAGTGCTAACCACTCTGCCAAATGCAGAGTATGTATATGTTATTACAGTTTGTGTCACAAGGAGGTAGAGGCATCAAGTGTGATAAAATGTCACCAAATTGCATCATATAATGTTTTATAATTATTCCGTCCCTTCAAGTGTCTGCTTTTTGAAAAATATTGCCCAATATTGCCCAACCCAGTGTACAAAAGGAAAGTGTACCAATATTGTTGTGTATACCGACCTGTACAGAAGAGCAAGTGGTGCTGTGACAACAACGAGGACTGTAAGGAGATGGTTACACAAATTGTGGATAATATTTGGCCACTTTGAACTACCAGTATTTAGCTTATTCACTGAAGAAGAGTTGATGTGCACCAAGGCCTCTGGACTGTCACAAACACTCCACATTAGCTGCTCCACATAAAGCAACATTGCTGTAATGTCGCACCTTAAAAACAAAGAGGAGAAGACTGTGGATATTTCTATGGAAACAAGAATATTCTCTTATAGAACAGCTTAAGTTTTATTTTTAGGTCTTCAGTGAATCAACACTAATGTACACCCCTGCATTATAACACCAATAAATTTAAACTGATGAATAAGTTGGTTGGTTAAGTTTAATTTTGCTTGTAATAAGTGCCAATCCTTCCACTGCAAAATAAAAAGAACACATCTGAAGGCAATATAAAAAACATTCCTGGTGTAGACATCACATATTGATATACAGTACATCTTCACTGCTTTCTGTCTTGGTCACTCTTTTTTCCACAAACTCAATGTCAAGATAATATTTGCTCACATGCATCGTCTGATTTTCAGTGAGAGTGTGAGACTCATGCAGTCTATGGAGAGAAACATTTATGATGCCATGACTAAATCAGATTGCCACATGAAGGCTTCAGCACAGAACTGAAAAAGTGTTGAAATTATTCTGCGCTTTCTCTAAAAATATAAACCGTTCACCAATGTCTAGTGTTAATGTATAAGAAAATGGACTTTAAAGCTTGACACACACAAGAGTGGAAGGTCAGGAGAATTCTTGATCACCCCACCTGAGCTTAGCTACATAACATACCATTAGGTACTTCTTTGTATTTCTTTCCAGCTAAAACTAAAAGTCAGTTTTGTGCTCAGGTAAAAAAAAAACCAATATATATTTATGTATTATATATAGTCAGAATAGCTAGAAAAATCAATTGTTTCCTTTTTTTTTTTTTTTTTTTTTGAAGGTTTGCAAAATAAGAGTTAGACTTGAATACCTAATCTGCAGGTGTCTTTTGTATGAAGGCTGGGCCAAAGCATATCTTTGCACCAACAACTGTAAAGTCTCTGCCAACACATTCCCAAGAACCTCCTTAGACAACACTGGAGGAAGGACAGGCCACAGATCACTGCGGAGCCCACACAGGAAGTAATACCACATCTGCACTGAAAAGGAACACCGCTCACCCTGTAGATGAAAGGAAAGTGGAACACAGGAGTTTAGACAGAGAAATATAGTATCATATGGACCTTGACAGAGAAGCAAAGCTAAGAATACCAAGGGATGTCGGTAGGCAAAAAAAGAAAAGAAAAGTAAAGAAGTGACAGTTAGGGCTTGTCAACACCAGGTTTTCTCAGTGGTCACGCCACCTGCACGCTGCACCTGGGCTTCGCCAGCCCCCCCCCCAACTGGGATTTTACTTTAAAGTCATGAACTAGACAGAACAGTGAAGAGAGAAAGAAAAAGCTACAAAAGTTAATGAATAAAAGAAGTGATGACAAAAAAGACAGAAGGTTGATGCAATTACACAAAGCCATATTCAACTAACAAGTGTATAAGAGACACATGCAATATCACCAAATACAAAAGCTCATCTCATTAGCCCCTTGACCATATTCTTTCCTCTTCACCTCATCTAACTTTACTTCTTTTCTTCCTTTTTCCCCTGGAGCCAGTCATTTAAGGATTGGTGGCTGATTGTGAGCATAACCAAAATCTGTGTCCGGGATTAGACCCCCATCCTCTGCCTGTGGACACGGCAAAGCAAACCCAGACACAGACTCTGGATCCAAACCAAGGGCCCACAAAACAACAAGTCAGGTTTGTCTTTTATTTGTGCATTTAAGTTTAAATTCAAGAGGCAGGGTCAACTATAAAGACACTCCCTGTAGGTATAATGGACTGGCAACAGTGAGGCCTGATTTACAAAACGGATGCTGCGAAGAAAACACATAAGACTTTTTGAGCTAGAATTGATTGTGTTGGCACTAAAGCCAATATGTCATCCAAAGACGTGAGCCAGTGCCATATTCTAAATTACTCAGTATTGCCATCACCGGTCTAGTTGCTTCTTAAAAAACTACAAGTGTTTAAATGTTAACATCTAAAATAACATCAACAAAGGGGGTCGGGGGTTGGTCTGTTAGAAACATAATATAAAATAAATAAAAATAAATGTAGATACATTCATATATTAAGTAAAGACACCTCATGGCTGCTATAGCACACTGACACATGCGTTCATCTGTACAAATGCACACAGGCATGGTTGAACAAAGCACACACCTGCTCTCAGCAGGTCTGTCTGACACCAGTGACCCAGTACGAGAGGGAAGAACAAAGAGGGAAAAAAGGCAAAAGCGAGGTAAAGTATAAAAGAGAGGGGAGGTTTAGATTGGTTTAAGGGCATAAAGGTAGGGGAGTTCCACGGGCCCTATGCTGTTTCCAGACAGTCCCAGAGTAGACTGCAGACTTCAGACAGCTGAATCCCAGGAGCCCTGGGGGCAGCATGGAAGCCACAGATGTTCTCAGGGAGCGCAGAGTAGAAGGCTTGGTTAGAAGAGGCAGAGTGGGAGGTAAAGGTGCATTGAAAGAGTGAAAAAGCAGAAGCGAGAAATCTACAGAGAACACTCTACAGAGAACACTCTTTTACACACGTGGCATTCAAATTCAAACTTTTTGTAATGAAAGAATTCAAATTAACTACAGATACTTCTAAGGCTGTTTCATTGTTCATTTTGATTAAAATTTAAACAGTAAAAGGTTTCCCCGCTACCATTTGTGAAGTGCTGGTTTCTTAGATAAACAGTGCTTTACCTCAAAGAATGGCTTAGGGTCATCCCAGTGATGGCTCTCAGCGTCCTGTAGAAGGCAAGTGGAACAAACCTGGATACAGTAGCTAGTCAGCTGCTCTCTTAGAGCCTCTGTTACATCTTGGCACTTTTGAATAGGCAGCAAGGTCAGAGGTCTAGGCACAGAGGAGTGAAACAAAACCTTAAATATATGAACAAACGGGATGACAGAAAATACTCCATTATTAATATTTAAAATATTGAGATCAAAGACAAGGACTGTTGGGGTCTAGTAGGAAACATTCTTGTAATGCAGACGGATAAATGCTATCTACTACTCTATAGTATATTCAGAGTGTTCTCAAACAAACTAAAGATGATTTATTCTGTGACATTTTATATCTGTTAAACCTTCCTAGCATAACGGTTTCCAGAGGGACGCATTTAACAGGGGTGCAGAGGGCTTAAAACCAAGGGAACAGGACTGCTTGGAGAAAAAACGTGTTTTATGACCAAAGGGGGCAGTGCAAGTGCAGGTAGAGGAGTGCAAAGGGCCAGAGGTGGAACAACAGGGGCAGCGAGGGCGCAAGGGATGCCTTTAGAGGAGATCTGTGGAGAGCAGAGGTTAATGTGAAGGATTATGAGGCATAAAAAGCCACTAAATGCAGGCACAATATGGGTGTCATTACAGCCTGTCAATCATATGCCTTTTTCCCTTAAGCAAGGTACTTGCCTGTGCCATTTTAGCAAATTCTAAACCATGGGTAAGGTCCTTTCTTTCCAATAAAATGATAAATAGAATACACTGTTTTTCACTACAACCCCATTTCTACTATAACATCAAAGTGCTTTAGAAAGAATGTTATACTGAAATAGTCCTAGCTAGATAATTAAAGGCACCTGAGATTTACATAGTGAGCTTATTGGCTAAATGCTATTCTTAATAGGAAATAAAAAAATATTATATAATTTTATAGGTGGTAAATGGTGCAGAGTTGTGACAGCTGTGCAAAGGAGATTCTGGAATCTATTACAAACAGAGAACATGCATATTCTCTTACACTTTGGCTGCAGTAGTATTTGAATCCTTGAGCCTAGCATGGTAGTGCTGTAGTCGCTGGTGCACATAAATAACAGTGGCCAGTAGAGCAGGCAGGTTCTTCAGAGGCGCATGGGATGGTACCTCCTGGGCTCTCTCTTGTAAACGGCCCAGCATGGCAAACACTGCCCTGCTACATGCCTCCACAAAGCTTATTCGAACTTCCATGGTAAAGCTGTCCCTGCAGGCTGCTGCCAAGGGTAGTAAGGCATTCAGCTCCGTCATGACAGCTCCACAGAACTATGTAAAGAAAGAGGTAAAAGCAAGAAAAGATGATATCAATAACAAGGAAAATCTGTTGGAAAACAGAGGGAAAATATTAGAAAGAGACCTCATTAGATTTAAATAATGAAACGCTTTCTTATCAGAATAACAAAGATTTGAGACTGAGCTGGGTATTATGCATGCATTTTTCCTAACCTTGTGCAAGCCATTACAGCTGAAAGGCAAACATCAGTACAAATGTAGAATACAGATGTAGAAGCAATAAAGACATGCTCTCAGATATGCTGCTGAACATGCATAATGCGTATCAGGTCAAATAAAACCTTTACTTCAGAGAATACATCAGCACTTGTCTAATTCCATAACTAGATGCATCATGTTAGTCACATCGAAGCAGAAATGTTACAGCACATTGGCAGAGAGGTGGGTTGTCAAATGTGCTGAGAGGGAAGAAAAAGCAAACGGGTCAAATAAAGGTGAAGAGAGAGAGTGAGCAGGCCGTATCAATGAGCAAAAACTAGGTAGGTTCTGTACACTTTCAAAGCAACAAGTAAGACTTATCTCATTTATCCACACGCACAGACTGAGAACCACAGCTGCCTACATAGTTTGGTGTTGTTTTTTTACTTCAAGGTCTGAGATTCTGGCTATAAAATGTATATGTGTAAAAACTGTATAGTTAATACCATTAGTATATATAGTATGATAATTTCTTCTTTATCATCCTTGTCCACAAAAATTTTAACATTCATACTGACAGTTAAACAACTGTTGAGCCTAAGCAAAATAACTCATAAATTAATTTATTCAATCGATCCGTTAATCAACCACAGCATGCAGTAACACTGTCTATCTCTCGCGCCATTACTGGACTTACACTAGGTGCTCATCGGGACGTTCGACATTCTGTCAGATCATGGCTCTAGCATGTTTACACAATTGACAGCCTTACAGTCTCTTTACACTATCTGCTCCATAAAAGCCTCCACTGGAGTTAAGAGGCCTGGGAACAATGGCTACTTGGACAATTAAGTCAATATCTCAGTACATGTAGTCGTTAGGAGCTTAGCTTTGTAAGAGTGAGTGAGACAGAGCAGAGGAAGACATAACACCCTGCATTACTGGGCTGATGGAGAGACCCTGGAGGAGAATCTCTAACACCTACAGCATTGGCACACACTCGTCTACACATACTCAAGTACTGAAAAACAACCACATGCATTCATATCCATGTTGAAGTCAGGCTGAGACCTTAACTCGCTGAGATCAAAGGCTGCAATCCCACCAGGACTACTGCAGCAAGGTGAATAAGATTGTTTAAAGGCCTGTTTCTGTGTGTGGAGAATATGGACGAGACAAACTAGTGGAAAATGAGGCAGAATACTGAAAAGGCACCTCTGTGGCTATAAAACAGAAATTGGCACAACGAGGTTAGCAGGGCCACCCCAAAACAAAGAAAGGTCAGTCTCAGGTTCTGGTAGTGGATCAGTTGTATGTATATATATATATATGTATATATATATATATATATATATATATATATATATATATATATATATCCAGAACTTCACCCAAACCACCTTTGGTCTTTATATGACCATCCCTAAACTTTTGTACTTATTATAGTGCTACAATGTAAGGGTACTGTCATCTCAGAAAGTAGACCTTTTTATTGAGAAAAAACACATTTTATATACAAACCTTTTATCAAAGTATTTCTTTTAGAATGACTGGAGCTAATTAAACTATTTACATTAAAGAAAATGCACCACCAAATCCTATGATACTTTACATTAATAATAAAACATATGACAGAAAATCGGCACAGTCTATACATAAAATCTAAACTTAAAAAGTACCTGAGCTATCATTTTTGGCATCTCTCTCCCCGAGTTGGTGTAGAAGGGGTCCACCTTGTTGACATGGCAGTTGCTGGTGGTCGCAGTGTTAAGTTCTCTTGTGCCAATCAAGGCCACGGAGCTTTCTCCTGAACAATGTAAGGCCTCCTCCTGCTGTAGACTCTTTGCACAAATATCATCCAGTACCACTTTAACACAATGAGCCATGTGAGGGACCAGTCCCTTAAATGACAACCTCCAGTCAAACACTAGAATCTGTGCATGCAGACCACAAAAAGAGAAGAGTTAGTCAATGCATAATTGTTAACAGCATGTATTTCAGCAACACTCTTATCTTACCTCTGGTAGTTGAAGAGAGTCTGTGACTACTGTGGACTTTTTGTTATCCGGTGTAACTTCCAAGTTGTGATTTATTGTTAAAAGGCCTTAAGGAGAAAAATATACAAAATTAAATACAAAATCAGTGGATGCTATAGAAAATCTGAAACTTACTAAATGCATATAGAAACTTCACTGTGATAAAACTAAGTCTTCGCTGTTAACAACATTTGATTAGCCATTCATTTTTCCATGTGATTCATAATATAGTGTATGATATAAAAGCTGGGCCGCCTGCCAGCTACATGAATATGAAAGCTACTACACACAACTCTGAACAAAATATGGGTCACGTCAGTTCTGGCCAAACTAAGGCACAGTGACAGCGGAATAACTGTTCATGCCTCAGAGGGCCAAGAAACAGCCTGTAAATGCTAATAGTGAAGGCTTTATGAGTCTACATTTGGGACTTTTGATTTGAACCCAAATATGGTCAACCACGTATGAAGTAATTCTATAGGGCAGACTGTGTGAATGTGTGAGGAGGTGGAAAGTGTAGAGGGAGTCACAGAAATACAAGCGTGCAGCGTCCTGGGTTGGGTTGCAATTAAAAAGCGTGAACATCAAGGCCACAGTTTCCTAATCAGTAGGCGAAGAGTGAGACCCCAGGCGAGGCAATTTAGCCGAACAAGACCACATGGAACGGAAGAAGGAGGAAGTAGCAAGCGCATCACTTTTTGACCTTTAAGCCCATCTGATGAATTTCTGGTAATTAAGCCATTTGATTGCCTAGAATTAATGATTTGGATAACTGCCCTTTAAAGGCTGTTTACCTCTCTGTAAATTGAGCCTTTCTGCAAGTCTTGTTTTTGTAAATGTAACCTTTATGGAAATTACTCCATGCACCAAAAGCTTTCATTTAACATCTTTGCACTGGCAGTTCAAAGAGGTGAGAGGAAAAGGACAGTAAAGGCTCATATAACACCCAAGATAATTCCCTACTAAAATTGTGTGTTCTTTCAGGAAACTCCACAACTTTCGGAAACATAACATACTACAGTTGTGTGCGTTTAAAAAACTTTGTGTAGGTCTAGAAGAGTGTTTATTCAATAGATACCCACCAAACAGTCACTAAAGGCTACATACCTGTATGTGTGTCTAAGAGTAGTACCTTTGACATAAGGAGAGTGTCCAGTACAATCGATGTAGGTAATATTTCTGATCAGTTCTTTTACATTACTCTCAAATTTTAGCAGGGTGTAGGCCAGTTGAGTCAATGCCCCCAGTTGGTGGGAAGTCAAACTAAAGCTTCTCCTTTTCATGGAAGGCTCTGCAGTTGCTGTGGAAAAAGAGAGACAATGGAGAGGAGAAAGAGTAAACATACAGGCCATGTTAATAAATATATGGCTAACACACAATGAGTAAGATCTGTGCATTATGGGGGGTATTGTGTGCAGGAAAATAGTTCTTCAATCCAACCTTCCAACTTGCAGTAACTCATCAGAAACACCTCCTCTCCCCACGTCTTGCCGTGCATGACACCTTTTATAAATATCAACCCATTCATGTTTTCCCAATACACTGCATAAACAAAGACAGTGAAAAATATGCAAAACTTTGCTCCCGGAGAAGTCACTCATGCACGTGCTTCTCTCTCGGCACAAAACTTTTCTCTCCCTAACCCGCCGATGACCCCCTTGGCGAATATGGATTTCCCATTTTGGAGGCTGCCAAAGCCATCACCCGGGGGATGTTCCGCATTAAGCTGGAGAATGGGAAGCTAGGAAATGTGTTGCCATACTCCCAGAGACATGCACAAATACTTTTGTGTGTCCGCCTAAATGAGCTCCTCTTTTGCAAAGGCATTTGGGAATGGATGAGCTCAGTATTAGCCTTGACTCTTAAACCCAGCCGATGATTGAGTGTTCAGAAAGAAAAAAAGAAAGAGGAGAGGGCCCTTTTTCAATAATTGTAACGTTATTGCCCCTGGATCCTAATGTAATATTGCCATATTGTTAAACAAAATCTGACAATATGACAACACATTGTCCCCAAGGAGTCATAGATTAATCATGCATAAGGCATGACTCACTGTGAGTTTGGGCATGTGTGCATGTTTGCATGCATGTTTATGAGCAATGTCTTTTTGGAGTGTGGGTGTCTGGCATCCTGCACACATGTTTATGTTCATGTAATGCCAGTCATTATGACTAACTTGATTTGGAGATGCTTTCACACAAATTTGCACATGTCAGTCTCGCAGGATAATTGCCACTGCAACCAGACTTCATGGTCACCGTCAAATATATTCTGACCCCAAGTTTGTGTTTACAAGTGTACACATATTTATGTGGGCATGTCTGTATGAAATTACATTGTTATTTGCCGTATGTTTGAATATATGGCTGTGTGTGTGCGTGCGTGCATGTATGTGTTTGTGTATAATTAAGCTGCATAGGTCCACAGCACAGCAGATCTTCTGTAATGGGGTCCATTGGGAGTCTGTGCTAGAGAGACAATGTTATACTGCATCTCTACATGCGTGACCTGGCTGACACTCATGTGCCAGCTTCATTGTCAAGCTTCCACATCAATAAATGCACCACCACTCTACTTCTAAAGTCAGCTGCACAAACTACACAAAAACTCAAACGTAAACAATATTACTGAAGTAAGACAGAGACATACTACAAAGAAGCTAATGCATTATTTAAAGTTCTATCACTTAAGTGTGCTATGCAAAGCCTTTAAAAAGCCTGCAACCATCGTGCGCCACAAAATTTTGAGCACTAACCAAGTATTTCATACAACTCTTTCGATTGACACCCTGAATGTGTGACCAAAAGAAAGTCACTTCTTTTAACAGAACATGACCTTGATGTTTAGCAATGCTTCTGTCTGCATTGGGTTCTGTCATCCATGCAATATATGTATTTATAGTTGTCCTCCCACCCAAATAGCCTTATAGCCATAGCCGTCTAGTACATAGCCATCTAAAGCTCATTATACCTTTGTCACAACAGTGAGGCCAAATGGAGGCTCTCATAGTCAGTTGATGGAAAGGGTGGTCTTAAAAGCACCCAGGTGTGTCATATAGCATGGAGCATAGCATGTCTCATAGAGTAGAATTGAGTAAGGGCACCAGCAGCCAGGAGAGTTCAACCAAAGGTCAATGTACTGAGAATCAATAACAGAAAAAAAACAAGGAAAATATTTCATATAATTGCTCCTTGATATGACATTAATGTCAATGTCATATTACTGTGATAACTATAAAAGCCAAATAAACATTACAAGAGCGCTTTAAAATAAACAAACATGTGAGGCTGTATGCCATGCAACACAACATTTGCAATACAGTAACATAAAATGTTGGAGAATTTTGAATTTTTATGCATAGACAGAAAACTTCAAGTATAAAAAATAAATAAATCAAATCAAATCTTCAGCGTTGGTCTTTAGTGGCTAGTTTGTAGCTTATAACAATGACAACAATATAACACAAAAGGAAAAAGAGCAGCAGAGCAGGTATTTTTGGCCAGCCATCATTCTTCTCCTTGTCTGTCTCTCCTGTGGGTTCCACAATTGGTTCCACGACAAACTCTTTCTGTCGCTCACACACAAATGTGCTCAGAGTGCTCTTGACTGGCAAGGAACAGAGAGAGAGAGGAGGAGATCTAGAGGAAGGGAAAGGGGTGGTGGTATGGGATGAAAACATGGGGAAAGAGAGCGAGGGGTGGGACAAGGGAATTCCCTTAGCAGTTGTTATTGATTCCGGTGTTTACGGGCGAATAGTTTAGTGCCGTTTACAAAACAGAACAGATGCAGCCAGTGAGCAAAAAGGTAAACAATTGCTGTGTGGCGGGCTGCCAAATCCCCAGTCTGATGTATTAAACTCACGGTGAAGAGCATTTCCCCTTTGGCTGCTCTTATTGCCACTTCATTTCCTCTTTGCACACAAACACACATTCTCCTTGTTGCCATCACTCCACTGTTCTGTGTCTTTTTCTTTCTCTTTCATTCCCTGGAAAAAAGAAAAGAATGTAGGGTGCTTTATGTCATCTGGCTATTTTCTGTCCTTCGCTGACCCTGGAGGCCCAGTTCTTACTAACAGAGCCATTAGTAGGGGGAATTGTATGTGTCTGACATGGCCGAAAACCAATTATTAGACACTTTCTACCAAATGATGCCCAAGTCTTTGGGGAATGGCCAATCATGCAATAATTTAGCCACTGATTTAATTTCTCTCCAACAAAGCATCTCTCTCTCTCTCTCTTATACTGCAGTGTCCCTCATTTTTATCTCTTCTACACATTCTGTCCATCTGTAAAGTGTAAATTGGTCCATCATAGGTGGGGTCTGCTTCTCTAGCTACAGCACCCTACTGGCTTACAAATATTTATTACATGATCCTTATGTTATTTCAAGCTTTCCCTATCTGTGCAAAAGTAGCCATTGTTCAAAACATTGCAATGTAATGTCTGCAATTGCTTATTTAAGACATCTTACAAACAACCAAACCATGAAAAAAAGGTAAAATTAATAATGCAGGTGCAATGGGGCTGTTACCACGTGACAAATATCTATAGAGATTTTAAACTCTTGTGTTCAGCGATCTACCGGAAGGTTAATGTCTCTCTTGTATATACATTTCTGAGAGACTATCATTCTTGTCTTAATAGTTTAATCATTTTCTTTGACAGTGGCAATGCACACTGTTCTTTTTGTGCATCTTTGTGTGCATTTGTGACTTCTTGCGTGTCAAGTAGGGCTTTGCGTATGCCCTAGGGCACAATTGTGCATGAATATATGTGTATCTGGATAGAAGGGCTATTAGCAACTATGGACCGCCTGCTAAGCCTAGTGACAACCAGGGTCCTTTCTGTCAGTTGCGGCCCACTGCTTCTTCAGACAGCCTTATTATTGGAGGTTTCCTGCTGTGATTCTCCAATACACACTGTCACATGCACACAAGTGCAGAACACACTCCCCAAGTGCTGGTCTCTTGTGGCTCTTTCCCTGGGCGCACTCCAACCAGGCCACAGCAGGGGCCAACTGTCCTTGACAGAGCAAAAGTAGAAATACTGTATCAGAACTGAGTTTTCTTAATAATTAGTAAAGACCTTTGGTGTTTGTTAATTTTTTTGCTTTTAGACAAACTTTTTGGCTACAACTTGTTGATTTCACAGCGCTCCTATGGTCCATCTTTGTTGTGAATATTATAACGGCAATGATACAGGAGTACAGTGGGTGGTTGACTATGTTTGGTGGTTGGAGGGACTACAGTCTCTCCAACCACCAAGTCATAAAAATGGCTGATATCAAAAAATCCTACCAATGGCTAGAAAAGGATGGACTAAAGGACAGCACAGATGCACTAATCATGGCTGCACCTGGAACGCCATAACCAAGTAGATGGAACATCTGTGCAGAGTATGGACTGGGAACCCAAAGGTCAAAGTGGGAAACACCTCCGCACTTGAGAAAATACCAAGGCTTCAAAAAAGAACTAGAGAAGGCCTGGAAAGTGAAGGCTTGAGGGTTCTATATAAAATTATTATCTGACTTATTCTCTTTGCTGTTTAGAAGAACAATATGAAGGAGCAATTGTCTTCAAAAACACTTAATGAAAAAACACGTGTTTAATGCCCTTGTTCCTATTATTGGTTACAAGCTCGTCACAAATCACACCGACTCCTCATCACAAACTATTGGCTTCTCTCAATAAGCCTGCCATTTCTGTCTGCGCCTTCTCAATAGAATGTGCCAGGAAAATGTTCATAACCTTGAGCTTTTCAAGAGTGATACACAAAAGCCATTGTGACCACTCAGAGGAAATGGCGAAAATAAATGGTACGCATAATACACATTCTCAAGGGCCATGAAACATATTCTGTTCTGTGTTATTTCATAGGACTATGATTTAGAGAAAAAATAGCACTGGCACACACAACCACAGTGTAAAGACCCTGGTCTTCTCATCACAATCAATAAACAACCTCTTGCTTTGTGTGGTAACTTTCTTAAACAAGGGCTTCACGTCATCTACAAAAACACAGAAAGAGAGCATCATAAAAAAGGATCATCCATAAAGTGGAAAACCAGTCACCCATGTGTGTGCACAGTCACACACCATCCTACCTAGCCCATAATTACATGGTAGCATGCGAGTGCACATCTCCAGCTGACAGTGTGTATAAACTCAGGCAGAGATATGATCTAGTGAGGAGCTTCTCTTATTAAATATTAACAAACGCCATTCCCAAGTAGCCTCAATCCCCACAAGCACCTCCAATGCCAGTCAGAGCCTCGACATAGCTATCTCGCGTCACTACACACACTCTCTCCCTGCTGAATAGGCTATGCTTTCTCGAAGAAAGAGTTCAAAGAGCCAGAAGGGGCGAAGAGGGGCTGGCAGTGGGGGTGAATGTGCCTGCTATACATGTACTAACTAAATCCTTTTTTTATCTGTAGGGAGCTGCCGACTTCGTCATATGGGGAAATTAGCAGAAGTGGAATTCAAATCAGTGCTATCAGAAAGGGGTTGCAAAGTGTTTGAACAGAATTTCACAACCCCGATTTCACCCCTGTGGTCGATTGTTGGGGAATAAATTGTGTATGTGTGCGCAGAGAAGTTGGATGTGAAAGCTTTTGATGTCCTACAAAAACACTGTTCTCCCATGTATATATATGCAAATTACTGATGCCATATGGAAATTTAATGATGCATTTTTAAAAGGGAGGTATTAACTGACTCTTGATCACACATTTTCTAAGTAAGTTTGCAATTAATGCACACACACAAAGACAAATGGAATACTGTAAGTGCAACTCACATGCTAAGAGGTAATGGAAAGCGCACATGCATACTCATCAAAATGGCCACATGCACATAATTAACAATACTAAGACTGTTTATTATTTAAAAGTACAGATGATGGGGGCTGCAATGCTTTTCACTGTTGCTGACATTTCCTGCGTCCTCTGATTTGCAATACAACCAGAATGACAAAACATTACCAATAGCTGATAATATCATCTTGAATTATTGACATAATTAATAACCTTAAAAAACACATAAATCAGTAAATTAAATGCAATTTCAAGAAAAGAGCTAAAGTTGAGCAGGTGCTTGATTAGTTTTATCCATTAACAAAATATGCCTTTAAAGTGTGCAGATGTGGCTCACGCTATAGATTTATAGTGAGGTTTAGGTGAAGGTTTGAATCATTTAATGTTCCTGACCAGCTATTCTTTTTGAAGTAATCCTTGGTTCCTTTGCTCAGCCCATTACACATAGGTCTATGAGAAAATGGGAGAAGACAAGAAGAGGTGGACAGCTGAAATGTAAAATGTAGTAAAGGATGGATGAAAGAATAAAGGAGGCTAAGACTCTTTACATGTGTCTAGGGTACAATGGGAGAGCCTGCCTTTAAGTCAGTGGGGTTAAAAGAGGAGGCAGGTCTCGCTGTGAAAGCTGTTAAATGGTTCAATGGTTTGACAGCGGCTGATGCTACAGACAGCGCTGCTCCCTTGGGAGCCGGTACAGTCTCCCATGCATGGCTCCTATCAAAATATACCTACTGCCTGCCTCTAATGTAGAAATAAACAATAACACAGCGGGGAAGAGGAAGAGATCTAAAGAGTCACTGAATATGTATGAAAATCACTTTTTTACCTTTGTTATAATTGTCTTGGCAATTATAGGCATGAAATACTGTATATAGTAAAGTGTGAAAGCAGATTACGGATTAATTTTCAAGATATGGTTGTTAGGAGCCACAGGCAGTTGGATGGTTAATATGTGGGTTTGGAGTTTTTTGGAGGATATTTGAAATGTGAACAACACAAAAATGTAATCCCGGTTGTATCCCTCAAAGCTGAATTGCAGCTGATACAAACACACACACACACATCCACACGTAAAACCCAGCACAGGCAAAACTGCTCCATTTTACCATCATTACACAGCACGGGTCCCCCGCTCCCTTTGGAGCCATGTTCTGCCTCCGGTGCTACATTTGACGGTTTGTTGAGCGGCACGTAGGTGTGTAGCTTCCGCCGCGTTACGTGATCAAACAGCCCAACTGACGCATGGCCAATTATCCTGGCTGCCTCCTCTCATCTCACGTTTAAGGAGAGGGAAAGTAAAAACCAGAGAGGGAGATGGAAACAGAGACATGGAGGGAGGCTGGTGGTGTGTTTATCGAAGAATGGCAGATGTAAAAGCCCTCTTCTTTCCATTCCACAGGGAAGCTGACATGTGCACCATTTTTTTAAAGTAAACAATGGCTCACACACTTTACTTTTTACCCTCAGCATGCTGTAAATAGGCCAAAACAAACAAAGGGAATATGGGGATTCAAAAATCAGAAGTGACATGAAGAGTGAAGGTCTGTACTCCTCTAGTCCTAATATATAATGTAACATCACTGCCTATCCTATCACAGAGTAACAGTTATCCTTTTCTCTCTCATCTATGTGAGCATATTAAAAAGTAGATTTTTGCGCACCAGCTTTTCTTAACACATTGTTTTTTTTCACTCCCCAGCATTGTCAGAGCTCCAAATAATTGCAAGGTTATATTTTCCCATCTTCATTACTGCTTACTTACTACTAATGAAACATGTGTACATCATCAGAGGTGTTCTCACTGCTTTTACGTTTAAGTTGGTTCAAGTAGCTTAAGCATAATGTGAATAATTTCAACAAGTAGATTCTGATGTAGTAACTACCTCTAGACGGGCTTTGTTTGCTGCTCTTCCATAGTTATTATTAAAGCATGTGACACAACGATTGCAAATGAACAACACTTACTAACAATAAGAAAAAAAGTTATTACTAAGCACTTACCTGCAGAAGCCCAGGACCTTGCAGAGTACTTTTTTATCTTGCTTGTTACTGTGGTGTTGTCCCTCAAAGCCATCTCACTTTCTTTCTCCATCAGAGATTCCAGTTCTTGTGCTATAATGCCAAGGTAAGCTGCATTGAGGAAACTCAAAACGGTGTGCTGCTCCACAAATTGAGAGAGTACATGAAGCTCCTCGTTGAGCGCATGGGTCAGAATTGGTACCACAGAGCAGAAGCCAACAGCCAGTCGGTCAAAACCTGTCTCCCCGCTTAAGCTAGAGCTCAAGGTCGAATGGAGAAGTGCCATTGTAAACTGGCTTCTGAGGGTCTGATGGTAATATCAATTATATCAAAAACTGTTAGACATGGGCATGGTGTAACTGTATTAGGATTAAGATTTGATACTGCTTTACCACACCTGATATTGTGCAAGCACCTCCGACTCAGGGTAAAGAAAGAACAGCTGTTGTAGACAATAGATTCGTTCAGTGATAGATGGTGAAGAAGAGCGGCCCGGTTCTGGATGCTCGGGGATGTGACCAGACAGTCGATCCAGCAGGTGGCGGCGCAGCTGGAGACGCACATCATCCCAAACTGTCTGAATCTGAAAAGTGACAGGTAGGGTAGAAAACGGATCATTAACAAGCACATAGTATGTCATATACACTCACGTAAGTATAATAATTAAGGTTCAACCTTTTCATATTAACATACTACATAGCTTGCAGTAGAGCAAGATTTTATGCATTTAGTAATAAAATGTGATTAACCTCAACTGAAGACTCATCTCTGACTGTATTAATCAGGTCCGGCTGATAAGACGCAGATGAGTAGGAAGGAGAAGGGGTGCAAGGAAAGCAGACACCACAATGCGATGACAGATCAATCAGTAGTTCTAGTGTCACTACCTCTTTTCCATCTTCTTCAGACCTCAGGTACAGTTGCTGAATACAGCAACAAAGGAGTGGAGAGGCTAATATTACAGCAGGTGTAAGATTATAAAAACTATGTAGTATTAAAGACAATTTTAAAAGGCAGTCCCGACTTCTCAAGGTCTTAAGAACAAACAAATAAACTGATAACTAAAGCATAGAAATACACAGTCAGCACTATTTTATAGAAAT